>JALAZF010000377.1:0-1200000 GCA_022829125.1 Lathyrus tuberosus
TATTTAAATGAATGGAAAAAGACAAGCATTTCGTTATCTTACAGCCATCTCGTAACCCCTTCTCGTAACCCCTTCAGCTGCTCTACTCTTTTTTCTCCTGCCCCTCCCTACACAGCACAAGCACTTCTTCAAATGGCAACCTTATCTTCTAAGCTATTTGAAGTATCATCTCAGCTGATTCCTTGACTACCTCTACTGTATCATCTCAGTTGAATCTGTCAGATATATTACCACATGCTCCTAAAATAAGTTATATAGCATTTGCACCCCCAGAATTTGGAGCAGGTCAGGCTCCTCTATGTGGTTCACTTCCACCACCGCAAGAAGAGCAAATGAGAGCTTCACAGTAATATAATTTTGCAGACCTTGATATTGGATTACCTGAAGAAATTGAAACCATGGAGAAAATAATTGAGGCCTATTGAGCCTTCACCTCTACACCCTGTGAATATTCACATGTAAATTTGTCTTCAATTCAAGGACTGACACCTCTGAATTTTCCTGTTCCGCCTGGATGGAAGTCTGGAATCCATGTACAATTGTCTATTGATATACCATTAAACTCCCACTTATATGGAAACCAGGGATCCTGCGGCATTGCCTCTCAAATCGGTGACTGTACAGGTGAATAATTTAAAATAGTTCGCAATGCACGATCAACATGAGATTCTATACCTGTGATTCTATACCTGTGTTTTTGTTTTACTTTTAGGTCCTGTCATTTGTTTTACTCAGATTTAAGCACAGAAGGACCACATTTAGTTGCAGCAATGCTTACAAAACTAAACCACAGAAAAATGATAATCATGCTATTTTGGCCAATCACTTGGAATACAAAACTAGGAGATACATTTCCCCACTCTACATAAAGTACTTGATTCACAGAATTTACATTAATAAAACAAGCTTCATGCCAAAAGCAGCATAATACCTCCAAATGCTAAAAAAAAAAATTAATTAAGCAAGTTGCCTGCCTTTTCAATAATCAAACACTTGCCTCTTTTTCGGCCATCGAACAAGCTCGTTAGGTTCGTTCGAGATCCAAAAGAAAGAAAAGAAAGGTTAAAAGAAGAGCACAAGTAGAGATTGATGCGTAAACATCTTTGTTCGAGGAGGATGGAGCTGTAGGTATTGCTGTTGTACTATTAGTACTTGCCAAAGTTAGATTATTTCTGCACAAACACGGCGGAGAAAAAAAAACTCAAATGCCATCATGCTTAACTCTTAATAATAATGATTAATGTATAATATAACAATGTAAGCAGATTTAAAATAAAATCAACATAGCAAAATTTCAAGGACGGAACATACCCAGTTCTCATGTAAATGCAGCTGTCATAGGCTGCAAAATAAAAAACAAATCATTTTTTCAGTAAGCAATATAAGCCGAGAAGATCAATATATGACAAAAATAAACGGAAAAAAGATATCGAAAAATTGTGATACGAGATGAACATACTTGGATCTTTATCGACTATTACACCAGTCCCTCCGAAACTACAAGCAACATCAGAAGCACCGTTTTGCTGATAATAGCTATTAAAAGCATATGAAGCGTGTGAGACTAAGTTATCCGGCTGAAAACAAGGCTGACTTGGTTGGATAGCGGTGCAGTCCACGTTGCCAGAAGTACCACAAGCCCAATTTATCGCATTCTGTAGATCAATTTGTGTCGCCTTACTTGAAGCAATGCACCATTTTGTTCCATTTGATTTTGTTACATTTGCATCCACAGTCATGTCGACGGGACTTTGTCCTGTGAAATCTAGGCTATACACACTTGTTTGGTCCGGATAAAATAGCCCCCAGTTTCTCTCGGATTCCAAACCCGGTTTCCTATTTTCGTTAAACAACGAAAAAATGTAGATGTCTAATTCTTCTCCGGGTTTTGCAGGTGTACCGGTTTCATTGATAACATGTCTTATCAGATTGATATTATATGTTTGTGCATTGTCAGGAGTAGCGGCTGTCTCCTTAGGCGAACCTTTTGAAGGCCAGCCTGTTTCGGTTACCATCACTTTAATAGTTCTGAAATTCAACGCCGTCAATGCAAAATAAATAGCGTCAATCTGAGCATCAAACATGTTTGTATAAAGCAAACCGGTGTTAGGATCGATAACTTCGGAGGACGACTCGAACAACGCATAGTCCAACGACACTTTGTTCGGGGAGTCCCGGTATGCATAATAAGGATACAGATCGATCATAAAAGGCGACTGATTTTCCGCAAGAAATTCTAGCAGTGGCTTCAGGAAATGAGCATGTTTGCTATCAAAAGCACCGGCGGAAGGAGGGAACGAACGAGACAAGACGCCGAGGGAATGAGTGCTTGAAACTTTTATCTTCTTATGAAGTCCAGCTTTCTTAAGTGCTGCAAGGACATTAGTCATGGCTGGCACAACCAACGCGGAAATGTTTTCAGGACTTTCCGTGATTTCTGCGCCGACGGTTATGTATGTGATCTTCGTAGCTGGATAGTAAGGAAGGATGCTGTTTCTGAGCCATGTGTCTGCATTGGTTTGGAACTGTGAGAATGGAAGTAAATCAAGATTTGGAATTCCAATCATAAGTTCGGCGCCAGTGTTTGCGAAAGATTTCAGCACTTGGATGTTCGAATCATAGATTCTAACATATTTGATTTTGTGATCTTGAACTAACTGTGACACCTTATCAGGTGGAGGTAGGTCATCAGCATTTCTTCCATAGCAGATTCCAACAAAACTTCCATGGCAAGAACCTGACAAAATTACACAAACAATGATCAAATAAAATCAATCAGAATCACAATTATTTCAATATCAAATTCTACGGAACGGAATCTCTTATCCATTCCACTCCGTTCCATTCCGCTCTTTTCTGTTCTAGTCCATTAATCCAAACATAGCCTTAAGCAATATCACGGGTTCGAGTCTTGTGGATGGAACAAATGTGGTTAACCAAGTTCTCCGATAGAGATAAGTCCCGAAAAAGTCGGACGATACTCAACCAATAACATAGTTACCAAAAACATTTTAACCAATGTTACAAACTTCATTGCAAAATAAGCATCTAATTTCTCAATTGCGAGGTAAACGTCACGACACACTAACACAGACACGAACATCAAACACGACACAAACAATAACTTAGACTAAAATAAATAAAATGATTGAAGGTAATGCATGTGTTAGTATCGACACGCCTTCGATATAAAGTGTCAATGCTATGATGGTTAGACAAGTTAGATCCACATGAAAAGAAATTGATTATGCAATAATGACATACTCTTATACACTAATTAAGAAAAGTTAAACTTTAACCTATCTTTATAGTATTTCATTTCTCATCCTTTCTATAAAAAAAAAGGACAAAAGCTTCAAATCATTTCACAAACAACTTCAAAGTAGACAAATATCATACTTATAGTTCAAACCCTAAAGAGCCATTGAAAACTATACCATAAATAGAACATAAACATAAACATAATGCAATGAGATAAAAGGAAGAGAGAAAGAAGAACAAACCAAGGAGCATAAGCAAAACTGATGAAACAACAACTAAGATGAACCAAAACCCTCTTGACATTGTTCTCACAGCTCTGAAGAGAGTGAAGCTACTTCTCCTTCTTCTTCTTGCTTGCTTGCTGGTTTTAGAAACAGAAAAATAAAGTAACGGTACTTTTTTGTTTCCCTATGTAATATGTCTCTAGAATGAAGTGCACAATTTTTTATTAAATTAAATTATTTTAATAAGAATCACAAACAAAACATCACATAAATTTTTTAACTTATTTGTAAATTATGTACATTTTTCTAATATTTTGTAAATAAGAAATGATTTGCATGTGGGACCCTACCCCTAGAGAAATTGAATGAATAAATAAATAGAATAACTCTACACTTTGAGAGAGAAGTATCAGAGTTTTTTTGTCAGTGTGTTTTAAACTTTAAGAGTACAGTAGTAGTAACACAGTGGTGGATTTCAAATATATTTTATCAAATTTAGTTTTGTATTCTTTTCTCGATACCGGTGACTAGCAAGCATGTTTGTTTTTCTTCTGTCTGTCTCCCACTATTGTACTACTCCCTTATCAATGAATTTAATGCCTCTCATGTATTTCATTCACCCTTATCAATGAATTTAATGCCTCTCATGTATTTTTTAATGAATGAAATAGATTAAGCCCTTTTAAATTATTTGTCAATATTATGTGATTAATTTTATTTTGAATGAGTCTTCTTATATTATAAGAATAATGCTATCTTGTGTTCTAGGAACATAAGTTAAGAAACTTTTTTTTTTCAAAAGACCATTCATTGATATCAAAAAGAACAAGAAAAAGATCATTTACAAAACCAAAAAGACCAGACAGAACTCCACCCACCAAACTAAAAACTTCCCAATCAAAAAGGGAAATAATCCCACCAAGAGATTTTCAAACCCAACTCTAAAGATAACTAATCCCTAATGGGTGCATACAAAAGCCAAAAAAATTAGAGTTGAGGGGTGAAAATTTCCCAAAAGAAGACCATTTCCAAACAAGAAGTTTGATAGACCAGCAAATGTCTTCAAAAATGAAAGTTTCATCCGAAAAAATGCTGTTGTTTCTATACCACCACAGCTTCCAAAGAATGATTAACCAGACGTACCCAAGTTTCAACTTGTCCTCCTCCCTATTACCACAACCGCACCAGTCCAAAAAGAAAAGGATAACGTCTCCTCCAAAAGAACAATCTACTCCAATCCAATCTCCTATCCTATCCCAAACAGCTCTCACCTGCTTACAAACAAAAAAAGAATGAGCCAAGTCCTCTTCCTGCACCTGACAAAATCTACACATCTGATCCAATTCAACACAACCCCTCTTCAAAAGCTCCTTCTTCGTCGCAATTCTCGCCCACAATATTCTCCAACCAAAGCATTTAAGTTTGAATGGAATCCTAATTTTCCACAACAGACTCAAAGCTTTCAAAAAATTCTCATTTAAAACCTCAGTGTTGGAAAATGACAGCAAGGTTTCATACACCTCCCTGACAATTAACCCTTCTGCTTTTCCGTCTCTCCACTGCACCCTATCCTCACTATCTACTGCAAGCTGACAACCGCTCAACCTCCTGTACAACTCCTCTATTTTGTCCTTGTAATCAACAACAACCTGATCATTGAATCCCTTAAGCTTCCAACACCACTCCCCATTCTCCCAAACTCCCATATCATGAACCGAAACAGACTTCGTACTATTGCAATTATACAGATCAACAAAAGAGTCTGCCAAAATAGAATCCTTACACCAATTAGACTGCCAAAATGCACTCTTCTTACCATTACCGATCGACCAATACACTTCCTTCTTCAAAAAGAATCCTCTGTTGGCAGCAAAAGAACCACACTTTATCACATCCTTCCACCAATGAGAGGAACCTTTAACAGCAGAGTAATTATCATTGACCACCTGTTCTTCTATAAAATCGTATCTATCCTTTAAAATCGACTTCCACAAGGCAACATCAGTATTAAGAATCCTCCATCTCCATTTTGAAAGCAAAGCCACATTGAATTCTTCCAACTTTTTAATGCCTAGGCCACCCTTCTCCTTAGAACAGCACACACTCTCCCATTTAATCCAATGGATCTTCGATTTCTCCTCTATGCCTCCCCATAAAAACCTGCTCCTTATTTTATCAATCTCCCTTATAACTCCCTTTGGCATCCTGTAAAAAGACATCCAGAAAATTGGCAGAGAATAAATGACAGAGTTAATTAGGGTTAATCTTCCAGCCATGTTAATAATTCTAGCTTTCCAACCCACCAATTTATTCTTGATTCTGTCTATTAGAGGCCTCCATCCAGATATCCTTCTTGGATTGAAACCAACAGGTAATCCAAGAAAAGTAAAAGATGAAGACTCAATTCTGCAAGACAGGAACAGAGCGGCTGCTTGTAAAATCTGAACATTAACATTCACACCAATCACCCTGCTTTTCGAGAAATTCACCTTCAAACCAGATACAACCTCAAAACCTCTTAACAAAGCTTTGATGCACCAAATGTTATTCCAAGTTCCCTCTCCAATTATCAAAGTATCATCAGCAAACTGTATCAAATCTGCTTGAGTATTTAACCCCATCTTAAAACCTTTAAACCTACCTTTTTCCACTGCTACTCTCATCATACCTGCCAGCCCCTCAGCCACCAGCACATACAGGAAAGGGGAGAGAGGGTCGCCTTGCCGTAATCCTCTTTCCGTCTTGAAATCCTCAGTAGGACTACCATTCACTAAGATTGAGAGATGACACGAGAATACCGTTGCTTCCATCCATTTAATCCATCTTGCTCCAAATCCCATTCTCCCCATCATATACCTCAAAAAATTCCAACTCACACAATCGTACGCCTTTTCAAAATCAACCTTGAAAAGGAGACAGCTTTGACCTTCTCTAGTAGCTTTATCAATAGTTTCATTGGCAGTAATAACTCCATCTAATAACTGCCTACCAGGGACAAAACCAGTTTGAGTTTGAGAAACTAACTTACCTACTACCATCTTCAATCTACCAGCCTACACCTTTGACAGAATTTTGTACAGACAACTGACTAAACATATAGGTCTGTACTCACTCAAATAAAGGGGATTATCCACCTTAGGTATAAGAGTGAGGAAAGAAGAGCACACGACCTTGGGAAGATAGGCCACTTCATGAAACTCAGAAATGAACCTAATGATGTCCTCCTTTAAGAAGCTCCAACATTTTTTAATAAACATAAGACTATAACCGTCCGGGCCCGGACTTTTGTTGCCTTCACAGCTCCAGACAGCAGCTTTAATCTCCTCCTCCAAAAAAGGTTTCTCAAGAAATAACACATCTTCTTTAGAAAGTTTTCCAAACTGACAACCATCCAACTTAGGTCTAAACAAATTCTTCTCACTGAACTTCTCCTTGAAGAACTCTTTAATCGCTTCTTTAACTTCTCCTACCTCTTCAACAATGCCTTTCTCTGTAACTACTCTGCCAATGAACTTCCTTCTGAGACTACCTTTAATCCATCTATGAAAAAATTTAGAATTCCCATCTCCCTCATTCATCCACTTCTCCTTAGCTTTCTGTCGCAACATCCTCTCTTTCCAATAAAGTTTCTTCCAAAATTCCTTAATAGCTGTAACCTGTTGCTTCAGCAAATCAGACCCATCGCCCTCGTTTAACAAACTCAACTTAGCATCTATATCATTTACTAAATCAATATCTTCTTCCAGCTTGAGATCCACCCAGCCAAACACTTCTTTGCTCCATTTGACCAAACTCTGTTTGAGAACTCTGAACTTTTCTTTCACAACAAAATCACTTCTGCCCCTAATATTCATCTTCTTCCATTCATTCTCCACGAAGCCAAAGAAATCTGGGTTATCTAACCAACAATTATTAAACTTAAAAGGTTTGTGCCCCCAATTTGTATCTGAAATCTTCATCCAAATAGGAGCATGATCTGATATGTCTCTTCTACCCACTATCTGATTCGACACACCCCACTTCTGCACAATCCCCTCATCCACCAAGAATCTGTCTATTCTGCTCATAGCTCCTCCTCCTCCCCCGAACCAAGTAAATCTGCCTCCAGCTACTGGTAAATCTATAAGATCCATTCCTTCTATGAAGCTGTTGAATCCATTCATCTCAGAGGTATTAACGCAGTTGGTCTTCCCTTTCCTCTCTGTTCTCTTAGTAGTAGCATTAAAATCTCCACCAACAATCCACAAGCCATCAGACAAAGAACCCTTCCTCTTGATAATGTCTCCCCATAACTTCTTTTTGTCACTCAGAGAACATCCAGAGTAGATGTTAATCAAAGTAAATATGTCCTCCTTCCAAATCAACCTAATACCAAGAAATCCATCTCCTCTAAAAGAATATAACACCTTTATAACATCTGTATTCCACATAGTTATTATTCCACCTGATTGACCAACAGCTCTAACAAAAGACCAATCAACATTGCCTTGGCTCCACATGCTCCTAACTACATGTTCCTCAACTGAAACCATTTTAGATTCTTGAATGCAAAAAATATCCGCTTTACCTGTACTAATAATGTCTCTGATTCTTCTCCTCTTAGCCGAAGAACCTCCCCCTCTTATATTAAGAGATCCAATTATCATTGCTTCTTTTTCAATATCGCCTTCTGCCCCTCCCAGTTCCTTCTATCTTGTTCTTCCAACTCGTCCAACTTCTTCTGTAAATCAATAATGTTATCTTCAACTGAAACCCCCAATTCTGGAAGATCACCCCAAATCCTCTCACCCACCCTGGTTTCAATCTTATTCCAAAATTTCTCATTGCATCCCATCATATCTGAATCAGAAATTGGATCGCAACAGAGAATTGCTCCTCCCGAAAACTCCTCAGAATCTTCTTCAACATTAACACTAAGGCTAGGGTTTTTGGAACTTTTGGACGAAGCTCTCGGAATTTTGTTGAGTACTTCAAAGTATGATGGTTGTGAAAATTCCTCTATCGGGTCATCAGAATCGCCCAGGCCCAAAGCGACCCCCTGATCCAAAATTCTTTTTACTTTGGTTTTGGGCTTACCACGAAAAGGCCCAATTATTTCTTTCACCTTCCTCCATTTCTCCCTCTTTCTTCCCTTTACTTTTTCACGGATACCACGAAAACACCTTTTTCCTTCTGACTCCTGAGGTACGGATTTAAAAAAAGGCTCCCCACCTTCCAACGTCCCACCTACTGAATCTCTATTTGTCTCCTCTGTTCCATCACCTTTAGCATGGCTGACACCTACGAAAGGCGTAACATCATTAGACGCACTTTCCAAAACCACTGAATCCGACTGCTTTGACCCCGCGTGCTCTGAACCTTCGTTCTCACTACTTCCAAACACCTTTTTCAGTCTAACCTTCATGGATGACGTACCAGCCATGGCTTCTTCCTCTCTTGACTCGCACCCTCCTTCTCCACCGTGGTTCTCTTCTTCCTCCATAGACCCTTCCTCCTCCCCTTCCTCTCCAAGATGATTCCAGTTACACTCAGATTCAGATGAGGAACTATTGGCCACCAAATCCTTGATCTGTTTGTTGAGAACAATCCTCAGAGGACCATGAATATCTTCGCATATTTTTATCTTGAACTCCACATTGTTGATCAAAACCTTGAACGTTTCGTTGATCACCACCGCGCAATGAGTTCTCACCATGAATCTAGCAACATCCTTACATTTCCCCTTCATGGTATTCTCATCAGCACAAACATAGCTTCCCACTGTCTTAGCTAACAATTCAAAGAAGTTGTAATTCCACGCATGACAAGGAATCCCGTAACATCTCAGCCACGTTACCCTCTCTTTGTCCACCACATCTTCTTTCCACTCCTTGATCTCCTCAAACCATTGCTTCCACCAAGACTCAGCCTCTCGAATCAAATCCCTAATCTCACCCTCTTCAGATTCTTCAAGAAGACAAAGATTCCCTCCCAAAGGAGTGATTTTGATAGTGAAATATCCCTCCATTTCAAAGTTGGTTCTGATATTATATGTCATTCCCGCCTCTCTAACCTTCCCTACGTATGCCTTCTTTAGGATCCTTATCTCTTCCTCTGGAGCATCGAATTTCAAATGATACTTCTCCTTCAGTTGGACCTACTCTGATTCACAGCAACTCCTTCCTTCACCATTTCAGAATAAGATTTATCACCTCTAAAATTAGAATTCAGCGGCTTTTTCCTCTGCACGTTTCTATCCACCTGCTCCTTGTGAATGCTCCGATTGAATCTACCCCCTGCGTTTTTACTATCCCTGGAGAATCTAAGGACATTAGCATGTATTTTAGCTTCTTCTATGAAAATGTTGTCCATCCTTATAGCCAGCAGTCTACCGTCTTCCACTTCCGCAAATCTCGCGAAACCAAAGCGTTTCCCCATTTTATTCCTTTTAGGAGGGATAACAACCTCCAAAATCTCTCCATAGTCTTTAAAAATATTGAACAGAAAGGAAGCAGAAGCTTTCTCCGGAAAATCTGAGATGAAAATAGTCTGCACCTTTTCCTTGACGATTTTATTAACTTCTCCTTCTACTTTGCACCAATCCCACACCAAGGGTCTGTTCCTCTCTTCTTTTCTTCTACGAACTCGCTTCCAATCTCCCATCTCATCCAAATTAAGAGTTTTTGAGGGATGCATGATTAATGTTCGTGGCAAGTCATAGATTCCTTTTAATAATATTACAAAATATACAATATTCCCATATGTTGATCTCATAAGTTAAGAAACTTAATTTTGTATTTGAAATAATAATTAAATAATTAATTTTTTATTTTTATTAAAATTAATACACAATTTTCAAAATAATTTTTTTCATCTAATTTTTAACTTGTACCCCTAGGGCACAAGCATTACCCATATTATAATTATTTTATAAAATATATATGTATGATTTTTTGTTGTGTGATTCGTTTAATCTATTTATAATCTCCAAGTGATTAGTTTGGAAATTATCAAATGATCTAACTTGAATCGTATATTAATTAATGAATTTATTTCTTTTAATGATAGAATTTACTTCGACACATCCAATATAACATTTGTTTGAGAAAGTTTGTATCAAGTTTTTATAATTTATAGACTGAAGAAAAAAAATGTTAATATGGCTTATTATTCAAGGACACAAATTGTCAATCAAAGTAATAATCAAAATAGCAAAAACAATTTAAATGAAGATAAACAAGAAGTTGATATGCTTAGGTGTGATCAAGTTTCTAATGGTCATTTGTCTTCAAAATTTGTAGGAGATTCTACTGTTCAAAGACCAAATGGTAAATTACCTAGGTAACCTTAAACTTTGTTCTTTTATCACTGAGTTACAGATAATGTACCATTAATGACGATGAATTTTTTCAATCTCGTATGCAGTTCAAGATTCTAGAGCTCGAGTAAATTCTGTAAGATACTTTGAAGTTGTCTTGTGTTAGTTTTGAAGTAATCACCGTTGAAAGAATAAGTGTACTACAACCTTTGAAGTTGAACAACAAGAAATGGCTTTTATAGTTAACCTTCAAGGCTAATGATAATAATGCACATTCTTCATAAGATGATGTACTTTTAGGACCTACAGATGATTGCAATGATAATTACATAAATGAATCTCTCGATTATATATTTGATGAGTCACCTTTAGATTTCAAGAATGTATGGTCTTAAGAAGTAAGCAAATTGGATGTTCAAGATCCACACGAAGAAACTAACTTAGCAAGGGAAGATGTCACACCAAAGCCTACTTACATGAGTTTTCTATTTTGTAAAGTGTAGTGATATATTTCTAAGGGGTCCTAAACAAGGCAGCGCATGTCCCTCACTGGGAGCCCGCCCTATGATGCATAGCCCGAAGTATAACCTTCACGTGGCACGGAGACTCGTTCTAAGGTGAAAATGTGGATAAGAACGTGTATCCAACCTAAAATTGCATGTGCAAAGTCATACCCATGGTTCACTAGGAAATAGATGGTCAACAGCTCCTCCATTCAAAAGGGACTAGTTACCACTTCTTAAGAGTTCCCTAAACCCTAGACCTAAGGGTCTCTATAAATATCTCATCACTAGCATGAGAATAGACAGATCATAATACACACGATACACCCCTAAAGTTACATAGTTTCTTACTTCACGTGAGTTTGCTCTCTCATCACCGTAAACACCATCAAACATGGTCTCTCACCACCACGAGCAAGCCCTAACCCACCAAAAAATACCAAAGCATCTAGTCATTTCTACGGCATTGGGGTGCAACGCATTTTGTACCTTTTGACAAGTACAATGGCTCTAGGTCACCAAAAGATTAATAAGGCCCTTGGATCACACCTTACGTTACCATCGCCACTTCGATACTCGCCGAAACCTCCACTCTCAAGCCTAATTGTTCCTAATCATGGTTGCTAGGAGAGTAAAATCCCCCACGCCAAAGGACACCAAATGTAGCAGTGTTTTGATGCCTTGGGAGAAATGTGTGTCGCGATGGATGAATTGTTCCGCCAAAATCAAAGCATGGAGGAAAATGCCCACAACATCCAACAGTGACAGCATAAGGCTACCCTCATAAAGGATATGACAATCTTTGATCATCATCCACTTTCAGACAAAATATGGGAAATGTCTGCTCTCGAAGGGTTCAAGCCTCCTTTCTTGGTGAAGTTTAATAGGCGTAGTGATCCTTATGAGCATGTCGCCTCCATCAACATAAAAATGACCATTATCGGATTGCCCTACTCCTTAAAGTGCAAGTTGTTATCGGGCACTTTCAAAGATGTGGCCGTGTGATGGTACATGGGCTTACCCTAAGCTTCCATTGCCAGTTATCAAGAGCTAGTGAAGAAACTCGTGCACCAATTTGCATCCAAACGCAGGAAGATGTCTGTCATAAGCTTGTTCAACATTTGGTAGGGCTCCTCAATGTCACAGAGAGAATAACTTACTAGTTTCAATGAAGCTACCATAAGGTTCGTCCACCAAAACCAAGAAATGTTTGTGTAAAAGCTCCACAATGGTCTCAAAGTGGGGTACTTTAATGAGTCTATCTCCCAAAGACCAATATTTTCGCTAGCATAGGTGGTCACAAGGGTGGAATGCTACATAAAGAACGAGGAGGGCAACGCCGAGAAAAAGGCATGAAAGGTAAGGGAATGTGTACCTAGCGCTGAAGGCTCGCAAGATTCACGAAAGAACAAATGTACCTCGCCCATCAAGGACAAATTTGCGTTCAAGCGAGTAAGAAAGATGGTGGAGAGCTTCAAGCCACTAAACACTTGTCATGAACAGATATGGCAGGAGGTTGTCCACTTGCATGATATCTCTACACCTTCATCCCCAATGGCAGATGTTATGGGACCTGAACTAGGAAGATGTTGTAGATTCTATAAAGTTAAAAAAAAAATTACATAGAAGACTGCTATTAACTCACATTCTCTCAAAATCATTCAACCAAGTTCAAAGTCTATTCCATCAATATCAAGTACATCAAAGAGATCATTCAACACTAAAGTAAACTCACAATTTGTATGTTTTTTATTTTTGTAAACTCTTTTGAGTTTTTGTATAAATTTGTAGAAATTGATGATTAGGTTAAGAAATGGATAGTTTTTGCATGATTACCCGGACCATACTGTCAGACATATCTGGGACGGAAAGGTAAAATTAGTTGGATTCATTATTTTTAAATAACATTTATTATTATATTACAAGTTTCTGACATGGCTTTATTTTTCTGCAGGACCGTGATCCGCTGAAAAATCATTGACCATGGGCGGAAGATTAGTGGCTTGCCTTAGCCTAATGACAAGTGGTTTCAGGCTACTTTGTCCCTATCTAGGAAGAAGGACTTGTGCAGTACTGGTTATGTTACGGTCAACCACGATATGCTTAATGCAGTCGTGGAGAGATGGCACACTGAGACGTCATCATTTCATCTACTACTTAGTGAGATATCTATCACACTCGACGATATGTCGTGTTTGCTGCATCTTTCGATTAGGGGGGAAATTCTAGATCATGGGAGGATTAGCAAAAATGAGGCAATCGAGTTGATGGTATACTATTTGGGGGTTGACCCAGAGGCTGCCATGAGGGAGGTGGAAAAAACTAGAGGGGCTCATGCTAGATTTGAATTCCTGAAAAATATATATACATATGAGCTCCTTAGAACAGAGTAGACTAGAGGTGATGACGAGCAGGTGGGGCTGCATAGAGTGTATGTTATGGGAGTCTACCTGTTATATTTGGTTGGCACTTCCATTTTTGTGGACAAGAGTGCCACTTATGTGGATATCGCCTACCTACAGTACTTCGAGTATTTCGAGCAGATTCATGAGTACAACTCGGGAGGCGCTTCTTTGGTCTACTTGTACTCTAAGTTATCATAGGGTTGTAGGTGGAAGACGAAGTAGGTGACAGGCAGTATCACTCTACTAATGGTAATATTTATTGGTTTTTTAGTGTTTGTGTGTCATTTTCATTATATTTTTGCAACACCCTTACTGATGATTCGTGTGTTCAAACACTTTTCAAGCTTGGATCCTTCAGCACTTCCCGCGCATATCCGACTGGTCGTGTGTACCAACCTATACCGAGGATATGGCGCATGCTTGTGCATTTTCCCCCGCTCATAGGGAACTATGTGATAGAACCGTTTCGAGTGTATCTTGGTCGTTTGGTTGTCGAGGATATGCACTTCAACAATTATATTTTTGCAACACCCTTATTGATGATTCGTGTGTTCCAACACTTTTTAAGCTTGGATCCTTCAGCACTTCCCGCGCATATCCGACTGGTCGTGTGTACCAACCTATACCAAGGATATGGCGCATGCTTGTGCATTTGCCCTCGCTCATAGAGAACCAGGCGATAGAACCGTTTCGAGTGTATCTTGGTCGTTTGGTTGCCGAGGGTATGCACTTCAACAGTTATGTCGATCACTGTGAGACATGACCATTTTGACGACATAATGCTATACTCGAGATGGTTGGCTTGCGGTTCACATCTCACATTTCCTCATCTACCTGAGTGCATCATGTGATAATTCGACTACACTCAGATTATTCCCAGACACCCTGATGTCTCTGCTTCTCCTGCTATGACATGTAGAGATATGAATGTCATATTTGATGATAATATTAGTCATCTGCTATCGGAGGAGGCACAGAGTACCATAGCTGAGAGAGAATGAATCTATGTCAACGGGTACATTAGGTGGTTCTTCAGGGTGTCACATCTGTATATGGTGTAGGTTATTCCAAGAAATCCACCCAAGCTAGCTCATTAAGAGATACTAGATGAGGAGCATGCACAGTTAGATCATGCTCATGAATTCTTGCTTATATGTTGTTGCATTATGGAGATTGTGCAGGCAAGCATTGACAGAGGTATCTTTCATGATGGTTCTAAGGTGAGGCATGTCCTAAATGCCATTATGAGGAGGCACGAGAGGCACTGATGTACCAGAGACAACGTCAGAGGACGGGGGCACAGGAGGACGAGGAGCTCTAGTCTGACATACACAGTAGTTGATAGTATTTGTTGAACACCCTAAACCCCAAAACTTATAAATAAAGGATTACTCAATAATTTAAGGTGTCGCCAATGACAATCCTCCAATAACACATATGGGACTTTATGGGACTCTAACCCACTTGGTTGCACATATATATGGGATTCTAACCCATTTGGTTGAACATATGGGACTTTAACCCACTTGGTTGATCATATGGGACTTTAAACCATTCGGTTGCACCATGGGACTTTAACCCATTCGGTTGAATATATGGGAATCAAACCCACTTGGTTGACGCGAAGTATCGGTGTGTTCATCCCAATTTTACCCTATATAGGTATCATGACTTGAGATGACACAAGCAAGGGTTGTTTCCGACTACGTGATAAAATAACACAATCGTGATTGGATTTTACAATCATAAGGTGGCCTCATTCACCTTAATCACACAATAACATTACATGTTCCATTTAATGCATCTCACTCATATCCATAGTGACCATTCATCCATGACACACACCTAGGTATCATATGGCTTGAATGTCATCTTCTAGTGTTATCCAAATCATACTTGTAACCTAGTTATCTTTCTAATCCATTCACCTAGTTATTGTGAAGACAAACTTCCAATATGTTTTGATGAAGACAAGCTCTACAATATGATCAAAGAAGGAAAAAGAAATATTGCCTAAGACTTGAATCCACTTGGATGTTTAGGTATATGAAATTCTTGTCTAAAACAAATCTTAGTGCTCAAGTTTTATAATCATGCATTAAAAAGTAATTCTTTGATTTAAAACCTTGATAAAACATTTTTCAAAGTTCATCTAAAGTCTTGGTCATATTTTTAGATAATATGTGGTTTTGAATCATTTGCATTAAAAAAATTTCACTTTTTACACTGATGCAATCGATTGTCATCCTGATGCAATCGATTGCACTAGGCTAAAATTCAATTTTTTTTGCACGTTACACTTGGTGCAACCGATTGTCATCCTGATGCCACCGATTGTCATCCTGATGCCATCGATTGCACATGAAGCTTTTCTGAAAAATACTTTGTTTTAAAGCACCTTTTCATGATACCTCTTGCATGCATCTTTTCCATTCATTGTATAATAATTTTCAGAAATTCTTTCAAGCATTGCCTTGATTATTGAATGGTTGCATGCACACTATATATTAAATTCAAAGTTTCATTTGTCATTCGCCTCTTTCAAAAATTCTCTACAATCTCTAAGCATATTTTTCCATAATAGAAATTTTATACAAGATACTTTTTTTAATACCATTTTCATATTACATTCATAAAAGTATCATTTGAACACTTAGAGAGTTTATGATATTGAAATTTCATATTTGAAAGAGAAGAAGTCCTTCATAGAATTTATGTATTACAAACTTGTTTCAAAAACTCTTGTTGTACCATATCTTATTTTTCTAGGATTGTTGGATATAAGATTATTTGGTTGTAAACCTTGTTATCCGGATTGTGGATACAAAAGGTCCATTGTGAGAGGATTGTTCTCAATTGGACTTAGTTGGAAAAATCCAAGAGGTTGTTCTTGGTGGTTCGTTTTTAGTGACTTATATAGAAAGACTAGGAAGAGTCTTGTCTTGTCAAAACAATAGCGAAATCTCTTTCATGTTGAAAGGGGACTGGAGTACTCTCGGACTGTGAGGGGAACCAGTATACTTCTTTGTGTTCTTTATTTTCTGCAATTTACCGCTTTTTATTACATAGTAACCTTTAGGAAAGTAAAATATAAAACAGTCGAAAAACAGGAAAAATTGTTAAGTACCTAATTCACCCCCTTTTAGGCATACTTTATACTTACAATTGGCATCAGAGCAAGTTATAGGTAACATGTTCCTTCAAGATCCAGTATGGCTTCCACAAGCGCAAATCCGATTTTCAAAGATGGCGGTAGTAGTAACAAGCCCCCTCTATTTTCAGGAGAGTATTTTGACTTTTGGAAAATTCGAATGAGAGCACACTTAGTAGCACAAGGAGATGGAATATAGGAAACTGTTGAAAATGGTCCTCATCGACCAATGAGTGTGGTTAATGGTGTTGGCACTCCTAAGATTAAAAGTTTATATGATGAAGATGATAAAAAGAAAATACTTGATGAAAAGAAAGCCATTAACATATTACAAAGTGCATTGAGTATGGATGAATTTTTCCGCGTTTCACAATGTAAATCCGCAAAAGAAATTTAGGACACTTTAGTGGAAACTCATGAAGGAACCACTGAATTTAAAAGATCTAGATTGAATACATTAAGTCAAGAATATGAGATGTTCCGAATGCAGCCCGGAGAATCCATCGTTGCATTACAGAAAAGATTTGTTCATTTGACTAATCACTTAATGGCACTTGGTAAGACATTTTCTAATGATGAATTAAATCTCAAAGTTCTTAGATCCTTGACTAGAGAATGGCAACCAAAAGTTACGGCAATAGCGGAAAAGAAAAGTCTTTCTACAATGACTTCCGCATCACTATTTGGAAAACTCCAAGAACATGAATTAGAACTTGGACAACTTGAAAAACATGAACATCAAGAAAATAAATCCAAGAGTATTGCATTGAAAGTAGTTTTAAAAGATAAACAGAATGATGATTCATCGGAGGAAGACGAAAATTTCATGCTACTAGTAAAAAGACTCGGTAAGTTTTTTGGTAATAAAGACAAGTCCTTTAATTATGCTAAAAGAAAGAAACACTTCAAGAAAAAGGAGGCTACCACTTCATCTCAAGATGTTACATGTTACGAATGTGGAAAGCAAGGTCACATAAAGCCCGATTGTCCAAAACTCGCAAAGAAAGGAAGTTTCAAAGGCAAGAAGGAAACAAAAAATAAAAAGGTATATATTGCATGGGACGACAATGACATTAGTTCATCATCCGACTCGAAGAGCGATGAAAGCGCAAATTTGGCACTAATGGCTACACACAACTCCGATGATGAAAATGATGAGGTTAGTAATGAATTTTCTCTTTATGATAATGATGCACAAGAAGCCATTAATGAACTCTTAAATGAATGTAAAGTTTTGTATAAAACAATATCTTCACAAAAGAAACAAATAACATCTTTAGAAGAAAAAGTTGATGTTATGGAAAAAGAATCAAAAGATGAAAAACAAAAGAAAATTAGTGAAGGAAAACAAGAGTTGGTATATAAAAATTGTGAATCACTTTATTTCCAAATTGTTCAATTAAAAAGAGTTCTTGAAAGATATGAGAAAGGACAAATTGGATTAGAAGCGGTCCTTAGTCAACAAAGATATTCAAATGATAAAAGTGGACTTGGTTACTCAAAGTTTTCTAAACCAAGTTCTAGTAAAACAATCTTTGTTAAGGCTAGTGACCAAACTTCTAAAGAGAAATTGAACAAACTTAGGAAAGTGCATCCTTATCCTAAAAAGAAAAGATTTCCTAAAAAGAAATCTTATATTCCAAGATATAAGAGCAATTTTGTTCCAACTTGTTTTTATTGTGGTATTATTGGTCATACACCTAATGCTTGCTATGTAAGAAACTTTAGTGTTGCAAGTGGGCATTATGTGTGGGTAAAGAAAGGTACTAATTATGAAGGACCCAAGGCTATTTGGGTACCTAACAAAACGTAATTTTGTTTTATAGGTTTGCTTGAAGACCACTTCAAATCTATGGTATCTTGATAGTGGGTGTTCGAAGCATATGACCGGAGATATAAACAAATTTTCAAATCTAGTGCTTAAGGCCAAGGGTTTTGTTACCTATGGAGATAATAATAAAGGAAATATTCTTAGCGTAGGAAAAGTTGGAGCACCACCTTTCACATCTATTGATGATGTGCTTTATGTTGAAGGACTAAAGCGTAATCTTCTTAGCATAAGCCAACTTTGTGACAAAGGCTTCAAAATCAAATTCACCAAAGATGAATGTTTAATAGAAGACGAAGTCACTAATGAGGTAAAGCTTAAAGGTAAAAGAATTAACAATATTTTTATGATTTCCCTTGATGACATATCTTTGAAGGTTAAATGTCTTATGGCAAACAATAATGATTCATGGCTATGGCACAAAAGGATTGCTCACATTCATATGGAGCATTTGAATAAATTAATCAAGCATGATTTAGTTATTGGCTTGCCAAAGATAAAATATGTCAAAGATAAGTTGTGTGATGCATGTCAAAAAGGGAAACAAACCAAGTCAACTTTCAAATCTAAGGATGTGGTGTCCACTTCAAGGCCACTACAATTGTTGCATATGGACTTATTTGGTCCATCAAGAACAAGAAGCTTCGGAGGTAATGTATATGCTTTAGTTATTGTTGATGATTTCTCTATATATACTTGGACATTCTTTTTAGTGCAGAAAAGTGATGCATTCAAGGCGTTCAAGAAGTATGCGAAGCAAATTCAAAATGAGAAGTCACTTTCAATTGCCTCCATAAGAAGCGACCATGGTGGAGAATTCCAAAATGCTCATTTCGAAGAATTTTGCGAAGAACATGGAATCTCTCATAACTTCTCGGCACCAAGAACCCCCCAACAAAACGGTGTTGTAGAAAGAAAGAATAGGTCATTGGTGGAACTTGCAAGGACAATGCTTGGCGACTCAAATCTTCCAAAGTGTTTTTGAGCAGATGCGGTAAGCACTGCATGTTTTGTAAGTAATCGTGTTAACATTAGACCTATCCTAAAGAAGACCCCTTATGAAATTTTCAAAGGGAGGAAACCAAACATTACTTACTTTCACATATTTGGATGCAAGTGTTTTGTCTTGAACAATGACAAAGACAATCTTGGTAAGTTCGATGAAAAATTGGATGAAGGTATATTTCTTGGCTATTCACTTTCAAGTAAGGCATATAGAATTTATAATAAAAGAACTTTAACTATTGAAGAATCTATGCATGTTAAGTTTGATGAATCTAACCCCTCCAAGGAGGATATTGTTATTTGTGATGATGATGATTTCATAGAAACTCCTAAAAAAGACTCGTCCAAAGTCAATAATGAGAATCAAGTAGATCATCAAGAAGAATCGATTTAACAAGAGTCTATTGTTAAAGATCTACCAAAATAATGGAGGATACATAGAGATCATCCTATTGACAAGATCATTGGAGACGTATCTCAATGAGTATCTACTCGTTTAAATCTCCAAGATGCATGTCTTAATATGGAATTTGTTTCTTAAATAGAACCATCTAAAGTCCAAGAAGCCTTAGATTATGATCAATGGATTCTAGCCATGCAAGAAGAATTAAATCAGTTCGAAAGAAATGAGGTATGGGATTTAATTCCAAGACCAAAAGGTAAGCATATTATTGGCACTAAATGGATATTTAAAAATAAGCTAGATGAAAATGGTATCATTATAAGGAACAAAGAAAGATTAGTAGCCCAAGGCAATAATCAAGAGGAAGGTATAGATTTTGAGGAAACATTTGCACCGGTTGCTAGACTAGAAGCAATTAGATTATTGTTAGCATATGCTTGTTCTTTGAATTTTCAGTTGTATCAGATGGACGTTAAAAGCGCATTCCTAAATGGATATATACTTGAAGAAGTTTATGTAAGTCAACCTCCAGGATTTGAAGATTTCAAACATCCTAATCATGTTTACAAACTCAGAAAGGCCTTGTATGGATTGAAGCAAGCACCAAAAGCGTGGTATGATAGGTTAAGTTATTTTCTTTGTGAACATGGTTTTGAAAAAGGTAAAGTTGATACTACTTTGTTTATTAAAAGAATTAACCATCATACTATCTTAGTACAACTTTATGTAGGTGACATCATATTTGGATCTACAAATGAATCCTTATGTGAAGAATTCTCAAAAATCATGCAAGGAGAATTTGAAATGTCAATGATGGGTAAGTTGAACTACTTCCTTGGGTTACATATCAAACAAACAAAGAATGGAATATTCATCAATCTAAATATTGCAAAGAACTTCTCAAAAGATTTGACATGGATACTTGTAAAGAGATAGCAACTCCAATGGGATCCGGAACATATCTTGATCATGACGAATCTGGAATTCCAATTGATATCACTAAATATCGAGGTATGATCGGCTCTTTATTATATTTAACCGCTAGTCGACCTGATATTATGTTTAGTGTATGTTTATGTGCACGATTTCAAGCTTGTCTGAAGGAATCTCATCTCACAGTAGTGAAAAGAGTAATGAAGTATCTTAAAGGAACATCCAATGTCGGTTTATGGGACCCTAAAGGTAGTATATGTAGTCTTGTTAGTTTTTCTGATGCAGATAATGCAGGATGTAAGATGGACATGAAAAGCATAAGTGGAACTTGTCACGTTTTTGGAAATGCCTTAGTCTCATGGCTATGCAAAAAGCAAGCAAGTGTGGCTATTAGCACTTCAGAAGCAGAGTATATCGTCGCCGGTAGCTGTTGTTCGCAAATACTTTTGTTGAAGCAACAACTTCATGACTATGGTGTGAATCTAGGATGCATATCTCTCAAATGCGACAACACGAGTGCAATCAATATATCAAAAAATCCAATCATGCATTCAAGGACCAAGCACATAGATATTAGACATCGCTTTCTAAGAGATCGCGTTCTAAAAGGTGACATTGTGATTACTTTTATTGATACTCAAAATCAACTGGCGGATATCTTCACAAAACCGCTTCCTCGTGACGCATTTTTTAAGATTCGAAGAGAACTTGGTATTTTGGATGAAGGTGACATTTAAATCTTCAATATTTATTCATTATGATCTATAATGAATCCAAGGTACATGTTTCGGACTGGACCAATGGCTAGGCATGGCCCAATCCACTTCTGCTCCCAGAATGGCCCAATTGCCTAAGTCCAGCTAAGGAAGGGCCGCATTTACATTTATGCCGCTCTACCGGGCATATGTGGACAAATGAGCCTCAGGGTCATTTGCTCCTCCTCGGAATTTATGCCCGTTATGCACGGCTCCATCATCCAAGAACGGTCATGATGCCTGTGCCCGGAACTACGCCCTTGCCCGTGGCAACGACTAGTTTTGGGCACCTTTGTCCGTCATAACGACTAGTTTTTAGCAGTTACTTATTCGTCAAGAAACGATTATTCTGCCCCCAAAATAGGGATCGTTGGCCATGCGCTGGGGGCATTATATAAACCCTCTCATTCGAGAGGGTCAGGTATCCTATAATCATCCTAAGAAACTCATACTTTTGTACTTGCCCTTCTTTCTCCCGATTCTTACTTTAGCAGTGGAGTGCCTTGCAGGTACACCCCCTCCTCATCTCACACCCAGCATCACAGACGTTCTTCTTGGCCCATCACAGGATCTGATCAGCCTTCACGATCAATGACGCCATCTATGGGAATCTTGTTGTCCCCGTCTTAACATCCACCTCAGATTCTAAGACCAAAACACATTCTCCGTCCAAGATTACGATCATGGTCTCCCAAGATCACGTCAAAGGTGTCCACCATCTTTCTGTCCTCCCCGTCAACAAAACTGATGCCGACGGACCTTCATTCCTCCTCGAAGGAGACTCCCGTCATCTGAGAGACGGGGCTACCGTGACTCCCTCCCCCACTCCTACTGATCGTGCCAACGACCAGCCCTCGCTGGCCCTCCAGCCCATTCCAGCTCCACCCAACGCCGAATCGGCCTTGGTGGCACTCCTCGGAGCGGTCAACAAGACCAACCTCCTGATCCTCCAACAAAACGAGAGGATCGGGGTGTTGGAGGAATCTGCTCGTCCAAAATCCCCCCATCCGAGAATGAATCGACGACGATCCAAGAGTCTGCAACCCCTGCGGGAAGCTGATCATCGGGGGCGCCAAGAACCAGAATCATATGCTGTTCGGAAGCGCGATCACGTTTCCCTGTGAAACCAACCTTCCCCGGGTCACAAGAGAACCCGAAGAGATCAACGCTCACCTCCTATCAGACCAAAGGGCCGGGCACGTACACCATCACCCCGAAGAAGTCGGTGTTACAAGCGAATCACCCGCTCCCCATCCCAGACCAGTTCCAGCAACGACGATGAGCCCCACGACCCATTGTCCCAGGAGATATTGGCTACACGCCTCCCCAAAGGCTTGGAGAAACCCCCATCTTTGGGCACTTACGACAGAACGACTGATCTAGATGAGCACATCGAGAACATCGATGCGCTGTTAGACTACCATGGCGTCTGGGGTGCCATCAAGTATCGTCTGTTCCTGACCACGCTCCGAAAAGAGGCAATGACCTGGTATAAACAACTGCCCGAGGAGTCCATCACCTCGTGGAAGCAGCTGGGCAAGATGTTTTCCAGGCACTTTACGGCATCACGCCGCCACCCTAAGACTGAAGCCTCCTTTGAGGCCTTAATTCAAGGGAAGGATGAGCCTCTCCGGGCATATATTGAGAGGTTTAACAAAGAAGTTGTGCAAGTCCCCACTACCGACGACATGAAGAAATTTCTGCTCGAACGGGGACTCCACCCGCACTCATAATTTTCTAAAGTTGTTGGCCTTGCACCTCCAAGAAGCCTGAACGCCTTTCTCCTCAAGGCGCAGTCGTATATTCAATACGAAGAAAAGGAAGCGGCCAGCTCAGCCCGAGCCTCCCGCCATCGGGAGAATGCCCAGCCTCTAAAAGCAATGAGCCCTCGACATCCCGTCGAGGGGAAAGAAGGCACGAAGATCATCCCCGGGAGTCCCGGGACAACAAGGGGCCTTTCGGCCGATTCCACGACTAGACTCCCCTGACTGTCTCTAGGAAAAAGATTCTCTCCGAATGTGCTAACTCGGAGTTTAAACGGTGGGTGCCTGGTTCCCCAAACAGATACCGGCCAAGCCCAACACCGATAAATCAAAATATTGTCGTTTCCATAAGAGTCACGGCCACACCACTGAAGACTGCATCCACTTGAAGGATGCCATAGAAATACTGATCAGGGATGGCCACCTGAAACAGTTTACAAAAAAGAAAGACGCTCCTCGGAAAGATGCCCAGGAATCAAAGAAAGTAGAGGAAGAGGTGCCTTCCTCAAAAGAAACCAACCTCCAAGTCACCATGTGTATATCACGACCGGAGGATTTCTACGTTCCAGACGAGCTCAGCTCTCCCGCATACTTCGCGGCCCACAGCCCGTGGGAGACTTTCCCCTCCGCGATGGTCATCTCCGGAGGGGGCTTCAACAAAGTCACCGTGGGCTCCGTAAAGAGAAAATTTGAGCACCTGATCAGCACAAGCTCCAGCAAGGTAACAACACTCGACAAGGTCCAGAAGGGGTCAGTCCCCATCTCCTTCTACAGGGAATAGCTCCTCGGAGAATCCCCGAACTCAAGTATCCCACTGCTCGTTCGAGCCCAGATGGTAAATTTTGATGTTCGCAGGATTTTAGTCGGCCAAGGAAGCTCGATCGATATTATGTACTCACAACTTTTCTTGACTCTTCAGCTGGACGAATCACACCTCACCCCCTACGTGGGTTCCGACCTCCAGGGTTTCAACGGGTCGATCACGAAACCCTGGGGGTACGTCGAGTTAATCGTGACCTTTGGATCTGCGGAGACAACCATATCCATTAAAGTTCAGTTCCTGGTAATTGACTGCCCGTCTCTCTATCAGTGCATATTCGGGCGGCCAACTTTAGTCGAGCTGGTAGTCGTGTCATCAACCGTCCATCTCAAATTGAAGTACTACACTTCGAAAGGTATGGTCGCCACATTGCACATGGACATCGAAGCTGCGTGGTGATGCTTCGAAGCGGCCACCAATGGACTCTGCGTCATTGCTTCCAAGCCGAAGATATCCAGCAATCCAACCTTGCCCAGCAGCTCAGAGGAAGCCAAGCCACTACCACGCGTCGACTCCGTCGACCTCGACAGCCGCTTCGCCGAAGATGACCAGAAGGAGGACCAGGCCCATCCGAGCAGCTCATCTACCTCGACCAGCTACAACTCACATTCATGCGCCCTATCCCAGATGGTGACTTCGAGCTCGTCCTGCTCGGCGACGATCCTCAACGAGGAGTAAAGATAGGGACCGGTCTCCCCGACATCGCACGGAAATAACTCAAAGCCTGCCTTCGAGAGAACACAAACTTGTTCACCTGAAGTGCCGCGGAGATGCCCGGCTTAGATCCTGCCATCAACTTACGATTAACCCCGCCGTCAAAGCAGTAGCACAACGTAGGAGGAAGTAGTCTCAGGAGAAAACGGAGGTTGCAGAACAAGCTGTAAAAGATCTCCTCGAGGTAAAATTTATCTCGGAAGCCTAATAAACCACTTGGTTGTCCAACGTTGTACTTGTGAAAAATCTAATGGCAAATGGCGAATGTGTGTTGATTATACTGATCTTAATAAGGCGTGCCCAAAAGATGCCTACCTCCTCCCAATATTGATAAACTTGTTGATAACTCTGCTGGTTTTAAACTTATCATTCATGGATGCCTATTCGGGCTATAATCAAATACCAATGGCAATGAGCAATAAAAAATACATGGCCTTCATGACCGAATCGGGCAATTATTACTACAACGTAATGCCCTTCGGCCTGAAGAACATCGGCGCGACCTACCAGAGGATGATAAGCAAGGTCTTTCGGGGAGAGATAGGCGACATGCTCGAAGTCTATATGGACGATATGATCATAAAATCCCACGAGGAAACCGATCACACGGCCCATTTAAGAAAAGTCTTCGAACAGGCCAGGAAATACCGAATGCGTTTCAACCCAGAAAAGTGCACGTTCGGAGTTCGGGCGGGCAAGTTCCTCGGCTTCTATCTGACAAAGCGAGGAATCGAGGTCAACCCTGACAAGTATAAGGCATTCTTTGAATTTCCAACGCCCAACTCAAAGAAATCTATCCAGTCCCTCAATGGGATGCTCGCGTCTTTGTCTCGTTTCGTGGCCAAGTCCGCCCAGCATGCCCTGCCCTTCTTCAAACTCCTCCGCAATGAGGCAACGTTTGAATGGACGGAGGAATGCGACCAAACTCTCCTCCATCTAAAACGAGCACTGTCAGAACCATCAGTCCTCTCTCGACCAGACAACGGCGAAACTCTGTACCTATACCTCGCTGTAGCAATCGAGGCCGTAAGCGCCGCCCTTATCCGTGAGACACCTGACAGATAAAAGGCCATATATTTCACCAGGAAAGCGTTACAGGGACCAGAGCTGAGATACCAGCAGATAGAAAATGTAGTGCTGGCCCTCATCAATGTTGCAAGAAGACTGAGGCACTACTTCTTGGCCCACACGATCGTGGTTCGAACAAATCAGCCCGTAAAGCAACTACTGGGGCGACCCGATATGGCCAGCAGAATGCTCAAGTGGTCGTTAGAGCTGTTCGAATTTGACATTCAGTATAAAAGCAAGAAAGCCCTCAAAGCCCAGGCTTTGGCGGACTTTGTCGCGGAGATGACATTCTCGGATTCCCCTACCTGCGGAGCACGCAAATTGATCATTTTCGTAGACGGAGCATCCAGCCCGGCAGGGAGCGGGGCAGGCATCATCTTGGAGAGCGATGAAGGTATCATCGTAGAGGTATCAGTCACCTTATCCTTCCTTATGTCTAATAATCAGGCCGAGTACGAGGCCTTCCTCGCTGGCCTTCACCTGGCCGAAGATCTAGGGGAAGAAGAGGTTGTCATCTGCACAGATTCGCAACTCGTGGCCCTTCAAGTTCGAGGAGAATACCAGGCCAAAAACGACAGCCTGTCCGAGTACCTATCCTTAGTCAAAGAAAAGATAACGAAATTCCCTGCAGTAGAGGTGAAGCATGTTCCTTGCGAACATAACGTTAGAGCATATGTGTTATCTAAACTAGCAAGCACGAAGAAAAAGGGCGGAAACAAGTCCGTCATCCAGGAGGTACTTCCTCAACCCAACATCGAAAAGGCATCTTCGACCCTCGACGTACAGGTAATCGGCGAAAACAACTGCTGGATGACCCCTGTTTACAACTACCTCGCTAGGGACGAACTTCCGTCCGACCCCGAAGAGGCCAGCACAGTCAGACGACGGGCCTGCTTCTACGTCTTAGTCGAAGATAAACTCTACAGACGAGGGTTCTCCATCCTATTACTCAAATGCGTCGAGGAGGAGATGGTCACCCACGTCCTGCGCGAGATCCACGAAGGAATCAACGCACAGCATCTCGGGGGGGAGATCCCTCGCCCGAAAGGCCCTCTGAGCAGGATACTACTGGCCAACCATGCAGCATGCGACAAATGCCAACGACGTGGGGATATGCACCTATCTCCACCTAACTAGCTCAAAGCTATGTCCTCCCTGTGGCCATTCGCCTGGTGGGGTCTGGATATCCTGGGGTCATTCGTAGTAGGATCAAACCAGAACAAATACTTAATAGTGGGCGTTGACTACTTCACAAAGTGGATAGAAGCGGAAGCTCTAGCCAAAATAAATGCCCTTAACATACTTCGTTTCTACAAATGAAACATCCTCGCGCGCTTTGGCATCCCCTAAGCAATAGTCATGGATAACGGGACACAGTTCACGGACAGGAAGTTTCACGATTTCGTCGTTCAACTGGGCACGAAACAACATTTTGCATCCTTCGAACATCCCTAGACTAACGGGCAAGCCGAAGCAGCAAATCGAGTCATCCTTCGAGGCCTCAAGCGAGGCTGGACGAAATGAAGAAAGCTTGGGTCGAGGAGCTGCACAACGTCCTATGGACATACCGCACGACTCCACACTCTTCAACTAGGGAAACTCTTTTTTGCCTGGCCTATGGGACCGAGGCTGTAATCCCCATTGAAGTACACGTACCATCTAGATGGACCGAGTTACCTCTGGACGAGGAAATGAACGACGAGGCACTAAAAGAGGAGCTCGACCTCATCGAAGAAGTCTGTTCAGGGGCAGCTCTCCGCGAAGCCTCGTTAAAACAAAAAATTGCCATCCAGCATAACGCTAAAGTAATATGATGAGAGTTCCAAGTAGGCATCCATGTCTTGAGAAGGAACCACAAAGACTCTCGGGAGGGAAAACTCGTTGCTAACTGGGAAGGACCCTATCGCGCCTGAGCAAAAACGGAGAATGGGGCCTATTACCTAAAACATCTCAACGGGGAAGAACTTGCTCTACCATGGAACGCCAAAAAGCTGAAGCAATACTATAGCTAAGGCGCTAACTGTTGGTTTACTTCGTCAAACAGCGAACATAACATCCCGACCACGATGCACGCCTAGGTACAAGCGTTGCATGCCAACTAAGGCAAGACCCCGCTCAGGAACGAGCTAGGTCCTTGCCCGACAACGGTTCCTCAACCGAGCCCGCCGTCGTCAAAGTACCATGATAGGCGGAACACCCAGCTCGCGATAGGAGGTTCACGCTGCGAACTTAGGCCTCAAACGCAACTTGAGCTCCGCTATCTCGCCCAGAAATTCCCAGGTCGTTCGGCCAGTCCCCTTCACTGTCGAACACATCTAAATCGAGCAATTCCCCGAAATATTGAACAAACCAAAGTGATCCCTGCTACGGGCACACACGTGTATTGAGCAAATGTATAACACTTAGCAAAAATAATCAGAGAAAGCCATGCACCAACATACAAAACTGCCCACAATGACCGAATACATACATTTAATTTGAGTGGCCACAAGGACCACAAGTGTGCATATTACAAACCAAGGGGGCCACGCCCCCAAACAACAATAATTTACATCTAAACATGGCACGCAGGCCAGATACATTACAACAAAATAAAAGGAGATCACTCCTTCATCTGCCCGGGCTGCTCAAGGTTAGGATCAAGCTGTTGAGTCTCCTCGTTCAAAAGCTGGGCGTGCCCGTCACCAATGTTGAAGAAGTCCGGAGCAACTATCTTGCCATTCTCAACATGGCCCAAGAAGTTGGTGCCCTCCGTGGATATTTGGACCTCTGGGTTCACCATCTGGAGCTGGGCCACGGCGTTTTTTAACGACTCTTCCTCAATGGCAATAACATCGTCCTCTGCCCGTATAAGATGAGCGACAAGATCGGCTCTAGTATTCAACGCCTTCACCTCCTCAGGCTCATCGTCAGTCGGGGCCGCAGTAACCTTCACCTGTTCAACCAGCTCCTTAGCAGCTTTCCTTTCTGCAATCAGAGTGTCGTTATCCCCCCTCAGTCTGACAGCCTCCTCGTCTAATTTCCTCCTCGCTTTGTTGGCAGTCTGGGCCTCCTATTTGGCCTTCTTCACCGCCTCCTCCAAGGACGATATAGTCGCCTGGGCCTTCTTGAGTTCGGACTCAAAGGAGAAATCCCCCTCAGCATACACTGTCGCCATCTCCAAGACGCGAACCAACGCATAGGCATCCTGCGCTAACATGACCCTCTTTCTTGGACGGTTCATACCTTCGAGCTTGAGAGAATCTGCCCGAGGAACCACCAAAGACGTCCCCTCGAAAAACTTCTTGTCGTGGAGGCACGGGGGAAGTTCAAACTTGTCTTTCTCAGCCGCCTGGCTGAGGTCCACCAACTCATTGGCCCTGGTCCGCTTAAGTCTCAAAGCCCCAGGCACTGGAGACCCCTGGGCAGGAGAAGGAACGGGCGAATAGCTCCCCGCAGCAGGTTGGGGAGGAGGCACACGCTGTGTAAACCGGGACTTAGAGATGGTCGCACCGGCCTTACCCCTCGCCATGGCATTCTTCACCATCCTCTCGTGGGCAGAAGGCATCTCACCTGCAAATAAATATAACAAACATATTAGCCACCGAGAAAGTTATAATTCAGACAAGATAAAAAAGGCTAAAACTACCAAGCAGCTTAAAGGAATCCACAGGGGTCTTGCACTCCAAAAGTGCCTTCGTGTTGATGTAACGATACTCCACTCTCTGCCCGCCATCAACTTCAAAGATAGGGTCCCCCTTTTTCGTCCAGCACTCGGCGGGCCTAAAAGAGTTAACATAGTTCACCAGTGCCTCATAACCAGCTATGTCCTGCTCGTCCAGCATATCCGGCTGGGCAAGATAGTGGCTGGTACCCCGAGTGAAGTGGCTCTCACTCCAACGAAGAGGGAATTTGAACACCCTCTCCGCCAGCAGCTTCCCGTTCTCGTCATACATATCCTTGCCATCCTCGTCTGTGGTCACCGCCCAGGCATACGTGGTATCTTGGGCCTTCTCCGTCACAGGTTCGATGATATAGAACTTCTCTTTGAAGGTCCTAATATACTCCGAAAAAGGCTTAAACAGTTTCCTTGGTTGCTTCAAAGAAACCCAGTCATACCTCCTCCCTGAGACGTGCCTTTGGAGGTGGAAGATCGTAAAGAACAAGGGCTTCGTGGCTCCTATCTTCAGGAACTCGCAAGTCAGCTCGAAGGCGCGGATAAACGCCAATGAGTTTGGGTGCAGTTGTGACAGGGCTAGATCCAGATGGACGAAAATAGACTGTTGGAAGTCAGTAAAGGGCAGCCTTAGCCCTATCTCCTTGAAAGCGTACTCGTACATGGGAAACCTTTCCCTGTAGTCCATGCATATACGATTGTCTTGACTAGGGAAGTGCATCTTCCACTCCCCCTCTATACATCCCCGGTATAGGACGCGAAAGTGGACTCATGCTCGGCTGGTTCCGCTACAGTCTATTCCTCCGCGGAATCTTGCTCGGGATCTTTCCCAACTTCGCTAGGGACATTCGAAACCTCTATGTCGCTACTCTCCAAGGAGCTCTCCAAGGACGAGTCTATGAGAATCTCTTGCTCGAGCTCGTGCGCCATCTCGATCACCTGAAAAGCAGAGGACAAAAGTGAATTCGACTGTAAAATCAAATCCATCCTTCCACCGCTAGTAAAGTGAAAGGGCACGCGAAGGGCCGAGGATAGTGTCCCCAACCTAAGCCCTAAATTAAACAAATCAAGAGTCTTCTGCGAGAAGATGCCCAGAGGCAATCGCTCCTACGATTACGAGGGGTCTCCCCGACCCACTACCCAGTTTCTGTTTGAAGCTCCACCGAAAAATTCATATGTTCATCAAAAAAATCATCAGAGCTCCAGAAAAATGGGTAGCTTCATCGGTCGCACCTGCGCCATCGTCGCGATAGCACCGGAAACGGTCTAACTCTAAGGTCTCAAGGGAGCTCCAGCGACCACGTCAGCAGCAGAAGATGGCCAAGCCACCGTCTACCACCAACAGACGCCAGAAAGGCACAACAACCCTACCGAAGTTCAACCTAGCTGTATGCATTCTACTAAACAAGAATGAAAAAGCTATGAACGAAAAGGGAAACATGCAACTTACGTGGTCGGAGAGAGTGAGGAGATCCGAAGACTTTGCTCAAAGCTTCGTACGGCGGCTGACGCGGTGGTTGACGGTGACGATGGACTTAGAAGCTTTGAGAAGAACGAAGGAAGAAAAAGAAGCGAAAACACAAATGAGCAGCTCTCCCTCCTTTATATACAGTCTGAAAGCACGTGCACGAACACGCGTGGCTAGGGTTATCATCATGACCCTAGCTTAGCCATTATTGCGCAGTTAATGTCGCACAAGGCTCGAGGCACACGTGGCGTCGCGTCTCTTTAGAGTACCTCAACTGTTGGTCTCCCCGCATGTCGGGCATCCTGAGCAACGTTACGTATCCCGCGGGCACTATAACCCCCGGACACCCAAGGACAATCCCGTCTCACCGACAAACAACAGCCTCTTCGAAGTTCCCCGGGGTTGCGAGGTATCCTTAAGTCATCACTCCCATGCTCGGGAGCAACAACTTGGGGGGTTCCTGTTCCGGATTGGACCAATGGCTAGGCATGACCCAATCCACTTCTGCTCCCAGAACGACCAAATTGCCTAAATCTGGATAAGGAAGGGCAGCATTTACATTTCTGCCCCTCTACCGGACATATGTGGACAGATGAGCCTCAGGGTCATTTGCTCCTCCCTGGCATTTCTGCCCGTTACACACGGCTTCATCATCCAAGAACAGTCATGACCGCCTGTGCCCAAAACTACGCCCTTTCCCGTGGCAACGACTAGTTTTGGGCACCTCTGCCCGTCATAACGGCTAGTTTTTGGCAGTTACCTATTCTTCAGGAAACAGTTATTCCGCCCCTAAAATATGGACCGTTGCCCACACGCTGGGGAAATTATATAAACCCTCTATGAGAGGGTCAGGCATCCTATAATCATCCTAAGAAACTCATACCTTTGTATTTTCCCTTCTTTCTCCCGATTCTTACTTTAGCATCGGAGTGCGTTGCAAGTACACCCCCTCCTCATCTCACACCCAGCATCACAGACGTTCTTCTTGGCCCATCACATGATCTGATCAGCCTTCACGATCAGTACACAAAATTTTTTTCTTTCTAAATTTTTGCTAATTTTTCTAAAATGTGTGTTTTGTTCTATTAATTTGTTTAATTAATTATATGATTTTATCATTCATCTTATATGTGTTATAATATGATATGCTCATTAAAATTGTCTTATATGGTGTTTTACATATTTAAAATAAAATAAAATCAAAAATTTTCCAGTGACAATTGATTGCAGTATAACCACAACCGATTGCACATGCCTTTTTCGCTATTTTTTTTTTAATTTTTCTTCAATGACAATCGGTTGCATGAAAGCAACAATCGATTGCACCTGTGTTGTTTTCGTTTTTTTTATTTTTCGCTGCAGTGATAACCGATTGCAGCCTTATAGCAATCGATTGCACCTGTTCCAAATTTTAATTTTAGGTATTTGCTTCTAGTAATGTCTTGGTTCTCTCTTGGTCAAGATTCCCATCAATTCCCTTAACTTGTGGCAGAAACTTTTCAGATTTTATTCCCCTAACCTAACCTATTTTGATTCCTCCTTTGACCAAAAATAAATCCTCTTTACTACCCTCTTCAATTCCCCTAACCACTCATAATAACTTTCTCACCAAAACCCCACATAATCTCTATTATTCCAACCTTTCTTAAACACAAAATCAGAATTTTCTTTCCTCTCCCCACAAAATCATACGTTTTATTTTTCTCATCATTCTCACAAACACTCTTCTCTCAAACACCAAACCCTCCTTTATCAACTCTCATCTCTCATTATGTCTACCTCAAGAAAGGGCAAGGGAAAATCTTCCTCTTCATCCTCCAAGTCATCCCCCAAAGATGAAGGAATGAGGCTTCTCCCTAACAAAGCACAAAGAGTTAGGTTTGTCAAACACTTTCAAAAGAAAACAATTCTTCAACCAAAGTTTGCCATTCTTGACAGTTTTTTCTCTAAATGTTTTAGTTTTCTGGCTCTATTTAAGACTCAAGGGATTGCAAAGTTAATTGAATGTCATGAAGATGTTTATCCGGACCTTGTAAGAACTTTCTATAGCAACATGAATATTGTTGAAGGTAACCTTGTTTCAAATGTTAAAGGAAAAGCTATTTCTATGTCTGTGAAATTATTTGGAGAAATTGTAGGAATTCCTTCTGATGGTGTTGTAATGAGGTTGAATGAAAACTCAACTTTATAAGGATATAATAAGAGAGAGTTTTACTATGGCATTGCTAGGATTCCGGAACATGAGTTCATTCAAAAAAGGCAAAGGATTATTGGTGGTCCTCCAGAAAGAAATTCTTGGTCTGCTGGTATTTTGTTTATTGATGATAGGTTGATCCATTACATGCTTCCTTACATAATCATGCCAAAGTTCTCAAATTTTCAACTGTAAATGATTGTGATGTGCAAGTCTTGTTTGCTATGAAAAACAACATGCAAATCAATTGGGCATATGTGATTATTAATCACTTGGTAACTCACAATGAGTTTGCATCGGGTCTTCCATATGGTCATTGGTTAACATTAATTTTCAAGCATTTTGATGTGGATCTTATAGGCGAAACGGTGTATGAAATTGACTCCTCAAGGGATGAAATCACTCCTAGGAAAGTTTGCAACACCAAGACCGGAGTTAGATTTGATCCTATTCAAAAAACCATCTCATATATCAATCCCCCTCTTGATCAAGCTCCTCCAGTTGAAGTCACCAATGAACAAGTGTCTTATTACATGCATTATGTTAACCACAACATCAATTGTCATTTTGCCCATCAAGACACTCACTTGAACATTCCTCCTTATGAAGTCCAACCATACCATTACCCATTCTTCCAACCTCAAAACAATGAAGATAACGATGACCAAGATGATTTTATGAACCAAGATGATTAAATGTGTTTTGTTTGTTATGTTTTTCTTTTATTATTATTATGTTTAAGTTTATGATTAAATTTAGTTTCTTTCTAGTTCATGTTATGTTACTTAAGACCATGTATTTGGTATGAATGTGTGTTTATGTATTAAAGTCTATGAGCTTTTAAGTTGTTATGTTTCAATGTTATGTTTCTATATTGTATTATGTTTCTATATTGTATTATGTTTCTATGTTATGTTGCTTTATGCATACTTACAAAATATGTTTCTATGAACTTTTGAGTTCTTTTCCCTTCTTTTTGATAATGCCAAAGGGGGAGAAGAAACCATATATTTTGTATGCTTGTACACTAACTTTGATTTTTTAGAAAAATCAAAGAAAGCATAAATTGTCAAATTTAGGGGGAGTTTCTCTCAAATATATGGACATTAATTTAAGGGGGAGTATTCTTATGGTCTTAAGCATATATGAAGACTTCATTATCATGGCCATGCTTCAACAATTTGTATTTCTCAAGACTTCAAACTTTCCATGATTGTCATCATCAAAAAGGAGGAGAATGTTGTGAGCAAGCCTTTAAGTTTTTGTATGATTGCAAATTGTGTGATATGCATGATATAAGATTTGTATGCATGATTAGTTTGTACATACATATGATTTCATACCTACTATGATTTAAAAGACAATGCAAATTGATTCATATCATCATTGTAATCATAAAAACGTTTTTCCCTATGTATGCATCGATTCATACGACACTTGTATCGATACATGATCCTTTGTAACTAGGGTATGTATCGACGCATACGCATCATGTATCGATGCATGATTTACTTCACATTCTGAAATAATTTTGCTTCAGTATGTATCGATTCATACGATACTTGTATCGACACATGTTCCTTTGTAATTGAGCTATGTATCGACGCATGTGCATCATGTATCGATGCATGATTTATTTTACATACTGAAAATTAACAGGTACAGTATGCATCGATGCATACAACCATGTGTCGACTCATGCATGTGTTATACTCACTATGTATCGACGCATACGACTCTTGTATCGATACATAGAGCTGTTTGTTGCTTTTAACCGTTTCTGTTTTCATATATAAGTGTCATGACAGTTCAGTTTGGAGGAAGAATTCTGGTTAGAGTGAAAAAGTGCAATCAAAGCAAAAGACAAGTTTGGTGTGCATGATTTTTCAAGAGCAGTGTTAGAAACCTGAAAGAGACTTTGTCTTCATCATCTTCTCAATCTCGTTAATTCAAGAACATCAACACATAATCATTTTTGTTCTTCGGATTAAGGGATCTTTGAGATAACGTTCAGTGGTACGATCATTGATCTAGCTGAGTTGAAGATACAAAGGGGGTTTCGAGGAAAAACCATTTGGTTTGTCCTTCAAGAACGGGTGTGTTCTTGAGGGTTTGTTAGTCACGATTGCAGAACAGATTCAGCCGCAGCGTAGGGTTTGGAAATCTGGAGATTTCGCAAACAGGTCGTGGAACCGGTGAATTGTCTGTATTTCTTGCAGGAAAATTCTTGATCAAGCTCAGATCAAGTGAAGGTTCATACAATAGGAAGATCTTGGGGTTTAGATTTATGGATTTGTATTGTAACCTTGTAAAGAACGAATTCAGCATTATTGATATAACAGGTCTCAATTTCATTTTGAAATTGAGAGGGAGACGTACCCACACGCGAGGACGGAAGTGGGGAACTTCCTTACCAAATCTCTGCGTATCGTATTCTATCTTTATCTCTTTACGCTTTCAACAATTTTGTGATTCGTTTGGTGTGTTGCGTATTAAAGTTTCAAGATACAATAGTGGTACGAAAATCTTTGTCAAAATCACCATTATTGTTAATCGTTGAATGCATACACGCCAAGTGTTTGACAAAATTGTTTGCTGTGTTTTTGTTCATTGGAAACAGTCTTTGTATGATAAGTGCATTTGAGTCGATTCATATCTGGTGTTAATATATCTTTGTCATCCTAATAAATCCAGCATAAACTCGTGTGTCCGGTTTTCTAGTAGCTGGTTCAGAATAGACGGAAGTCGATTCGGGATCATAATTTTTCCGCTAACTTGAAAGACTCTGATAAACCTTTTTTAAATCCTTGAGTTTCAAGGAGGTGATCTATTCACCCCCCCCCCCCTCTCGATCACTAGCCACACCGTCTATCAAGTGGTATCAGAGCGCCGGTTCGCTGGTGCTTTGTGGCTGCTTGTAACGATATGGATTCTGAACCAAAGGGGGCGTATAATAGAGCGCCTGTTTTCAACGGTGAAAATTATGGCTACTGGAAAGACTGCATGCGAGTTCATATAAATTCTGTGGATAGGAATATGTGGGCTGCCATTCAAAATGGTCCTTTTCAAATTACTATGAGAAATGAGGCTGGCGCCATAGTTCCTAAACCAGAAGATGATTACGATGAGAAAGATGAGAAAAAGTGGTCGAGTGATTGGAGAGCTCGAAATATGCTAATTTCAGCACTTAGTGCTGATGAGTATTATCGGGTATCCCATTGCTCGACAGCTAAAGAAATGTGGGATGCTTTAGAAATTGCCCATGAGGGTACTACTGAAGTAAAACAGTCCCGTATTAACACACTTAATCAAGAGTTCGAGCTCTTTCGCATGAAACAAGGAGAATCTATCTCTGACATGCAAAAGAGATTCGTTCATCTCATAAATCGGTTGAATGCACTTGGAAAACCTGTTTCCAATGAAATAGCCACTAATAAAATTCTGAGGTGTCTTAGCAGGGAATGGCAACCTAAAGTAACAGCTATTAAGGAAGCCAACGACCTCACGACGCTTACTATTACAACTTTATTCGGCAAGCTGGAAGAACATCAGCAAGAACTGGAAAGTCTCGAAATATTTGAGAAAAAGAGTAAAAAGGAAAAGAATAAAGACAAAGAGAGTGAGAAGAAGCCAATAGCTCTTGTGGCCTCTAACTCAAAGTCCTCACAAAAAGAGCAAAGCGACAATGATTCAAGTAGTGACGAAGATTCGGGTGATGAAGAAATGGGACTTTTTGTTAAGAGATATAATAGATTCATTCGAAAGAATGGAATCCAGCATTCCGACAAAAATCTCATTAAGTTTCGAAGACAATCTGTAGAGTCAAAACAGGAAGAGAATAAGAAGCATAGAGTAAAAGGATCGTGTTTTAATTGTGGTAAATCTGGACATTATAAAACAGAATGCCCTATGAAGAAAAAGGACAAAGGAAAAGCTCAACCAAGAAGGTCAAATAAACAAAGAAGAGCTTACATAGCATGGGAAAGCGATAGTGACTCATCAAGCTCACAAAGTTCAAATGATAGTGATGAGACAGCAAATCTGTGTCTTATGGCTCACACCAAAAATCAGTCCTACCACAAGAAGAAAATCAACGATAAGAAAGTAAGACAAGCCTACTATAGTAATGTCTCCTCTATGTCTTTTTCTGAACTGAAAATCGCTTTTGAAAAACTGCATAACGAAGCTGTAGATGCTTTCAAAAGATTATCTTCCGATAAACAAATTTTTTCATTCTTGGAAGGTAAAGTATACAAAGCTGAAAAAGATTTAGAAAGCTTGAAAGCTAGTATTGCAGAAAATTCAAAAGATATTAATGTTAACGGATGTAGTAAAGTTAGGTATTGTGAAGCTTGTCATATTTGGCAACAAGAGGTTAAAACTCTTAAAGTCAAATTGGAAAAAGCTTTACAACCCAAGGTGACTTACGCCGTTGATTCTAGGTTGTTTAAGAAGTCATTAAATCCACCATATGCAAAATACTCCTTTATTCCAAAGGGTTTAATGATCAAAAATAAACAAATACATCATCGTGGCTTATGTCACTATTGTTGTCATACTGGTCATACCATTGAAAAATGCAAGTTTAGGAGATTTCTTGTTCCTAAAGGCATTTATCAATGGAGACCTAAAGGCAACCATGTTACAACTTACCCACATGGACCCAATGAAAATTGGGTACCTGTTTCTCTCTTTTGATATTGTAGGATGAGTGTCTTGCATCCGTAGATAGAAGATGGTTTCTAGACAGCGGGTGCTCAAGGCACATGACGGGTGACATATCGCTTTTTATAGACTTCAAAGCAAAGAAGAAGGGATATGTTACTTATGGAGACAATAACAAAGGAGCTATACTTGGCAAAGGTAGTGTAGGTAATCCCTCTACCACTACTATTTCTGATGTCCATCTAGTTGAGGGGCTTAAACACAATTTGTTAAGTATTAGTCAATTGTGCGACAAGGGTTACAAGGTTTCTTTCACAAAAACTTGCTGCACAATTGAACATACTGAACAGAATATTGTGTTTAAGGGTGTAAGAGTAAACAATATCTATATGCTTGATCTTTTTGATGTACCTTTAACAAGCTCTAAGTGTCTAGTTGCCTTGAATGATGATTCTTGGCTTTGGCACAGACGCTTAGCGCATGTTAATTTTGATTTGCTTAATAAGGTTGTATCTAAGGATCTAGTAGTCGGTCTTCCAAAGATAAAATTTTCAAAAGACCATCTATGTGACGCGTGCCAAATGGGAAAGCAAACAAGGGTATCTTTTAAATCCAAAAATGCAATTTCAACTTCACGAACCCTTGAGCTTCTCCATATGGATCTCTTTGGACCTTCTAGGACAAAGAGTCTAGGCGGAAACTATTATGGTTTAGTAATCGTTGATGACTATTCTAGATTTACGTGGACTATATTTCTTCATAGCAAAGATGAAACGTTTTCCGCTTTTAAGAGTTTTGCAAAACTGTCCCAAAATAAAATGAATTCTAAAATAGTTACAATTCGAAGCGATCATGGAGGAGAATTTCAAAACTATCTCTTTGATAAGTACTGTGATAAGTATGGTATTGAGCATAACTTTTCAGCTCCTCGAACTCCACAACAGAATGGCGTTGTGGAGCGCAAAAATCGCGTTTTAGAAGAGCTGGCAAGAACAATGCTAAATGAGGGTGGATTGCCAAAATATTTTTGGGCTGATGCAGTTAGCACAGCCTGTTATGTTCTAAACAGGATTCTAATTCGCCCTATTTTAAATAAAACCCCTTATGAGCTTTTAAAAGGAAGAAAGCCAAACTTATCACATCTTCACGTATTCGGTTGTAAGTGTTTTGTTTTGAATAATGGTAAGGAAAAACTTGGGAAGTTTGATGCAAAAGCGGATGAAGGTATTTTTCTTGGTTATTCACAATCAAGTAAAGCATATAGAGTGTATAATAAGCGTTTACTTTCCGTTGAAGAATCTGTTCATGTCTCTTTTGATGAGTCTTATCCGAAAAATGTCGGAAAAGGTATTTCTTTTAATGACACAGGTATATCTACAGAAGACATACTCAAAGAAGTTGTTTCGGAAACTGATCAGTCCAAAACAGAAGACAATGAGGAGGAGGAAGATACCAGTCATGTCAAAGATATGGAAGAAGGACAAACTGAAGTGAATGTCCTTCCACCAACTTAGAGATCTTCAAAAGATCATCCTATTGACAACATCTTGGGAGACATTTCAAAGGGAGTCATGACTCGTTCTAGGATAAGTAATTTCTGCTCTCACTTCGCTTTTGTTTCACAAGTAGAACCTAAAAATGCCAAAGAGGCCTTGATTGATGAATTTTGGCTAATGGCCATGCAAGAAGAGCTTAATCAATTTAAAAGAAATGACGTTTGGGAACTTGTTCCTCGTCCGCGAGATCATCATATCATAGGTACTAAATGGGTTTTTAGAAATAAGCTTGATGAAAACGGAGTGATAACTAGGAATAAGGCACGTTTAGTGGCACAAGGGTATAACCAAGAGGAGGGCATAGACTATGAGGAAACTTATGCTCCAGTTGCTCGCCTCGAAGCTATACGTCTCTTGCTTGCTTATGCGTGTTCTAGAGATTTTAAGCTTTACCAAATGGACGTAAAGAGTGCGTTTCTAAATGGTGTCCTAAATTAAGAGGTATACGTCTCACAACCTCCTGGTTTTGAGAATGCTGAATATCCAGATTATGTTTACAAATTAAAACGAGCTTTGTACGGTCTTAAGCAAGCCCCTCGGGTTTGGTATGAAAGACTTAGCAAATTTCTACTTGATCATGGATATTCAAGAGGTAAAGTGGATACCACCCTCTTCATTAAACACAAGGGAAAACACATTCTTTTAGTTCAAGTTTATGTAGACGATATAATTTTTGGTTCAACTAACATACACTTGGTCGAAGAGTTTTCAAAAGTTATGCAGGGTGAATTTGAAATGAGTCTTATGGGGGAGCTTAATTTCTTCCTCGGTCTCCAAATAAAGCAGCTTGATGAGGGCACAGCTGTGAGTCAAACAAAATACTGCAGAGAGCTGCTCAAGCGCTTTGGAATGAACGACTCAAAATCAATAGACACACCTATGCCTACCAACGGAAATCTAGATAAAGATGAACACGGTAAGAGTGTAGATGTCAAACAGTATAGAGGTATGATTGGGTCTCTCTTGTATCTTACTGCGTCTAGACCTGACATCATGTTTAGTGTCTGCATGTGTGCACGATATCAATCGAATCCCAAAGAGTCACACTTGAAAGCTGTCAAGCGCATATTTAGATATCTTCATGGAACATCTAAGTATGGGCTCTGGTATTCAAAAGGAAGCGATTGTAGCTTAGTAGGTTACTCCGATTCTGATTTTGCTGGCTGCAAATCAGATAGGAAAAGTACTAGTGGTACATGTCACTTATTTTCAAACTCTTTGGTCAGTTGGCATAGCAAGAAACAGGTGTCTGTCGCATTGTCAACTGCTGAGGCTGAGTACGTTGCAGCCGGTAGCTGTTGCGCTCAGATCTTGTGGCTGAAGCAACAACTACAAGATTTCGATATTCAACTCAAACGCATTCCAATAAAGTGTGACAACACCAGTGCTATAAATCTTACTAAGAATCCTGTTTTACACTCACGCACTAAACACATAGAGATTAGGCATCACTTTCTTCGCGATCATGTTGAAAAAGAGGACGTTGTATTTGAGCATGTTGATACTAAAAACCAACTTGCTGACATTTTTACTAAACCATTAGCAACGGAACCATTCTTCAACATTCGTCGTGAATTAGGGATTTTAGATCTCTCCTCATCGATGTCTTAAGCATGTTGGTCCTTATTTATATATATATCTCACTTTGGCTGTTAAGCTTTGTTTTTAGACATCACTCAGACTCCATAAGGTTTCATCAACAGAGGTAATATCATTCCTTTCTAAAATCTCTTTGGAACTTTGTGATTAGTGTATGGTAGAACAAATTCGTTAAGATCGTTTATATGTATTTCATTGCATATGTTGTTTGAACATTAACGTTTGATTCATGAATTGTACTTGAGCATCATTATCATGACATCATCTATACTGCATTGACTCAAGAGCTGTTCACAGGTTTCTAACTCAACAGGTAGTCACAAATCAGTTAAAACATGTTTTAGCATCAAGTATGTATCGATACAACAAGAACATGTGTCGACACATTAGAGTTTCCGATCGATACATTCGTGATATGTGTCGATTCATGTCTTTTCATTTTCAATTTTTTAAAACTTGTTTCAGTATGTGTCGATGCATCCGTGCTTTGTGTCGACACATAGGACACTTTCAAAAACAAAAATTTCGCGATATGAATCGATCCATACCCTTTGTATCGATACATACTGTTTCTTTTACAATAAATGCATGTTCAAATCAGTTGTGGATTGACACATCAGCTAATTTTAAAGGGATAATTCACTCTAACCTCTCTTCTCCTCTCATACCCACACGGCTAACCCTAACCTTCTCAAACATCTTCATCTCCAAAACCCTAATTCACATCTTAACCCCTCTACAATTCATCACCATGCCTCCCAGAATTATACCGGCTAGACAAAGAGGAAAAGGAAAGGAACCCATTGGGACGTCTGGTCAGTCTCCACAACCTCCAGAAATCCCTCCCAGTGCTCTCACTCTTCTTCATCCTGCCATCGCTGAGGAGTTTGAGACCTCTTTCAAGACAAGGTTAGTTATGAAACCTCATGTCTTTGATAAAACTGATGCATCTGCCCTCCATCTCAACGATGTCGTTGATTTATTGAAGGCACAAACCCTTGGTACATTTTTGGCCATAAATGATGCCTATCATGAGGATTTTATTCGTATATTTTATGCTGGTCTGCAAACTGGTAGAGGCTATATGTTCAGATGCTCAATTGGCACCAAAACTTACACTTTTGAAGCCACTGATTGGGAGAAAGTGTTTCAAATTCCGCTTGGGGTGCCTGGACTGAAAAAATGGCATGACCAAAGTTATGATACGGAGTTTAAAATAAGGGACTATGTTGCATCTATTTCCAAATTGGATAGACCTCTCGGAGAGGATGAACCCATCACTTCTGGTATGATTACAAGCATACCTAGAATACTTCACTGGATTGTCTCGCACATCTTGCGTCCAAAGTCTGGTGGTCATTCTAGGTTGGATCGATCAGACATTCATCTTGTGTACCTTCTTCACAAAAAGGTTCCACTTAATTGGCCAAACTACTTTGTGAAACGCATGTTTCTTATGCGTAACAGTATGAAGAATATCACACTTGGATATGCTGCCCAAATTATGCGAATCATCAAATACTGGAATGTAACCATCCCTTTTGTACCCCTTACATCTTCCTCTTCCGCCCAAGAGTTCAACACTGCTACTTTATCTCATATGGGATACCGGTGGGACAAGGAGCGTCAATGTTTTTATTTTCTGGACAGAGGATCCAAAACAAGGGTGTACAATTTTGATGTGCCATCTGAACAAGTGTTTGTGCCTGAAGACCAACTGGATGAAGAAATGCATGAGGCCAATGACGAGAATCAGCCTGAAGCAGATGCTAATGCTGGCTGGGGTGATTGGGTGCCACAAAGGTGGTCTCCAACAAATTATGAACCAGGTCCACGTGTTCCTCCGTTCTCTGGCGCTGCCTCCTCTTCAACTGCCCCTGAGTACTTGACTCAAATGTTTCAGCAAATGGAGCTTGCAAATCAAGCCCGTCATGAACAGGCGCTTGCTTGGCATGTGCAGCAAAATGAGTGGCATAAGGAGCATCGTGAGTGGCATGATGAACACACAAGGATGTATCATAATCAGCATGCTTGGCACACGGAATTGGTTAAATGGCATCAAGTCTTTTACAATGAAATGTCTGGTTTTATGGACGATTGTCGTGCACATCCTGGTATCATGGACAGATTCAGAAGTGTTAAAGTTCAGAACCGGTTCCGGCGATACAATTTCATGGGCCATAATCCTGATGAGATGCCTCCTCCGCCGCCTCCACCAAGCTTCAGAGATCCTGATAGAGAGGATGAGGAGTCCTGTGGAGGCCATAACCCTTTTTAGGCTAGTATCATGTCATTTCATTACATTTCATTTCATCATCATGTTGTTTCAGTTTCCTTGATACATTGTTCAAACTTCATTTGTTTTGGTTCTGCTTATGTAAACTCCAAGTACTTTCTTAAAATTTTAATGCTTATTTCTTTTAGTTCTGTTTACTTGTGTTAGTCTTTCCCTGTCTTATCATTCTCTGTGAATGATTCTGTTATGTTAAGCTTCATTCTTGGTGATTGTGAGCTTCTATATCAATATTGCTGTCTATTGTTACATCAATTTTGCTGTCTAAGCTTTGGGACTATTTCACCAGACTGTCTATCTCTTCTTTTTGATGTTGACAAAGGGGGAGAAGAAAGACAACAAGATGTTGACAGCCATGCACAAACTCAGGGGGAGTGCTCTATCACATCTTGCAAATTTGCCATCATCAAAAAGGGGGAGTTTGTGAGCAAGCCTTTAAGTTTTTGTATGATTGCAAATTGTGTGATATGCATGATATAAGATTTGTATGCATGATTAGTTTGTACATACATATGATTTCATACCTACTATGATTTAAAAGACAATGCAAATTGATTCATATCATCATTGTAATCATAAAAACGTTTTTCCCTATGTATGCATCGATTCATACGACACTTGTATCGATACATGATCCTTTGTAACTAGGGTATGTATCGACGCATACGCATCATGTATCGATGCATGATTTACTTCACATTCTGAAATAATTTTGCTTCAGTATGTATCGATTCATACGATACTTGTATCGACACATGTTCCTTTGTAATTGAGCTATGTATCGACGCATGTGCATCATGTATAGATGCATGATTTATTTTACATACTGAAAATTAACAGGTACAGTATGCATCGATGCATACAACCATGTGTCGACTCATGCATGTGTTATACTCACTATGTATCGACGCATACGACTCTTGTATCGATACATAGAGCTGTTTGTTGCTTTTAACCATTTCTGTTTTCATATATAAGTGTCATGACAGTTCAGTTTGGAGGAAGAATTCTGGTTAGAGTGAAAAAGTGCAATCAAAGCAAAAGACAAGTTTGGTGTGCATGATTTTTCAAGAGCAGTGTTAGAAACCTGAAAGAGACTTTGTCTTCATCATCTTCTCAATCTCGTTAATTCAAGAACATCAACACATAATCATTTTTGTTCTTCGGATTAAGGGATCTTTGAGATAACGTTCAGTGGTACGATCATTGATCTAGCTGAGTTGAAGATACAAAGGGGGTTTCGAGGAAAAACCATTTGGTTTGTCCTTCAAGAACGGGTGTGTTCTTGAGGGTTTGTTAGTCACGATTGCAGAACAGATTCAGCCGCAGTGTAGGGTTTGGAAATCTGGAGATTTCGCAAACAGGTCGTGGAACCGGTGAATTGTCTGTATTTCTTGCAGGAAAATTCTTGATCAAGCTCAGATCAAGTGAAGGTTCATACAATAGGAAGATCTTGGGGTTTAGATTTCTGGATTTGTATTGTAACCTTGTAAAGAACGAATTCAGCATTATTGATATAACAGGTCTCAATTTCATTTTGAAATTGAGAGGGAGACGTACCCACACGCGAGGACGGAAGTGGGGAACTTCCTTACCAAATCTCTGCGTATCATATTCTATCTTTATCTCTTTACGCTTTCAACAATTTTGTGATTCGTTTGGTGTGTTGCGTATTAAAGTTTCAAGATACAATAGTGGTACGAAAATCTTTGTCAAAATCACCATTATTGTTAATCGTTGAATGCATACACGCCAAGTGTTTGACAAAATTGTTTGCTGTGTTTTTGTTCATTGGAAACAGTCTTTGTATGATAAGTGCATTTGAGTCGATTCATATCTGGTGTTAATATATCTTTGTCATCCTAATAAATCCAGCATAAACTCGTGTGTCCGGTTTTCTAGTAGCTGGTTCAGAATAGACGGAAGTCGATTCGGGATCATAATTTTTCCGCTAACTTGAAAGACTCTGATAAACCTTTTTTAAATCCTTGAGTTTCAAGGAGGTGATCTATTCACCCCCCCCTCTCGATCACTAGCCACACCGTCTAACAAATGTGAAGACAAACTTCCAATATGTTTTGATGAAGACAAGCTCTACAATATGATCAAAGAAGGAAAAAGAAATATTGCCTAAGACTTGAATCCACTTGGATGTTTAGGTATATGAAATTCTTGTCTAAAACAAATCTTAGTGCTCAAGTTTTATAATCATGCATAAAAAAGTCATTCTTTGATTTAAAACCTTGATAAAACATTTTTCAAAGTTCATCTAAAGTCTTGGTCATATTTTTAGATAATATATGGTTTTGAATCATTTGCATTAAAAAAATTCCAATTTTTACACGGATGCAATCGATTGTCATCCTGATGCAATCGATTGCACTAGGCTAAATTCAAATTTTTTTGCACGTTACACTTGGTGCAACCGATTGTCATACTGATGCAATCGATTGCACCTGAAGCTTTTCTGAAAAATACTTTGTTTGAAAGCACCTTTTCATGATACCTCTTGCATGCATCTTTTCCATTCATTGTATAATCATTTTCAGAAATTCTTTCAAGCATTGCTTTGATTATTGAATGGTTGCATGCACACTATATATTGAATTCAAAGTTTCATTTGTCATTCACCTCTTTCAAAAATTCTCTACAATCTCTAAGCATATTTTTCCATAACATAAATTTTATACAAGATATTTTTTTAATACCATTTTCATATTACATTCATAAAAGTATCATTTGAGCACTTAGAGAGTTTATGATATTGAAATTTCATATTTGAAAGAGAAGAAGTCCTTCATAGGATTTATATACTGCAAACTTGTTTTAAAAACTCTTGTTGTACCATATCTTATTTTTCCAGGATTGTTGGATATAAGATTGTTTGGTTGTAAACCTTGTTATCTGGATTGTGGATACAAGAGGTCCACTGTGAGAGGATTGTTCTCAATTGGACTTAGTTGGAAAATCCAAGAGGTTGTTCTTGGTGGTTCATTGTTAGTGACTTGTATAGAAAGATTAGGAAGAGTCTTGCCTTGTCCAAACAATAGTGAAATCTCTTTCATGTTGAAAGGGGATTGGAGTACTCTCGGACTGTGAGGGGAACCAGTATACTTCTTTGTGTTCTTTACTTTCCGCAATTTACTATTTTTCATTACATAGTAACCTTTAGGAAAGTAAAAAATAAAACAGTCGAAAAAACAGAAAAATTGTTAAATACCTAATCCACCCCCCTCTTAGGCATACTTTATACTTACAGTTATATCCTAGGTTTCCTCACTCATCTTCATAGTGTTTTACGCATGTTAATTCACAATCAAACAATTAATAAACATACACATATATAATGCATAAAGGCGTATCATTACAAGTCAACATAAACATCTCACATAAAACATATGGTCATCACCATCCTTTACCAAACATTCTTGGTTAACTCATGATCACATAAAATAGATAGGTCTTTCGGAGCCAAACCCCTCACCAAAGATCAAACCAATCACATGATGCTCAACACAACACTAGGTGTTCATCTTCACCTATTCACATAATATTCCACATTCTTTAAATTCAATTCCATCTTATCAAACAAATGGATATAGCCAATTTTCACTTCTTATCACATAGAGCATTGGAATAGCTTCCCAATGCGTCTGAACATGCCTCGATCTGAGTTACGGTTCAAAAGTTATGAAGAAAATAAGAAATGGGAAAACACAAGTCTGTCATGGTCGTGGTACGAAGGGAAGGCGGGGTTGCTCACTTTGAGTTCGTTGTGCAAGCTTTGGGCGAGGAAGAGGCGGATACATTTTGTCTTAGTGGTCGTTGTGCGAGCTCTGGGCGAGGGCTCGCCTACAGCTCGTTGTGCGACTCATGCGAAACCAGAATTTCTAGCAACACAAAAACAGAGCATCCAAAGCAAAAACCCCACACCCATATGTCCAAACAGCACCCAAAGACCATAAATGACATAGTTTAACATAATATGACATATAATTCACCAAGATCATCATGTATCAACATGCAAATCACACTTAAACATGTTTTTCACACAAAACCTAACTTCCCAATTTCTCATATTTTTCCCCAAAAGCTATACTATCTAATACTTTGGTGAAGAAAATTGGATGAATTGAAGATGAAACCATGGCCTTGATGATGATTGTGAACTTCCTCTTCTCTTTCCCCTTTCTCTTATCTTCTTCCTTTCCTTCTCTCTTTTCTTTTTTCTATCTTTCTTCTTTTTTTTTTTCATAAATGTATAATATATAATATATAATATAATATAATATATATACACACACACACACACACACATATATATATATATTAATTATATTATATTTCCATCTGGTATTTTGTCATCTGACACCAATTGACCAATTATTAGAGTTACCAAAAAGTCTTCTTTTATACTTATTAATATTGGTCTGTCTATTTTATTAATAATTGCTCTTTCTTCAGAGTTAATTAATTACTCTATTGGTCTCAATTGATAACATTTAGAGCACTCAGGAGTTCTAATTGTCCTAACTGCCAAAAATAGAGTACCTAGGAACTTGTTGACCTCAACTGACACCCAATTTAGCATTTAAGGGAATATGAGATATTACCGAAAGAATTAGAAGTATTGAGATACTTGTTTCGTACGTCTCTATTGCAGATGATAATGATGATATCCATAACATCTAAATGCTAGTTAAAGATGACAATGATGTTGGGGATATGATGTCGTCACCATATGATATTGTTTTGATTGTTGTATGCTCTTAGATATGTTGTGGCGTTAAGTCTTTTTATTTGTTGTTTGTATTGTTGTTTTAGGCATGTTTATGTTCGCGTGTTGTTGTTTTGAGACATGTTTATGTTCGTTTTCTTGTAACCAAAAGTCGTTATCTATATTAAACTCCAATGTTACAAAAAAACATTTATCATCAAGTTCACACCATTGTGGAGATGCACCATAGTGACCGTGTGAAATTGTAGTCCGACATGCATCAAGAAATCTCAGAACCCATGAGGTGCCTTGGATAATGGAATCAATGTAGAGTTTCGGAACAATGAAACTTTGACAATTGGAAAAACTTTACTAAAGTTGTGTGTCGTAACTGAAGGAGTTGTCGTCAACGAGTCTTAACCGACACTGTTATGCCAACCGAAACTAAAGAAACTCATAATTATATACATTGGTATTGGTCGATTACAATTGAGTTTTTCTTCGAAGATAGGTATTTATACGACCCACACCAAACCACTTAGAGACAATAAGCTTCAACATCTAACCCCCAACAAAATTACCAAACCGCTTACACACAACACCCTACCCAACAAAGTTATCAACTCATAAGCACCCAAACCCATGACCAATACATGCCACATACCCAACCACAAAACCAAAAGCATACCCCATACAACCACTACCAACACTATTATTATTATCAAAATACCCAACAAATATATGTTGTCAACACATCCTCCTACCATAGCCAAAACACCTAAGAAACATATGACTCTAACACTTCCTACCATAGCAAAAACACCCTAACAACATAACATCGAAACATCCAACAAACATATGGCTACCAAACATCACAACAATCATTTCTTCCTTACCCCAACAAAGCATTCACACCAACGTCGACATTCAATCGACCAAGCCACTCACCAATAACCCCATCTTTCCAAATGATACAACCTAACTACGACGACATGGGCAACGAACTCAATTATAGAAGCGTGTCAATGCAGACACAAGACTACTTAGAATTACAAGAAATTCTTATAGAATCTGGTGATGGTGATGCTCTAGGGACCAGGTATGAAACACCTCGGGCGAATTAACAAAGACTTGTACGAGAAAGGGTATCTAGAGGGTGTGGAACCAATGACATGTATGATTAAGCGGATCGTTGTCGTTAGTGTAAAAAATATTCTCGTAAGTAATCCAATTTAAATTAAATATTATTAGTTATTATTCTTTTTTTAAGGCTTAAATAGTATTTTCGTCCCTGTAAGTTGGCGAGTTTTTGGTTTTCGTCCCTGAATCTTTTTTTTTTGTCTGAGTCCGTGTTAAATGATGAATTCATAATCTTCAAAAAAAGGCCCAATGTAGTTTCAAACCTAGGACCTTTAGATTACCACAACAACATGTTTCCACCAAGCCATTTACTTCCTTTAGTTTATATTTGTAACACATATACTAATATACTAATATTACTAATATTAGTAATATTACTACAACTTACTAATATACTAACATATTACTGCAACTTAAAATTATTAGTTAAAATAATTAATACTGTAAATGATTAATACTGCTAAATAATTAATACTGCAACTTATACTACTCATTAATATTGTAAATAATTTTGTAACTATACTAATAATTATGAAATATTTAGTAAATAATACTGTAACTTAAAATTATTAGTTGAAATAATTAATTATTTTATTAATTAGTAATTAATAATGTTATAGTTGAAATTATTTAATAATACTGTAATTAAAATTATTTAACAAACTAATTAAATAATATTTAACTAAAATAAATATTTCATATTCAATTTTAAATATTTCACCAAAGTAATTAAAATTATAATGCATATGTTTCACTATTAGTTAATAACATTATTAGTTAATACTGTATTATTATTAAATAATACTTTATTATTAATTAATTTAAACTAAATATTAAATAATTATTATAAGTATTATTAGTTTAAACTAATAATTTAAGTATTAAATAGTTTAATTAGTATTTTTAATAGTTTAATTTACTAAATAATTACAGCAAATTTATTTAGTTTAATTTATTAAATAATTAAAGTATTAATTAATTACAGTAAATTATTAATAATAGTTTAATTTATTAAATAAATATAATATTAATTACAGTAAATTAAATAAATGAGATATTAAATAATTATGATTATTAATATTAAAATTATTTAGTTATTTAAATAATAAATAATTATTAGTTACGATAATAAATAATAAATAATTACGATAATAAATAATAAATAATTATTAGTAAATAATATTGTATTATTAGTTAATAGTAAATAATTATGATACTAAATAATAAATAATTATGATAATTAATAATTGAAATATTAAATATTTGGAATATTAAATTAATGAAATATTTAATAAACTAATTATTTATACTAATTTATAAACTAATTTATATTTATATTAATAAGTATTGAATATTAAATTATATAAAATAATTTATACTAACTGTATTAAATAATTTATATTAACTATATTAAATAATTTATACTAATTATATTAAATAATTTATACTAACAGTATATATAAATATTTAAATTAAATAATTTTTATTTATATTAATAAGTATTAAATATTAAACTCTATAAAATAATTTATATTATCAGTATAAAATAATTTATACTAATTGTATTAAATAAGTGCAGTATTTTAAATATAAGAATTAAATAGTAAATATTGGATTTATGTAATATATAAATTTGTTGCAAATAAAAACACAAGTGAGTTGAATGGTCTAGTGGCTAAGAACCATGTTGTTGAAGCAAAGGTCATGGATTCAAGTCCTCTAGGGACCAAAATTTGAATTTTAAACTATAGGGACCAAATCATCATTTTTGTAACGGAAGTTTAACGTCATAGACTAATCGCAAAAAGAAATCAAATGTTAAGGACTTGGACCGAAAAAAAAAAGATTCATGGATCAAAACCAAAAACTCGTCAACTTACAGGGACGAAAACATTATTTAAGCCTTTTTTTTAATTAACTTATTATTTTAATTAAAAAAATTGTAACATTTAAGACTCGTTTAGTGCGCAGGATAAGAGACATGATATGATATCTGTATCATATCCTATCTCAATCCAGTGTTTGATGATATAACGAAATATGATAAGTTAATCCCCAAACTTGTCATATTCTGCTTCACTAGTTCAAATTTTATCCTAAATATGAGTTGAGTTAAAATCCGACAGGATATGATAAGAAAATAATTTACAAATTTACCTCTTTAAAATAAAAAAATTAAATATTATAAAATATAAATAAAAATTAAATAGATATTCCATTAAAAATATTAATAAATAATTATATATATATATATATATATATATATATATATATATATATATATATATATATATATATATATATATATATATATATATATATATATATATAGGGAACATTCGTATGAGAATGTCATTTTTATATGAGAACATTAAAATGAATCAGAACCATTAAATTTTAAAATAAATGGTAGAGATTATGAGTCAGTTTTTTTCTCTCTCCTCTGTCATTTATTTTAATAATGGAGGAGAGAGAAAAACAAAAACCACTCATAATCTCCACCATTTATTTTAAAATCTAATGATTCAGATTTATTCTCATATTCTTACATAAAAATTGCATTCTCATAGGATATGAACCATATATATATATATATATATATATATATATATATATATATATATATATATATATATATATATATATATATATATATATATATATATGTATGTATAATTTTGTTATAAGGAAAATTTTGTAACTTCATATAATATAAAAAATTAAAACTAAATAAATTTGAAGTATTAAAAAGAAAATAATTAGTATAATTTTAAAAATATGAATACTACTTTTATTTTATATCAAATTCAATATATTTTCTTACAATGGTAGTTTTGTCATTTACATATTATATATAAATTCTTTTATTTTGTCTATGTAACATATATGATAGAATTCATGATCTTTTTAAGAAAAACTAAAATTGTTTACTCAGTAATGTCAATGAGTTTTTTTTAATTATATAAAATTATTAATTTTTTTATCAATTTTGAAATTTTAAAATATTTTACAAAATAATTTGAAAAAATATGCAGTTGTTTTATAAACACATGTTAGGATAAGTATTATCTTTATCCTGTTTTATATCATATCATGTCTCGATTACATGTTGTCTGAAGAAGCTAAGGCCTGATGGGATAATGCACGCCAAAGACTAGAGGTTACCGGTATTGAGATTACCTGGGTTATGTTCAGATTCGAGTTTCTAGAGAAGTACTTTCCCGAGGATATGTGTAGCAAGAAAGAGATTGAATTCCTTGAGCTGACGCAAGGAAATTCGACGATTATAGAGTATGCTGCCAAGTTTAAGGAGCTAGTGAAGTTTTGTCTGTATTATAATAGTGCTTCTGCTGAGGGTTTTAAGTGTATCAAGTTTGAAAGCGGGTTGCGTTTTGGGATGAAACAAGTTATTGGCTATCAGGAGATCATACGCTTTTACGTATTGGTGAATAAGTGTCAAAATTATGATGAGGATAGCAGAGTTCGATATGTTCACTACAAGAGTGCTAGTGAAACGAAAGGGAAAGTTAGATTCACGGGAAGCTGTACAATGCGCTAGCCGACAAGGAAAAATAGAGGGTTCTAGATGAGAAGAAGCAAAGTGGGGGAATGACTCTTACTTCTGTGAGATGTTTTAAGTGTGGTGAGTATGGACATCATGCTCTTGAGTACAAGACCACAATTGTGAACTGCTTCAAGTGTAGGAAGACATGTAACTGCGTTGCTGATTGTAGGAGTAATAATCTGATTTGCGTTGTTTGGAGCAGAAGCTATTGCATCAAATAACTTGATTATAGGTACGTGCTTTATCAATAATATTCCTTTGATTACTATTATTAATATAGGTGTGACATAGTTGTTTATATTTGTTGAGTGTGTGTCGAGGTTGAAGTTAGAAGTGTCTGCTATGAATGGTAACATGGGCATTGATACCCCCGCCAATGGGTCACTGACTACTTTGTTGGTGTGCCGGAATTGTCTTCTGATAATTTATAGTAGAGATTTTGGGATGTACTTAGTGTGTTTGCCTTTAAGTCAGCTTGACGTTATTCTAGGTATGAATTGGTTGGAGTTCAAACATGTGTTCATCAATTGTTTTGATAAGTCGGTGTAGTTTCTTGATTTCGATGAGAGTGTGGAGTTGGGTTTCATGACCGCGAGGTAGATAGAGATGTACTTGAGTGAGAGCGCTCAAGTGTTCATTGTACTCACGTCCTTTAGTGGGGGAAGGAAGAAGATTATTATCGATCTACCTTGTTGGTTCTTGGATTGGCTAGAATTTTGGTAAAACAAAGTTGTTCAGTGTTGATGTCACATGGGTGATGTCTTAACATTGGTGTATGTTAAGTGCTTAGCTTGTTGAAGTTGTGAAGTCTGATGTTGTAACGCCCCGATTCCAATTATTCCCATTTTGTTGAGTCTTTTATTTAAATTGAGTGATAAATTATTTTATTTGTGGAATTGGTATGTTAATATGCTATGTTGATGTGTTATGATATTTGACCGTTTTGATAGTTTTCGGGGAAATTATAATGGAGGGTATTTTAGACATTTCTCAATTATTGGTAAGTTAAAAATTTAGTAAAAATTGTTAGAAAAATGATTAAGTGTAGAATTATGTGAGAAAATGAATTAATTGTATTTGAGAGAAAAGAAATAGAAAAGAAAGAAAAATAGATAGAAAGGAAAAAGAGAGAGAAATAGAAAGAAAAAGGATAGAAAGAAAGAAGAGGAAGAGAAGAGAAGAGGAAAAGAGGAAAATTAGAGAATCATCAAGAACGATCATTTAGCGAGTTTGGAATCCGGGTAAGGGTGTGAAATTTTATTATCTTATCAATGTGTATCGTTATGTATGATTGTATTGTGTTTGTGGTGGATTTTTCTGAGTTTTTGGTATAAACCCATATTTGGTTAAATTGTTTGGAAATCGATTAATTGTGGTTGAAATCATGTTGTTAGTGTCTATAAATGTTGGTATATGATAGATACTTGTTATGGGACATTGTATTGGCGATTTTCTGGTGTGTAGGTGAGATTTGGGGTGTTTTGGATTGGAACCCGTAAGCAAAAATTATGCAGAAAATTTTTCTGGTTTTTCCAGGTCATACACGTATGGGGCATATTCATACGCGTATGAACCTTAGCAATACGCGTATGGTGGGCGAGCCATGGGCCAATACGCGTATGGGTTGCTTGTTTTCTCGGCCATCTGCCCATTTGCGTATGATACGTGTAGCATTTCAGGACAATACGCGTACGGGATTGGGCATTACGCGTACAGACTTTTACACGTGAACTTTGGAAAAATGAGCTTCTGCCCTTACGCGTATGGCATGTGGTGGTACGCGTATGGGCAGGAGAAGTGTAAAAATGTGATTTTTCAAAATGTGTTTTTCGTTTTCGTCCGTAACTTTTGTTCCGTTTGGCCGATTTTTACATTCTTGGTATCGTTGTGAAGCTATTGAGTTGTACTATATGGTTATGATGAATTGAAAATTGTTAGCCGATTAAATAAGTCGGAAAAGTCAGGAATAGTGTTATTTAGCGACTTTTACCGTTTTGACTGTGTGTTTGAATGTGAATCATACAATAGTGCATTGATGTGAATGTATGTAGATTGTATGTGATTGTATGAGATGAATGCATGAATATATTATGAATATGTATGCATTTCAATAATGTCTTGAGTCATTTTGCATGTGAAGCATAATGAGGTACATTCTTGTGTTGAGCGATTCTAATGAGAATTCGTTGTATCGTCGTGTGCCTATGTGAGGTGTGAGCGATGATTACAAACGATTGTGTGCCTAGGTGAGGTGTGAGCAATCAGATTGTGTGCCTAGGTGAGGTGTGAGCAATCAGATCGTGTGCCCGCGTGTGGGGTGTGAGCGATCGGGTCGTGTGCCCGTGTGGGGTGTGAGCGATCCTAATATTGTGTGCCCATGTGGGGTGTGAGCAATGGGTGAACATCGTAGGCCCGACGGGGAGTTACATTGGTAACAAGCGATGGTTCCAGTAGAGTTCCTGAGTGAACTAATGATGATTGAGTCGGTACCGCATTGCATTTGCATAGAGTCGTGAGTCGGTCTCTATGATTTGTATTTATCATCTTTGTATTTGTGCATTAATGAATAAACATGAATGGGTATGTTTATGTGGAATGATTGAGAATTGCGAAAGTATGTATGATGAATATGCTTGGTTGTATATATATATATATATACACATTGTGATGTATATGGGTGAGTTTTGATGAATTGTGGTGAGAATGTGGAATATGTGTATTTTTATGTTAAGATATATATATATAATTATATGCATTGTTATTATGATAATATTTCTCACCCTTCTGCTGTTTTATGATGCTCTATGAGGCATTGCAGAGTAGGTATGCTGGAGGTCTTTTTGTGAAGCGTGTCTTCATTCTTTTGGTCGGTTGGCTCTGATATGTAGCACCGGGTAGCTAGGATGTATTTGATTCTTTTGTGATACATTTGTATATGTATCTTGCTGATGAATGTTTATGTAAACATGAATTATGTTGATGGATGATACTCGATGACGCATGTATATATATGTATATATGTTTGATGTTATTCAATGTTTAGATTTTCCGCTTTTATTCTAAATATTGAGATGTGGGTGTAAGGACAAAGTTCCTCTGTTGCAAAGTTACCCCACTGTTGCATATCAATGTTGAGCAGGTGTTGTATGTTTTAATTTAATGTATAATGTGACGTACCTCTTTTTATACCATGTTTATAATTATACTCTGACAAAATTTTTAATATGTGCCTAAATGATTAAATGTGATTATTTGGGGGTATAGAAAGGGGGTGTTACATTAAGTGGTATCAGAGCCAGAGTTGAGTCAGTTGTGTCTGTCTTGTTGTTGTGTTGGTTGAACTGTTGTTTAACTTTGTCGTCAGTTTTGGGAATAATCAGAATATGGCTGGTAGGAACGACAATGCGATGGCTGCTGCTTTGGAAGCAATGGCTAGGGCGGTGCAAGGTGCGCCGAATGTGAATGCTAATGACGAGTTCAGGAAGAATCAGCCACCAGTCTTCAAAGGAAGATTTGATCCCGATGGTGCTCAACTTTGGTTGAAAGAGATTGAAAGGATCTTCAGAGTCATGGACTGTGCGGAGGAGAACAAGGTGAGGCTTGGGTCTCATATGCTGAAGGAAGAAGCCGACGATTGGTGGGTCGGTATGCGTCAAATTCTTGAGGTGGATGATGAAGAGTTAACTTGGGGTTTATTTCGTACTGAGTTCTTAAGGAAGTATTACCCTGAAAGTGTGAAAGGGAAGAAAGAGATGGAGTTCCTTGAATTGAAACAAGGTAGTATGTCCGTGGTGGACTATACTGCTAAATTTGTGGAGTTGGTTCAATTCCATCCTCATTATGTTGTGATTACTGCTGAGTTCTCAAAGTGTATTGAATACGAGAATGGTTTACGTCCTGAGATTAAGCAAGTTGTGGGATATCAAAGGATAAGAAGGTTTTCAGATTTGACGGAATGTTGTAGAATCTTCGAGGAAGATAGTAAGGCTCGTTCTACACATTACAAAAGTTTGAATGAGAGGAAGGGAAAGCACAAACTAGAAGTGGACCTTATGTGACACCCGTTGATAAGGGCAAGCATAGGGGAAACTTTGATAGGAGATCTGGAGGAGGAGGTTCCGGTTCTATTAGGTGTTACAAGTGTGGTGAAATGGGTCATAAATCATTTGAGTGTGGGAAGCCAGTGGTGAAATGTTCTAACTGTGGAGGTCTTGGGCATGTTGCTACAGATTGTAGAAGGAATATGGTGAGGTGCTATAATTATGGAGAAGTTGGTCACATTAGTACTAAGTGTACTAAGCCGAAACAAGCTCAAGCGGGTGGAAAGGTGTTTGCATTGGCGGGGACTCAAACTACTAATGCAGACCGTTTGATTAAAGGCACATGCTTTATTAATAGTACACCTTTAGTTGCCATTATTGATACGGGAGCGACTCATTCATTTATTTTGTCTGAGTGCGCGAAGTGTTTGAATCTTGTGTTGTCTCTGATGGATGGTAAGATGGTTATTGATACTCCAGCAATGGGGTCAGTAACTACTTCTTTGGTTTGTTTAAGTTGTCCTTTAACCATTTATGGTAAAGACTTTGAGATGGACTTAGTGTGTTTGCCGTTGGAAGGATTGGATGTGGTCTTGGGTATGAATTGGTTGCAATTTAATAGAGTTCATATAGATTGTTATCATAAGTTAGTGAGGTTTCCTTCTTTGGAAGAGGACGAAGACTCGAGTTTCATATCCACTAAAGAGTTGAAAAAACTTTTAGCGGACGAAGCTCAATTGTTCGGTTTGTTTGCATCTTTAACTATGGATAGTCAAGTGTCACTTGATGTGTTTCCTGTTATGTGTGATTTTCCTGAAGTGTTTCCTGAGGATATTACAGAGGTACCTCCAGAGAGAGAAGTTGAGTTTTCTATTGATCTAGTTCCGGGTACTAGACCGATTTCGATGGCACCGTATCGTATGTCGGCATCGGAGTTGGTAGAATTGAAGAAGCAATTGAATGACTTGTTGGACAAGAAATTTGTAAGACCAAGTATTTCTCCGTGGGGTGCTCCGGTATTGTTGGTAAAGAAGAAGGATGGAAGTATGCGGTTGTGCATTGATTATCGACAATTGAACAAGGTGACAATTAAGAACAAGTATCCGCTTCCAAGGATCGATGATTTGTTGGACCAATTGGTTGGTGCGCGTGTTTTTAGCAAGATTGATTTGAGATCGGGATACCACCAGATTCGTGTGAAAGGAGAAGATATTCAAAAGACGGCCTTTAGGACACGGTATGGTCATTATGAATATTCTGTGATGCCATTCGGGGTTTCTAATGCGCCGGGTGTGTTTATGGAATACATGAATCGTATTTTTCATGAACAGTTGGATCGTTTCGTGGTTGTGTTCATCGACGACATTTTGATTTACTCTAAGTCTCAAGAGGAGCATGAAGAGCATTTGAGAATTGTGTTGCAAATTTTGAAAGAGAAACAATTGTATGCTAAGTTGTCGAAATGTGAGTTTTGGTTATCGAAAGTAAGTTTTCTTGGACATGTTATTTCCGGTAATGGTGTTAGTGTTGATCCATCCAAGATTGATGCGGTGATGCAATGGGAGGCTCCTAGATCGGTTACGGAGATTCGAAGCTTTCTAGGCTTGGCGGGTTATTATCGGAGGTTTATTGAGGGATTTTCAAAGTTGGCACTTTCGTTAACGTAATTGACTTGTAAAGGAAAGGCTTTCATTTGGGATATTCATTGTGAAGAGAGTTTCAATGAGCTAAAGAGAAGGTTGACAATCGCTCCGATCTTGATTTTGCCAAATCCGACGGAACCATTTGTTGTGTATTGTGATGCTTCTTTGGTTGGTTTAGGTGGTGTTTTGATGCAAAATGGAAAGGTTGTGGCGTATGCTTCAAGACAATTAAGAGTGCATGAAACGAATTATCCTACACATGACTTGGAGTTAGCGGCGGTGGTGTTTGTTTTGAAAATATGGAGGCATTATCTTTATGGTGCGAGATTTGAAGTTTTTAGTGATCACAAAAGCTTGAAATATTTATTTGATAAAAAAGAATTGAACATGAGACAAAGAAGGTGGTTGGAGCTTTTGAAGGATTATGATTTTGGTTTGAATTACCATCCGGGTAAGGCAAACGTGGTGGCCGATGCCTTGAGTCGGAAGTCGTTACATATGTCCGCATTGATGATGAGAGAATGGGAACTTTTGGAGAATTTTAGAGACTTGAGTTTGGTTTGTGAAATGACACCGAGAAGTGTGAGACTTGGTGTGCTATATGTTACGAATGATTTTCTTGCAACCGTATGTGAAAAGCAAAAGTTGAATTTGAAGTTCGTTGATTTGATGACGAATGAGAATGAGGATTTCAAGGTTGATAATTTTGGAGTTTTGAGATTCCGTGGTCGTATTTATATTCCCGATGATGCGGAGTTGAAAAAGATGATATTAGAAGAAGGACACCGAAGTAGCTTAAGTATTCATCCGGGAGCGAATAAAATGTATCAAGATTTGAAGAAAATCTTTTGGTGGTCCGGATTAAAGAGGGATGTTGCTCAATTTGTGCATGCATGCTTAACTTGTCAAAAGTCGAAGGTGGAACATCAAAAGCCTAGTGGATTGATGCAACCGTTGGACATTCCGGAGTGGAAATGGGATAGTATATCGATGGATTTTGTTACGGGATTGCCGAATACGGAAAGAGGTCATAATGCTATTTGGGTAATTGTTGATAGGCTTACTAAATCTGCTCACTTCATTCCAATTGATATTAGTTATCCTTTGGAGAAGTTAGCCGAGATTTATTTTCTTGTGGTTGTAAAGTTACATGGAGTTCCTAAGAGTATTGTATCGGATAGAGATCCTAGATTCACATCGAGGTTTTGGGAGAGTTTACAAAAGGCTTTGGGTACTAAGCTAAGATTGAGTTCGGCTTATCATCCGCAAACGGATGGTCAAACCGAAAGGACAATTCAATCGTTGGAGGATTTATTGCGTGCTTGTGTGCTCAAGCAAGGTGGTGCTTGGGATAGTTATTTGGCGTTGATTGAGTTCACCTACAATAACAGTTTTCATTCAAGTATAAGTATGGCACCATTTGAGGCTTTGTATGGTCGGAGATGTCGAACACCTTTGTGTTGGCATGAAACCGGCGAGAGGATGATAGTTGGACCGGAGATGGTACAACAAACGACGGAGAAAGTGAAGTTTATTCGGGAGAAGATGAAAGCTTCTTAAAGTAGACAAAAGAGCTATCATGACAAGAGAAGGAAAGATCTTGAATTTCAAGAAGGCGACCATGTGTTTTTTAGAGTTACACCGGTTACGGGTGTGGGTCGTGCTTTGAAATCGAAGAAGTTGACTTCTCGTTTTATTGGTCCGTATCAGATTTCCGCACGAGTTGGTGTTGTGGCTTACCGTGTGGCGTTGCCTCCGAACCTTTCGAATTTGCATGATGTATTCCATGTTTCGCAACTTCGGAAGTATGTTCCGGATCCGTCACATGTTATTCCTATGGACGAGGTTGAAGTGAGAGATAACCTTACGGTGGAAGCTTTACCGATTAGGATTTTGGACCGTGAAGTTAAGAAGCTAAGAGGAAATGATATTGCGCTAGTAAAAGTAGCATGGGGAGGCGCTGCGGAAGGCGATATGACTTGGGAACTAGAGAGTAGGATGCGAGAGTCGTATCCGGAGTTGTCTGTTTCAGGTAATATTTTCGAGGACAAAAATTTCTAAAGTGGGGGAGAGTTGTAACGCTCCGATTCCAATTATTCCCATTTTGTTGAGTCTTTTATTTAAATTGAGTGATAAATTATTTTATTTGTGGAATTGGTATGTTAATATGCTATGTTGATGTGTTATGATATTTGACCGTTTTGAGAGTTTTCGAGGAAATTATAATGGAGGGTATTTTAGACATTTCCCAATTATTGGTAAGTTAGAAATTTAGTAAAAATTGTTAGAAAAATGATTAAGTGTAGAATTATGTGAGAAAAAGAATTAATTGTATTTGAGAGAAAAGAAATAGAAAAGAAAGAAAAATAGATAGAAAGGAAAAAGAGAGAGAAATAGAAAGAAAAAGGATAGAAAGAAAGAAGAGGAAGAGAAGAGAAGAGGAAAAGAGGAAAACTAGAGAATCATCAAGAACGATCATTTAGCGAGTTTGGAATCCGGGTAAGGGTGTGAAATTTTATTATCTTATCAATGTGTATCGTTATGTATGATTGTATTGTGTTTGTGGTGGATTTTTCTGAGTTTTTGGTATAAAACCATATTTGGTTAAATTGTTTGGAAATCGATTAATTGTGGTTGAAATCATGTTGTTAGTGTCTATAAATGTTGGTATATGATAGATACTTGTTATGGGACATTGTATTGGCGATTTTCTGGTGTGTAGGTGAGATTTGGGGTGTTTTGGATTGGAACCCGTAAGCAAAAATTATGCAGAAAATTTTTCTGGTTTTTCCAGGTCATACGCGTATGGGGCATGTTCATACGCGTATGAATCTTGGCAATACGCGTATGGTGGGCGAGCCATGGGCCATTACGCGTATGGGTTGCTTGTTTTCTCGGCCATCTGCCCATTTGCGTATGATACGCGTAACATTTCAGGGCAATACGCGGACGGGCTTGGGCATTACGCGTACGGACTTTTACACGTGAACTTTAGAAAAATGAGCTTCTGCTCATACGCGTATGGCATGTGGTGGTACGCGTATGGGCAGGAGAAGTGTAAAAATGTGATTTTTCAAAATGTGTTTTTCGTTTTCGTCCGTAACTTTTGTTCCGTTTGGCCGATTTTTATATTCTTGGTATCGTTGTGAAGCTATTGAGCTCTACTATATGGTTATGATGAATTAGAAATTGTTAGCCGATTAAATAAGTCGGAAAAGTCGGGAATAGTGTTATTTAGCGACTTTTACCGTTTTGACTCTGTGTTTGAATGTGAATCATACAATAGTGCATTGATGTGAATGTATATAGATTGTATGTGATTGTATGAGATGAATGCATGAATATATTGTGAATATGTATGCATTTCAAGAATGTCTTGAGTCATTTTGCATGTGAAGCATAATGAGGTACATTCTTGTGTTGAGCGATTCTAATGAGAATTCGTTGTATCGTCGTGTGCCTATGTGAGGTGTGAGCGATGATTACAAACTATTGTATACCTAGGTGAGGTGTGAGCAATCGGATTGTGTGCCTAGGTGAGGTGTGAGCAATCGGATCGTGTGTCCGCGTGTGGGGTGTGAACGATCGGGTCGTGTGCCCGTGTGGGGTGTGAGCGATCCTAACATTGTGTGCCCATGTGGGGTGTGAGCAATGGGTGAACATCGTAGGCCCGACGGGGAGTTACATTGGTAACGAGCGATGGTTCCAGTAGAGTTCCTGAGTGAACTAAGGATGATTGAGTCGGTACCGCATTGCATTTGCATAGAGTCGTGAGTCGGTCTCTATGATTTGCATTTATCATCTTTGTATTTGTGCATTGATGAATAAACATGAATGGGTATGTTTATGTGGAATGATTGAGAATTGCGAAAGTATGTATGATGAATATGCTTGGTTGTATATATATATATATATATATATATATATATATATATACACATTGTGATGTATATGGGTGAGTTTTGATGAATTGTGGTGAGAATGTGGAATATGTGTATTTTTATGTTAAGATATATATATATATATATAATTATATGCATTGTTATTATGATAATATTTCTCACCCTTCTGCTGTTTTATGATGCTCTATGAGGCATTGCAGAGTAGGTATGCTGGAGGTCTTTTTGTGAAGCGTGTCTTCATTCTTTTGGTCGGTTGGCTCTGATATGTAGCACCGGGTAGCTAGGATGTATATGATTCTTTTGTGATACATTTGTATATGTATCTTGCTGATGAATATTTATGTAAACATGAATTATGTTGATGGATGATACTCGATGACGCATGTATATATATGTATATATGTTTGATGTTATTCAATGTTTAGATTTTCCGCTTTTATTCTAAATATTGAGATGTGGGTGTAAGGACAAAGTTCCTCTGTTGTAAAGTTACCCCACTGTTGCATATCAATGTTGAGCAGGTGTTGTATGTTTTAATTTAATGTATAATGTGACGTACCTCTTTTTATACCATGTTTATAATGATACTCTGACGAAATTTTTAATATGTGCCTAAATGATTAAATGTGATTATTTGGGGGTATAGAAAGGGGGTGTTACAGATGTCACATGCGATGTTGTGACATCAGGTTTGCAGAAGGTTAATAACATCAGGTTTAGTGATGTTGTTAGGGTTTGCGTTTTAGTTGGATATTGGGAGAGCTGTTAGTCTCATTGGTTGCGGATATCTTGGGATAGATATTCTCTGTTGCATAGAGATTTGATGCAGATTTGTAGGGAGGTTTAAAGGCTGAAGATTTAAGAAGATTTTGAGAGAGAAAATCTGTTTTGAAGATTCAGTTTTAAATAACAAATCAGGTCAGATATTGTAGCAGGACCAAGCCCAATTCAGATAGCTATATAATGCGCATCATTCCTGAAGGAAAGTAACGAAGAAAGAGAGCTAAAGACTGAGAGTCGATTGAGTCTTCGTGTTTGTAAACATTCGAGTATGAATTGGTATTGTTGTTTTGAGTTGTTCTTGATCAAAGCTGTGAAGCAGAATCAAGTTTTGTTTTTCAAAGTGTGTGATCTTTGAATTATATCACTGAAGTGATTTAGGGATTGGGTAGTGTTCTCTTACCTAAGTGGTATCTTAGGTAGAAGTTTCATTAAGTAGAGATTAAGTTTAGGAGATGTCAACTGGGTTGTTGAGTCTGTATATTAATTCTACTAATAGTGAAATTCATCCCTGGCTTGGTAGCCCCCAGACGTAGGTAGTTAAAACCGAATTGGGTGAACAATTCTGTGTGTTCTCCGCTGTTGTTTTACATTGTCCATTGCAGAGTGTGTTGTTGTGACATCACACGTAACATCACATATCTGGTACCAGAATTTCAATTGGTATCAGAGCAGGCATCCTGTCTGACTCTGGGTGAGATCTAGGGAAGTTACTTTCTGGCGTAAAGATGGACAAAGAAGTTTGAGATTTTGTTAACAGACCCCCTATTTTGGATGGCTCGAATTATGATTATTGGAAGCCAAGGATGATCACCTTTTTGAAGTCCTTGGACAGCAGAGCTTGGAAGGTTGTCATTAAAGAATGGAAAGCACCTGTTGTGTCTGAAAAAGATGATGCTGGGAAAGATAAAGAGGGCACCTCAAAGCCGAAGCCTGAAGAAGAATGGACCAAGGAAGAAGATGAGCTTGCCCTTGGTAATTCTAAAGCTTTAAATGCAATTCTCAATGGAGTGGATAAGAACATATTCAGGTTGATCAATACATGTGAAGTTGCTAAGGAAGCTTGGGATATTTTGAAGGCTACACATGAAGGAGCATCTAGAGTTAAGATGTCAAGACTTCAGCTTCTAACATCGAAGTTTGAAAGTCTGAAGATGAAGGAAGATGAGACTATCCATGACTTCCACATGAGTATTCTTGAGCTGTCCAATGCATCCAGTGCTCTTGGAGAAAAGATGTCAGAAGAAAAGCTTGTTAGGAAAATCCTTAGGTCCCTTCCTAAGAGGTACAAGATGAAGGTGACTGCAATTGAAGAAGCTCAAGACATCAGTAAAATGAGGGTTGATGAGCTTATTGGATCTCTTCTAACATTTGACCTAGGGTTAAGTGAAGAGGAACCTGAGAAGAAGTCCAAGAGTATAGCTTTGGTTTCCAGTTCTGAAGAAGCCAAGAAAGGGAAAGAAGATGATTCTCAGGAGGAGCTGTCTCAGGCTATTGCTTTGCTGGGTAAACAGTTCAACAAAGTTATGAAGAGGATAAATAGGAGTTATAACCCCAATGTCAAGAACATTACCTCTGACATCAACAGATCAGGAGAACAAGGGAAGAAGTCTAAAGATGAAGAAAAATCCAGTAATGACAAAGGGACACAATGCTTTGAGTGTGAAGGGTATGAACATGTCAAGAAGGAATGTCCTACTTTTCTTAAGAAGCAGAAAGGGTTATCAGCTTCTTGGTCTGACAGCGAGAGTGAATCTGAAGAAAATCCAGCTAAACTTGTTAGAGCTATGGTTGGAGTTTATGAGTCAGATGAGGAGTCTTGTGATGATGAGGTCTCTTACGATGAACTTGCTGTCACTTACAAAGATCTTTTCGTGAGAAGTGAACAAGTGTGTCTTGAAGGAGAAGAGCTGAAGAAAACCATAGTACAGTTAAAAGCTAAAAAGACTGAACTTGAAGCTGAAGTCAGTATGCTTAACTATAAGCTGGACGCTATGACCAAAACTATTAGAATGTTAAACAATGGTACTAATGCGTTAGACAACATTCTTAGTATTGGGAAGATGGCTGGAGACAAATGTGGTTTGGGATTCACCAGTGATGCAGGTTCTATCACCCCAAAACCAGTGATGTTAAAACAAATGTTAAAACATCATGATAGAACTCCATCTAAGAAGAAATACAGACACTGGAGGTGTCACTATTGTGGATGTTTTGGACACATTAAGGCGTATTGTTACAAGCTAAATGGATATCCTCAGAAGGCTCATCAGGTTGTTCCCAAACAGAGCTGTTATAAAGGAGGGCAGGTTACCAAGCCTAAGAAGCAATGGGTCCCTAAAGTTAAGGTTACCAGCTTGATAGCTCACACTTCTCTAAGGGTTTCTACCAAAGAAGATTGGTACTATGACAGTGGGTGTTCAAGGCATATAACTGGAGTAAAGAATCTGTTGGTAGATGTGAAGCTTCATTCTTCAGGCTATGTTACTTTTGGTGATGGGGTCAAAGGAGAGATCAAGGGGAGTGGTAAACTGAATTGTGCTGGTGCTCCCAGACTGGAGGATGTTCTTCTTGTTAAAGGACTGACAGCAAATCTGATTAACATTAGTCAACTTTATGATCAAGGATTCAAAGTAGACTTTACAAAGTCTGAATGTATTGTCAAAGATGATAAAGGAGAAGTCATTATGAAGGGAGCCAGGTCTAAGGACAATTGTTATCTTTGGGTGCCACAAGACTCAAGTTCTTCCACTTGTGTCTTTGCTAAAGAAGATGATGTCAAAATCTGGCATCAGAAGTTGGGACATCTTCACTTAAAGGGAATGAAGAGAATTATCTCCTCGGAAGCAGTCAGAGGAATTCCTAAACTTAATATTGAGGAAGGAAAAGTGTGTGGAGACTGTCAAAAAGGGAAGCAGACAAAGATGTCTCATCAGAAGCTTCAACATGACACCACCTCCAAGGTCTTGGAACTACTTCATATGGACTTGATGGGACCGATGCAGGTGGAAAGTCTGGGTGGAAAGAAATATGCATATGTAGTTGTGGATGACTACTCAAGGTACACCTGGGTGAGCTTTATCAAAGACAAATCAGAGGTGTTTGATGTTTTTAAAGATCTCTGTCAAAGACTCCAAAGAGAAAAGGAGAGTAATGTCATCAGGATAAGAAGTGACCATGGAAGAGAGTTTGAGAATAGCAAGTTTGAAGAATTTTGCTCTGCTGAAGGTATAAGTCATGAGTTTTCATCTCCTATTACTCCTCAGCAAAATGGCGTAGTTGAGAGGAAGAACAGAACCATCTAAGAGTCTGCTAGAGCTATGATCCATGCCAAGAAACTTCCCTATCATTTCTGGGCTGAAGCCATGAATACTGCCTGCTACATTCACAACAGAGTTACCCTGAGAAGAGGCACTTCATCCACTCTGTATGAACTATGGAAGGGAAGAAAACCTAATGTTAAATACTTTCATGTTTTTGGAAGTAGATGTTATATTCTGGCTGATAGAGAACAGAGAAGAAAATTGGATTCCAAAAGTGATGAAGGAATATTTTTGGGATACTCCACTAACAGCATAACATATAGGGTTTTCAACTCTAGAACCAAGGTGATGATGGAGTCAATCAATGTGGTGATTGATGACAATGACAAGCAGGAAGATGGTGATGTCCTAGATGATGTTGGAACATCAGTTGGTGAAGGTGCACCAGAAGCGGAAGACAGAAGTCCAACTCCTAGTGTTGCTGCTGCTGAGCCTGAAACTGAGCAACCTCATAAAGATCCCTCCATCAGAGTGCAGAAGGACCACCCAAAGGAGCTCATAATAGGTGATCCAAACTCTGGAGTGAGGACTAGGTCAAGAGATGTTATAGCAAGTTCTTGTTTTGTCTCCAAAATTGAGCCAAAGAATGTCAAGGAAGCATTGACTGATGAGTTTTGGATAAATGCAATGCATGAAGAGCTGGAGCAATTCAAGAGGAATGAAGTATGGGAGCTTGTACCTAGGCCTGATGGAGTAAATGTGATTGGCACCAAGTGGGTCTACAAGAATAAATCTGATGAACAAGGAGTGGTCACCAGAAACAAAGCCAGATTAGTTGCTCAGGGATACACTCAGGTTGAAGGAATTGATTATGATGAAACCTTTGCTCCTGTGGCTAGACTGGAATCTATCAGATTGCTCTTAGGGGTGGCTTGTAATTTCAAATTCAAGCTTTTTCAGATGGATGTTAAAAGTGCCTTCTTGAATGGTTACTTGAATGAAAAGGTGTATGTTAATCAACCAAAAGGATTTATTGATCCAACATTTCCTGACCATGTGTACAAACTAAGGAAAGCTCTATATGGTTTGAAGCAAGCACCAAGAGCTTGGTATGAAAGACTTACTAAATTCCTGGTTGTGAATGGCTACAGAAAAGGAGGGATTGACAAGACTTTGTTTGTTAAAGAGGAAGGAGGAAAACTGATGATATCTCAAATCTATGTTGATGACATAGTATTTGGTGGGATGTCAGATGCAATGGTGAAACATTTTGTGGAACAGATGCAGTCTGAATTTGAAATGAGTCTTGTTGGTTAGCTGAACTATTTTCTTAGTCTACAAGTTAGACAAATGGAGGACTCCATATTCATTTCTCAGAGCAAGTATACAAAGAACATAGTGAAGAAGTTTAGTCTAGAGAATGTTAATCACAAAAGGACTCCTGCTCCTACTCATCTAAAATTATCCAAGGATGAACATGGTGTCAGTGTGGATCAAAGTTTATCTAGAAGCATGATTGGGAGTCTATTGTATCTCACAGCTAGCAGACCTGACATTGCGTTTGCTGTTGGAGTTTGTGCCAGATATCAATCTGAACCTAAGGCTAGTCACTTGAATCAAGTGAAGAGGATATTGAAATATGTTAATGGCACTAGTGACTATGGGATGCTGTATAGTCATGGTTCTGGGACTGAGTTAAGGGGATATTGTGATGCTGACTGGGCTGGGAGTGCTGATGATAGGAAAAGCACTTTAGGAGGTTGTTTCTTTTTAGGGAATAATCTGATATCATGGTTTAGTAAAAAGCAGAACTGTGTGTCTCTTTCTACTGCTGAAGCTGAGTACATAGCAGCAGGGAGTAGTTGTTCTCACCTTGTATGGATGAAGCAGATGTTAACAGAATACAATGTCAAGCAAGATGTCATGACATTGTACTGTGATAATTTGAGTGCTATCAATATCTCTAAGAATCCTATTCAACATAGCTGAACTAAACATATTGATATAATGCATCATTTTATAAGAGAATTGGTTGAGGACAAAGTTGTTGCATTGGAACATGTAGCTACAGATAAACAGTTAGCTGATATCTTCACTAAAGCATTAGATACAAACCAATTTGAAAGTTTGAGAAGTAAATTAGGAATTTGCATTTATGAAGATTAAATGTGCTAGAGAGTATACTATGCAGTTGTTTTATTAGAAATTGATTTTATTCAACTGCTGAAGGCATACAGGTTTGAAGTACATCATTAGTTACAGATTATCCCAACCCCCTGCATCTAGAAAAGCTTTCCAGTCTTCATCCCAATCATCCTCAGCAGCTTGTTGTTGCACAGGAAGCTTTTTGCTTGGTTTCATGGTTGTTTCTGAGGTTCTGCCTGTCTTTGTGGTTCCTGAAAGTGTTTCAGCTGTAGTTATTATTTTGCTCCTCTTCTGAGGTGGATCTGAAGTTGTGTTCTTCTGCTTGAAGTTCTTTGCTGCACCTTTGCTGTTTGACTGGCTCATTCTTGGTTGATGTGTGGTGGTGCTAGAAGAAAGGTTTGTGTTGATAATGAAAAACAAGGAGCATCGTTTGTATCGACTGGACAGTCAATGTGTTGGAACTTGTGTTTTTGGGAAGCATGATGTTTGACCATGACTTTATGTTAGGACATTGTGTTTTGTGATTGTCCAATTATGGCTAAAAAGGGGGAGAGTTAGCCTAGGTGTGTAGAGTGTACCCTATATCTGGTGTGGTGCAGATGTTGAGGGGGAGTGTGCATGTTGAACAGCTGGTTATGCTGGTTCTGGTTTTGAGGGGGAGTTCGCTTGCTCTTTGATGATGGGTGTTGTTTGTTGGTTGTTGTTAAATTTTTTATCCGCTGCTGAAGTCTCTGATGTTGCAGAGATTGTTTTATCCAAAATTAGCCAAAGGGGAAGATTGTTGGTTCTTGGATTGGCTAGAATTTTGGTAAAACAAAGTTGTTCAGTGTTGATGTCACATGGGTGATGTCTTAACATTGGTGTATGTTAAGTGCTTAGCTTGTTGAAGTTGTGAAGTCTGATGTCACATGCGATGTTGTGACATCGGGTCTGCAGAAGGTTAATAACATCAGGTTTAGTGATGTTGTTAGGGTTTGCGTTTTAGCTGGATATTGGGAGAGCTGTTAGTCTCATTGGTTGCGGATATCTTGGGATAGATATTCTCTGTTGCATAGAGATTTGATGCAGATTTGTAGGGAGGTTTAAAGGCCGAAGATTTAAGAAGATTTTGAGAGAGAAAATCTGTTTTGAAGATTCAGTTTTAAATAACAAATCAGGTCAGATATTGTAGCAGGACCAAGCCCAATTCAGATAGCTATATAATGTGCATCATTCCTGAAGGAAAGTAACAAAGAAAGAGAGTTAAAGACTGAGAGTCAATTGAGTCTTCGTGTTTGTAAACCATTTGAATGTGAATTGGTATTGTTGTTTTGAGTTGTTCTTGATTAAAGCTGTGAAGCAGAATCAAGTTTTGTTTTTCAAAGTGTGTGATCTTTGAATTATATCACTGAAGTGATTTAGGGATTGAGTAGTGTTCTCTTACCTAAGTGGTCTCTTAGGTAGAAGGTTCATTAAGTGGAGATTAAGTTTAGGAGATGTCAACTGGGTTGTTGAGTCTGTAAATTAATTCTACTAATAGTGAAATTCATCCCTGGCTTGGTAGCCCCCAGACGTAGGTAGTTAAAACCGAACTGGGTGAACAATTCTGTGTGTTCTCTGCTGTTGTTTTACATTGTCCATTGCAGAGTGTGTTGTTGTGACATCACACGTAACATCACATATCTGGTACCAGAATTTCTTACATGTAGTGTGTGACTTTCCTGAGGTATTCCTAGATGATATAAGTGATTTGCCGCTAGAACGTGAAGTGGAGTTTTCTATAGTCTTAGTACCTAGTACTAGTCTGGTGTTGGCGGATCCTTATAGGATGTCTGCTTCATTGCTGAGTGAGCTGAAGAAACAGCTAGAAGATATTTTTGATAAGGATTTTATTTGACCGAGCATTTTGTTATGAGAGCGCCGGTGTTTTTAGTCAAGAAGAAAGATGGTAGTATGAAATTGTATGTTGACTATCGATAGCTAATAAAGTGATGATCAAGAACAAGTATCCACTTTCGAGGATTTATGATTTAATGGATCAATTGGTAGGTGCTTGTGTGCTCAGCAAGATCGATTTGCATTCGGGTTATCATCAGATTCGAGTGAAGTGCAACGATATTCTGAAGACTGCTTTCAGGATGAGGTATCGTCACTATGGGTATTCAGTGATTTTGTTTGGTGTGTCTAACGCTCCTGGAGTGTTAGTGGAATACATGAATAGGATATTTCATCCGTACTTAGATCAGTTTGTGGTTGTTTTCATCGATGATATTTTGATATATTCCAAATCTGAGGAAGAGCATGTGGAGCATCTGAGAATTGTGCTACAGACCTTGAAGGATAAAAAGCTATATGAGAAGTTTTCTAACTGTGAGTTCTAGTTGAAAGAAGTGAGCTTCCTTGGTCGTGTGATTTCTAGTGGTGGTATTGTTGTGGATTCATTGAAGATCAATGTTGTGTTGCAATGAGAGACTCTAAATTCTGTTACGGGGATAAGAAGTTTTTTTGGTTTGGCTGGTTATTACCGAAGGTTCATTGAAGGTTTTTCGAAGTTGGCTTTACCTTTGATGCAGTTGACTCAAAAGGGTCAGGCTTATGTGTGGAGTATGCACTATGAAGAGTGTTTCCAAGAACTCAAGAAGAAATTGACATCAACTATGATTTTGATTTTTCCGAATCCAAGTGAGTCCTTTGTGGTGTATTGTGATGATTCAAAGATGGGTCTAGGTGCCATATTGATACAGACTGGTTAGATTCTGGCTTATGCTTCTAGACAGTTGAAAGTTAATGAGAGGATTTATCTTACGCATGATCTGGAGTTGGCCGTTGTGGTGTTCGTATTGACAATTTGGAGGAATTATCTTTTTGGCTCCAGATTTGAGGTGTTCAATCATCACAAAAGTTTGAAGTATCTCTTCGATCAGAAGGAGTTGAATATGAGGCGGAGGAGTTGGCCTGAATTTCTGAAAGATTGTAATTTTGGCTTGAGTTACCATCCCGGTAAAGCCAGTGTTGTAGTTGATGCACTGAGTAGGAATTCACTATATATGTCGATGCTGGTGGTGCACGAATCAGATTTGATTGAGTATTTTAGAAATTTGAGTTTGGAATGTGAATATACTCATAATAGTGTGAAGTTGGGTATGTTGAAGCTGACTAGTGGTATCCTTGAAGAGATTAGAGAAGGTCAGAAAATTGATTTGGGATTGGTTGACCGGATTGTGTTAATCAATCAAGGTAAAATAGGTGATTTCAGGATCGATGAGAATGGTGTGATGAGATTCAGAAACAAAGTTTGTGTACCTCATGTGCCAGAACTTAAGAAGAGTATTCCCGAGGAAGGACATAGGAGTGGTTTGAGTATTCATCCTGATGCCACTAAGATGTATCAAGACTTAAATAAGATGTTTTGGTGACCAGAAATGAAGAAGGAAGTAGCTGACTTTGTTTATGCTTGTTAAACTTGCCAAAAGTCGAAGATTGAGCATCAAAAGTCGTCAGGTCTGATGCAACCATTGAGTATTCCTGAGTGGAAGTGGGATAACATTTCCATGGATTTTAAAACAAGTTTGACAAAGACGACGAAGGGATGTGATTCCATATGGGTTATTGTGGATAGACTGACTAAATAGGCTCATTTCATACCAATTATCCCTTGCAGAAGTTGGCTGAGTTATATATTGAGATGATTGTTTGCTTGCATGGTATTCTATCGAGTATTGTGACAGATAGAGATCTGAGGTTTACATCAAGTTTTTGGAAGATTTTGCAAGAAATGTTGTGGAGTAAGATGAAGTTAAGTTCTACTTATCATCCGTAGACAGATGGTCATACATAAAGGACTATTCAGTCTTTGGAGGATTTACTAAGAGCGTGTGTTTTAGAGCAAGGAGGTAACTAGGACAGTTACTTACCATTGGTTGAGTTCACTTACAACAATAGTTTCCATTCTAGCATTGGAATGACATAGTTCGAGGTGATATAGAACACCTTTGTGCTGGTATAATTCTGGTGAGAGTGTGGTGCTTGGACCGAATATAGTTCAGCAGACTACTAAGAAGATTAAGATGATTCCAGAGAAGATGAAATATTTGCATAGTCGTCAGAAAAGCTATCATGACAAGAGGAGGAAAACACTTGAGTTTTAAGAGGGAGATAATGTGTTCCTGAGAGTTACTTTGATAACTGGTGTTGGCCGTGCACTGAAGTCTAAGAAACTTTCGCCGCATTTCATTGGTCGTTTCAGATTCTTCAAAAGGTATGGGATGTGGTCTACCGAGTGGCGTTGTCTTTGTATCTTTCGAACCTTCATGATGTGTTTCATGTGTCTCAGTTCAGGAAGCACATTCCTGATCCGTATCATGTGATCCAATTGGATGGTGTTCAAGTTTGAGAGAACTTGACAATTGAGACTTTGCCGTTTAAAATTGAAGATCATAAAGTGAAGAGCTTGCAAGGCAATGAGATCTCCTTAATGAAAGTTGTTTGGGGAGGTCTTGCTGGTGGCAACGTGACGTGGGAGCTCGAAAGTAGGATGAAAGGGTTTTATCTATAGCTTTTCTCGTCAGGCAATTTTCGCGGGAGGAAAATCTTTTAAGTGGGGGAGAGTTATAACACCCCAATTTAAATATTCGCTTATTTAATTTAATTGAGTGTTTTATTTAAATAATCATTTTTTGAATATGTGACATGTTTGGTCGATAACAATATTTGTGTTGTTTGTGTTAATTATTTAGTTAGTGGCAATTAATTAATAATTTAATTGGAAATTAGTGTGAATATGTAGAATTAGGCTAATTTTGGGAATTGAGAGAGTTAATGGTGAGTGAAGAAAGATTGAACTTTAGTTGGGCAAAAAATGTAATTTAGAGAATTAAAAAAATGGTATATATGTTAAAGTTAGACAAAAACTAGGTTTTTATAGATTATTTCTTTAGTACGTGAAAAAAAAGGAAAATGAGAGAAAAGCTTGAGAAGAAGTGCTAGGACTTGAGAGAAGAGGTCATAGGGAGCTTGCTTTGCTATTTTTTTTTTTTGCTGGAATTACAAGGTAGGGGGATTCTTCATCTAAAGGTGCTTATATCATGAAAGGATAGAGAGGTTTCTCTTAACCTCCAATTGGGTTTTTTTCTCTCTATTGCTTGATGATGATTATGAGAGATGCATGTTAATAATTCTATTTTGCCATGAATTGATATGATGAATTGCGTTTTGTTACTGTTTTGTTTGTTGATCATGAATCAATTGATCAAGTGATGAAATTGGTGGAAAATTGGGTGTTTTAGGGTATGATCGTGATTGAATAATTCATGATGAAATTGATAGAGTTGAGTTAATTAGTGATTACTTGATGTGTTTTCCCTATTAGAATGTGATTTTGATGTGTTTTGATTGTTACAATTGGAAGTGGTTTAAGAGTTAAGAGGTAGAAGATGAGGAATGCGAGCGATATTGTGAAAAACTGGATTTCTGGAAAAATTGCATAGACCAATCGATTGGTGTGAGAATGTAATCGATTGGTTCCAATAAAAAATATAATTTTTGATAAAAGGGAAGAGAAAAATTGATTGGTCCCTGAGTGTAATCGATTGGTTCCCTTTGGAAAGTGAAAAATCAGCAAAACAGTGAGTTGAGTATAATCGATTGGTCCCCGAGTGTAATAGATTGGTTCAGTTACTGTTTTCGTCATAATTTGAGTTTCGTAACTCGGATTGAGGCGCGGTGTGAATCGCTGGAGAGCTAACGTGCAGAGCTACCTCATGGTAAGATATTGTGAGATAATTGTTGTATCCATGAATGATCATTTTGTGAATAACTATTGTGTATCGTATGTATAGTTGTGTGATAATTGTACATGTTGGTATTGATCAATGAAGCAAGTGGTTCAAAGTAGGAATTACTCGTAGTGGGTTGAGTGCATGGTGAATTACAGCCATAATGGGTTTGTGTTGCGGTGAGAATCGGATATCAAGATATTAATTAACTTGAATCACAAATCTTTGAAATTCACCACCGAGCTTTGATTTATCCAAAGGAAATGGTAAAGATCGAAAAACCCTAAGTGCGCTATGTAGGAACACAACTAGAGATCTAAGGTTCAGGGGTTGGTTATACCTAGGGAAGGTGTTAGCACCCTAATTATCTGTAGTACTCTACAGGAACCTCTTGTTAGTATTTGTGTTATGCTAAAGTTTGCTTGTTAAGGGAAAAGTTCTAAGGTAAAGACCTAAGGGTATATACACTATGTATGCTCGCCAAGACATCGCATATTATGCCTACATATCCTGACAGGAATGGAATCAGAGCATTCGTAGTTCCCCTCAATAGGGGTGAGGAACTCTTAACTGTGGTCAAGGTTCCAAAGGGAAGATAAACGTCTGTGGCAAGACACTTACATAGAGTGTGGTGACTCTAAACCTAAGGCTAGGTAAAATGAGTAGAGGGAGTAAATGTCCATGGCAAGACACTCATATAGAGTACGACGACTCTAATCCTAAGGCTAGGATAAACAGGGAAAGATGACTAGCAAAGAGAAAACCTCGAGTATCAAGTGTAAGATGACTAGCAATATATACAACAAATGCTCAGGCAAATTAAAAGCTCAAAAGATAGGACATCAAAATTTGGATTTAATCCCAGCCAAAAGCATCAAGAATTAAAGTCAAAGTTGACTTCAGGGATTAACTAAAATGAAGATACGAATTGTCAAGATCAAATTAAGAATTAAAAAAAATCTAATTAAACCAAATTCCCCTTACACCAAAATCTAATTAATACTAATTAAGCCAAAATTTAATTAAAACTACATAACCAATTCTAAAAAAACTAAGAAACTAAATTCTACAAACTAAATCTTAAAGAAACTAAATAATTAGTTCTAAAAACTAAAACTAAATTCTAAAAACTAAATCTTAAAGAAACTAAATAATTAATTCTAAAAAAAACTAAGAAATCAAATTCTAAAAACTAAATATTAACGAAACTAAATAATTAGTTCTAAAAAAACTAAGAAGCTAAATTCAAAAAAAACTAAATCTTAAAGAAACTAAATAATTAGTTCTAAAAAACAAAAAAGTTAAATTCTAAAAAAACTAAATATACCCACAATAATAATCTCAACACGTTAGATCAATCTAACAATTAAAACATATGAAAGAGAAAACATAACATTTAAAGAAGAGAGAAAAATATATATTTCTATTTTCTCTTTTTTAATCCAACTTTTAAAAAATAAAAATGAGAACATTTAAAGATTACATCGAAAATTGTCTTTTTCTTTAATTTTTATGATAGTTTTTGTTTATAATATTGCTATAGCAGTTAAATCACATTAAATAAAAACATTTTAAAATTAATTAAAAATGCATTTTAAAATTAATTAAATAAGATTAAAATAATACTCCAACGTAAATAAAAAATTAAAAACTTTATAAGAAGTAAAATATATCTTCAATATTATAAAAAAATAGAGTCTAATATTAATGTTATGCTCTCGTCGTCATGAACGACCACCATAGTCAAATGATTTATAAGAAATTGTATATTTTCTTTAACAAATTCAATCCATCAAAAATCATGTCGTTGTCACCATAAAAACCCATCAATCGTTATTATTAAACATGGTGATATATTCAACGACCACCATCTAGGGCCTCAACTTTTTTATTTATTTAATAGAATCTGATTGTTTCTATAGAAAAAAAATCAATTATTTTTAAATTATTTTTATAATAATTAAATAACAGTATTTGTTTAAAATTTGTATTAGTTAGTTTAAAAATAACTCTTATAGATATAAAAAAACTCAAGACTTAATATAAAACAAGAAACTTAATATTTATTATTTTTATTTTTTGAAATGTTAATAATACTTTTTTAAATAATTTTTGAAAATATATCGAGAAGATTACATAAACAGAATGGTTTTATTATCAATGAAAAATAAATTTTAACGGGAAATCAATTCTAAAAATTTAAATAATTTTTTTTTCCATCTCAAAAACTCATTACAATTATATATATATATATATATATATATATATATATATATATATATATATATATATATATATATATATATATATATATATATATATTACTAAAATGTTATTATTATGTTAAAAAGATTTAATATTCATTTTTTTAAAAACTCAAGATGTGTTGGGTCGGCCTTGTGATGTGTATAATAATTTTTCTTTAATCAAATTGTTGTTATTTTCAATTTTAATCAAATGATTGATATAATAATAAAACATAAAAATTATAATACAAAGAAATACTATAAAAATGATAAATAAATGAAAATAAAAATAGATATACATTTCTCTCTCATCTTTAAATGTATTGTTTTCTCTTTCATGTTTTTAATTGTTGGATTAAATCAATGGTTCAAAATTACACATGAGAGAGGGCATGAGAGAAAAAATGGGAGAGGATCCAATTCCCCTCACATGACAGGAAAAGACACGTTCAGTCATAAAAGAAAAGGTAAAACACGTTAGAACATATCAACCACTTCCATCAAACCTCTCACAATTTCCTAGCCTTGATTTCTAATCTCTCTTTCTTGATTCAAAACGAAAAAAGGTGACCTCTCAACCTCTCGATTGCGTTTTCCTCTGCTTCCTTACCGTCTTTCGCTTGTTGCGGTTTCTCACTCTCGTTTTCCCCTTTGTTCTTGTACAGATCTCCGCGATTGGGTTTGCATCACTTTTGTATCGGAGACAGAAGGGGTGTGGGTTTTTGAGTATTGGTGTTTGATCGTACCTGGATCAGATTATTTGAAAGTGGCCAACAATATATGGAATAACTGCTACTTCAGTAATGATGAAAGACAGCGGGGGGTGTACCTGTAGGACACTCTGATGCTTAAGTCAGTGAGTGCACAACAAATACAGAGAGTAAGAATGAGAGTAAGAAGTTAACTTCCTGACACTCTCAAGTGAGAGGGTATTTATAGGAGACCCCCAGCGCGTGGCCAACGGTTACTTACAACGGGTGGGGCCAGCGCGTGTCCCGTTCCAAGTAACTGCTAGGGCTTACGTGTAGTAATAATGACCAGCTCGTGGTCAACACCCTAGTGTAATTGTCCTTTTAATGCCATTATTAGACAGTTACGTGAAACGTATCTGAGTAGATAAGACCGTTGATGGGCTCCTCGGGGGAGAATCTACAATGTCGAGGAGATTGGGTGATCGTGATCTGGATATGCCCTCATGGAGGAGGACCATGCTTGTCGAGGACCTATGAGTCGATGAGATTAGGAAGACTCTCGCGGGGAGAAGCTGATCGGTCGAGGAGGTCTGTGTGGTGTCTTTCTTTCTTGGTTGTCTTCAGGTGCTCGACACTGTCAAGGAGTCATGTGCCCGACATACCTTTGGCCTTGCGAATGGCAGTCGAGTGTCCCTTTCTAGGACTTTATTGGGCTTCTTCAAGTTGTATGGATTAGGCCTATTTGATTGTAGGAAACCACGGCCCAATCCAGAACAGGAGCCCCCCCCCCAAGTCGTTGCTTTGAGGTATCAGAGTAATGACTTGAGGGTCAATAATCGTGTCGGGGAAATGCTAAATCCGAGGAGGATATCAGCCTAGTCGAAATTTTCATGACGTCGGGCCATGATGACTTGCGGACAATTATCATGAGGCGGGCACTGACGGCTTGCGGGCAGTGAAGAGTTGCGTCTGGCTGAAGTGTTGGGGAGATGAGAAGTTTATATTTGAAACGATGGGATGACGAAAGGACAGCGTGGACTTTTTGAACGGTGTCAGTGTGCCACATGTCACTAGCCATCATTACATAAGGTGGCTGCCTAGGGTAGAGTACTCGAGTGCCGCAGACTTCTCGAGTTCTGTGATTTATCTATAAATATTCTCACTTCCCTTCATTTCTCATTTTTCGTTATTTTGTCCAAGAATCGTTTCTTCTTCTTTCTCCGTTTTCTCATCTTCCGTTTGCCGCCGCCAACCATCGTAAGTTCGCCGTTAATCATCGCGCTCCACCGTGCCTGAACCCTATTCCGCCATTTACAAGGTATTTTCTTCAAACTGTTGTTTTCTCTGGTATCTTTCTTTAGTTTAGTTTGCTTGAGATCGTTTCTCTGGAGAACTGATGAAAGTTCTCGTGAGAAATGGAAAGATTCCTGGCGAGTACGGCAGGGATCTTTGGTTGTTTTAAGAGAAAGAGTTTATGAGATTTTCTTTGTTTTTGTATCCGTTGAATAAAACCGAGGAGCTGGATGAATATTCCGGGGATTTGTAGAAACTTTCTGGGGAATGTAATGGACATCGCGGGGGTCTGATAATGTTTTGGGTCCCCAATAATTACTCTTTTTCATTGATTCCATGGGGAAATGGGCGAGATTATCCGGGGGAGCGATGAGTTTCCCAGGGACATCTGTTGTTCGTCTCCGACTGGCTAGTTTGGTATGACTCGTCGAATTCACCCGTTCCCTTCTGCTTTTTAGGTTGATGGACAGATTGGCTGCTGAAGTGGCCGTAGGTGAATTCGAGGAGGATAGCCAAGCTGAAATCCCGATGGCCCATATGGCTTATAGGCAAGAGCGTCCATTTGAGGACTGGGTGTGTGATGAGGCCCTCACTATGTCGTCTGTCTTCACATTCCCCGACGAAAAAGGGTTTTGCACTGTTGAGCATAGGTTGCTTGGTTCTGAGCAATCTTGGAAGGTGTACCATCCCAACGAGGACCAGCGTATATGTACACCGTATATGGGAATGCGCTTCCCGGTGTACGAGTTTATGTTTCAAGAAGCGGGTTGGAGGCTCCCCTTCACAGATTTCCAAGAGGGGGTCTTTAAATGGTTAAAATTGGCGCCATCGCAAATCCATCCGAACTCTTTGGCCTTTCTCCGGGCTTTTGAGCTCGTCTGTAAATATTTGGAGATCAGGGAAACAGTGTCCCTTTTCTTCCGTATTTTTCATCTGCAGCGATCTACGACTGATGGTCGACACGGCTGGGTGTCGTTCAAGCAGAATAAAGCTCTATTTCATACCTACTTGGATTCTGTTAGGGATTTCAAGTGGCGTTATTATTTCGTGAAGCCGTTCTCTCCCGAGGCCATTAATTCGATTTATGATCGGGTGAATCTAGAAGTGAATGGGGTGCCTACAGAAGTGATGGTGCCAAAATTCCCCCTCTATTGGACAGAAGAGCACTATAAAGAAAGGGTTGATAAATATAAAGTGAGACATAATAAGCTCAGTGTCGAGGATCGCGAAGCTTACGCCAAGATTGTCGAGTACGTGGAGAGTTTGAATAAAATCTCTGGCGTATCCGCGGGTGGAGAGACCTCGACAGGTGGTGATGAGCAGGTGTCGAAGATCCGTCGCCTGATTAATACTCGTGTCTTGCTCGATACTTTCTTCGATGAGGAGGCTGTCGAGCTTTTAGGTGGTGTAACGATCCTCGAGTTAGATTTGTTTCTTGTTTGTGTATCTTGTTTTACTAATATTTTTCTTTCTTTTTGTAGAGAAAATGGTCAAAGCTGCTGAAAGATACTCGAAGTTGAGGGCAAAAAGGGCGAGGGAAGAACAATCCTGTCCAGCTGAACAAAGTACCTCCCAGCCTGCTTCTTCTACGATAGTGCCCGAGAATGCCTCCTCCACTGTGGTGCCCGAGGGTTCCGAGCAAACTCATGCAGCGTTAACTGCACCTGTGACCTCTGAGGATCAGTCCCCGGGGGTTCAAAGGACACCTAAGCGGGCAAGGACTGTAGGGCCGCTCATTGTTGATGTGGAGGGTAGCTCTCCTCCTCCTCCTGCAAGCTTTGAGATTCCTCCGTGTTATCTCCAGCGTCGCTATTTCCCCGAGGTTGTTTGTCCTCGTGTCGCCTCTTCTGAAGTTCAGGCTTTGTTGGGGAGTACTCCGGAAGCGAGGAGGAAAATAATCATGGAAGATATATCTGCCGTTATGCGGCTCTGTTCGGCTGCCCTCGTTCTGAATGGGAGAGTTGTTCTGCATCTGAGCTTTCTCGACTGGAGGAAAGGCTTCAGGCTTTGGAGGCTGAATTGCTCGGTGTGCAGAAAGATTTGAAGGACTGCAGGGAGCTGAATAGAGAACAAAGCGAGCAGCAAGCACGGTCGGAGAGGAAGCTGAGGACGCGGTGAAGGGCCACCTTGCTCGGGTTGCTGCGTTGGAAGGGGAAGAGCAGCGTCTTAAGGGCAGGATAGTTGAATTAGAAGAAGCTGTTCGGCCAGCCGAAAATGAAACCGAGGAAGACAAACTGTTAACCTCTCGAGCAGCCCTGATAACTAAGCTCAGGGAGGTCGAGAAGGATCTTCGGTTGGCGGAAGATGACGCTCTAGAGTTTGCAGATGTCGGGTTCCAGAATGTTGTGGCGCAGCTTAAGCTCCTGAATCCGGACCTCGTAACTGATGGAGCTGATTCCAAGTTTGAGGTGGTCGACGGCCAGATTGTGTTGCCCGGACAAACAGTCGGTGGGGAACAGGAGAATCCTGAGGCAATCGATGCCGCTGCGGAGTGATGATGTATTTGGTTTGGCCTGCATGCCAATTTTTTGTATTGACTGGCCTGCGTGCCATACTTTTTGATTTGCCCGGCCTATGAGTCAGGGCTTTATGTAATATTTTTACAATGGGCTTGCCCGATTTAATACTTCCATTTTTGCCTCTTTATCTGCTCTGTGTGTGGTATTTTACTTATTTTTATCTAAGTTATTTTGAATTTGCTGGATACTTGGGAGTTTGCTCGACTCTAGTGATCCTCGACTGCGAAGAGAGCTAGTCGAGCGGTCAGGGGTTGTACCCCGACCTTCAACAAAGCTAAGAGGTCGATCGAGGTCTTAGTTTCATGGCGTGAACTTCCCATCGCGAGCTAGGTGTTCTGCCTGCAAGTTACGTCGATGACGAAGCTCGATAGAGTACCCCTCGTTGAGTCAAAAGTTCACCGCACACACAACGTGACTTGTGACCTTCGTTAGCGTATAGAGGTGTCGTGCTTGTACCATGGCACGCTCCCCGTAATGGTAACTTTAGTATAGTTATATGCGACGTTCAGTTATAATATTGTTTAAGCTTCTCAGCATTCCATGGTCGAGCAAGTTGTTCACCTTGGAGGTTTTCGAGGTAATAAGCACCCGTCCCCGTCTTTTCAATGACGCGGTAGGGGCCCTCCCAGTTTGCGGCCAGCTTTCCTTCACGTAAATTTTTCTGATTTTGCCGTAAGATAAGACTGCCTACTTGGAAATCTCGTTTGATGACTTTGTCATTATAACGCAAAGTTGTTTTTTGTTTTAAAGAGGCTTCTCGGAGGGATGCGCCCGTCCTTATTTCTTCGACCAGGTCGAGTTCTTCACGAAGGGCTTCTTTGTTTGCTTCTTCGTCAAGAGGAGCTTCTGTCCTTCTCGACGGTTCCCTGATTTCCACGGGGATTACTGCCTCGGTTCCATATGTTAACCGGAATGGGGTCTCCCTGGTTGTGGAATGAGGGGTAGTCTGATATGCCCAAAGGACGCTATGCAACTCCTCGACCCACCGTTGTTTGGCTTCGCCGAGTCGTCGTTTGAGTCCTCGGAGTATTACTCTATTTGCTACTTCAGCTTGCCCGTTGGTTTGTGGGTGTTCGACTGACGTAAAATGTTGTTTTGTACCCAGTTTGGCAACGAAGTCTTGGAAGTTTCCGTCGGTGAACTGTGTCCCGTTGTCCGTGACAATGGCCTGAGGCACGCCGAATCGGGCGAGTATATTTCTCTTGTAAAAACGTAATATGTTGAAAGCAGTGATCTTGGCTAGTGCTTCTGCCTCGATCCATTTTGTGAAGTAATCTACCCTGACGATGAGGTACTTATTTTGGTATGATCCTACGACAAAGGGTCCGAGGATATCCATTCCCCACCACGCAAAGGGCCACGGGGATGACAATGATTTAAGCTCATTTGGAGGAGCGAGGTGCATGTCCGCGTGCCTCTGACAACTGTCACACTTTTTGACGTGTTCCTTTGCGTCTTGTTGCATAGTGGGCCAGTAATATCCTGCTCGGATAGCTTTTCGAGCTAAGGATCTTCCGCCTAGATGTTGTGCGTTGATTCCTTCATGTATTTCCTGGAGAATCTCGGAGACTTTATTTTCCTCGACGCACCGGAGTAGAGGGATGGAGAATCCTCGACGATATAGCTTACCGTCGACTATGGTGTATGCACATGCCCGCCTCCTAATTATCCCAGCTTCTTTAGGGTTGTCGGGCAGTATGCCCGTCATCAGGTATTCGTAAATTGGAGTCATCCAATAGTTTACGTCCCCGATAACGTTCACCTCGGTGGTCGAAGTAGGTTTATTGATGCTCGAACGGGTCAGTATCTCTTGGATCACTGATTTGTTCCCTCCTTTCTTCTTAGTGCTTGCTAGCTTGGAGAGCACGTTTGCTCGAGTGTTATGCTCGCGCGGGACGTGAGCCACCTCCGCGGAGACAAATTTCTTCAACTTTTCTTGTACCAAGGTTAGGTATTCAATGAGATTATCATTTTTGGCTTGAAATTCTCCCCTAACTTGTGATGCTACGAGTTGAGAGTCAGTAAAGATTTTGACTTCTTTTGCACCAAGGTCCTCTGCGAGTCGAAGTCCTGCGAGGAATGCTTCATACTCGGCTTGGTTATTTGATGTTTTGAAAGATAGCTCTAGCGAGACTTCTATCAATATGCCTTCCTCATTTTCGAGGATAATGCCTGCCCCGCTGCCCTTTGCACTGGAGGCTCCGTCGACGTAAATTGTCCATCTTTAGGAGCCATTGGTCGAGGATTCGGGGATTGTCATTTCAGCTACGAAGTCGGCCAGTACCTGAGCCTTCAGGGCTTTTCTCCCTTCGTATCGAACGTCAAATTTGGATAGCTCGAGCGACCACCGAAGCATTCACCCCGCCATATCTGGCCGACTAAGGAGCTGTCTGATAGGCTGCTCAGTTCTCACCATAATTGTGTGGGCCAGGAAGTAATGGCGTAATCTTCTTGCTGCAGTTACGAGGGCCAAGGCAACTTTTTCAATCTATTGGTATCTGAGCTCGGGACCCTGGAGAGCTTTGCTCGTGAAATAAACCGGTTTTTGTCCGTCGGGGGTTTCCCGTATGAGGACAACATTTACCGCTTCGCCGGTGATGGCCAGGTATAAGAAAAGTGTTTCTCCGTCGTTTGGTCGGGACAAGACTGGGGGTTGCGATAAGACTTGTTTTAGATGGAGGAGGGCTTGTTCGCATTCTTCACTCCATTCAAATGTTGCTTTTTGTCGAAGAAGTTTGAAAAATAGGAGCGCGTATTGGGCGGATTTAGCGACAAAATGGGAGAGAGCAGTGAGCATCCCGTTAAGTGCCTGTATCGATTTCTTTGAGTTCGGAGTGGGAATCTCGGAGAAGGCCTTACATTTGTCGGGATTTGCTTCAATTCCTCTCTCTGTCAGGTAAAATCCGAGGAATTTACCCGCTCGGACACCGAAAGTGCACTTGTCGGGGTTGAATCTCATGCGGCATTTCCTCGCTGTGTCGAACACCTTTTTGAGATGAGCAGCGTGGTCGACTTCTTCTGCGGATTTGATGATCATGTCGTCCATATAGACTTCGAGCATGTCACCAATTTCCGCTTGGAAGACCTTGTTCATCATTCGTTGGTAGGTGGCGCCAGCATTCTTCAGACCAAAGGGCATTACATTATAATAGTAATTGCCCGACTCAGTCATGAAAGCTGTGTGCTTTCTGTCCGCCTCATCCATGGGGATTTGGTTATATCCCGAATAAGCGTCCATGAAAGATAACAGTTTAAATCATGTAGAGTTGTTGACCAATCAGTCGATATTAGGCAATGGGTAAGAGTCTTTCGGGCATGCCCGATTAAGATCCGTGTAGTCAATGCACATCCTTCATTTTCCATTAGATTTTTTAACAAGTACAACATTGGACAACCAAGTGGTGTACTTGGCTTCTGAAATAAAGTTTGCCTCTAGGAGGTCTTTTACAGCTTTTTCAGCAGCCTCCATTTTTTCTGGAGACTGCTTACGCCTACGTTGAGCTACAGCCCTAGCATTTGGATCTATGGTCAGCTGGTGACAAGCCACTTGAGGATCTAATCCGGGCATTTCCGAAGCACTCCAAGCGAACAAATCTGCATTCTCTCAGAGACATGCCTTCAGCTGCCTCCTCGCCAGGTCGGGGAGTCCATGGCCGATCTTCAAGGTTCGCTTTGGGTCGTCGCCAAGGGGGATCAGCTCGAAATCTCCGTCTGGGATGGGGCGCGCTGGGTAGAGAGGCTGCCCGTTGACTTCAGTTGGGAGGTCTTTGCCTGCACCTTCTTCCTGTTCCCCGGAGAACCTGTTATCAAGGTCGACCGCGTTGACCGGCGGCAGTGGAACCTGTGCGACATCTGAAGTTGCCTTTCTGGGGTGAACGTCGCCGATGACACTTAGACCTTTGATCGCTGCATCAAAACACCTTCTAGTTGCTTCTATATCCCCGTGTAGGGTTACCACACGTCCTTGAAGCGTATAATATTTCATTTTTAGGTGGACGGTGGATGGTACGGCTGTTATTTCAGCTAAAGTGGTTCTTCCCAAGATGCAGTTGTAGAGAGAAGGACAGTCGACCACTAGGAAACGCGTCTTCGCCTATCGAGCTGTTTCACCTGCTCCGAATGTGACCAACAATTCTACATAGCCTCGAGGTCTAGTAGACGCGCCATTGAAGTCTTGTAGGTCGGATCCCACATATGGGAACAAGTGATGCTTTGTTAGCTGGAGAGTGTCGAAGAGGTGAGTGTACATGATGTCCACTGAGCTTCCCTGATCGACCAAAATCTGATGCACATTAAAGTTGGCCATTTATGTCCGAATTAGGAGGGGTATATTAGCATTTGGGGATCCCCCTGGTAATTCCTCGAGATAGAAACTTATAGGGCATAATTTTCCACGAGATAAGATGAGAGTTGGGTCTCGAGGAGTGGATGTCCTTAGTTCGTCGAACTTTCTCTTTATTGAACCGACGGTTACTCGTTCAGGATTTTCGCCTGATATGACAAGGGCTTGGGGGAAATTTTCCCAGGTACTGCGAACACTTACTAGTTCTTCCGCTGGGAAGCTCCTCCACATGTTTCGAATAGCTTCGGCATCGCTAAAGTTTCCTTGGAAGCTGAAGTCCTCAGGTCGTGTGATGCTTAGGGCGACCTGCAGTTTTCTGGTGTCCGGATGGTTTGACTCCTCGGTGTTTAGAGCTTCTTGGCCGGTGGGACGAGGAGCCTCGTCTTGTTTGGCGTACTTTTTCAGGTAGCCCTCTTTGATCAACGTTTCGATGGCATCCTTTAGGTGGATGCAATCTTCAGTAACATGTCCGTGACTGCGATGGAACCGACAGTATTTGGATTTATCGGTATTTGGTTTGGGAGCCGTTGGTTTTGGGAAGCGGATTCCCCCTTTCATGAACTCCGAATTTGCACATTCGCTGTAAATGCGTGCACGGGATACGTTTAGTGGAGTGTAATCTTTGAAAAGACCGGCAGGTCCTCGAGATTCCCGGGGCTCTTTATGCCGATTTTCTTTCTTCCTCTCCCCGCCTCGTCTAGGTGGAGGGGACTCTTCTCTTCTCTTATCCCCTCCTCGTCTAGGTGTGGGGGAGTCTTCCCGGTTCCGACCGCGGGGGCCTTCTCTGCTTCTTAAATCAAGGGCAATCTGGGCGGCTTCTGCTTCTTCGAACTCAATATGTGATTGAGCTCGTTCGAGGAATCCTTCGAAGCTGCGAGGACGGTGTAACCCGACAGATTCTGCGAACTTGGAACCAACCCGCAGTCCTTTGATGATAAGATATAATTTGATATAGTCGGTCATGTGGACCTCGACCGCTTCCTTGTTGAATCTCTCTATATAGCTCCAGAGAGATTCTTTCTTATCTTGGAAGATGGCCTCCAAGGATGATATAGTTTTTGGATGTCTTCGAGAAGCCGTAAAATGCTTCCTGAAATGTTCCCTCAGAGCTTTCCAGGACGCTATAGATTCAGGTGCCAGGTTTTTGTACCAAGCCATGGCCCCTTTTCGAAGAGTCGTAGGGAATAGTCTACATTTAATAGCGCCGGAGACGTTTCTAAAGTCGAGAAGAGCCTCGAAGCTCTCGACATGGTCGTCTGGATCAGATGTCCCATCGTACGTCCCCAAGGATGGAGGTCTCTCCAAGCCTTTAGGAATAGGGGCTTCCATTATTTTTCTGGATAGGGGAGTCTGGTAGTCTTCGTCATCGCTATCTCCTGGGGATATAGAAGGAGAACTATGGCCCCGAATATAGTGACGTCTCGGGGAGCTCTCTTGGTGACAGTCTCTTGGCTCCTCGATATAAGGCTTGCTCTTCTTAATCTTCAAGGGACGAGTGGCCGCTTTTGGTGGCGGGGAGCGATGGCGCTTCAGTGGATGCTCGGTCTGGTTGCGCTCCAAACGTGGCCTGTGCCCTTTATTTACTGGGGAGGGACTGCGAGACCCACTGGAGACAGTGAATGTCTGGGGTAAGGAGGTGGTCGGTGCTTTCATGGGGAAGATCGACCATGGCCCTTTTCTAGCTTCTCGAGCCGTAAGTTTTGGTTGAAGATCATTTGATTGGTCTGATTGACCAATGCAAACAAAGCAGCAGTGCTCGGATCTGCATTTGGTGGTGGATCCACGGGATGATATGTGGGTTGGAGGATTGCTTCCTGTGCATCTTGTTGAGCAGGCTCATATTCTACCTCATCGGAAGACGGGGAAGCGGTGACTCCATCTCTGATGTCATTCTCCACGACTGGCTGAAGAGCATTGTTGTCGCCATGGGCGTTACCACCCAGTTGTGTGATGACATTATCTATGGCTTGATTTGCGGATGGGTTGGCGATTGCTAGTAGTTGAATGGGGAAACTTTGGTTTATCGCAAAGGAAAAACGGGGATGTTTATGAAAATTCCCACAGACAGCGCCACTGATCGTACCAGGATCAGATTATTTGAAAGTGGCCAACAATATCTGGAATAACTGCTACTTCAGTGATGATGAAAGACAGCGGGGGGGGGGGGGGGGGGGGTTGTACCTGTAGGACACTCCGATGCTTAAGTCAGTGAGTTCACAACAAATACAGAGAGTAAGAATGAGAGTAAGAAGTTAACTTCCTGACCCTCTCAAGTGAGAGGATATTTATAGGAGACCCCCAGCGCGTGGCCAACGGTTACTTGCAACGGGTGGGGCCAGCGCGTGTCCCGTTCCAAGTAACTGTTAGGGCTTACGTGTAGTAATAATGACCAGCTCGTGGTCAACACCCTAGTGTAACTGTCCTTTTAATGCCATTATTAGACAGTTACGTGAAACGTATCTGAGTAGATAAGACCGTTGATGGGCTCCTCGGGGGAGAATCTACAATGTCGAGGAGATTGGGTGATCGTGATCTGGATATGCCCTCATGGAGGAGGACCATGCTTGTCGAGGACCTATGAGTCGATGAGATTAGGAAGACTCTCACGGGGAGAAGCTGATCGGTCGAGGAGGTCTGTGTGGTGTCTACTTTTCCTGGTTGTCTTTAGGTGCTCGACACTGTCAAGGAGTCATGTGCCCGACATACCTTTGGCCTTGCGAATGGCAGTCGAGTGTCCCTTTCTAGGACTTTATTGGGCTTCTTCAAGTTGTATGGATTGGGCCTGTTTGATTGTAGGAAACCACGGCCCAGTCCAGAACAGTGTTAAAAGGAGGTTGCAGGGAAATTGGATGGTGGAGTGATGTGAAGATTGGATTTTGTTATTGATGAAGAAGAGTGTTGAAGATAAGGTGAGTTCTTATTACTTTTAATTTTTTTCGCCCCCTTCTTTTGAACTCGTTTCCGAATTTTAAGGTTGTAGTTCTGTGCAGATTTTGTGAATTTCTGACTTTGTGTTTTTTTTTTGTTCTCAAAATATTTTGCTGAGAGAGTCTTTTTGTGTTCTTCTTCTTTTTAAAATAAATTCAAACTTGTTTCCTAAGTTTAATTTGTTTTGTCACTTTCAAACTCAGGATTGTGCAGGTTTGGTTTTGCTTGTTGGCTTGTGTTTGGAGCAGAGTGTGGCATTGTTGCTGCAGAATTTGATCAAGGTTGTGGGTGCAGAGATTTTGGATTGTTGTAGCATGAAGGCTCGTGGCAAGTATATGGTCAAGGTCTTATAAGTTGTACATAAATTGGTTTTGGCCATTTTGGTGTATTTCTTTATAACAGGTGTAGGCTAATATGGTCTTAGAGTTGTGGTATAGGCTGTACTTCAAAAGCTGAATTCTCTTTTTTTTTTGACAAAAGACAAACATAGTGATAATAATAATAATAATAACAATTCTAATATAAAGAAAATGTTAGCAACACTAAAAAATACAAAAAAAAAAAAATAATAATAATCCAACTAAATATATCAAAAATTAAAATAAAAAATCAAAGTTAAACAATAAAATAAATAAAATAATTTGACCAAAACTTTGACTAAAAAAGAATTAAAATGTACAATAATAATAACCACATATTTTTGGTATTTTTTGAATTCTTCTTTAAGACAAAAGAAAATAACACAAATACCTAAAAAAAACTAATTAAACTTAAACTAATTAAAATAAAAACTAAATAAAAATTAAACTAATTAAATTAAATTAAATTAAAGTATAAACTTAACTAAAATATAAACTAAATTAAAAATATAAACTAAATTAATTTTAAATAATCTAAGATAATTATCTAAATAAAAATAATAAAAAAAAATGGTATGAAATGATAAAATCTACTAAAAATGCATGGTTAATGATCAAATAAATGTTTAACTAAAAAATGCAAAAATGGTTAACTTATGATGATATGAAACATGATTAGAGGATTTGAGGGTAAAATTTGGGGTATGACAGTTTGTAGTCTTTATTATGTTTTTGGGTGATTGTTTATAGTCAGACTGAGGCTATATTCATTGTTGTGTGTTGTCATTGCATTGTTATATGCCATGCATCATATGTTGTCATTGTTGTGAAAGAGGCATGTTGCTAGTTCAGAGTGGGGACTAGTGACTTGTCCCAAGATCAAAGTGGGAGCTTGGAGCTCAGAGTCGGGGCTCAGGAGTCGCAGAGTTGGGAACTTGGTTTATATGAAGAACCACTCGTTGAGTTGGTACCACATGCATATAAAGTTAAGTTGTGAGTTCGGTTCAAAGTGGGGACCGAGACGAGCTAGTGTTGAGTCAATTGTTGCATTGCATTACATGATAATTAGATGCTTATGTAAGATGTATACTCTTGTAAGACTTGTTCATTTTGTAATTGAATGTGATGTGGGTGAGATGCAAATACATGGTGTTGATGTGCATTCCTGATATATGGATGATTTTGTAGTATGTGAATTTATCCTGATTATTTATGCACCATTTATTATTTGAATATATTCTCACCCCATTTTTAAGTTGTTGCGTCTATGCTCCTCTGGAGTACAGATAATCAAGTACACGAGTAGGAACTTGAGGTTGAAGACTGTGTTATGCCTCTTTAGTTACCTATCATTTGACTTTATAGTTGGAGTCGCTCTGATACGTAACACGAGGGGATCAAGTTGTCCTATATTTGTTTATGTTGCGTATCTTTCTATGTTGTTTTATTTTGTGATAGACCATTTTTCAAAATAATAATGCTATTAAGGCTATTATGCCAAATGTTTTGTAATTTCGCTGCTTATTAAACAACTTATTTTTCATTATTATGCGGTTTCAAAGAGTTTTGATGGTTTAGATAGTGCAAGTAATATCCTACTTGGTGAATAATTTTTTTATAGATGTTTTATTATTTAATTGTCGAGTCAGGAAGTAGGGTGTTACACCTAGGGCCACAAGTATAGTCGAAAGAGGATGACGTTCCTTAAGAGGCTCGTCTCCTGACCTTTATGAAAAAATCTTGGCCCGTTATTTTCATCTGGTAATCTTTCTAAGAAGCAGTGATGTTGGGTGATGGGCTATAAATAACTTCTGACCAAAGGTGTCTTTGGAGGAGTTTTAGTTTCCTTGCCACTAGAGTTTAGGGTGCCGCTCCCTTGAGCGTATTCAATGAGTCTTTATTATTTTGCCAACCCGACCATGGGGACTTAGAAGTTAAGTGTTGTCGGACAGTGCATTGGTGCTCGGAGAACATTTCTTATGAGTTACTTCGCACAAAATCTGGCCTCGGTGGAAACTATTGCATTTATTAGGAAACCCGTTGTCGTAATTTGTTTAACATTCTCACTATTTGATCGTATATGCGCCTGAATGTCTCTGTTTCTTGACACGATTCTCTAGAGTCATATGGAAGAGGAATCTTACTAGAAGATCACCATTGGAATTAATTGCCCTTATAATCTAAGTGATTGGGAAAAGATGTAGTAGACTCGGCATGCTCAACCGTAAACGATCTCAAGACAAAAACTCGTTATGCTTTGTCGCAATTATGTAGTTTCAGCTGCGATACGAGCTTCATCAGGATGTATTAGATTTGGAATAAGGAGACCTCCACTCATCGGTAAGAGATCCTTTGTTACATATAGAAGATGTTTCAGTGTCGAATCTCTACCAATATTAACTATGAACTCGTCGTATCTTCGACGTCACCATGGAAAATATCATGCTAGCGGCGGAAGATGGAGGCGGTGTTAGATCGTAAGTGAATGTGTGAAAAGTAAACAAGAAGGGGGGTTGAATTGTGTTTCACGTTTACTTATTATTTAGCTTCTGATCAAAGTTTCAGAATCAGAACTAATGTTCAGATTCTAAATTAATTCGTTTGGCAGCGGATACAACAGAAGTAAATAAAATAACAGTAGAAGATACAAAAGATTTATACTGGTTCCTCCTCTAATCGAGAGTAGTCCAGACCCCTTACCCCACAAGAGTTTTTCATTATAACCACTTTATGATTACAATCACTTATGCTTCTGCATAAGACTTTTACAACTGCTCAGACCATCTATCTGAGACTTCCCTTGCTTAGAGAACATGTCTAAGACTTACTCTTTGCTCACACCATCTAACTGAGCCGCCTGCTCATCTGTCTTCTGGTTGAGACTTCCCTTTGCTTAGAGCACATGTCTAAGACTTCCTTTGCTCACATCCTCTGGCCGTGCCACCTACTCTTCTAGCCATCCAGACTGAGACTTCCCTTGTTCAAGCTGTACTCGAAACTTCTTGCTCTCGCCCCTCAGATGGAGACTTTCCCACTTGCTCAATCAGACTAGCTGAATAAGACTTTCACAGCTCAATCACTTAAGCAATGAGACTTACGTGACTTAAGCATCTTGGCTCAAGACTTCTTGCTTGAATCCCAATGAGACAAGACTTTTTGCTCAAGCACATGGCAAAAGACTTAATCTAAACTACGGAAGGCTCGGCAGAATAGAGAACAAGGCGGGCATGATGCAATCATCAGAGGTATGGGAGATCACCATAATAAAGACCTAAAGCACGTAAGATTTCTAATATATACAGGGGTAAGAAATCTTAAGGCTTTTACAATTACAACTTAAAACATAAAATATACATATTACATAGAGTTGATAATTTCTTGATCTTGTTACTCCTTCAACATAAGAATCCTTGTTAAAATTCAAGCTTGAATCTTCAGCCATATATATAGCTTTTCCAGAAACTAGTTGTAGAGAAGGTGACTTGATCAAGTGTCTTTGCTTTTGCTCTATAGTACAAGAGACATTGAAGATGGATGCACATCAGATTTTGAATCCAGTGTGTAACACGTTTAACCTTTGAGTCTTCAAGAGGTATTGTACTTATAAGGCCGTTGGGAGCAGACGTCCATAGTACGTACCAGCTTTTCTTGAGCCATGCAATCTTGTAGACTTGAGCTGACAGGTTGATAAGACAATAATGCTTGCTTTTAGTAGTACAGATAATCCACAGCTTTATCACCAACTCTGAATGGTACCAGATGTTGATATACAATTACTAAGTGTAGAAACTCGTCTAAATGCTGAGGCCTTCAGTTCAGAGTCTTTGTCAAACCACACTAGAAATTGTTCTTTAGACTCAACCACTAGAAGCTAGCAATGAAGCAACTCGAAGTGTGTCTAAGTAATACTGATTCTGATTATTTATGTACAAGTACAAGAGCCTACATAAATAAAACACACATCAAATAAACCATCGTTCATTTAATACTTTTGTTATCATCAAAACTAAAAGAGAATATGTCAAGAATAAATTTTGTTCTAACAATCTCCCCATTTTTTATGATGACAAACACAATTATTTAAAGGACAATGTTAGGCATTTAATTTTCTCTACAACAACAGTGTACGAGGTTTGGAAGCTCCCCCTGAGTCTGATAGCTCACAACTGAGTTTTACTCTAGCATCAAGAACCATTTTTTAGAAAAATAAATTAATCTTCTTAGTAGCATCAGGGTCCGAGGTTTTTAAGCTCCCCCTGAGTCAAATAGTTCCAAGGTTGAGGTTTGTAAGCTCCCCCTTAGTTCCATATTTAAGAACACCAGGATAACAAAATCTTAACTCCCTTTGGCAACACCAGAATACGGGGTTTATAAGCTACTTATGAGCCTCATAAGCTAAGTCATAGGTTTGTAAGCTCTGTCTTAACACTATGGATAAGAGAGTTAAAATATGTTGCCCTTTTTAACTTTCCTTGGCAACACCAGAATATGAGGTTTGTAAGCTCCTTCTGGGTCTGATAGGCTAAGTATGAGGTTTCTAAGCTTTTCCTTAGACCTATGTACAAGAAAGTTAAAAATGCGTCCTGAGCAAGGTAATAGAAAATAAATGACAAGAGAATAAATGACCAATATATATAAGACACGTATTCAATGGGTTCAGTTTCCACTTAAATACTTACTATTATTTCTCCCCCTTTTGTCACATAAAAAAGAATCAAAGGAAAAGAAGGAAAGAGAAAAAAAATATCACTAATAAATGTAACTCAGATCATCATTTCAGGACCAGTTTCCAAAAAGGAAGAATAATAAAGTAATAAGAGTCATTAAGGTTTGTAAAGTGCATACTTTGAAGTCTTAGTGCTCGTTACCGTTCCAAGAATTAAACAAGGACTAATTTTTAGACTCTTGGTATCCACAAAAGTCATTATAAAAACATCCAACTCCTAAATCATTTCCATCAATCACCAATCCAAAGGATATGGAATCAACAACTAAGAGTCATAATGCATCTGGCGTAACAGAAGCATTTAAGAGCTATACAAGCTTGGCAATGCAATACCCATTGAAGAGGCAACTTCAGCAGCACCTGAACGACCTTTAGAAGGTGGTTCAATAGTAGATACCTTGAAACCTCAAAGAAGAAGCACGAAGAGATCAATGAAGAAGAAAAGGAGGGTAAACAAGAAGTTCTACCGTTCTCTTCCAGACATAGAAGAGAAATAAGTGATTAATTCAGAAGATGAGGAGGTAGAATATAACAACAATGGACTCCGCCGGGCACGAGACGCAATGGCTAGGGATGAAATCTAGAAAACATCTTGTACCCATTTTTTTGTAAAAAAAATGTAATCCATTTGTTTAATTAATGAAAAAGTTTATAAGACCAATACTTCTTTATCATGCATTTACATTCTAGATTTTTCTTTAGATTTTATGAAGATACACTTTCAAAGTGAAACTGACACATAAATGACAGTTAAAACAGATCAAACATAAACTCATAGTTATTAAGAGAATCTTAATAGGTTAGACTTCTAGATTACATTACCAAGAGTTATTATTAAAATACTGATAAAATTTAATCAGTACTTAAATAATATTAAACTCAAGACATTAAATGTAACACGTCTATAAAAGGACTATAGTAAGCTTTCTTCCATCATCACTTAATCCATAAAACACCAAGATGTATAAGCCCAAGAAAATATGGGTTCCAAAGAGAGATGTCAGGAAGGCGGCACTACTGAATGCAGCAACTCAAGCAAATTAAAGCAAGGCAACAACTGAAGAACCTGAAAGCAAGCAGGCAACTTCAGAAGTGTTATCCTCTTCAGCATCCTTTGTGAAGACACACAGAAGAAGTAGAACTTCTGGATCCAGACACAGAAACAAACTGAGGAAGAAGGCTTTGGAGTTTGCTAGGGAAGAATGACAAGATTCTTAGACAAAATAGACATGTCAGATGATCCTAGGGAGCTCTTTAGGACACATCCATTAGATTAGAAAAATCTAATTGTCTTGTAATAACTTCCTTTTCAATAATAAAATTAATTGCAAACATTTGAGTTCTTTTATCTATTTTAGATTCTCAGAGAACAACAAGAATACATATTAATCAGTTAAAACTGAGCACAAGCATGAACAAACTCTAAATTTATTAATAAGATGCTTAATACAAAGATTTCAACAACAATACAAAGCATAACTATGCAGAAATATAACATCAGAATCTTTCATAGATAGCTTCAAACTTGTCTCTCTAAGTCTTGGAAGAACTAGCCTCAAAACTTATGTTAACCCCTTGCTGAACAAGTATTTCAGAAATAACTCGTCCAAAAGGTATGGAGAAGGTTTTTTGTAACACCTCATTTTAATTTATTTAATCGTCGTGTGTTATTGTATTTGTTTACCCTTGTTTAGGGTGGGTGTAGTTGAGCGCGTAGGCGTAATGTCCTTAACGGAACGGGGAAAATAGAGATGTCGGGATAATAATAAGGTAGTAATGAATAATGTGGGGACATATTTAGTAATAGTAGAATGAGGTATATTATTATTATTATTATGTCCAATATTATTAACATTATTATTATTATTAGGCTTAAATAGTGTTTTCGTCCTTGTAAGTTAGCGGGTTTTTGGTTTTCGTCCCTGTAAAAAATTTTTTTTGGTTTTAGTCCCTATATCTTACTTTTTGCTTGCTGTTTAGTCCTTAAAGCCAAAATCCGCAGGAAAATCCGAAGGTTTCCTGCGGGATTTCCTGCAGATTTTCCTGCGGATTTTGGTTTTAAGGACTAAAACGAACACGAATGTGAAATATAGGGACTAAAACCAAGAAAAATAAATTACAGGGACGAAAACCAAAAACACGCTAATTACAGGGACGAAAACACTATTTAAGCCTTATTATTATTATTATTATTATTATTATTATTATGGGTAGTATTATTATTATTTTTAGTATTACTATCAAATATTATTATTATTAAATAAAATCAGATTTAATTAATAATAATGTTAGTGGGAGGGAAATAAGGAATTAAGTCGTTAATCAGGTTTAGGGACAAAATTAATCATAACTGTATTTTCACCAAGAAAGGGTTTAGAGAAGGAAGAACAAGAGGAAAAGCTAGGGCATTCTTCTCCATCAATTTTCGCAGGAATTTCTGACCAAATTCGAGGTAAGGGGGGAGAATGGGCTCAATATAGGTGTTAATAACATGAGAGGGTAGTGAGGGGTCTTTTCCCTCATAGGATTTTCGTATATATGTGTTGTTGATGGATTTTGAATCTGATATGGATGTTTTGTTGTTGATCTGTACGAATTTGTGGAAGATAGTATCAATTATGTGTATAATTTGTACTGTTGTGGCTGTATGAATGAATTATGTTGCAGATCTAATTTTGTTGCATGTTGAGAGTGACGAATTTAGATCTAGGAAATAATGAATTGATTAGTAATAATAGGAGAATGAGGTAATGTGAAGTTATGGGTCTTAAAATCAATGTAGAAACGATTTTTAGGACAGATCTGGATGATAGAAGTGAAATCATAGTGGTAGAAATCGGACTGATATGAAAAGTTGGGATTTTTCACAGTCTCTGCCCATACGCGTACAGAGGAGGCATTACGCGTATGGCATTGCATGCCAGAGGGCCATTACGCATATTGGCAAGGCAATACGCGTATGGCAAGGGTGGTTATGTGGGCAATACGCATAATAGGCTAGTGATATGCGTAGGAGATCTGGGAATGGAATTTTTGAGAGAGTGGGAAATACGCGTATGGCAAGCTGCAGAGTGGGCGATACGCTTGGGTACGCGTAGCTGGGAGGCGAGCGAGCTAGGAATTACGCGTAAGGCACAAGGCAATACGCGTATGACCAGCGAGAGTGCAGAATTTCCCTGTTTCGCGATTTCTTTCTCGATTTCACGTGTGATGCAGTTCCTTTTGGTCTGAGAGGTTGGGATGGGTGTCAAAACTTGTTAAACCTAAGAATAGTAGGGGAAATAATTATAAATTGTATTTAGGTGGACTAATTAGACAATTAGCTAATTAAGGCCACGTGAGGTATTTTCCTTGATTGTGTGTGTTATGCTGAATTGATTGGGCATGTGTGGTAATACTATTGTGTATTACGGTGAATATGTATCTCACGTGTGATCAGGAGGATTGTGAAGATGTATAATTGTTATTATACATGTGTTTTGTGCATAGTCTGTGTCATGCATTTCATGATGTGTCTGGTGGAGACAGCTAGGTGGGAATCCATGATGGATGCTTAGTATTGTCCGGACTCCAATGTGGAGTCGTGATGGAGATAAATCATTGCTCAGTGGGAGTGTATGTGATTTATCCGGATTCTATTAGGAATCGGGTTCGATTGAATGAACCATGGTGTATTGGTACCACATGCATTGTGTCATGTCATTGAGTCGCATTGCATTATTATGTGTTTGGTGAATCATAAATGAAAGTGACACGTATGTTGTGATTGTGTGTTGTTTATGTGTGAATGTGTGATTACTACTCCATAACATGTATTATACACCGTTTAATTATTGAATGTAGTGCTCACCCCTTTGTTTTTTCTTGTGTCTGTGCTTCTTGAGAAGTACAGATAATCTAGGTACTTGAGTAGTGCATGGAGTGCGTGTTGCCTGATCGAGTCCTAGGAGTCGCTCTGATACGTAACACGGGGATTGGGCATTTTCTTTATTTGTTATTATTTCATTCGATTTTGTTACGTATCACTATTCTTTTGAAAACGTTGTGGACCACGAGTTTACGTGGAGTATTATTATGTAGGCATTGGTGCCGTGACTTTTGAATAAAAATCTATTTATGCTGTTCAATTTATTTATGAGAAAAGAAGTAATGGAGTAATTGAGACTTCATGTTATGTTTAAATGATGTGACATCCTACTTGTAAGGAAACTCTGATTATTTTCGTATTATTTTCTAAAATGGGAAAGTGGGGTGTTACAATTGGTCTCAGAGCAGGTCGATACATCCGGCCAGATGTTGTAATAGAGTATGTCCCTAGAATAGGAGTAGATTATGTGTTCTTCTAACCGTGTTTTGATTGTTGAACAGTATGGCAGGGAGGAATGATGCTGCTATTGCTGTTGCGCTGCAGGCTATGGCACAGGCAGTGCAGAACAACAATCAGATTGCTGGGGATGCGCAGTTCCGTAACTTAGAAAGGTTCCAGAGCAATAAGCCTCCTACATATGAGGGTGGTATTCTTGATCCTGATGATGCACATAAATGGCTGAAGGCTATTGAGAAGATCTTCAGGACCATGGGGTGCAATGAGGCTCAGAAGGTATAGTTTGGCACTCATATGCTGGAAGGTGAAGCTGAAGCTTGGTGGATAATAGTTGTCAGAGGTTAGAAGCTGCAGGTACTGACATTACTTGGGCAGTGTTTCAGGCTAAGTTTCTGGAAAAGTATTTTCCGGAAGATGTTCGTAGTGCGAGGGAAATTGAGTTTCTAGAACTGAAACAGGGTAGCATGACTGTTGCTGAATATGATGCTCAGTTTGAAGAATTGGTGCAGTATTGTGCTCACTACAATACTGATGAGGCTATGAATTTGAAATGCTTGAAGTTTGAGAACGGGCTGCGTCCGGAGATCAAACAGGGCATTGCTTGTCAGAAGATAAGGAATTACCCAGGATTGGTAAGCAGAAGCTGGATCTATGATAATGATAACAAGGCCCAAATTGCTCATTACAAGGCCTTGAGTGACCGGAAGGGTAAGCAGAGGTATGGGAGTACGCCTTATAGTGCTCCAGCTGAAAAAGGAAAATAGAAAGCTGATGTGGGAAAGAAGCGTTTACTAATTTTTTGTCTACCAAAGAATTGAGAACCTTGTTACAAGAAGAAGCTAAGATGTTTGTTGTGTTTGCCTCGTTATATGTTTAAGGCAAGACATCCGTTAATGAGTTACCGGTGGTGGGTGATTTTCCTGAAGTGTTTCCGGATGATATTACAGAATTACCTCCGACGAGAGAAGTTGAATTTACTATTGATCTTGTTCCTGGTACCAGACCTATATCTATGGTGCCGTACAGAATGTTTGCATCAGAATTGGCAGAATTGAAATCTCAGATTGGAGAAGTGCTTGATAAGAAGTTTATTAGGCCGAGTGTGTCGCCGTGGGGAGCTCCAGTGTTGTTAGTGAAAAATAAGGATGGTAGTATGCGTCTGTACATTGATTACCGTCAGTTGAATAAAGTGACCACTAAGAATAAGTATCCACTTCTGAGGATTGATGACTTAATGGATCAGCTGGCGGGGGCTCGTGTTTTCAGCAAAATTGATTTGAGGTCGGGTTACCATCAGATTAGAGTGAAGGAATATGATATTCAGAAGACGGCGTTCAGAACTCGCTATGGGCATTACGAATATGCAGTGATGCCTTTCAGGGTGTCTAATGCGCCGTGTGTGTTTATGGAATATATGAACCGTATCTTTCATTCTTATCTGGATCAGTTTATTGTGGTATTCATTGATGATATACTAATTTATTCTAAGGCTGAAGAGGATCATGCAGAACACTTGAGGATTGCATTGCAGGTGTTGAAGGATAATAAATTATTTGCGAAGTTCTCAAAATGTGAATTTTGGTTGAAGACTGTGAGTTTCTTGGGTAATGTTATTTCTGGTGATGGCATAGCAATGGATCCATCTAAAGTAAGTGCGGTGCTTCAGTGGGAACCTCCGAAGACAGTAATGGAAATTAGAAGTTTCTTGGGTTTGGCAGGTTATTACCGAAGGTTTATCGAAGGGTTTTCTAATTTGGCGTTACCGTTGACTCAGTTAACTAGAAAAAATCAAGCTTTTGTTTGGGATGCGCCGTGTGAGGAAAGTTTTGAAGAGTTGAAAAAGAAATTGACTACAGCACCAATATTAATTCTACCAAGTCCAAGTGAACCTTTTATGGTGTATTGTGATGTGTCTAAGACGGGATTGGGCGGAGTGTTAATGCAAGATGGCAAGGTGGTAGCATATGCTTCGCGGCAATTGAGGGTGCATGAGAGGAATTATCCCACTCATGATCTTAAATTAGCTGCGGTGGTTTTTGTATTGAAAATTTGGAGGCATTATTTGTATGGATCGAGATTTGAAGTATTCAGTGATCACAAGAGTCTGAAGTATTTGTTCGATCAGAAGGAATTAAATATGAGGCAGAGGAGATGGTTAGAGCTCTTGAAAGACTATGATTTTAATTTGAGTTACCATCCGGGGAAAGCTAATGTTGTAGCAGATGCTCTGAGTCGGAAGACAATTCATATGTCGGCATTAATGGTAAAAGAAATGGAATTAATTGAACAGTTCAGAGACTTGAGTATGGTTTGTGAAACTACACCTAAGAGTGTTAGATTGGGTATGCTTAAAGTGAATAATGACTTTTTTTAAGTAATTAAGGAAAATCAGAGACTTGATGTGAAGCTAGTGAACTTGATGCCTGAAAGAGGAGATGATACTGATAGTGATTTTAAAGTGGATAAGGTTGGTGTATTGCGATTCCGGGGCAGGATTTGTGTGCCGGATAATGTGGAATTGAGAAAAGCGATCTTAGAGGAGATCACCAGAGTAGCTTGAGTATTCATCCAGGAGCCACGAAAATGTATCATGACTTGAAGAAGTTATTTTGGTGGTCCGGTAAGAAGAGATATGTAGCTCAGTTTGTTTATGCTTGTTTAACATGTCAGAAGTCAAAAGTGGAGCATCAGAAACCTTCGGGGTTGATGCAACCGTTGGAGATTCTGGAATGGAAGTGGGATAGTATTATTATGGTCTTTGTTATTGGTTTTCCGAATACGGCAAGAGGCTTTGATGCTATTTGGGTAGTTGTGGATTGGCTTACAAAATCTGCACATTTTATACCAATTAATATTAGTTTTTCGTTGTCAAAGCTGGCAGAGATTTATATAAGAATAATTGTGAAGCTGCATGGTGTTCCGTCGAGCATAGTGTCGGATAGAGATACGAGGTTTACTTCAGAATTTTGGAAGAGTTTGCAAGAGGCTTTAGGCTCTAAACTGAAGCTGAGTTCGGCTTATCATCCACAGACCGATGGTTAGTCTGAGAGGACTATTCAGTCGTTAGAGGATTTGTTGAGAGCCTGTGTGTTGGAGAAAGGTGGTGCGTGGTGTTGAGGTGAAAATCGGATAACAAATTATTAATTAATTTGCATCAGTTTCTTTTACAACCGACTTTGATTTATCCAAAGGAAAGGTTCAAGATCGTTAGAAAAACCTAAAGGGAAAGATCTAAGGTTCGGGGGTTGGTTACGCCTAGGGAAGGTATTAGCACCCTAAACGTCCGTAGTACTATACGGGAACCTCTTGTTTTAATGTTATCTTATGTTTGCTAAAAGTTTTATGCTAAAGGTTGAAACCCTAGGGGTTGGTATCTAAGTATACTCGATAAAGCATCGCACTTTACGCCTATGTATCCTCGGGAATAGAATCAGAGTATGCGTTGTTCTACTTCTACTGAATTGTTGACTATGGTCAAAATTCAGAGGGGAAATGAGTACAAGCTCATTGTAGAGTTTAGAAACTCTCTAGATCTAGTTGTAATGGACCTATGTTTTGTTTAGTCAGTAGGGGAAAGTGATAAATTCACTATGATGAATATCACTAAGAGTTGAAGAACTCTCTCCTAAAGCTAGTTATGATTTCTATGGCTCTGATGAGGCCAAGAAACAGGGTTTCTCCTAAGAGGTTACTTAGGTTAAGATGGGGGTTATGACTTTAAGAGTCAACACTATTCACCTTCCTTTGGAATGAGGGGAAAACAGTTGATAATAAATAAGACATGATAAAATATAGGACATTGATATAATAGACAAAACAACATAAGCATGAGGATGGCAATATGTTTATGACAAAAATATGGATAAGATGGATATGATAAAAGAGTACATCAAATATGCTTCAATCTTTAGGAAGACAAACATATAGAAATGACATACAAGAACAAATCAAAATGTTTCAATCTTTATGAAGACAAACATAGGGAAGTGATATGAAATATGATATTTAGAGCGTGATAATATTCATGTAGAATCAAACACATGGCCAATCAACATGGATATATTATCTTAACAATTAAACAAGTCAATTTAATAACATTTCAAGATCAACAAAAATGTTCAAAGATGACATGAATACAAATATGAGATTGAGATATCAAGATGTCCAAGCAAAGTGAGAATTGAATACATAAAAATCAAACACATTCGATATAACATGGCATAAAAAAAGCACTAAAACAATAATGAGTATTTTAAACTTAATCAAGAATAAAGGCCTTAAAGTTAATTATTTTACTAATCTCTTTTATGTGTAAAAAAAAGTCTTAGCAAAGAAAATGAAGCAAAAGAAAAAAACAAAATAAAATATTTTAGAAGAAAGTAGTGAAAGAGTGAAGCTAAGTGATAAATAAGAAAAGAAATGCAGCCATGGGGAGTTGAACCCACGCTCCTTTGAACCAAACAAACAGAATACACCCAACTGGGCTAAGGCGCGCGTGCTGATGAAGAAAAGGTAGCAAGAATATATATTTGAAAGCAGGCGAAAATCAGGAAAATAAATAAAAGGACTGGGGCGAGGGGGATTCGAACCCCAGTCCTAAGGGTTGGCAAGGCGTTTAAGTGCAAGTGTGTGACCGTTGGGACGGCGTGTTTCATCCGTTCATAACTTGACTTAATAAATACATAAGGCAATATGCTTCCTATATTCTCAAATAACCAAAACATGTCCAGACCTTAACCCTCACCCATAACAGATGCAGCAGCCCAAAACACATCAACAATTTATCCATACGAACTGCTTAAACATCCAAGGCACTTAATTTAACAAACTAGTGAACCAAAGCAAGGTAGAGCAAATAATCAAAGCATGATGATTTCCAATAAGTGGTAATAGATTAATGGACAAACCATTCACTAAGATTAATAATACACATCAGAAGAAACAATCATGGGCAGGCATGGTAAGCATGAAATCATGTTGGTAGCATAGCTTATAAATTAATCTCATCGCAAGTTAGCAGGCAGCATTGCAAAACAACGTGTGGATCGTAAGTACAGACCAAGAATATAGATACCAATCAAAATTCAGCAGTTTTCAATCCTTATGACAAATTTCTAAACTTAAGAAACAAACAATACCACCAGTTCAGTTAGTACAGACATTTCAAGTAGAGGCATGGTATCAAGTGGGCACAAGACCAACTACAAGTCAAAAGTTAATCACTCAATTTGCAAAATAAACATGATACTGATGTACTTATGACGGATGCTTCGCTAGAAGATAGTTGAGACTCAAGGGACAAGGTGAATAGTCCATAGAACTTTAAATAAAACACGTGTACATACTGCTCAAAGACATTTGGTTCATAATTAAACAACAGAATTTATCAAGACATGCAGCTCATGAGACAAGATACCCTACAAGATAACAAAATTCAAAGGCCAACAAGCACTGCAGCAACAGTTAACATTTCAAAACCAAGAATGGTTATTTATGTAAAAACCAATTAAATGCTCTATCATACATATTGGACATCAAAACAGCAAACACCTGAATGCACAAAGCAATAAAAACTAACATAGCCATAGCAGCAACATGTTAAAGGAAGTTTACTCAAAACATCCTGAAATGCAACTAACAAACAGACACGTAGCTCATAGTTCCAAATGGCAAATTGAGTTAGTTTATGTATCAAAGCAGTCTTAAGATTTAATACACTTAATGGAGGGCAGCAGGGAAATATTGGAATGAAAATCAAGTGATTGACAAAGTTAAGAATTCAACATGTAAACACACATGAGGTAGGTTAGGGCAGACCAAGCACATATAAGGTCAAGGAAAATTATTTGGGTTCATAGCATTTAATACATTGTGAGGCACATACCATGACAGTGACATTCCAAGTCAAGAATAGCTAACAAACTGAATTACAAGCAGAAAGTCAAACATACACCCAAGTGGTACAAACATAGTGACAAGTACACCAACATCATGATGGTCGAGGGCAAGCACATGTATGCAAGTATAGGACATGCAACAAGATAATATAACAAACCAACTCATTCAAGTGGTACCATTTAAAATAGACAATAACATAGAACTTAATGAAAACCAAATTAGGTAACAATTAAGCAACACATTTATCCCACATATATGGACTAAATCATGATTTCATAAAGGCATAATTTGGGAAACATGTTAGAATCACCAATAAGGCTAGTATACACATCAAGAATGCAGTGTTAACATAGAGGACAACATCATGATATCACACAGACCTAACTTTCTGAAGCTAACAGTCCAGCATAATGGTTTTACGCGTACAATATGGAGAAGCAAGAGTCATAAAACATTGAAGGCCTATGAGAAGAACAACTCAAAGCAACACATTCAAGTTCAATCATTCATAAACATAGTCCTTAAACATATATTAAAACAGAGTTATTCCAAAAAGATGCAACCCTAGTCAGTAGCTTGCAGAGCTAACAATCTAAACAAACCAAACTCAAATACATGATCTAATCATCAACAATGACAAAGCAATGGGGCATACAAATGCGAACAAAACCTATCAACCTCAAACTGCAAACATCCACAATACTTGACAACCCCAAACAAACATTAAATCAATAATAAAGATAGATAAGCTCAAACATTCTACAACCTAAAAAGCACATCAAAAATTCAAAGAAATACAAATGTTCATGAGTTGGTCATACGAAATGATCATATACACAAGGAAAGAAAACAGTACTAATTTAGAGGAAAAGATAGATTCATCCAGTCCACAAGTTATGAGCATATAAGGATTGCAAAGAGGGACAGAGGTTCATGAGTCTTCTTGTCTCAATATCATGTTTAAGCTCATACAAGACCAACAAAATCAACATCAAACTTGACAGTAATATCACAATGAGAACCTTCTTTCAATGGACAAAACCAAAGGTAATATCGCTTAACACCAAGGCATACACAAGTATCATATCAAAAAAATTATCTACTATATGACAACAAACTATGAACCTATAATCAACATATTGAGGCAAGTATTGACAAGACACATATGTAGAATGATAGCAAAAATGTGTATGACATCAAGATATTAAATGAGCAAGTTGACAAGAGGAATAGAAAACGATACCAAATGGAGGGGTATCCACTGTCTTCAAGTATGTTGATTGTTTCTCTTCAAAAACACTCAAAGAACACCCTTTAGATTGCTTGCTCAGAGCTTAAGGAACTTCAAAGGATTTTGAGTATTTTGTGAGAAAATGTTCTTGATCTCTTGATGTGTAGAAACGAGCCCTTTTTATAGGCTCATCCAAAGAGCTTGGGTGAGTCCAAATATCAAACATATGGAGGGCTCAGTAGGGATTGGAGCCAATGTCTCTTTTTGAAATTCAAATGTTGGTCTGAATCTTGGAGACAAATCCGCTGCAACACTTCAGAATCACAGGGCCAATTCACAATTTCGTGTATGGTTTCAGAACACCTTACCTGATGTCATATAGAGAGATAACAAATGAAGCAAAGGTTGGAGATGGCATGGAGCGTATCGCAGGTGGTGACAGGTTGAATGCTGAATTCGGTAAATCCTCAGAACCAACTTTTATGAACCACACAGTTGAGAGCTTGAAATGGAATTGCTTCTTGGAGGATTTCAATTTGAACATAGCGCGCCAAGGATTGAATTGAAATGGTTTGAACGATTTGATGTGTTTGCATTTGCTTGAATTTCTTCTTCCATTCTGAGTTCGTGAGCATGGACAAGGGAAAAAACAACTTGGTTCATTTGGTTTTGTTATACGCCACATGTTGTTTCTTCATTGGTTGATAATTGGGTTGAAAAGTCAACATAGCCATACTTGCTTTCTATTGGCCATTGGTGTTCATTTTCAAGTGGAAAAGAACAAGCGTATTGGTTCTCCAAGCATTTAATTAGTTCATTACATTTAAACTCAATGTTATATATTAAAAGACTAATTATAATTAAATTAATTGTTAATAAAAATTTAGCCCAATTTAATTGATAAATTAACTTGAAATTAGAAATTAAGGTGATTAACTCAAAATTAAACAAATTAGGCTAAAATTAAATTAACAACTAAATTAATTAATTAAGCTACTAATCAATAAAAACAAGAATATGCTAAAGTTAAATTAAGATAGGATAAATGAAGTAAGAAAAGCTAAATAAATCAAGACAAAAAAAAATAAATAGAGACTTAAGATAAACAGAGAAAAATAAAACACAAAGCATCAAGCAAAAAGATGAGGGTAAAATTTGGGGTGCAACAGTTGCCCCTATTTAAATATCTTCACCTGATGACATGAGAGATGAAGATCCTCATGTAATCAATTGTGAAGGATATTTAAATACAGATAACCGAAAATTTTACCCTCAGATGCACACACATGCAATGCAATAAACATGATGCTAAGAAAATGCAAGAAAATGCAGACACAACAAGACACCAAGGGGCAAACAGGAAGCAAAAAGAATCAGAGCTTCACTGGGGAATGACGAAAGGTACAATATCCATAGGAAAAACTCACTTGGGATACAGACCAACCAACAAAAGAGACTCACCGGGGAGACTCCAAAAAAAACACAGGGGAAAAACAAAAAGTATCCACTGGGGAAAAGTCCAGGGAGATGGACTACTGGGGACAAAACAAAACCACACTCTTTCTGGGCATGAAACCAGAAAGAAAAACCTGATCACGAAGGATCAGACCAAAAGGACAGACAACCAAGCAAGGACTTCCTGGGGATCCTTATACTGAAGAGTTCAAGATGGGATCTTCAAGAAAAGCCAGAAAGACAGAGACAAACTCTGCGCAACAGATAAGAGTCTTAAAGTTGAATAAAATTTATTCCAAGAAACTTAACTTAAAGCAATTCCAGAAAATAAACAGGATAAGGGGGTGTTCAAAGTCCGACACGATTCGAACAAGAATGGTTTCAAAACAAAAAGACGATGCTTGACACGATTCAAGCAAGGTCCCAATTCAAGTTCGACACGATTCGAATATGAACGGTTTTAAAACAAAGGGGGTCAGTGTCCGACACGATTCGAACAAAGACTCTGTTCAGGTTTGACACGATTCAAACAAGAACACAGTAGACAGTGCTTGACACGATTCAAATAAGGTCTAAGTTCAAGTTTGACATGATTCAAACAAGAACACAGAAGACAGTGCTTGACACGATTCAAACAAAGTCTAAGTTCAAGTTTGACACGATTCAAATAGGAACACAGTAGACAGTGCTTGACACGATTCAAACAAAGTCTAAGTTCAAGTTTGACACGATTCAAATAGGAACACAGTAGACAGTGCTTGACACGATTCAAACAAAGTCTAAGTTCAAGTTTGACACGATTCAAACAGGAACACCGTAGACAGTGCTTGACGCGATTCAAACAAAGTCTAAGTTCAAGTTTGACACGATTCAAACAGGAACACAGTAGACAGTGCTTGACACGATTCAAACAAAGTCTAAGTTCAAGTTTGACTTGATTCAAACAAGAACACAGTAGACAGTGCTTGACGCGATTCAAACAAAGTCTAAGTTCAAGTTTTGACGTGATTCAAACAAGAACGGCTCTGAAAATCCTTTAAAGTTAAACTTCTTGGGGAACAGAAAAAAGATTTTTAAAGATTCAAATCTGGCGCGCAGAGATTAAGACCGAGCAAGCACGACATAAAGCAAACTGGGAATGTCTTTACTTCGCAGGGGAGATAAAGACAAACACGATAAAAGACCGCAAGCAAACAGAGCAAAGATGCTGGGCTATGATGCATATGCTTAGCTATATGCTAGAAACGACGCGAACGACGCAAAACAGGAAAGAAGAAAGGATAACACAAACCAACACCCTGAAACCAAAACATCAAGGGCAACCGGGCAGTCTTCTTTTCATTGGGGATGGCAGATCCAATGCCAAAAATAGTACTGCTAATTCTTCTTGTGCAAACTTGATTCCAAAACGTCTTAATTCCAGAGTAAGACTTGGTTTATCTTTGTGTTTTCTTAGAACTTTCGCTTCCAAGAATCAGATGAAAATGACGAAGTTATTGTACTCAAAGATCAATAACAATTCTAGTGACTAAAATCCCAGTTATAGCAAAACTTGAGCTTCTTTGGGGATTCCTGCATAAAGAGTTGGGGTTTGGTACTCAAAGGTGACAACTAAAGCATAAGCCTATCTTAGACAAATGTTGAGCAGATTCGGAAAGTTCTTCTTCCTTGTGGGGAATAAATCCATTGGGAATTTGTCAAAATTGGCTGATGTGGCAACTTGATGGGGAGCTAACAAAAGTGATTATGCATTCTACTGGCATAACTACCACCTTCAAATTTTATCTGCCCCAGGCTAGACAGTCTATACGATAGCAAGAGGATTTTATAGAAGAATTGACATACAGGGTGTTTCAATATCTTCGAACTCTTGGAGAGATCTCGACATAATTGCCCCAGATTAGGGGGTGAATAATCAAAAGAATTTTACAGAAGACTTGAAATAATCAGATACTTCGATATCTTCCAACTTGAATAACCAAAAGAATTTTACGGAAGACTTGAAATGAACAGATACTTCAAAATCTTCCAACTTGAATAGTCAAAAGAATTTTACGGAAGACTTGAAATAAACAGATACTTCAAAATCTTCCAACTTGAAAAATCAAAAGAATTTTACGGAAGACTTGAAATAAACGGATACTTCAAAATTTTCCAACTTGAATCTCGACGTAGCTGTCTCTGTTTAGTCATACTCGAGATACTCAAACTGTAGTAGAAATGAACGGGGAACCGATTTGCCCCTGCTGACGAGTTACTGGAGACAAAACTAGTCATAAGATGATCCCAAGGATATTTGCCCCAATATTCTGGATTTGCAGAATTCTACCTCTAATTTGTTAACTCTCACTTGGTTGCCCCTGACTGAGTCAAATTTTCCTTATCAAGTTCAAATTCCTAATTGACCGCGTTTGTTGGGATTCCTTGACATTGAATGGTATTACACATAAACGTTGTTTGTTAAAATTGGCAAAGTTATGCAAAAATTCACGCAAGGTTTAAAAACAAAACTTGATGGAAGCACACGCTGATTGATTAAATCAAGAACAAAGGTGGATATGATTATTTATGAAATGACAAAAGAAGTGATCAATGCACGCGAAATAGCAAAGATTATTAGGAGTCAGGTTACCCAACCTTGCTGTAGTATGCTTTTCAAAACAACCTCACCTCAATTAGGTCTTTTAGGGTTGTAATGTGGTCTGGTTCATGGTTTATGAGACAAAAGATAAAGGCTCAAATCCTACACTCAGTTAACCCAAGATATACGTTCAACTCTCCAAAAATAGGAAGTCGCTTGATTTGAAAGCTGACTGGCGCCTTATGTGAAACACTCATGTTTAAATGCATAACCGAGTTAAACTGAGAACTACCCTGCCCCAAGGTTGAGATTGAAGGGTTTTTTGTGTGTAAAGAAGAAAACTCCTACTTCTAGGCTCGAAGGGGTTGACAAGGGATTGTCATCCTTCCTTCTCCAATGTTTAGGAAATGTGAAACAATGCCTTACATCCTTGGCGAAGTTAATTTGAAAGCATACCACAACAATTATGAACATGAGGTTTTCATCATCCTCCCTAATCTTTGCTTTAACAAAAGGTTTGAAAGAGGAGTGAAAAGATATAGTGCTTTTTGAAAATAAAAGTAAATGAGTGAAACGAATGGACTTAACCAAAAGATGCATAAATATTTCACTAATGTTGCCAAATTAACAGTACAACAAAGCTCATAAGCAAATACCAGTACAATTAAAGGAAATACAACTGAGATATAAAACACGGCCAACTTTGGCGAATCACTCCAAAGATCTTAGTTTCCGGGTCCAAACGGGGAAACACTTTCATCACCAATCACTTGCTCCTTGTGGTATAGAACTTTGAGAGGTCTTGCAGGTCCTTTGTCTCTACTTCAAGAGTTGAGGTACCGACGTCTGAAGTACCTTCCTGAGGTTTCAGATTCTTTAACAAGCTTAGCAGCCTCTTTTCAAATTCCTTGCATTCTTCAATGGGATGTCCAATTGTCCCAGTGCGGAATTTGCATTCAGTTCTTGGGTGGTCTTCTTCGAAGATCAAGTCCTTGTCGTGGATCAGTTCTCACACATAATATTCTAAAGCTCGGCAATTGTCCAAATTATGCCCTTCAGCTCCCATATGGAATTCACAGGTTAGGTTGGGATTATACCAAGGTCCCTGGAAAGGTGTGAGAAGTCGCGGAGTTACCAGCTTGTTTTGCATCAACAGCGGGAAAAGTTTGCTTAACGGCACCGGGATAGGCTGGTGGTTAAATTTTCCTCTTTTGGCAGTACACTTCTTCTTATCTTGAGGAGAAACACATGTTGAAGACTGAAAACCCCTCTTCGTAAACACTTGTTTGGATGCAGGAACAGTACCAACGTTCAGCCGGCAAGAGACTTCTCTAAGCGAGATACTCTTAGGAGATGGCAAAGGATAGCTTATCTGAATGCCTTGTGGTGAAAATGATAGCATATTGGAGTCAAGCAGGATCTGAACCTTCTCTCTGAGCGCTCTATAATCTTCAGTTGAATGCTTCTGTGCCCCGGCGTGGTAGTCACGACGAATGTCGGTGTCAAGGCCCGACGGGTCTGGAAAAGACATTGGATCTCTTTCTTCTGGCACTATCAACCCACTCTTGATCAAAATTGGCAACAACTGACTATATGCCATTGGCAATGGAGTGAAATTCCTTTCTTGCTTTCTTGGTCTCTGTCGTTCATGCTGATGTGGCACACGAGCCCTCTTGAAAACTGGTCTGTCGGAGTGAATGTAATTCTCCTTTTTCAACAGAGTTTCCAGGACCCAATTCATCTGGCACTTGAGGATCCTAACTTCCTCTCCCGTTTCCTTCTGGTACTCCACAATCCTCTTAATTGCTGTCAGCGTGTCCTTCATGAGATCCAAAAATTGCTCCATTCCTCTTTGGAGCTCTCTCAATTCATGGTTGATTCTGTCCATCTCATGGTATTGTTCAGACATCCTTTGTCGAGCTTGGATTTGGGTGTTGGCGTCTGGAAAAACAAGGTGACGGGTTCAGGAGGGAACAAAACGACGGTAAAACGAAGAAGAAAGCGCATGCACATGCAAGGATGCAAAAATGAAATGCAAGAATGCAGATGCAAGCTAAACTATCAAGAAACACAAATATTTACAAACATTGTAGGCAAATGGAATCTTCCTCAAACTAAACTTCTTCATTAAGATTGTCAATTGTTACATTTTAGAGCGAAGGATTCTCCTGCTTGGGATTCAAAAGGTAAGGACATTGCTAAACTGAAATGAGAAAATACAATATTGATAGAAAACAACAGGTGGCACTTCTAAAAGTTTGATCCACAAGAGGATGACTCCTCTTCTCCATTAATCCTCCTTGTGAGTTCTTCAATGCGCTTCCTAGTCCTGTCCCTTTCAAAGAACAAATCAGCCATTGCTTCTGCCATCTTCTGCCTGGCTTTAGAGGGTGAATCATGTCGAGGAAATGGCTTCCTTATCACTTGAGCGATGTCACGGGACCACTGTAGATAGGTCTCAGAGACTTGGCATTCAGCCTTCCAGAGTTGTCTGTTGATATTACGCCACGCATACTCAAGTCTTCTTTTCATCTCGAATCCTTCATCTCTCTCGTAGTACATCTTGATCATATCCTCGTTTCTGGGGGGCTCTCTCTTCAAGCAGCCTAACTGGCGGCGGGCGAGAACAGGATTATAATTGATGCAACCATCTCTACCCATTAAAGGCACGTTGGGGCAGTCCCCACAGCTAACGATCATAGTAATCCCTTTATCTGTCGGGTTATACCATTCGATATCAGTGTACTTTAACTTCATCAATTTCTTGGACCATAAACCACAGCCTGCAACCTCCCAGAAGGCAGGAGTTTTTGGTAGGTAGGAGGTGAACCACTTGTAGAAAAGGGCTGCACAGCAGATAATTTGTCCATTACCTCTCAAGTATCTATACTGAACTGAGTGATAAACCTCTGCAAGTAAAGTAGGGACCAGATTGCTGATGGCAAATATCTGAATGGCCTGGATATCCACAAAATTCTTGTCACTTGGGAACAGGAACAAGCCAAAGACCAGTAAGGCAAAAGTTGATTCAAACAACGTTTCATTTCCTTGGTCTTTGAAATAAAGAGCCTTTGCCATCAGGAATAAGGCAGGGAGTCCAGGTCGTCCTCCTTTGATAGTGAAATTCTCTTGAATGTCTGATACTCTGATCCTCGTGATTCTGGCAATTTCTTTGACGGAAAGCATCATCCTGATTCCAGAGAAAATTGGAGCCTTCTTGACAGGAATTCCAATTAGAGCGGAAAATTCTTCCAAGGTTGGTACCAACTGAAACTCAGGAAAAAGAAAACAGCGGTAATCGGGATGGTACAGTTGTACCAAGGTTTCCAGCAATCCTTCCCTTACTTGTAACTTCATTAGTGACAGGAGGTCTCCATATCTGTCGATAAAACCTGGCGGATCTTCAATCTTTCCTCCAATTTCTATCAACGGTTCAACATTAGGGATCAGGAAGGTAAAGGGCCAGTTTATCCTTTTGGTAGCGTCCATTGTCTACAAAGTCTGAAAAACAAAGTTAGCGTCTTGATAGTTTAGCAGAAGATGCAAAATGCAAATGCAAAATGCGAATGCAATTGGTTTTAAAGAACTCAAGCACGACAAGTTTCTTAAAACAAAGCCTCATTTCATTGAATATTGAGAAGAGTTTTACAACTTTAAAAGTACATCAAAAAGGCCCAGAGTACAAAAGGAACAACAACTAAGCCTAGAGGGGAAAATAAACACTGTCTAAGAGTGCCCTGCTTCACGTCTTCTCTTCTGTCTCTTCAACTCTTGGTTCTCGAAGATCAATTTGTCAACAATCCCTTTCCAAGCGCCAGATGTTGGAGGAATGCAAGCATACTCATGAGTGCTAGGGGTAGGCCTCATGCTGGAGAAAAATGAATTCTCTTGTGCCTGAGGTTCATCTATCACACGCCTTTCCAGCCACTCAATCAGATCATCCTTCTCTTTCATCTTCTCTTTCATCTTTTCTTGCTCAATGCAGACGGTATGATATTTCCACTCCCATGTGTCTCTCTCAAGCTTCATCCTGGTTAAATTCTCTTGATATTCTTCCATGCGCTCAATAGGAATGGCGGATGGGGATGCAATAGTTGGCTGCTGAAGTATCCTAGGAATATAAGGCATCTTGAGGTCACGGGCTCTAGATCGAACCCACTGAAGGTATGGTTCCAAGGACACACATTTCTCTTTCCCAACTCGTCCTTAGTACTTTCGTGGAATTTATCCCAAGCACACCAAGCTCCACTTTTGGTCTCATCAGTGGGTTCTTCATTAAGATAGAAGAAACCAGACACATGGATACTCTTAGGCTTTTCCTTCATGGCAAATCCGAATTGGCGTCTAGCAAGAACAGGACTGTAGCTAATCCCACCATGAATACCAAGAAGCGGTATATTAGGAAATGGTCCACAACTATCAAAGTATACATTCCTGTCATAAACCGGGTCATACCAAAAGATGTCATTATGGGTAAGAGAACTGATTCTTTGAGACCAACGGAGCTTGTCAGGGTTGTCTCGGAATTCTGACGTCCGAGGTAGATGGGTGAAGTACCACTGGTAAAGCAAAGGTGCACAACACAAAATAGTTCCTTTTCCTCGAAGAGTCCTATGGTGAATAGAATGGAGAGCGTCACCCAATAGTGTAGGCACAGGGTTTCTACTGATGAAGATCCTGATTGCATTAACGTCGATAAAATCCTCTACATTAGCAAATAAGAACAGACCATAGACCAATAAAGCAAAGGTGGCTTCAAAAGCTGCAATACTGTTTGCGTTGAAAAACTGACAAGCTTTTTCATACAAGAACTTGGATGGTAATCCCTTGATGCCATCCTTGGTGGTGATGTGGGGTTTGACCTCTGATGCGTCCAAATGAATACACTCGCCAATCTCTTTTGGAGTCGGGATCTTTTCTTGACCGCTGAAAGGTCTCTGTTTCTTCACAGGTATGCCAATCCAATGAGAGTATTCTTCTAAAGTGGGAACCAGTTGGTAATCTGGGAAAGTAAAGCAATGATAGAGAGGATCATAAAATTGGACCAAGGTGTCAAGGATTCCTTCCTCCATTTTAGTTCCAAGAAGGCTAACCAATCTTCCATATTTCTTACGGAAACTCTCATGTCCTCGTATCAAGGTTGCTAATTTCTTCAGCTTTGCCAATTTGGGCCTCTTGAAATTGAACTTCTTAGTGTTTCTCTTTTCAATATCCATGATACCTAAATTTTCAAAGGAAAGTAAGACTGAGTTCCTTAAAACCAAAGAAGGATGCAATGAGATGTATGCAATGCGCAAACACAGGCAAACACACATATAAACACACAGCAAACAAACCCTAGGTTTGAGATCTCTTGAATGAAGTCAAGGTCTACCCATCCCAACAAGGTGTGGACTACAGGTTTGTCATTCACAGAACAGGGTTCTAAAAGGTTCCCAGAGTCTACGTAAATCCTTCGGATATTATCGGCCCATGTAACTACTTACACGAGTTAATAATATTCTCAAGATAAGCTCGTCTGAGTGTAGTATCGCGTGACAACTACTCAGGACTGGCTCCCTCATAGTCACCGCACTACATCTAAAAGGCTTAAGTTGGGTTTAGTAACTACGGTTCTCAGTATCCCGGGCACCCAGGTCGAGAGTAGCAAGCTTTCACGAACGAATTCGTTCAACATAGCTAGCCTCGAGAGGGCCTCAACTGAGTGATGGTGTTTATCAATTCGACCTTTCAGGATTCGACTCCCTCAAAGCTTCCTTGAATACCATCGATCTATAATAAGTGTACACTTAAATCCGGGTATAGGATTTATCTCACTCAAAGATATCAACCCAAATCAAACAGGATAAGCAAAACATAGAACAAATATGACTATGACAGGTAAGCATACAAGCAATCATACAAGTAGATAAGCAAACATGAATAACATAAAGCAAAATAGGCTTAACCCTCTTAGGAAAGGACCAGCAATAGGTCTTACTTGTCCCCAGTGAAGTCGCCATTTCTGTTGCGGTGAAAATTGGATAACAAATTATTAATTAATTTGCATCAGTTTCTTTTACAACCGACTTTGATTTATCCAAAGGAAAGGTTCAAGATCGTTAGAAAAACCTAAAGGGAAAGATCTAAGGTTCGGGGGTTGGTTACGCCTAGGGAAGGTATTAGCACCCTAAACGTCCGTAGTACTCTACGGGAACCTCTTGTTTTAATGTTATCTTATGTTTGCTAAAGGTTCTATGCTAAAGGTTGTAACCCTAGGGGTTAGTATCTAAGTATACTCGATAAAGCATCGCACTTTACGCCTACGTATCCTCGGGAATAGAATCAGAGTATGCGTAGTTTTACTTCTACTGAATTGTTGACTATGGTCAAAATTCAGAGGGGAAATGAGTACAAGCTCATTGTAGAGTTTAGAAACTCTCTAGATCTAGTTGTAATGGACCTATGTTTTGTTTAGTCAGTAGGGGAAAGTGATAAATTCACTATGATGAATATCACTAAGAGTTGAAGAACTCTCTCCTAAAGCTTGTTATGATTTCTATGGCTCTGATGAGGCCAAGAAACAGGGTTTCTCCTAAGAGGTTACTTAGGTTAAGATGGGGGTTATGACTTTAAGAGTCAACACAATTCACCTTCCTTTGGAATGAGGGGAAAACAGTTGATAATAAATAAGACATGATAAAAGATAGGACATTGATATAATAGACAAAACAACATAAGCATGAGGATGGCAATATGTTTATGACAAAAATATGGATAAGATGGATATGATAAAAGAGTACATCAAATATGCTTCAATCTTTAGGAAGACAAACATATAGAAATGACATACAAGAACAAATCAAAATGTTTCAATCTTTATGAAGACAAACATAGGGAAGTGATATGAAATATGATATTTAGAGCGTGATAATATTCATGTAGAATCAAACACATGGCCAATCAACATGGATATATTATCTTAACAATTAAACAAGTTAATTTAATAACATTTCAAGATCAACAAAAATGTTCAAAGATGACATGAATACAAATATGAGATTGAGATATCAAGATGTCCAAGCAAAGTGAGAATTGAATACATAAAAATCAAACACATTAGATATAACATGGCATAAAAAAAGCACTAAAACAATAATGAGTATTTTAAACTTAATCAAGAATAAAGGCCTTAAAGTTAATTATTTTACTAATCTCTTTTATATGGAAAAAAAAAGTCTTAGCAAAGAAAATGAAGCAAAAGAAAAAAAATAAAATAAAATATTTTAGAAGAAAGTAGTGAAAAAGTGAAGCTAAGTGATAAATAAGAAAAGAAATGCAGCCATGGGGAGTTGAACCCACGCTCCTTTGAACCAAACAAACAGAATACACCCAATTGGGCTAAGGCGCGCGTGCTGATGAAGAAAAGGTAACAAGAATATATATTTGAAAGCAGGCAAAAATCAGGAAAATAAATAAAAGGACTGGGGCGAGGGGGATTTGAACCCCAGTCCTAAGGGTTGGCAAGGCGTTTAAGTGCAAGTGTGTGACCGTTGGGACGGCGTGTTTCATCCGTTCATAACTTGACTTAATAAATACATAAGGCAATATGCTTCCTATATTCTCAAATAACCAAAACATGTGCAGACCTTAACCCTCACCCATAACAGATGCAGCAGCCCAAAACACATCAACAATTTATCCATACGAACTGCTTAAACATCCAAGGCACTTAATTTAACAAACTAGTGAACTAAAGCAAGGTAGAGCAAATAATCAAAGCATGATGATTTCCAATAAGTGGTAATAGATTAATGGACAAACCATTCACTAAGATTAATAATACACATCAGAAGAAACAATAATGGGCAGGCATGGCAAGCATGGAATCATGTTGGTAGCATAGCTTATAAATTAATCTCATCGCAAGTTAGCAGGCAGCATTGCAAAACAACGTGTGGATCGTAAGTACAGACCAAGACTATAGATACCAATCAAAATTCAGCAGTTTTCAATCCTTATGACAAATTTCTAAACTTAAGAAACAAACAATACCACCAGTTCAGTTAGTACAGACATTTCAAGTAGAGGCATGGTATCAAGTGGGCACAAGACCAACTACAAGTCAAAAGTTAATCACTCAATTTACAAAATAAACATGATACTGATGTACTTATGACGGATGCTTCGCTAGAAGATAGTTGAGACTCAAGGGACAAGGTGAATAGTCCATAGAACTTTAAATAAAACATGTGCACATACTGCTCAAAGACATTTGGTTCATAATTTTTAAACAACAGAATTTATCAAGACATGCAGCTCATGAGACAAGATACCCTACAAGATAACAAAATTCAAAGGCCAACAAGCATTGCAGCAACAGTTAACATTTCAAAACCAAGAATGGCTATTTATGTAAAAACCAATTAAATGCTCTATCATACATATTGGACATCAAAACAGCAAACACCTGAATGCACAAAGCAATAAAAACTAACATAGCCATAGCAGCAACATGTTAAAGGAAGTTTACTCAAAACATCCTGAAATGCAACTAACAAACAGACACGTAGCTCATAGTTCCAAATGGCAAATTGAGTTAGTTTATGTATCAAAGCAGTCTTAAGATTTAATACACTTAATGGAGGGCAGCAGGGAAATATTGGAATGAAAATCAAGTGATTGACAAAGTTAAGAATTCAACATGTAAACACACATGAGGTAGGTTAGGGCAGACCAAGCACATATAAGGTCAAGGAAAATTATTTGGGTTCATAGCATTTAATACATTGTGAGGCACATACCATGACAGTGACATTCCAAGTCAAGAATAGCTAACAAACTGAATTACAAGCAGAAAGTCAAACATACACCCAAGTGGTACAAACATAGTGACAAGTACACCAACATCATGATGGTCGAGGGCAAGCACATGTATGCAAGTATAGGACATGCTACAAGATAATATAACAAACCAACTCATTCAAGTGGTACCATTTAAAATAGACAATAGCATAGAACTTAATGAAAACCAAATTAGGTAACAATTAAGCAACACATTTATCCCACATATATGGACTAAATCATGATTTCATAAAGGCATAATTTGGGAAACATGTTAGAATCACCAATAAGGCTAGTATACACATCAAGAATGCAGTGTTAACATAGAGGACAACATCATGATATCACACAGACCTAACTTTCTGAAGCTAACAGTCCAGCATAATGGTTTTACGCGTACAATATGGAGAAGCAAAAGTCATAAAACATTGAAGGCCTATGAGAAGAACAACTCAAAGCAACACATTCAAGTTCAATCATTCATAAACATAGTCCTTAAACATATATTAAAACAGAGTTATTCCAAAAAGATGCAACCCTAGTCTGTAGTTTGCAGAGCTAACAATCTAAACAAACCAAACTTAAATACATGATCTAATCATCAACAATGACAAAGCAATGGGGCATACAAATGCGAACAAAACCTATCAACCTCAAACTGCAAACATCCACAATACTTGACAACCCCAAACAAACATTAAATCAATAATAAAGATAGATAAGCTCAAACATTCTACAACCTAAAAAGCACATCAAAAATTCAAAGAAAGACAAATGTTCATGAGTTGGTCATACGAAATGATCATATACACAAGGAAAGAAAATAATACTAATTTAGAGGAAAAGATAGATTCATCCAGTCCACAAGTTATGAGCATATAAGGATTGCAAAGAGGGGCAGAGGTTCATGAGTCTTCTTGTCTCAATATCATGTTTAAGCTCATATAAGACCAACAAAATCAACATCAAACTTGACAGTAATATCACAATGAGAACCTTCTTTCAATGGACAAAACCAAAGGTAATATCGCTTAACACCAAGGCATACACAAGTATCATATCAAAAAAATAATCTACTATATGACAACAAACTATGAACCTCTAATCAACATATTGAGGCAAGTATTGACAAGACACATATGTAGAATGATAGAAAAATGTGTATGACATCAAGATATTAAATGAGCAAGTTGACAAGAGGAATATAAAACGATACCAAATGGAGGGGTATCCACTGTCTTCAAGTATGTTGATTGTTTCTCTTCAAAAGCACTCCGAGAACACCCTTTAGATTGCTTGCTCAGAGCTTAAGGAACTTCAAAGGATTTTGAGTATTTTGTGAGAAAATGTTCTTGATCTCTTGATGTGTAGAAACGAGCCCTTTTTATAGGCTCATCCAAAGAGCTTGGGTGAGTCCAAATATCAAACATATGGAGGGCTCGGTAGGGATTGGAGCCAACGTCTCTTTTTGAAATTCAAATATTGGTCTGAATCTTAGAGACAAATCCGCTGCAACACTTCAGAATCACAGTGCCAATTCACAATTTCGTGTATGGTTTCAAAACACCTTACTTTATGTCATATAGAGAGATAACAAATGAAGCAAAGGTTGGAGATGGCGTGGAGCGTATCGCAGGTGGTAACCGGTTGAATGCTGAATTCGGTAAATCCTCAGAACCAACTTTTATGAACCACACAGTTGAGAGCTTGAAATGGAATTGCTTCTTGGAGGATTTCAATTTGAACATAGCGTGCCAAGGATTGAATTGAAATGGTTTGAACGATTTGATGTGTTTGCATTTGCTTGAATTTCTTCTTCCATTCTGAGTTCGTGAGCATGGACAAGGGAAAAAACAACTTGGTTCATTTGGTTTTGTTATACGCCACATGTTGTTTCTTCATTGGTTGATAATTGGGTTGAAAAGTCAACATAGCCATACTTGCTTTCTATTGGCCATTGGTGTTCATTTTCAAGTGGAAAAGAACAAGCGTATTGGTTCTCCAAGCATTTAATTAGTTCATTACATTTAAACTCAATGTTATATATTAAAAGACTAATTATAATTAAATTAATTGTTAATAAAAATTTAGCCCAATTTAATTGATAAATTAACTTGAAATTAGAAATTAAGATAATTAACTCAAAAATTAAACAAATTAGGCTAAAATTAAATCAACAACTAAATTAATTAATTAAGCTACTAATCAATAAAAACAAGAATATGCTAAAGTTAAATTAAGATAGGATAAATGAAGTAAGAAAAGCTAAATAAATCAAGACAAAAAAAAAATAAATAGAGACTTAAGATAAACAGAGAAAAATAAAACACAAAGCATCAAGCAAAAAGATGAGGGTAAAATTTGGGGTGCAACACGTGGGATACTCATTTGCCATTGATTGAGTTCACGTATAACAATAGTTACCATTCTAGTATTGGAATGACACCTTTCGAAGCTTTGTAAGGTAGGAGGTGTAGGACGCCTCTGTGTTGGTATGAAACGGGTGAGAATGTTGTGCTTGGGCCAGAGATAGTGCAACCGACTACTGAGATAATTCAGATGATCCGTGAGAAGATGAAAGTGTCTCAGAGTAGACAGAAAAGTTATCAGGATAATCAGAGGAAAGACTTGGAATTTGGCGAAGGTGACCATGTATTCCTGAGAGTCAACCCTGTGACCGGGGTTGGACGTGCATTGAAATTAAAGAAGTTGGATCCTAAATTCATTGGACTGTACCAAATCTTGTAAAGAGTGGGTGCAGTTGCTTACAGGGTAGCGTTGCCGCCTGAACTTTCGAACTTGCATGACGTGTTTCATGTGTCGCAGCTTCGGAAGTATGTGCCTGATCCATCTCATGTTATCCAGAGGGATGAAGTGCAAATTCGAGATAATCTTACTGTGGAAGCGATGCCGATAAGGATCGAGGATCATAAGATGAAGCAACTCAGAGGAAAATAGATTCCTCTGGTGAGAGTAGCTTGGAGAGGAGTTGTTGAAGGAAGTGTGACCTGGGAATTGGAAAGCAAGATGCGGGAGTCGTATCCAGAACTGTTTCCATCAGGTACATTTTTTAGGACGAAAATATTTTAAGTGGGGGAGAGTTGTAACACCTCGTTTTAATTTATTTAATCGTTGTATGTTATTGTATTTGTTTGGCCTTGTTTAGGGTGGGTGTAGTTGAGCGTGTAGGCGTAGTGTCCTTAACGGAACGGGGAAAATAGAGATGTCGGGATAATAATAAGGTAGTAATGAATAATGTGGGGACATATTTAGTAATAGTAGAAGGAGGTATATTATTATTATTATTATGTCCAATATTACTAACATTATTATTATTATGGGTAGTATTATTATTATTTTTAGTATTACTATCAAATATTATTATTAAATAAAATCATATTTAATTAATAATAATGTTAGTGGGAGGGAAATAAGGAATTATGTCATTAATCAGGTTTAGGGACAGAATTAATCGTAACTGTATTTTCACCAAGAAAGGGTTTAGAGATGGAAGAATAAGAGGAAAAGCTAGGGTATTCTTTTCCATCAATTTTCGCAGGAATTTCTGACTAAATTCGAGGTAAGGGGGAGAATGGGCTCAATATAGGTGTTAATAACATGAGAGGGTAGTGAGGGGTCCTTTCCCTCATAGGATTTTCGTATATATGTGTTGTTGATGAATTTTGAATCTGATATGGATATTTTGTTGTTGATCTGTACGAATTTGTGGATGATAGTATCAATTCCGTGTATAATTTGTACTGTTGTAGCTGTATGAATGAACTGTGTTGCAAATCTGATTTTGTTGTAGGTTGAGAGTGACGAATTTAGATTTAGGAAATAATGAATTGATTAGTAATAATAGGAGAATGAGGTAATGTGAAGTTATAGGTCTTAAAATCAATGTAGAAACGATTTTTAGGATGGATAGGGATGTTAGAAGTGAAATCATAGTTGTAGAAATCGGACTGATATGAAAAGTTTGGATTTTTCACAGTCTCTGCCCATACGTGTAACGAGGAGGCATTACGCGTATGGCATTGTGTGCCAGAGGGTCATTACGCGTATTGGCAAGGCAATACGCGTATGGCAAGGGTGGTTATGTGGGCAATACGCGTAATAGGCTAGTGATACGCGTAGGAGATCTGGGAATGGAATTTTTGAGAGAAATCAGTCTCTGCTCATACGCGTAACCCTTTGGGCAATACGCGTATGGAAAGCTGCAAAGTGGGCGATACGCTTGGGTACGCGTAGCTGGGAGGCGAGCGAGCTAGGCATTACGCGTAAGGCACAAGGCAATACACGTATGACCAACGAGAGTGCAGAATTTCCCTGTTTTACAATTTCTTTCTCGATTTCGCGTCTGATGCAGTTCCTTTTGGTCTGAGAGGTTGGGATGGGTGTTAGAACTTGTTGAACCTAAGAATAGTAGGGGAAATAATTAAAAATTAAATTTAGGTGGACTAATTAGACAATTAGCTAATTAAGGCCACGTGAGGTATTTTCCTTGATTGTGTGTGTTATGCTGAATTGATTGGGCATGTGTGGTAATACTATTGTGTATTACAGTGAGTATGTATCTCTAGTGTGATCAGGAGGATCGTGAAGATGTATAATTGTTATTATACATGTGTTTTGTGCATAGTATGTGTCATGCATTTCATAATGTGTCTGGTGGAGACAGCTAGGTGGGAATCCATGATGGATGCTTAGTATTGTCCGGACTCCAATGTGGAGTCGTGATGGAGATAAATCATTGCTCAGTGGGAGTGTATGTGATTTATCCGGATTCTATTAGAAATCGAGTTCGATTGAATGAACCATGGTGTATTGGTACCACATGCATTGTGTCATGTCATTGAGTCGCATTGCATTATTATATGTTTGGTGAATCATAAATGAAAGTGATAAGTATGTCGTGATTGTGTGTTGTTTATGTGTGAATGTGTGATTACTACTCCTTAACATGTATTATACACCGTTAATCATTGAATGTAGTGCTCACCCCTTTGTTGTTTCTTGTGTCTGTGCTTCTTGGGAAGTACAGATAATCCAGGTACTTGAGTAGTGCATGGAGTGCGTGTTGCCTGATCGAGTCCTAGGAGTCGCTCTGATACGTAACACGGGGATTGGGCATTTTCTTTATTTGTTATTATTTCATTTGATTTTGTTACGTATCACTATTCTTTTGAAAACGTTGTAGACCACGAGTTTATGTGGAGTATTATTATGTAGGCATTGGTGCCGTGACTTTTGAATAAAAATCTATTTCTGCTGTTCAATTTATTTATGAGAAAAGAAGTAATGAAGTAATTGAGACTTCATGTTATGTTAGAATGATGTGACATCCTACTTGTAAGGAAACTCTGATTATTTTCGTATTATTTATATATTTTTCTAAAATGGGAAAGTGGGGTGTTACATTTTTCCCTTTTTAAAAGAAGAAAGAGACCTCTTCAGATAGTCAAACATAACTTGAGGAAGATCAATCTTCAAATCTGGATTAAGAAGTAGAATAAGATCTTTTTCAATAGAGTCCACTTGGTCTAAATCTCGATACTTAGGCCGTAAGTTTGAATTCACAATCTGACTCCAAACAACAACATCAGGAAGAAGATTAGAGACCACTGATGTATTAGATGGATATACAAAAATACGCTAAGTAGGAAGAGTTCCTGGGATTTCTCCAATCTCCTCACAATTGATCACATTTGCAATCGCTTTAGAGGCTAATCTTATAGAAACACCAGTTACTCTAGACAAAATATTACACTTTGAACTCAGCTGAATAATGGAGGCATTGATCCAAAACTCTTTGACAAGACTTGGATAAGTGAAACCACAAAGCATCTCAAAGTAGCCATTCCACCTTTGTTTAGACACAGTCTCCCAAAAGTTGAAACCAATCTTAAGCAACTCATCAAAATCCACAAACTTTTCATTGATGATAATCAGCTGATTCAAAGAAGAATAAACTGAAGAACTCATCTCAGGTTTGGTTTGTCAGCACACAAACAAGAGGAAAAGATGAAAAAGAAGAAGAAGAAGAAGAAAGAAAACAAACTGATCAAGAATCTTACATAAACAAGAATCTTGTCAGAAAAAAGACACAATGATGTTTCACAAGACATGGAATAGTAACAACAAGTACTAAAAGAGAAAACATCATTACCCAAAGGTTCTTTATCCAGCATATATTTCAATTCCACCAGATGAGTTTCACCTTTACGAAAAGTTAAGTATTATAAAAGCTTTTAGAAAACTTCTTACTTAAACTGCTTAGACAGTAAAAAAGAATCTTCTTCTAAATCTCAGAAACTGACAACTTTCAGAAGCTATTAACCATCAGAGTTTAGTAAGTCTAAACTTAGACAGAGATATCATCTGTCAGTCACAAGTCTCAAAGATTTTATTCAGAACTAGCACTTTATCTTGAAACAAGAGTCATGAGTGATATGTGAATATTGAATTGTCTTCTTTAGATTGCTAACAAGCAACAATATCAACACAAAAGTGAGAAAACTGTTTTCGTAAATGTGATCATCATCTGGCTTGATAAGACATTCAGTATAGACAAACACAACGAAGTTTTCTCTTAAAGATTTCTGAAGTTCTCTTTTTTAAAAGAACTTCTCTACAGATCTAACAAAAACTTTGTATTTATATATAAACAAATGTTTCATTGAATAAGAAGATAAGTCAGAAAAGAACAACCATGCCACACTTTTTTGTTTGGCCAGACTCGATTCAGTATTCAGACTTGACCAATAGAGTATAAACACAACTTTGAGTGGATTCTGATTCAATGGCTGTCTAACCACTGATTCCACTACACTCACCAAATTCAGTACCACCGGTACTTGAATCTGGGCCGTTGGCTCTTCTTCCAATCAATATTGTAAACAACCTTATGGAAGATGACTCTGCTTATTTCCTTGATATCAGTAGCAGATATATTATGATATTCATATTTCTATTAGACCATAATGTAAGTATAAACAGACTCTTCTATGCCTTACATCCCAATCTAACAGAAATCATAAGTCACTCTAGAGTACGAGTATAGAATGAGATATGATAGAAACAAAATCTTATTCTAAGCAATGTCAATAATCTCATTATCTTGGATTAAATCTTTTGACTTTGAAATCATTGACAAGCTCAAAACCATATGGTATAGCTATCAGAGATTGATATAAAGCATATTAGAGTACTGTATTAGTACGACTAACAGAGCTTAAAGAGAAGTTGAAGTTTTCTCATAGAAATGTCTTTTACAACAACTTCCATGATGGCTCTCAAACAAGAAGCAGTGGACTTTCTTAAGATATAAACTTAAAGAACAAACTCCATATAATCAAATATTTTGAAACAAGATAACTTTAACAAAATCTCTTGCTTTTAAATACTTGATTTTTTTTATTTCACAACACATATATTTTAGAAGCTCTTGAAGTTACTCTTCTATCAACAGATATCACAATCCATTCAGCCAGTTTGGAAGTCCTTCTGACTAGAAACCTAAGTTTCTCATCATTAGTCATTCCAAAGAACTTAAGCTAAAAAGAGAAGGTGATCCCAACTTCATTTCTTTCCTTTGAAGACTGCAAGATAAACCTTCAGAACACAACAGATTCAAGAACCAAACATAAAAAAATTGTGACTTTAGATTTAAGTCAAGGAACATTCTTCTCAGAATTTGCTTGAAAAGATTAGATAAAGTGTAACTACTTCAAGCTTCAAAAATTGATCCCCACAAACCCAAGCACAAAACTTCAAAGATTGTCCAAGCATCAGACATATCAATGATGTTGATATACTCAGAAGTGAGATAGTGCATCTACCGTAATGCAACTACCTCTGAAGATATTCAATATGCATCTTCTGAGTTGGTGAAAGAGATTTTCAAGATGATCATCTTTAACACCATCAACTTCTATAGTAATACCTTTTTCAAGGATATTTTATAGACCTTCAGCAACCCTTTATCAAGTCCAATGAGTTAAAATATGTTTAGCTTTTCCATCATTTAAATTCAATGGAATCACCCATTTGAATATGGTAGGAAAAGCCGTATGATATTTTTCATGTGGCACTTGATTCCTTCTTGAAGAAGAAATATACTTTTCTTATTGGATCAATACCTGCACCACTATTAAGTGTTAAGCACAGACCATGCTCTGATACCAATTGAAGGTGTGAAAAGTACACAAGAAAGGGATGAGGTTGAATTGTCTTTCACGTTTACTTATTATTTAGCTTCTGATAAGAGTTTTAGAATCAGAACTAATGTTCAGATTCTGAGTTAATTCATTTGGCAGCGGATACAACAGAGGTAAATAAAATAACAGCAGAAGACACAAAAGATTTATACTGGTTCTTCCCCTAACTGAGAGTAGTCCGGTCCCATTTCCTCAAAAAAACTTTTCATTATAACCACTTTATGATTACAATCACTTATGCTTCTACATAAGACTTTTACAACTGCTCAGACCAATTGTCCGCAACTTCCCTTGCTTAGAGCACATGTCTAAGACTTACCCTTTGCTCACACCATATGACTGAGTCGCCTGCTCATCTGTCTTTTGGTTGAGACTTTCCTTTGCTTAGAGCACATGTCTAAGAATTCCTTTGCTCACATCCTTTGGCCGAGCCACATGCTCTTCTGGCCATCCAGACCGAGACTTCCCTTGCTCAAGCTGCACTCGAGACTTCTTGCTCTCTCCCCTCAGACGAAGACTTTCCCACTTGCTCAATCAGACTAGATGAATAAGACTTTCACAGTTCAAGCACTTAAGCAATGGGACTTATGTGGCTTAAGAATCTTGGCTCAATACTTGATGCTTGAATCCCAATGAGACAACACTTTTTGCTTAAGCACATAGCAGAAGACTTAATCTAAACTACTGAAGGCTCAGCAGAATAGAGAACAAGGTGTACATGTTGCAAGCATCAGAGGTATGGGAGATCACCATAACAAAGACCTAAAACACTTAAGATTTCTAATATATACAGGGGTAAGAAATCTTAAGGCTTTTACAATTACAACTTAAAATAGAAAATTTGCATATTACATAGAGTTGATAATTGCTTGATCTTGCTCCTCTTGCAATAAAAGAATACTTGTTAAAATTCAAGCTTGAATTTTCAGCCATATATATAGCCTTTCCAGAAACTAGCCGTTGAGAAGGAGACTTGATCAAATGTCTTTGCTTTTGCTTCATAGTACAAGAGACATTGAAGATGTATGCACAGGAGATTTTGAATCCAGTGTGTAACACGTTTAACCTTTGAGTCTTCAAGAGATTATGTATTAATAGAGCTATTGGGAGCAGACATCCATAGTACGTACCAGCTTTTCTTGAGCCTTGCAATCTTGTAGACTTGAGATGACATGCTGATAAGACAATAATGCTTTCTTTTAGTAGTACGGATAGTCCACAACTTTATCACCAACTCTAAATGGTACCAGATGCTGATATGCAATTACTAAGTGTAGAAACTTGTCTGAATGCTGAGGCATTCATTTCAGAGTTTTCGTTAAACCACACTAGAAATTGTTCTTCAGACACTGCCACCATAAGCTAGCAATGAAGCAAGTCCAAGTGTGTCTAAGTAAAACAAATTTTGATTATTTATGTACGAGAATAAGAACCTGCATAAATAAAACATACATCAAATAAACCATTGTTCATTTAATACTTTTGTTATCATCAAAACTAAAAAAGAATACGTCAAGAACAAATCTTGTTCTAACATTATGATGGATCATGAATATTTGATAGTATCTTCAAGTAAATTATCTTCACTCTCTGGCAATTTTACTATTGATCTGGATTTGGATCTAGGATCCCTTTTTCTTCTACTTCGCAGAGTTCCCGAGGGAATCACAGATCTATAAATATGATGAATCATAGTTAAAATGATAACTAAGTTGATATAATGCGATAGATCTCCATGTTTAATTCTGAATGATAATGATTTTGTAACCATAGGAGGTTGTGAACTAGTAAATCGGAGACCCGATATGAAATTATGGAAATGATAGTAATCAGAAGTCGATTCCCACAGCTGATGCCACTGTTCTATTTAGGAATCAGAATTGGATGTAGTTGACGAACTGATGGTCTTGAACCGGCTGTGTTGATCTCCGTTATGGAGGAACGAGGTGGACCTACTTGGTAAGCACTCTAACACATACGTGAGTTCAAGATTCAAGGTGAGTAAATTGAAAAGTGGATATCAGAGTGTGTGCCTTGCTTTCTATCGGACCTGAATTTTATACCTTGGGTCAAGTGGAGTGGATTTGAGATAAATTATGCCTTAGTTTAGCCTAGAACATTATTCAATTGGTAACCCTAAAAATCTCACCAAAATTACCACCTTCTCAATTTAATCACTATCAGGATAAAAATTAGGGTTTTATTCTCTAACAGTGAGATAATGATCATATATTAACCAAGTACGGTCCAATAAAGTATGATATTGATCATTTTTATCGAAAAAAGTCATAATAAAATATTCTTTACTCATCTATAATATTGATAATGTCATTCCCCACCTATGCCTAATTTAAACAAGTTTCCAAGGCCTTGTATTCAATCTTCATACCAAAAAGTTTATCAATAACTCCCAATTTCCATGGTTTTACAATTCTTTCTTCTTCTTTGCCCGAAAGTATGAAAGTTAGACAATCATGTTGACCCATTTTCCTTTCTTCTACCAATATACATTATTCCTCATCATCCCTTGAGAGATTCTTTATTTCTTCATCAGTCAAAATAACAATCATAGTACCATTATTATGCTTGTCACCATTAGAATTCACATCATTGAATCCTTATAGGATTTTTTAAGTTTAGAATTTTTTTGACCATTCTTCTCCATTGCAATTGCATCCTCATACACTAAATGAATGCTCGAGGCTTGCTTGAAATTTTGATCACCACCTTTGACTTTTTTAAAGTTGCGGTTCAAAAGATCTTGTTCTTCTTGCAAAATTTCACCTAAGCGAAAGATTTTCAACAATGCAAACCCTAGTGCTAATAACTTTTTTGAATTTGAATAATAATAAATATTCGCTTCATAATTATTTTAGATTTCCCGAAAATGCGATTTATCTAATTTAAAATAAGTGTTAAATTGATTATGTGAAGTTTACAAATTCTCTCATTTTTACATTTGTATTTATTGCATACTTTAAAAATATTATATTAAATTTTAAACAATTTAATATATATATATATATATATATATATATATATATATATATATATATATATATAGCAATGTTTTCTAACAAAATTTCCCACATAATCATGTTTTCCATTAATTTTCAAATTATCCGTGTTTCAAACAAACAAAAATTCATGCGTAGCATTGAAGGCAGGTCAATTAGCCCATATATTATGCGAATTAACACTGAAGGCAATTGAATTGGCGCCTCCTATAGGTCAAGATAATCTAATTGACTTCAATGTATCTATTTTAAGAGGAGGCACCAGTTCATCTGACGCCTAAGTGTTACAATTTTTTTTATAAAATATTATATTTCAATAGATATCATTTAGTAAAAATAGAGGTGTGCATTCTACCATTTTTTCACATCTCTTATCATTTTCTTCTTAATCTTTTCTTCACTTGTTCTAACATGAGTAGTAAAAGACATAAACATGTATTTTTTTCGAGAACCAAGCCTTTGATGAAGATGCATTTTTAGAACATCTGGAGTTTCAAGCAACTTGAGAGGAACTTGATCCTTTAGTTAGACAGAGAGAGTAATGATTGTGAAAAAATTAGAAGTATTGAGATACCATTTTCGCATGTCTCGATTGTGGATGACAATGATGATATCCAGAGCATGTGAACGCCTGTTAAAGATAACAATAATGTTAGGGATATGATGTCGTCACCATATGATATTATTTTGATTGTTGTATGCTCTTAGATATGTTGTGGCGTTAAGTCTTTTTATTTGTTGTTTGTATTGTTGTTTTAAGCATGTTTATGTTCGTGTGTTGTTGTTTTAGGCGTGTTTATGTTTGTTTTCTTGTAACCAAAAGTCGTTATCTATATTAAACTCCAAGGTTACAAAAAACATTTATCATCAAGTTCATCATTGTGGAGATGCACCATAGCGACTTTGTGAAATTGCAGTCCGGCATGCATCAAGAAATCTAAGATCCCCTGAGGTACCTCGGATAATGGCATCAATTTAAAGTTTCAGAACAATGGAACTTTGAAAATTGGGAAAAACTTTGCTAAAGTTTTGTGTCGTAAATGGATGAGTCGTTGTCAACGAGTATTAACCGACACTGTCATGCCAACCGAAACTAAAGAAACTCATAATTATATATATTAGTATAGGTCGATAACAATTGAGTTTTTCTTCAAAGATAGGTATTTATACGACCCAAGCCAAACCACATAGACACAACAAGCTTCAACATCTAACCCCTAACAAAATTACCAAACAACTTACACACAACACCCTACCCAACAAAATTATCAACTCATAAACACCAAACCCATAACCAATACATGCCACACACCCAACCACAAAACCAAGAGCATACCCCATACCACCACTACCAACATTATTATTATTAACAAAAAACCCAAAAAGTATATGTTGCCAACACATCCTTTTACCATAACCAACACACCTAAGAAACATATGACACCAACACTTCCTACCATAGCAAAAACACCCTAACAACATAACACTAAAACATCCAACAAACATATGGCTATCAAACACCACAACAACCATTTCTTCCTTACCCGTACAAAGCATCCACACCAATGTCCACATTCAATCGTCCAAGCCACTCGCCAATAACCCCATCATCCCAAATAATACAACCCAACTACGACGACATGGGCAATGAACTCAATTACAGCAGCGCATCAATGCAGACATAAGACTACTTAGAATTACAAGAACTTCTTAGAGAATCTGGTGATGGTGATGCTATAGGGACCACATATGAAACACCTCAGACGAATTAACAAAGACTTGTACGAGAAATGGTATCTATATGGCGTGAAACCAACGACAAGTATGATTAAGCGAATCGTTATCGTTAGTGTAAAAAATATTCTCGTATGTAATCCGATTTAAATTAAATATTATTAGTTATTATTCATTTTTTAATTAATTTATTATTTTAATTAAAAAAATTGTAACACTTAAGGCTTGTTTAGTGCGCACGATAAAAGATAGAATATGATATCTGTATCATATCCTATCTCAATCCAGTGTTTGATGACATAACCTGAAATGATAAGTTAATCTCGAAACTTATCATATTATGCTTCACTAGTTCAAATTTTATCTTGAATATGAGCTGGGTTAGAATTCGACAGGATATAATAAGAAAATAATTTACAAATTTACATCTTTAAAATATACTTTAAAATAAAAAATTAAATATGATAAAATATAAATAAAGATTAAATTGATATTCCATTAAAAAATATGTATAGTTTTGTCATAAGGAAAATTTTGTAACTTCATATAATATAAAAAATTAAAACTTAATAAATTTGAAGTATTAAAAAGAAAATAATTAGTATAATTTTAAAAATATGAATATTACTTTTAAATTTTTTTATCAAATTAAATATATTTTCTTACACGGGTAGTTTTGTCAATTACATATTATATATAAATTCTTTTATTTTGCTCATGTAACATATACGATAGAATTCATAATCTTTTAAACAAAACTAAAATTGTTTACTCAATAGTGTTAATGAGCTTTTTTAATTATATAAAATTTTAATTTTTTTTATCAATTTATAAATTTTAAATATTTAAAAAAATAATTAAAAAAAATATAGTTGTTTCACAAAACACATGATAAAATAAATATTATTTTTATCCTATTTTATATCATGTCTGTATCATATCATACACCAAATAGTCCTTTAAATATCAAATGAATTTATGTCTTCTCTTAATAACAATACATTGAAATCATTTGAATTGATTTGACTTATACAAAGCATCAAATTAATTGATTTTAATGCCAATTTGTGTAGTACATGCTCCAATTGACAATGACTTAGAGCATCTCCAACCGTGAACCCATTTTTGGGTTCTTTGTGGGACCTATTAAGCCACGTCAGCTTGAAGCAACTCAACTAGTTTTTCACTCCAATGGTGCAACTCTGAAGAACTCATATTGGGTCCCACAACTTTACTTTATATATTAATATTTTATTCATATTAAATTTTATATTAATTAAAATAATAATTTTAATTATTTAAATTAAATTTGATATAAATTAAATAAAATTCAAATTAAACTTATAATTTAAAATGATAATTAAAATTAATCTCAAATACTTGATATATAATTAAAAACAATAAAAATAAATAATATCACATAATTAATCAAACTTAAATTGCATCATCTTCATGTCCAAAACGTTCCCAAATATATTCGATTAGATCTCCTTGAAGTTTACGATGAACTTGTTTTTCACGAATACTTGCTCTTCTTTGTAGTCTTGTTGCAAGATTCAGATGAGGACCGCTAAATATTTCAGTTGTTGAGTTGTTGATATCCACATTATCATAAGAGTAATCAAAATTACCTCCATATGTATGTTGTTCGTCTTCCACAATCATGTTGTGCAATATGATGCAAGCATATATGGTATGCTTGATGGTGTCCATGTGCCAGGCACGTGCTGGGCCACGTATAATTGCAAATCGAGATTGAAGCACTCCAAATGCCCGCTCCACATCTTTTCTAGCCGATTCTTGATGTTGAGCAAATAATTTTTTCTTTTCTCCCTGTGGCATTGGAATGGTCTTGACAAATGTAGCCCACTCGGGATATATACCATATGCTAAATAATACCCCATATTATATGGTGTCCCATTGATTGTATATTGCACATTGGAAGCACGTCCTTCCAAAATATTGTTAAACACGTTGGATTGGTTTAGCACATCAATGTCATTGTTTGAACCTGCAATACCAAAAAAAGCATGCCAAATCCATAAGTCTTGTGATGCCACTGCTTCAAGCATGATTGTGGGCTTACCATGATCACCTCGACAAAATTGTCCTTTCCATGCAACAGGACAATTTTTCCATACCCAATGCATACAATCGATGGAACCCAACATACCTGGAAAGTCACGTGACTCTCCCATTTGTAAAAGATGTTCAACATCAGTGTTGTTAGGCTTTCTCAAATACTCAGCCCCAAATACAACATTCACGCCCTTAACGAATCTTTGTAAGCACTCAATTGAAGTGCTTTCACCGATTCGAACATATTCGTCTACAAGGTCAGTAGGAGACCCATACGCCAGCATACGAATAACAGATGTACATTTCTGCAATGGTGAAAGACCCATTTTACCAGTTGCATCGACCCTCATTTGGAAATATTCATCATGATTTCCAAGGGCATCTACAATTCGAAGAAATACATGCCTATGCATTCTAAAGCTTCTTCGGAATTGAACATCTGTGTATACTGGGTTTTCCGAGAAGTAGTCATTGAATAATCGATTGTGCCCTTCTTCACGACCTTGATCTACCGTTGTTCTTCTCTTTGGCCTAGAGGAACTTCCAGATCGACGTTCATTCTGAAGTTGTTGTTCTTCGTCACTGTCGTCCATAAATTCTTCTTCAACCAACTCCCAAAATTCTTGATCGTAATTATCTGAATAGTCTGAATCCATTTAGTGAGTAAAGAATGAGAGAAAAATGAGAAGAATAAAATGAGAAGAATAAGATGAGAATGAGAGAACAATGACATAAGTGGTAGTATATATAATGGTTTGAATAACGACTAGTTTGAATAACGGCTAGTTTAAATAACGGCTAGTAAAGTGGTTCTAATGACCATTTTACATAGGTGTTGATAAATTAAAGTGGTACTAATGACCATTTTACATAGGTGTTGATAAATTAAAGTGGTACTAATGACCATTTTACATAAGTGATACTAACTACATTCCATATTTTTTTTTCATCTTATGACAATATTTTTCATGAATATCTCGTTGACTATCGTTCATAGTAGAAGTGTCTTTCATCATTATTTGCACTACCCTTAATTCTAGTTCGTCCTCCTTAGCTTGCGCAAGTCTGTCCATTGTTATTGCTCTTTTATTCTTTGCATCTTGCGTTGCATTTGGAATTTCTGATGCCTTACCCTTCCTTTTTGCTGCTTTTTGTCCCATTGGACGCTCCATTGGTGATGATGAGTTAAACTCATAACTTGAATTTGTATTTGGGTTCTCCGATGATGCCCCACTAGCAGAAGCCTTTGTTATTTTTGCAGAACTTCCAATCGATTCTTCGACGATGCGCCATTTAGCTTCATCTTTTAACAATTGCCATGCGTACTCAAGATTGAATATTGTACCTTGATCCTGAGCAAAAATAGCATGTGCATCTGCCATGACATCGGTCTCAGATGTCCCACTTTTCTTTCCTTTAAGAGCAATTTTGTAACACCCAACAAATTATTGAATCATGCCATTTATTCTATGCCATCGACATTTTAATTGTCCCCCTAACTTTTCCCGCAATTGCCCACGATATTGGTTATAACTAGCAGCAATTCTTAACCAAAAACTCTCAGCCTTTTGATCAACTCCCACAATTGGATCCTTTGAAACATTGAGCCATGATTGGATAAGTAGTATATCCTCATCCCTTGTAAATTGCTCTCGAGATCTTTTTTTAACGACAACCCTTTCTTCTTTTTCAGTACCAACTTGAGTAGAAAATGGTGGAACTTGAGTAGAGAATTCCATACTATTAGAATTCATTTGAGGTATATGATACATATTTGGATTGTTTGGTGATGGAAGAAATATGACGGGGTTTGCTGGCACCGGTGGAATTTGAGAATTTTGAGGATTAGGATTTTGATAATTTTGCATGTAATTGAAAAAAGCTTGTTGATAATGAAAATGATTATGATCCATTTGGCCTAAACAATTGTAATTTGAAGTAAAAAGATGAAATTTTGAGTTAAATATTTTGTAAAAAAAATGCTAATGAGAAAAAATTGTTGAAAAAAATTAAAAGTTTAGGAATAAAATGATGAAATTGTGAGAGAGAAATTTCAAATTGAAGAGAAAATAAAAGTGAGAGAAATTTGTGTTGGTAAATTTTTTGAAACTAAAATTATATTTATAATAAAAAAAAAGTTGAAAAAAAAAAAGTAACTAGCCGTTGAACGGCTAATTTTCAATTAAAAAAATAGGAAAAAGGCCATTTATCCGTTGGCCAGACTGAAAAATGAAAATGAAAAAAAAGCTGGTTGTCAGCGTGGCAAACCCTTTCAACAACCCACCACTGGAGGTGGTCTTAGACTAAGAGTGACTTTTATTTATAAATATTAATAGTTTAAAAATTAATAGAAAAATATGATTTTTTGAAAAACTTTATTGATAAATATGATTATTTAAAAAACATATAACCTATTAAGAAACTTAAAAGAAAAAAGAAAAGGGAATAAAAAATTATAAAAAGAAAGAGTAAAGTGTAACCCTAAAATATAAAGCACACCATCCTCTTCTCTTCCATTTGTAAGCGCCGCAAGTCACTGTTTCAAAACGATTTGTTGGTTTGAAGGGGGAATGGTTTCGTGTACCACCCGAAACAGCTTTGAACCGCAACATTTATGCCTCCTCCTGCCGCTCTGCCGTCGCCGGAGTTCCTACTACAATCTTCGTCCTGATAACATGCTATCTTCGCCGGAGATTTTCTGTTGCCGGAGCTCAATCTTCGTCATGTTACACGTCTCCGCTGTCACCATATTTTAGCACAATGTCTTCTTTTGTGTTCATCTGCAACTATGATTTCCTTGATTAATAAGGTAACAATTTTCCATTTGTTTGGCGATTTCTGCTTTTACTGATTGTTTTACAATATATCTTAATATGAAATAATATCATGTTGTATGTTGTAATAAGTTTCGCCACTTGGTCCGAAGCTATGTTTCACCTTTCCATTAACACCCTTGGAGAAATGAGGTTTGCCTGTCTGCGATGGCCGCGGTGATATTTACATTTCTCCGCACCATTAACACACTAACAATGTAATGTTTTTGAAAACAATTGTATGAATTGTTCAACATTTATATGAGTTATATGAGTGTATGATAAGGGTGTTCGCTGACTCTTTCCATCGTTAGGAATTGTTGAAAGACTTTCATTCTGTCATAAGTTTTCATTAATGGGCCGCTGCTAATTGACCGAGTTATCTTATAAGAAATCTTATATGTTTTGATCAAAATTTAAATACCTTTTACAGATTTGGAACTGAAATCGGAGATTAGAAAGAAAAGATGATTAAAAGTTGAAAATTTTATCCTATACCCTTACAATTATACCCATACCCCTACACTAAATTTTTTATGACCAAAATACCCTTGTATAAATAATTATAATTTTAGAGTTTTTTTCATTTTTCATTTTCCATTTCCTGAAGTCTTCTGAGAGAACATTTTAGTCTACTGTTTATCGGAACACTTACATAAAGTCTTCCGGTTCACAAATTTCATTTAAGAACACATTAACAAGGTCTTCCGGTTCATAAAATCAATATCGGAACACATAAAGTAAGTCTTCCAGAAATAGCTGTGTACCGGAAGTCATAGAAAAAGTCTTCCGGTACTTTGGTTTTTTGAGTTTTTGTACCGGAACTCTTACATAAAGTGTTCCGGTTCTTTTACATAAAGAATCAAACCAGAACTCTTACATGAAGTGTTCCGGAACACTTTTTTTTTTACTATTTTTTTTAAATATTTTTTTAATGTTTTTATTTTGATAGTGGCGCGCACACGAGGCAAAGACGGTAAAATCCCTAATCGCGGCCTAGAACGGAGCGAATTTGAAGGTAGCAGGACATGAGTTGAAGCTGGCTTAGAGAGTTCCACAGCAGCTTCTTAGAGAGATGGAGAATTTGGTAGCTAACTCTGGTTTATCTTCACTTCAGAGAGCCAGTATGTCGAAGATAGATACGAACCTGGTATCTGCATTTGTGGAGAGATGGCAGTTAGAGACATCTTCATTTCACATGCCGTTTGGTGAGATGACGATTACTCTGGATGACGTCTCTTGTCTGCTTCACTTGTCCATCAGGGGAGTCTTCTAGAGCCCTCAAGATATCAATGAAAGACTTGTTATTGACTGGGCTGTTGATTACTTAGGAGTTTTACGGAGAGATGCACAAAAACAAGTTCGTGACTGCAGGGGTTGTTATTATAAGTTGGAGTCGTTATACGATTTATTCGTCGAGCATAGAGTCGCTTCTAGTTGGGCACATGTGACTAGAGCTTGTTTGTTGATGTTAATGGATTCTACGATTTTTGCGGACAAGACCTTTACGCTTGTCGAGGCACGATACCTTGCACTATTTATGGACTTAGGGGACTTATCAGGATACAGTTGGTGATCAGTTGCGTTGGCTACCCTTTATAGATATCTTGGAGATGCTTCCATGTTCAGTTGTAAGCAGCTCGGTGGTTATCCGACTCTCCTACAGGTATTTATTTTAATTTAGTTTATTTTCTTTTAATTAATTTTATTTTTCTAGTTTATTATGTTATAATTAATTATTTTAAATTAACTAAGAGTATTAATTTTGTAACAGTGCTGGATTCATGAGTATTTTCCAACACTTGAAAAAAAGGGAGAGGATTGGATACCAGCTACTAATTTTGGTCTCCCTCGAGCGGAGATGGTCCTATAAGCAAGGTGTCCTGAAGGTGGATGACTTGCGACCTATTCTGGACGAGCTGACACCTGACGATGTCATATGGCGCCCATTCGAGAACCATAGAGCATGACGTCAGTTTGATGAGTTGTGTCTATATAGGGGGTGTCTGAGGTGGGGTGACATTATTGTTCCATACTTGCCTGACAGATGTATGCGTTCGTTTGGATATAGGCAGTATGTTCTACCTCCACCTCTTGATTATACGATGGTTGATGATATTGATGCTGAGTGGAGTAGTTACCATCAGAGTATTGCAGATGTGATTCGTCCGACAGCACTGGCCACCACCCCATCTGAGACAGTCGATGGATATCTTTAGTGGTATTATCGTGTTTCGCATCCTCGTCTGATACCGCCCCGTCGTGATGCGCCAAGAGAGGTGTCAGTTCCTGTTTACGAAGCAGGACCATCTGATCCTAGTTGGGCTCGTGTTTCTTCATTGATTCATCGTTATCTTCAACAGGCTGGTGCTGAAGAGGATGATCCACAGTTTGTTGAGTTGTTCGAAGCTTTACATATTGCTCGTTCACATTGACTTATATTTATGTTTATTTAAATGTGTTGACTTATGTTTATGTATTAACTTTTAGACTTACTTGACAACTTGTAGACTTATATTTAGCTTTAAAATGAATAACATAATAGTTGATTTATGTTTTGAAATTAAAAATGAATAACATAATTCATGAATCGTGTTTTGAAATAAAAAAATGAATAACATAATTTATATTTCATAATGCATTGGTAATATAGGTGTAAGTTGTTGTCAATGTTGTAGATGTGCTGCAAATCTTATCATCCAAGATGTTGCTTCTGAAGAATGAAACTTCTTCCAATCTACTGTCACTGGCGGCAATGGAAACCCTTCTTTCATGTTTACCTGAACAAAAATAAAATCAAAACGTAAAATATAAAGTCTACGAGATTAGGTTAGTCACATTAACTAAAAAAAAACTAAGTAAAAATAACTAGGCACCTGAACCCAATGATTTGTGTTTACAAAATCAATGCAGTAAAATGATACATTTGGTGAAAATGAAGTTGTCATAGGGAAGAAAGTCAAGCATTCAAACCCTAAACAGACAAGTACAACATTATAACGATTCGCTATCAAGTAACCCATATCTGGTAGAGTCAACCATTTTTGTGGTGGTTGAGGACTAAATGCCTCTATCATCAAAGATTCTCTCACTTCTGCTAACCGCTCACCAAATAAATTGGCATACAAACTTGATCTTTCATTATGTATTATTTCCAACCCCATGTCTCGACGAACCATTGGCCAACCATCTTCACCATATCCATGCAATGAAGCAATGACTCTAAATCCACAATTACCATCTGATACAACATTAACTATATCATCAATATATGACCTGATGTGATTAGGAAACTGAAGCATGAACTGCTTAGATGAATGTGTAGATTTTGATAATTTCAACTTCTCCGAAGCATGTGATGGCTGAGATTTCTTCTGTGAAGATTGTGATAATTTCAACTTCTTCGAAGTCTGTGATGGTTGAGATTGCTTCTGTGAAGATTGAGATGCTTGATCAACATACTCATGATACGAAGGGTCCCTATAAACATCACACCCTACTGGTTTTTTGCCTTTCTTCTTGACTCCCCCTTTGGATTTTATTATCTCAGGTGGTGGACACAAAGAAGTCATTATGGGAAAGACAAGTTCAAAAACCCTACTTTTTAATGCCCTTTTCCTAACAAGACCTAGTGACTTAAACCTTTTCCATAACTCGTCTATTGCATTACTCATATCCACCTATGATCCATCATCTACGTCTTCCTCCAACTTAACTTCCATACTTAGTTTCGTCCAATGAACATGCACAACATCTATTGGTATCGATATACCACAAATTCTATATCCTGTCAACTCACAAGCACAAGGTAATCCATAGGTTGTTCTAAGAGTACAACGACATATTTCCTTGTTAGTTCCTACATAATCAACCTGTGTTAACTCTTTAGCAATGCGTCTCAATGCAGCTCGAGACACTGAACCACATAAATTATTGTAAAACGGACTTACGTGGGCGTGCTCAACTTCATAAAAACTCTTTTGAAAAGAAGCTCTAATGTTGCCAAGTTGTAACTTTAAGTTGTCATTCATAGCCTCCCAACATTTGACCATGTCACCAATATTGTTCCCCAACATATATTTTAACTTCCAATGAGCAGACTCAACCCTAAAAAATAATACATATTAAAAATACTTAAAAAAATACAAAAAATATACAATTTAGAAATACTAAAAACAAATACATACCGATTAGTCGTGGTGTTACCCAAATGTAGCACTCGATCAATCCATGCTCCAACAAATCTTTGTCTATGTGGTGTCAACCATGTCTCCTTCACATAATCAATAAATTCATTACAATCAACACACGTCTGCTCAAGTTGGTTCAACCGTTGATCATACTCAATCTCATCACTAGCCCATACAACTTCAGTCCATACGACCTTGGAAACACAGTTTCAATGGCTTTCATCAAGGCAAGATCTCTATCTGTCAAAATCACTTGTGGACACAAATATTTCTTCACAAACAATTGTTTAAGCTTATCTAACACCTAACAAAACGTCTCAGTCTGCTCTGACTCAATATACGCAAATGCAACAGCAAAAGTCAACTCGGTTAATGTCATGCCAACAATTTTAAACAGAGGCTGCCTATATTTGTTTGTCTTGTAAGTGTTGTCCATAACTAACACAATAGGAAAAATATTCAACAACTTAACTGAATCTGGATGAGCCCAAAATATATCTCTAATAACTTCAGAGTCATCTCTTTTTCTACACCAATAAACATAACCCGCACCCTCAATAAGCTTAAACAAATGTTGTATCTCACTTCTAGGACCTCTTATCTCTTTTTCTATCATACTTTTCTGCTTGTATATTTGTGTGATCCGAGTGACATTATCTGGATCTTGCTCTTGCAAGGAAAGCAATATATGTCTAGGCGGAACCTTTCTCTTTGTCAAATCAACAACATGTTGCTTCTGATCTGCTGTCAACCTACCAACAAATGAGTGACCTTCTAATCTATCAGGCAGACCATGGTTATGAACTCCACATTTTACATCAACCTTCCATCCAGACCCATCTTTCATCGGATTCGACTTGATTTTAAATGGACATCCACATTTTTTCGTTGCACTCTGGGTACCACTACCAGTATCCTTGTGTTTCCCACCTTTATCACAACAAAATATTAATTTATTACTTCTTCATCTCTTGCCTGTTTCAATATCTGAACGAGTGATGATAACCGTTACTTTATTCTGGATTTCGATCTCTTTAATCCATCTTATCACCTCTTCTCGTGTACCAAATCTTTGAGTAGTTGAAAAAACATCAGACGTATCTACACATATCTGGTCTTTATCACTTATTTGAAGAGGAATTTCTGTACCTACATAAAAAAAATTAAAATAAAAATTTAAAAAATAAAAAAAGATTAGAATTACGAAAACAAACCGGAAGTCTCAGGAAAAGAGTTCCGGTATACAAAGTTTACAAACCGGAACTCTTAGGAAAAGTGTTCCGGTACACATTCCAGACAAACCGGAAGACATGATGGAAAGTGTTCCGGAAGAGTCATAAATAAGTCTAAGCACCGGAAGTCTTTTTGCAACACTTCCGGTACGTACTTAGTAATAAACCGGAACTCTTATCAGAAGTCTTCCGGAATGAAAATTTGCATAACGGAAGTCATAGCAAAAGTGTTCAGGAACGAGTTGGATTGGGTGAATTTTTCGGAACTCTGACACACAGTCTGACAGGAACAGTAAACAATAAAAAAAATAAAAAATAAACAGGGATAAAATTGACATTTTTTTTAGAATGTAGGGGTATGGGTATAACTGTAGGGGTATGGAGTGAAATTTTCCTAAAAGTTTGGAGTGTATGCTGTTCTTATTTGGGTAAGTAGATTTATGATTACCATTAATTTTAAATTTTATGATAAATCATTATTAAATATGTTATTAATATTAAATATATTCTTAAATAATTTGAATAAAAAATAAAAATTATAATTATTTTAATGATTATTGAATATTAATTAAAACTCTTTAAATATTTGTATAGTTTAACAATTTTTAAATTGTTTAATACTCAAAGTAATAATACTCATAGAGTATTGTATTTGATTCTAACATTGTATTTGATTCCTCTTTTACATTTATTTATCTATAAAGAGAATACACTCTTCTAGTTTAGTATGGCGTTATTTAATTTTTCAAATATATGCATATGTAATTACAATTTTTTTCATTTATAAAATCGACTATATAACTGTCCCATAGCACGTGTATATGGTAACTGCTTTCAAATTTGTCTATTTATCAATTGACAATAAAATTTGAGAATTTTTTAATACTTCCCATAAGTTTCTTAGGCACCACGCGAAATTTCTTTTTTACCCATTGCTTCTGGATATGCACATCCGGACGCACCATTATTTTTAAAAACGTTGATTTGTTCCGGATGTGCATATCAGGAATAATTCCTGATGTGCAAATCCAGAACCATTTCTTATAACTTCGCGCCAGAGCTTCTCCCCCCTCATTCTTTAGCTTTTCACATTCCAAACAATCAAACTTTCTCAAACTCTCAATTTCTCATTCCCATAAATCCTGACTTTTTTCACTCGAGTTCGGCGCAGAGCAATTTCTACAACGATCAAGACACTCCAAATCCTCTGTATCTCAATTTAATCAGTAAGTTTTTGAATTTTAGAGTTTCAGAGTTATTTTCGAGTAATCGATTTAGAGTAGACATTTAGGTGTAGAAATTGTTAGGTAGTATGAATAACATAGGTTAGAGACAATGTAGGTATTGTTTGCTGCTTCAAACGGACAGTCAGGGCATTAAAATGCCCTTTTCTATGGTACAGTAGCCATGACTGCGTTTTCTAGAACTTGAAACACGTACTGGATGTGCAGATCAGGAAAAATTTTAACGTAGATTGCTTTTCTGATGTGCACATCCGGAAAAACCCAACGTTAAATATTCTGAGTACTTCCGGATGTGCATCCATAGAAGTTTTCCTGATGTGCAAATCCGGAAGCAACTTGGTTTCTATTTTTGTTTTTTTTTTGTTTATTGTTTATTGGTTTTTTTTTCATTATTTTTAAAAAATTCTAATTTATTTATTATCCTTTGCAGATTACATGGCTGCCAGAGACGATCGTATGATACATGGACGAACAACTCAACATGCATCTGTCCGACGTGAGCGGGCGCAATCTACAGCCGAGGGTTCCGGCGCAGAGGCAGTTCTTGCAGCCCCTACAGCTGAGGGACATCCTACACCACAGCCTTCCACATCACATGTTCAGGCCACTCCCTCGCCAGCCGCCGTTTCTACATCTCAGAGCCGTCAGGTTCCTACTGCTGGTTCATCAGGGGCCCCGCCCGCACGTAGGCGTCGTCAGGAGACTCCAATTCCATCACCCGTTCCTATTCCATCACCTGCTCTTATCCCATCACCTGCTCCTGTTCCATCACCCGCACCTCAGGAGTCTGTTCCTGTTCCTGTTCCTGTTCTTGAGGGTGATCACCCAGTAACGGCGATGAGGATTTCGATGAGCTAGAGGGTTACCCCAGGGGACTGTCTGATATGTCCCTACTCCTAGGGTACTCTGAGCATACTGCCAGATATGTCTGGCTAAGACAAGTAACTTTTCTCGGTTTATTTATAGAATTGTTTTTGTTGAAAATATTTTCATTTGTAACATTGTTTTATTTGGAAATTTTCAGGAGAAGGATTCCCAGAAGTTCTATAACTATAGGGGCAAGGTTATAGACATGATTGCGGAGCTTCCAGAGGATGAGTGGTTACAGTCTGCACTTGCTACCTCTGGTCTCGGAGGCCTTTCTAGGATTGGATATCTCCATATCAGCTACGGTATGCTGATGGCCTTTGTTGAGAGATGGCACCCTGAGACATCCTCATTCCATCTACCGTACGACATGCTCACGATCACACTTGACGACATCTCGTGCCTTTTACATCTACCGATCACGGGTACCTTTCTCCGTCATAGTAAGATGTCGAAGGTGGACGCGATAGAGATGTTGACTGAGGAGCTTGAGGCTACCCCAGAGATGCACTTGCGGAGGTGACCCAACTGAGAGGCGCACATGTCCGATTCTCCTTTCTGACACGCAGATTTCGTGATGAGCTTGCAGAGGTAAGACGGGCAGTAGGTGATCTAGCTGAGGTGGAGATCCACAGGCAGTGTGCCCTGAGATGCTACTATCTGTTTTTGCTCGGCACGCAGGTGTTTGTGGACACCAACGCCACTTACGTTGATATCGTTTACCTCAGGTACCTTTTGGATCCCACAGAGATCCATGGGTACAACTGGGGGGCGGCTACGCTGGCATACACCTATTCTACGCTCTCAGATGGTTGCCTCTGGGCAGCCAAGACTGTGGCAGACAGCTGTACACTATACGTGGTAACAATCTTATATTCTAAGTCTTTTTTTTCATTTTTTTTTTCTATATTTATTATAATATTTGACACCGATGTTATGTTTTCCATTTCAGGCGTGGATATTACAACACTTTCCCAAGATTACTGGTTGGGGGAGTTTTCGGGGGTACACTGAGGATATGCCGCGTGCTGCTGCATTTCTCCTGCTCAGAGGGAACCAGGCGCCCGAGCCCTACAGAGTTTATCTTGATCGGATGACAGCTGAGGACATTTTTTATGACTCCTATGCCGATCACCGTGTGACGCACCCGTTCAATGAGGTTTTGCTGTTCTCAGGATGGTTGACATGCAGTTCGACCATTACTGCTCGATACCTGCCGGAGTGCGTCTTGCGTCAGTTCAGTTATACGCAGAGGATCCCCAGGATGCCTCATGAGTCTGCTCCTCTAGGCTTGACCCGCACGTAGATAGGTGAGAGATATGCTGACTTCCAGTCCCGCTTGGTACCGGAAGAGGCTCAGGCGACCAAAGCACCGAGAGACTGGAGCGTTGCTGTCGGGTACATCATGTGATTCTATACCGTCTCACACCCATGCATGGTTCCCACTGCTGAGGGATCGCCACCCATACCTGCTCATCAAGAGATATTAGAGGAGCAGTAGTCTCAGCTGGACTATACTCAGGATGTCCTACCTTGCTGTCGTGAGATAGAGGAGATAGCGCGAGCGACCATTGCGAACGGTCACCTCCCTGAGGGCTCTGGTGGCAGACTTGCCATGGATAGGATTATTGAGATTGCTCGGGGGGCACTTCAGTACCGTAGACATCGAGCCAGGACGGCGGGTAGGGGCAGAGGAGCAGGGGAGCCAGGAGAGATCCTTCGGCATACACAGTAGTTTTTTGTTTGATGTATTTTATTTTTATTACATTTATGTACTGTATTTTGACAGAAGTATTATTATGTATATATATCATTTTATTTTATATATGGATGTTTTCGAATGTATATTAAGTTGCGACGATATATTAACATCTGCGACCAACCAACAAAACTGATTTTAAAATAAAAAATAATGTTCTGCTATTTTTTCTGATCTGCAGATCAAGAATTATTCCTGATATGCATATCCGGAACAAATCAACGTTTTTAAAAAAAATGGTGCGTCCAGATGTGCATATCCGAAAACTGGGGGCAAAAACGAAAATTCACGTGGTGCCTAAGAAACCTTTGGGGTGTAATAAGAAATTCTCTAAAATTGCCATCAAGCATAAAATAAGGCTTTTTAATTTCTCAATTGATAAACAAATTTTCTCATATAGTATTATTTTTTTTCTCATTTCTAAAAACAAATACTTTGCATTATGTAGAGCTGTCAAAATGGGCTACCCGGCCCTAAACGGGCCGGCCCTGATGGGCTCGGGCTTTTTAGGGCTGGGCCAAAAAAGCCCATTTCTAATATGGGCTCGAAAATTACTACCCGAGCCCGACCCTAGATGGGCTTCGGGCTACCCGGCCCTAAATGGGCTTTTTTAAATAAAAAATAAAAATAAAAATGTCATAATATTTATTATAAATAAAATTAAAAATTATATTATTTTAAACATAATACATTTTTATAATACATTTTTAAGTACTATATTATCTTTTATCAATACTATAATGTAATTTTAAATATAATACATGTCTAAATTGTATAAAATAATACTCGAATATTTATCACAAGGGAAACTAATAGAATATGAGAAAATAATGTTGCTTATATTAATTTATAATATTTAAAAGAGAAATATTGAATATAATATATATAAAATTTAGTGAGGTGGGAAAAATCAATGTGTTATTTTGGAGTAAGATAATATAAGTATTAGTATAATTTCATAAAATTTATAGTGATATGGGCCTAATGAGCTACCCACGGCCCATATGGGCTAGCCCTAATGGGTAGCGGGCTTTTTAGGGCTGGGCTAAAAAGGCCCTGAAAAATATGGGCTCTAATTTTAAGGCCCAAGCCCTATGATTCTTCGGGCTTGGTGGGCCGGCCCATGTGGGCTAGCCCATTTTGACGGCTCTAGCATTATGGATGTGCATGGTAAACATTTAATATGAACCAACTCATGTTTATAATTATGGTTAATAAACTAAACTATTTGTCATAAAAATCCGTTTGAAATTTATAACCAGTTTCGAACCGGTTTAAAATTGGTTCTAAATGAATTTTGATTTTAATTCAAACTATTTAATTAAATTTAAATTTGATTTTCTTTTAATTTATATCTATTTTTAAATTTAAATACTTAAACAAATTTGATGAGATTTTAAAAAATTTAAAAATTACAAAATAAATTTGAAAAACAATTTTTTTTATAAAAGATAAAAAAATCTAAATACAAAAAAAAAAGTCTCTCAAAGTGTAAACAAATATGCTTCACTAATTTTTAAATTGTTTTTTTTTGTTAAAAAAGTGCAGTCCACAGGATTTCTAAAAAAATTAGAACAAATATGAACCGTAAAAATATACATACTTATAATCATCTTATGTATGGAGTATATATATATATATATATATATATATATATATATATATATATATATATATATATAACATAAAAAAAAGACAAGCATAACAAATAATGAAATTTAGATATCTAATAACTAAAACATATTATTATTATTATTATTATTATTATTATTATTATGGGTACTGGTTTATATTTGGATAATAAAATGATATCCACATTTATATTTTGACATTTGTTTTTCATTTTTAAAAGTGGAATAATTTGGATACTAATTTGGTTACTCCTACTTTGTATCGAGTTTTTGTTTTTGTTTAGTTTGTTTTATGAATTTCACTATTATTTCATAGATAAATACTTTGCCACTTGATTCATTTACCACTTTTTACTTTCAAGTAACATTTCCTTTTCTTTTCTTAATTCAAATTTTAAATTTCTCTTCACATTTCTTTTTCTCACACTTTCTCATTTTAATTTTAATTTTTAACTATCCATTTTTTTTAATCAAAGGAGAAATTGAATTAATTCAAAAAATAATTAGCACAAAGCGATCAAAATGATCCAGCTCAGAAGTTTCATAATAGACGAAAACAAATCGAAAACTATGGAGTAATCAAAGCCATGTAAACTATTGTATCTATAATTTTTTCTTCAGTTTTTTGTGTATGTACATTATTTTCAAAGCACTTATCATTCCTAAATCTCCAAATCTCGTAGATACTCCCCTTTACCGCAAGTTTTAGAATGGTTGCACGCCCCCTTTTCCTTTTGTGTTCCTTATAATCCAATTAATCCCTTGGGTCCACCCACCAGCCAAATGATGAATTTGCAGCCACCTCAAAACTGTTGCCCAAATATTTTTTGTTTCCTCGCACTCAAACATTAGGTGTTGTTGTGTTTCAACCTCCTCACAGAAGCAACATTTTGGAGTGTCAACCACCCCAAAACGATATAGTATGGATTTCGTGGGAAGCCTCTCATTGCAGACCATCCATAAGTTATCCTTTGCTTTTGGACGTGCTAAGTTGCCATAGAACAACGATTTCCACGTAACTGTTTGGGAGTCCCCCATCAGCGCTTTGTACATCTTGTTCATATGGAATCTACCCTTATTCAACATGTCTATCCACACCTGGCTATGCTTTACAACGTCTCGTTGTTGCATAATGTAATACCCTAATTTTTACCCTTAAGATCCCACATGTCTTTTGCATCTCATATGACAAACAAGATCACCAGTATCTGTGTGTCGTCTTATTTGCTTTATGCATGTTTCTGTTTACTAACCTCTAACCAAAATACCAAAAATATGTTGCAGTTTGCCTGTTCTTCTCTCTGTGCTTCCAGGGTTTTACAGGTTTGTCCAAGCAAGGCATAATTTCAAATTGAGTATGATTGTTCAGCTTTGATCCAGTTCAGATGAATGTTTGACCTCATCTTGGTCAAACTATCAAGTAATTGCTTCAAGTGCGAGTTATTTGTGGCAGTTGGTTTATTTCTCAAGCAGTGACTGTCAAGTTGTTGTCCATCAAGTTCATATGAGTTCACCAATCTAGATTGGGTTCATCTGTGGATTTATTTTTCTAGATAACTGATTCAGACAAATTCAAAGAGATTCAGAACTTATTATCAGAGATTTAAAGGATGTTTGATTTTGATGTTTTGTTTCAAGTGGCAAGACTGTTCAATGGTAGTTGTGCTATGGAAAGCTTCAGATGATTTATCTGGCCGTTGCTTAAGTTGCAAGTTATTCGGTGGTTAAGGTTCGGTTTCATCGGTTTCATTCATTTTTATCAGAGGCTTGTGAGAGGATCAAGTGGGCTTTGGATCAAAAACAAGATTTCGTATCCATTCACTAAACCATTTTTCTAATCCATTTTCTAAACCAAATTATCTAAATCTAAATTTCATTCTTTTTATCCAAAAAAATCATAACCAATTATCTATATTTCATATCCATTTTTTTTTCATTTTTCAATAACCATTTTTAATCCATTTCCAATTCCTAAAACCGTATCCATTTCTTGCAATTTTCAAATCCATATTTTAAATAACCAATTTTATCCATTTCCATTACCCAAACAATCATCCATTTTTTATATACATTTCTCTAAACCTATTTCAATTAGTCAATATCCAAATTCATTATCCAATTTTTTTTCATCCACATTTTTCTATTACAATATCACCAAAAAAATCAAAGCCCATTCATGTTGTTACAATTATCAATTTTTTTTTTTTTACAAAAAAGAGGGAGATATCATGAAGCCCACGACCCATCTATTCACTACATGACCAAAATCCACATCAAAATCTCACAAAAAAAATGTACAATAAGCCTTATCCCATGCTACTCTAATACACCAACTTCAACTGATAAACATCACTCCCAGCCTTCACGTCAGCTCACACAATAAGTTGCAAAAGGAAAAATAAAAGCTGTCCCCATAAGCCTTGAAGCAATTACACGTGAATCCAAAGTGAGCTTTTTGCACGAGCCAAACTACCAACTTTCCAAGCCTTACAACAACCACAAGCCTCACTACAAGCTAGCCAAACATAAGTCAAGCTTCAGCTGAGTCATGCCACGTCCTCAAGCAGCTGCTACTCAATTTGAAACGTGAAACACCAAAACGCAGATGGAGATACCATAAAACGATGACTGCTGCAAAACGTGAACATCACATGAATAAATTGCAGCCAAAAAATCAAAACGACTACAAAAGCATCAAAACGCAGCACCACAAGCAAATTCCAAATGTTGCAACAACATTCCAAAACGCAGCCAAGTGAACATCAAAACGACATCATCTTCACTCACTCTCCATCTATAAATAAGAGTGCATTCTATTCATTTGATTTCAAGCTTGGAGAGCCAAAATCCTGCTACCAAAATCTCCATAAACACTTTTCAAGCTTCAACCAAATTCTTCCTCAAAGCTTCATCACCTTCATTAGTTTAAACTTCATAAACCTTTCATCTTCAAAGCTTCACAAACCTGCATCAATTCAATAATTCAACCACAGATAAATTCTGCAATTCAATTCCATAACACACCTTCAACAACAACGATTTATCGCACAACATCAACCATTTCACAATTCACCGCAACATCAATGTCTTCGCAACAATTTCGCAACCGCAAGCAACAACAATAACACGCAAGTTCAGAATAAGAAGAAGAGGAAGATTTAAGTGTTTCGAACCTTGATTTGAAGGTAATTTGGCGGTTTCCGACAAAATCTCGCGATCTAAATTTGAATCTGTGGTTAAGTTTCGTTCGAATTTGACAACATATTTGGAATCTACACTTGATTGCGATTCATTCCGTCATAATTTCGATTCCCGCCGCTCCGTCGTAGTGTGTTGCGCACCTCCATGGCCTTGTGAAAAGCTCCGCGCGACCATTGTTGCTGAAAGAAGAAGATAACGTGTTTTTTCATTTTCTGATGTTTGCTCCTTTTATTTTTTATTTTTATATATTTTAAATGTTATGTGTTGTTTGAGCCTAGAGCCCGTTCGAGTTGCTAATCACCACCACCTCTTTTCAATTCTTAACCTACCTTTCTTTCTTTTGTTTCTTTTAATATCTCTAATTCATTTTTCTTTCTAATTGCTTCTTAATCTTTTTTATTTATTTTTGATTTAATTTTTGAATTTTGTTTTGAAAACATTTCTTGGAAAAAATCATTTGAAAATATATTTTAATTCTTTCTTCTTTTCATTTGATTTCTTTTTATATTTTGATTATTGTTGGTTGTTTTGGATTTTGAATCTTGATAAGATCTCATCAATATCAATGGACTTTGGGTGTCAATTTTATCCACCAAGAGAGGTGATTGATATTGATGATGATTTAATCGATTTAAGATTCAAATTGTTGGATCTTTTCATCTTGACCTCTTTCTTCTTTTTTTTTTCTTTTTCATTTTGATCGATGAAAGTCTTATGGATCTTAGAATTTCTTTGTTGAATTCTTGATCGAGACTAGATCGTTACCTATTTTCTTTTCGTGCGGTATTGCTTTTGGATGACGATTTACATATCGTTCATCTAGCATGCATTAGCACAAAGATCTATTGACCGACCTCATTGTAGGGTAATTACTCCGTAAATTACTCGACGATTGCTTAACATAGCGTAACATTTGTCCCTCTTTATCCAATTCGGAATTTGAACTTTCGTGGTCCGGACCTTGATTGGTCGCGTCAACCTAATGGTGAATGATCTTTTGTATTAGGTTCGAAATCTTTGAAGCTTGTTGTTGTAGAGGCTTTGATTCTATCAATCTTCTAACAAGTCTTCATTAACCTTGACCTAAGTACATTGTTTAATCACTATAGTTCAAGACGCGAAATGGAATAATCGGTGAAGGCTTATGGCACTAGAGCCTTGTGCTACTAACCACTAACTTCTAACTTTACATTTCCTTCTCGCTCCCTATCTCTCTTTTATTTTTATGAAAATTTTCCTTTGTCCGTTGGACACATGTTTATGCTTCCGCATATTTTTCCTTTATCCGTTGGACACATGTTTATGCTTCCACAATTTTTCCTTTATCCGTTGGACACATGTTTATGCTTATGTCTTTTTCTCTTTGTCCACTTGGACCAAAAATATTAATAAAGGCCAAAACCTCTAAAAACTTGTGCTTATAATCTTGGACTATGGTTACTATCCTTTGCAATGGACATGGAATTTTGTACCTAGACCTTGGACTTCAATGCTATTCTTGGATCCTTGGACTTAGAACTAGGACCTTTTTCCTTTGCTTTGGAATTATGGTTTGAAGACTTTGAAGCCTTGTGCTTTTGTTTGGTTTATGGTGAAGATGGCTACATTTGTGGTTAGATCTTTCTTATCCTTAGCTTTTACTTTATGCTTTAGGATAGTCACTTCTTCTCCACCCCTTCTTCAATTTTCAAAACTTCCTCTCTTTTTCAAAACCTTCTTGTTTTCAAAACTTCAAAACCGCTTTCATAATAAAATCTTGACTTTGGTCAAGTGATTTTTAAACTTTGTTTTCTTTAATAAATGTCAATCTATGTTAATTATATTTTGACCATTTCAAAAAGACATAAAAAATACAAAACTCATTCAATTTTTTTTTTGTGCTTTTATGCACCTTTTTTCTTTTAAAACTTTTCAAAAGGAATTAGACATGAGTCATTTTCTTTGTTGAGATGTAAAGCTCTTAACCATGGTATTTTGTGTAAAGTATGACCATTTTCCACTTAGATGTTGAAGCGATAGTCTTGTTGATGTTAATCCAAGCAAATCCTCCATCTTAATGTGATGCAAATGCCTCTTTCCAATACCTTTGGGTAATTAGTTGAGTATTCTCTCTTGAGAATGACGGGTTGTCTTTTTCAAGATAAAATGAATCATAACCAATAATTTTTATTAATTGTACCACGAACTACGAGGTTTTGATCCTACATTGCACATCGTGGGTACATAGGCATGAGGTGATAAGCCTCTCCAAACACAAAAATCTTAAAAAATATTTCTTTTCTCATCTCTCCCAATCTCTTTCAAGCAAACCATTTTCAGAATAAAAGCATGAATACATCAAAGGGCTCCTATAGAGTACTATAGATGTATTGGGTGCGTAAAACCTCCCATTTACATAACCAACCCCCCTTACCCATTTCTATTTGTCTTTTTTAGCTTTTGCTTTTTTAGACTTCTCAGGATTTATTCGCTCTTTTTTCCTTTTCCTTTGTGGAATAACTAAAAGCGCGGTGGTGACTCTGTTTTCCTTGAGTTAAGTTAATCAATAGCTTACACTCACGATTTTTACCGCTACAGAAAAGTGGCGACTCTGTTGGGGATTGTCTCCCTTGAGGGGTTTAGCATACTTTGATTTATTTACTGCTTTTTGTCTGATTTGCTTGTTACTTGTGAGTTCTGTTTGGGAGTTCCTCTGTGTGTGAGATAGGTCCTATACCCAGACCAGAGTGTACTTTGAGATAGGAGGATAGTATAGTCAAGGGAGATTTGAAGGAGTCTAATCCCGAAAAAGCAGAACTTGAGAATCTATCCACTCGGTGGTTGCCTCTTTGGAATTACTGATGCCGATCGAGCGATCATGAAGGCATTACTTTTTCCATAGAATCCTATAAAACTGAGGACTGTAGTAACCCTTAACCCATCTTAGCCTTTTAGGATCGTGACACGTAAGTTATGAGGATGTAAATCCGACTTAGATGTCACACGATGCCACACTCAGGTTAGATTCTCTTGAGGATAACTACCAACCTCCAAGCAAATCGATGCACTGGTGTGTCTGATAGTGGATTGTGGACCCTGGGCACTCTGTTAGAACCTCTGGTTTTCTGCAGGTACAATAAAGACAAAACCTTAGTACATACCTTTGTGGCATTGGTTCTTACCCTTGGCTTCATGCTCGTGACTTGAAACCTTGACCCGTGTGCTTTGTGTGATCTTGTTTGTGGTTGCTGCATACATGCACTCATGCATTCATGGACACTCTGTTTCAGTCAATTTTCAAGGATCTTAGAGATTTTCCTTTTGTAGACCTCGCAGATAATATTCAATAAAACGAGATGTTTATCAGTATTTAAAAAAAAAAGTGTTATTACGATGCTTGCAATTGCTTTATATTTTAAAGATCCTTGAAAGTTGAATGAAACATTTGCATTTTGCATTAGCATTCACATCATTCTGCATTGTTTCTTGCCTTTTCCAGGTATCTTATTGTTTCCCTTTGGTCTTTATTCAGCCAAGCTGTCGCACCAGTATAATACTCGGGCTAATCAGAGAAAGAAGAAAATTTAGCTGATTTTCCGGCATTCGTACCAAGTTTGAGGTAGTTACTGAAGAAACATGAAGAGAACAAAAGATGATGATCTCATGTCAGGCTATACAGTGATGACCAATCCGATGTATGATTCTCCTCTGGAAGACGATGTTCCACAAGTGGATGTTCCTACTTGATCCCGACTTGTGCAAAATGATCTGGTTGGTCAAGTTGTTGAAAAAGATTCTCGATTTTCGAGGTATATGCCAAATCCTCAGAATGTCCACCCTATGACAGGGATGATTAATCTTAAAGTTGTGGAAATGAAAGAAGGACTTCGAGATTCAGTGAGGAATTAAAAATGTTGACAAAACCCAATGCATCTAGTTTTAAGGCTCTTGACTTGTGCCTGGTTCCGGATGTGGTTATTCCTTCGAAGTTCAAAATGCCAGTCTTTGAAATATACAAGGGATTTAGCTGTCCAAGTAACCATTTGACGATGTTCTGTCGAAAGATGACCACTCATATCAACGACAATCTACTGATGATTTACTGCTTTCAAGAAAGTTTATATGGAGGATCTTTGATGTGGTATACGAAACTGAAAAGAGACCATATTTAGTCTTGGGAAGACCTAGTTGATGCTTTTGTAAACCAATATGACTACAATTTGGACATGGCTCCAGATAGTAATGAATTGATGAGTATGAGTCAGAAGGACAACGAATCCTTCAGAGAGTATGCACAAAGGTGGAAAGAATTAGCAGCTCAAGTTCATCCACCACTCTTAGAGAAAGAACTGGCCAAAATGTTTCTAAGAATGCTGTTAGACTCCTATTATGACAGGATGGTAGGCGTTGCGCCTCTAGAGTTCTCCAAAATTGTTGAAGTTGGAATAAACCTCGAGAATGCATTTAAATGTGGAAGGATCCGAGATGTTCCGGATGACCATGCAAGTGAAGAGAAATCTGTATGTGATTCCCAAGAGGAAAAAAATGTTGAGGTTGATGCGATTCAAGATTCTCCTCAGTGCCAGAAGCAGCATAAACCTCTGAATAATCCAAAAGGAGAGACTCGTCAGTTTGATTCAATTCCAATGACTTACAGTCAATTGTGGTCTTACTTTACCCGAAACTCAGTGATGACACCCAGAAGGACTAGAGCTATGAAGTCTCGCCCTCCTTGGTACAACCCAAATACCAGTTGTGAATTTCATGATGGAGTAATGGGACATCCAATTGAGGAGTGCACGGTTTTCCAGAAAAAGGTTCAAGAGATGATTGACGATGAGGTGTTGACCTTCAAGGAAGGAATCACATTAGTGAATGGAACGCCTTTATGCTGATATTAGTAGAGTGACCCACAGTGGTTGTATGTTTGCTTCTGTGTCTCCCAAGAAAGTTGATAATGTTCTTTCAAGCTCAAGCTGACATAGTTTTCCTCAGATTTTTAGATCATTTACTGCATATTCATTTGTAATCTTTTATGATTGTTATTGCTTTGTTTGCATGTAGAACTTGTTTGTTTTGAATATTAATCTTAATGCAATAAGTATGTTTATCTTGAAGTGATCCATTTGCATTCGCTCGTAATTTATTTTCTGCATTTGCAATACCAACTTCTTGTTTAAACTCTTTGAGGGAGGATGATGAAGTGAAAACGCAAAATTTCTGGTTGTGTGCTTTTGAATAAGACCCTGCTGATGATGTAAGGCATTGTTTCAAATTCCCAAACACCGAAGATATAAGGAAGATAATCCCTTGTTAACCCCTTTGAGCATTGAAGTAGGAGTTTCTTTTCTAAATAAGAACACCCTCACATTTAACCTTGGGGCAGGGTAGTCTTCAGCTAATTTGACCAAGTGTCCAAATTTCAAGAGGAGTGTGCGTCTAAGGAAACCACAATGGTTATCCCTCATTCCAAAGGGAAGAGGCAGTCACAACCTTTCAAACAAGTCAAATAAGCCAATGTCACATGATTTGTTCAAAAAAAAAAAAGAAAGAAAGAAATAAAAAAAGCCCGCTAAGTCAAAAAAATTGAAAACAACTGACTTAGGCAAAAATTGGGGCATCCCGCTGGACATCAAAAATTCAAAAGAATTAGTCCAGGGAAAAGTTAGGGAAAAACAAAAGAATGAAAAGACCAAAAAGCGAAAAGAAAGGATTACAAGGAAAAATCTTGAACAAATCTGTGTGACTATAGACAAAAGGTTGATTGTTATTCCCAAAAACAAAACCTTATTGGTTTCTCAATCATCACAAAATCTCTTTGAGAGATGAACATTTGTGTCAAATTAGCTGAATGTAGGACTGAAGAACATCACGGAGATTGGGTGGGTACAAATAAATTTTGAGCCTAAAAATCCTTTTTTTCTAAAAAACCGTGAACCAGGCCAAGTCATAACCCTCAAAAGACCTAATTGAAGTAGGGTTTATTTTGAGAGCATACTCCAAACGAGATAGCGTTCCTGACTCCCTTGAGTTGCGCTAAAAGATCTTTGTTGGTATTGCATATGCATTCAAAAAAATCAATGTCACATCTTAACTAGTGATTCATTCACAAGGTTTTGCGACATCTTTTCAGTAAAAACTTCAAGATTAACATGTCTGATGCATTAGAATTATCATTCTCGGAATTAACATTTCCTGCTTGCATACATTTGTTCGACATCATAGAAGCTTAAATTTGAACATCAGTGATGAGTCTAATTTTTTGAAGCCTGAAACTCTTATGAGTAATTGGCAAATCATTTCATGGATGATCCTATCCAGGGGCATGTTGCCAAAAGGCTTTGTTGAGTATGAGCAAACTTGTTTTCCAAGTTGATGCTTTCATATGGGGCAAAGCTGGAAGACTCTATTGATTGAAGAATGTGCCAAGTTCAATTAATCTGGGGCAGTTACGTCGAGATTCAATGAATCTCTCCAAGGGTTTGAAGACACTGGGACATATTATCTCAAGTCGTTATGGTACAAAGTTTCCTTTTGGTGTAAAATCATTTGTAGACCATGCAGTCTGGGGCAAAAAGCTAAATTGTGAACTCAACGCTCTCCTATGCAGAGTTTGTTCTAGTGGATATAGCCAAGTTTCCCCTCCGGTTGTTGATCAAACGATGGATTTCATCAAGATTGTTGTGAGGTATTGGACTCTTGAAATCCATTATTCCCCAATTAAGCGCCAGTTTGGGTATTTCCCGTCCAAGTACTATTTTGGGTATTCCTCCGGCTAAGTCTTGATTCAGATTTCCCCAGCTGAGTATGATGCTATTCTCCAGCCAGGTTATGATCAAGCATTTGTGAGGCTTTGGGTGATGTTTCCCCTTGATGTGGAATCCTAGCACAGAGTTTTACCTCTTGTTGTGATTGTTTTGATCACTTCCCAAGCAAAGAGTAATGTTGACTTCTTATTCCCCCAATTGGTTGATATCCCCATTAGGGTTTGCTTTGTGTGTACTCCTTGACAAGATCTCTTTTGGTATCTCTATCTTGTTGAGATTAGCTGAGTATTCAGCTGAGCTGTGGTGTTTATTCATCCTCTGTTCATCCGTATGTCTGTTTTGTCAGCATATTCATACGCATACGCATCGCATGCGCATTCATTTGTTGCGCATAACATATTGTTGTTGCATCGTGCATCTTGCATTTTTTAGTATTTATCCGCTCTCTGATGTGGTTTCCTCCATAGAGTGTGTGTGTGTGTCCTCTCTCCATTAGAGTGTTGACCCTAAGCAGAAAGTGTTTATCCTTTCCAATTCCCCACTAAATTTGTTCCTCGTGGATGATTATTGATTCAGTTTCCTCCCTAGTTCATTTATCTGGATGGAATTAATCCCCAGTTGAGATATTTCCTCCTTAGGATGAGTCTTGTTTGACCGTTTCTCTCAACTTTGTTCCTGGATTGAACTTTGGTCTCCGACGGTGACTATTTTGAAACTCTCTAGGCTGTGCAACCTAGATGATTGGGAGTGCATTTATTTTGCACCTTTGAGGATTTTGTATTCCTAAGCAGATGATCTGTTTGTGATTACCATCAGAAGATGAAGATTTTGTTTCTCCAGCAGGGTTGTGACAACGCTATTTTGGAATTTATTACGTGACAACAAGTGGTAGTCTCTTTATTTGAGAAACTTGTGTGTCTCCAGTTATCAGACGTTATCGTTTCCATCAAAATTGTATCTCTCAGGTTGTGCCTGTCAGAGAAGTTTGTTGTGAATTTCCAACAGATGGTTGTCTCTTTATTTGAGAAATCTGCTGTGTGATCTAACTTGCCCATATCTCCTGTGAAGATCCCTGGTAGAGTTTTTGATTTCTAGTTCCTGGAAAGTCTCGGCAGAAGATTTCTAGTTGACCTCGGCAGAAGGTATTTTCTTTCCAAGAATCTCGGCAGTAGATTTCTTGGATATTTTTAAAAGATTTCCAGCAAACCTTGGCAGAAGGTGGCTTTATTTCAGTTTTCTTTGGTTGATCTCGGCAGTAAATTCTCTAGTGAGTTTTAAAATAGAATTTGCAACAAGCCTCGGCAGAAGGTATTTTCGTTCCAAGAATCTCGGCAGTAGATTTCTCGGGTAATTAAAAAAAAAATTATTACAGCAACCTTGACAGAAGGTATTTTCTTTTTAGGATCTCGGCAGTAGAATCCTTAAAAGATCTTTCAGTAAAGCCTCAGCAGCAGACATGTTTTCGATTATTCCTCGGCAGTAGGAATTACATATAAAATCTTGGCAGAAGGTGTTTCATTTGAAGGTTCTCTGGTTGATCTTGGCAATAGATTTCCCAGTAAATTTTGGATGGTTGACACATTTCTAAAAAAAATCTTGGTTGAAAGTATTCCCAAATGAAGTCCTAAGTCTCGACAGTAGACTCCTGCAGTTGATATCTTTTGAAATCCCCGCAATGGACCTCGTCAGCAGGTTCTCCAAGTGGAATTTGTTAAAAGATATCATTAAAATCTCTCCATTTGAGTTTATTAACCTCGTGGTAGTTATTATATCTCGTGTTCTCTTTGGTTCGCCTACCATATGCCTGGTAGTAGGTGATCTCTACTCCAATGAATGGTAAGTCTCTTCGGTTAGACGGGACAGTTCGTTGTTGAGATCTTGCTACTCCAATGAATGGTAAGTCTCTTCAGTTAGACGGGACAGTTTGTTGTTGAGATTTTCTACTCCAATGAATGGTAAGTCTCTTCGGTATGCTAGAGATAGTTCATTGTTGAGGTATTGATTTTCCCCAGTGGAGCCTTGCTGTGCCAAGTCTTCCCTGTTGAGTTATATACTTGTTATGTTGTGGTTTATTTCCATATACAGTTATCCCCAGTTTGAATCTTTTCCTCAGCAGAGTCCCAGTAGTTGTGCGGTATGTTTCCCGGCTAGTTGGTGGTCTCCAGTAATCTTTCCTCTTTGAGATTATTACCTTTGTCGTCCTACCCTTTGTTGGTAGTAGGTAATCTTTCTCATACCCTTGGTTGATTACTTTGTTGTAACTGTCACTTAGTTGGTAATCTTTCTTTAGCTGGCTTATTACCTTTGTCGTCCTGCCCTTTGTTGGTAGTAGGTAATATAGCTCGGTTTGGTTGCCTTGTTACAGTCGTTACTTGTTTGATAAGCTGGTAATCTTTTCCCTTTCTGGGATTATTACATTTGTCGTCCTGCCCTTTGTTGATAGTAGGTAATATTTCTCATATCCTTTCGATTGACTGCGTTGTTGTAGCTATCACTTGGTTGGTAGTTGGCAATCTTTCCTTTTGATCATGCTATTACCGGATGTCTGGTATTAGACGATCTTTTCCCCAGCAGAGATTTTTTCTCTCCATGTTGGGACGATGTTATCCCTCTTTCATTTCTGGTGTTGGTAATTTTCCCTCAGCGGAATCTCACTCTGTTTTCTTCCTCAGCGGAGATTGTTCCTCCCCTGTTGGGTTGTGTTTCCCTCTTTTGTGTTCCCCTGGGGAGTCTTTTCTCTTTTCTTTTACTCCCCGACTTTTGCTTATCTCCTGTGACATATTCTCCCCACAGAGGTCTTGTGTCTGCATACCATTTGAATAATCATATCATTTTGCGGTCTCTTAGGGCCAAAAATTGGGTTTATTATTATATTTAAGTCTCTTCTATCTCGTCGAGACAAAGATGTCCATCTTCGTATCTCCGGATAGAAGAAACTTAAATAGGGGCAACTGTAATACCCTAATTTTTACCCCTAAGATCCCACATGTCTTTTGCATCTCATATCACAAACAAGATCACCAGTATCTGTGTGTCGTCTTATTTTCTTTATGCATGTTTCTGTTTACTAACCTCTAACCAAAATACCAAAAATATGTTGCAGTTTTCCTGTTATTCTCTCTGTGCTTCTACGGTTTTACAGGTTTGTCCAAGCAAGGCATAATTTCAAATTGAGTATGGTTGTTCAGCTTTGATCTAGTTCAGATGAATGTTTGACCTCATCTTGGTTAAACTATCAAGTAATTGCTTCAAGTGCGAGTTATTTGTGGCAGTTGGTTTATTTCTCAAGCAGCGACTGTCAAGTTGTTCTCCATCAAGTTCATATGAGTTCTCTAGTCTAGATTGGGTTCATCTGTGGATTTATTTTTCCAGATAACTGATTCAGACAAATTCAAAGAGATTCAGAACTTATTATCAGAGATTCAGAGGATGTTTGATTTTGATGTTTTGTTTCAAGTGGCAAGACTGTTCAATGGTAGTTGTGCTATGGAAAGCTTCAGATGATTTATCTGGCCGTTGCTTAAGTTGCAAGTTATTTGGTGGTTAAGGTTCGGTTTCATCGGTTTCATTCATTTTTAGCAGAGGCTTGTGAGAGGATTAAGTGGGCTTTGGATCAAAAACAAGATTTCGTATCCATTCAATAAACCATTTTTCTAATCCATTTTCTAAACCAAATTCTCTAAATCCAAATTCCATTCTTTTTATCCAAAAAAAATCATAACCAATTATCCATATTTCATATCCATTTTTTTTTTCATTTTTCAATAACCATTTTTAACCCATTTCCAATTCCTAAAACTGTATCCATTTCTTGCAATTTTCAAATGCATATTTTAAATAACCAATTTTATCCATTTCCATTACCCAAACAATCATTCATTTTTTATATACATTTCTCTAAACCTATTTCAATTAGTCAATATCCAAATTCATTATCCAATTTTTTTCATCCACCTTTTTCTATTACAATATCACCAAAAAAATCAAAGCCCATTCATGTTGTTACAATTATCAAATTTTTTTTTTTACAAAAAAGAGGGAGATATCATGAAGCCCACGGCCCATCTATTCACTACATGACCAAAATCCACATCAAATTCTCACAAAAAAATGTACAATAAGCCTTATCCCATGCTACTCTAATACACCAACTTCAACTGATAAACATCACTCCCAGCCTTCACGTTAGCTCACACAATAAGCTGCAAAAGGCAAAATAAAAGCTGACCCCACAAGCCTTGAAGCAATTACACGTGAATCCAAAGAGAGCTTTTTGTACGAGCCAAACTACCAACTTTCCAAGCCTTATAATAACCACAAGCCTCACTACAAGCTAGCCAAACACAAGTCAAGCTTCAGTTGAGTCATGCCACGTCCTCAAGCAGCTACTACTCAATTTGAAACGTGAAACACCAAAACGCAGATGTGTCGCTCCCGGGATTTTCATCCAAGTACAAATGCGAAAGTGATGTGGAAACAAAGTCGCCAGCAATGTGTATTTATCCTAAGAGAGGGAAAGGAAACACTGCATAAACCTGGGGGAAAGGAAAAGCATGGTCTCACGATTAAGAGAAACGGGTAAGGGAGTCGGTTACGCGAAGGAAAGGTGTTAGCACCCCACACGTCCATCGTACTCGATGGGATCCGCGCTTGTTGTTTCGATCAAAGGATGTCGTCGTCTGGAGCTTCACTGCTACTGGAAAGGAGAAGAAACAGGAACGAAAAGGAACGAATAAATGAAGAAGAAAAGATAAAGAAGTGACTCAATAGGACGTCCTCGGAGTCCTAGGCCTACGTATTCCCTCGGGAATAGGAAAATCAGAGTCAACGTAGTTCGGACACGAACTATGGGGGGAGGTTGCTCGCCAAGACATCGTCGTCTCGTGCCTACGTATCCTCAATCTAACCAGAAGGAGGAAATCAGAGTAGTTGTAGCTCGACTTAACGAGGTTTGTGTTTTTTATGAGCGACGTTAAGTTCGCGTTCGGCAGTTAGGGTCGATGTCTGTTTGCGACGAGACGGAAGTAATGTGCCCTTTTATGAAAATGAGGTTTGGAACTTAACAATCCCGAAGGATGAAAGAGGTTTGAGTTTGTTTTGTGTTTTTTAGACAGAAGTGTTTTTGAAGTTGATTCATAACTTGCATTGTACCCAAGTCTACAACATAGGATCGAATGTCTCGCGTATCGACCCAAGACGGGACGCATGCTAAACATCCTAAGAAAATTAAGGAAGATCCCCCACTATCTCATTTCCCACATATAAGGCTTGTGCGCAATACATGTTAATCCTTTATTAAGTGTTTTATAAAGATTATGAGATGAGAAGAGAAGACTCAAGTTGCAAATAAAACACTAACGGGAATCTAATTTGTCCCTAATGTTATCATGCAAAAGTGGCCCTAAGGTCAAGGTTTGAAAACCTAAGTCTAAAGAGAAGAGAGGGATAGCACTACCTAATGCCTATCCTACCTCACCTTAATAAAAAATTAAGGATGAGCTAGAATCCCAAAGGGTGTGGAAAAGTTGTACACAAAAAGCATTATATCATGCTATTCACAAACACACAAGAGAAAGTGAAAGAGATAAGAGAGAAGAGATATGAGTATGGATAAGCATCCACATACTCAAGACTTACCATAGCCCCTACACAAAATGGTTAGTACCATAACAATTCAAATATTGAAGTACAAGTGAAAAGGAGGAATCAAACAAGTCCTAATGGTCTAAGGAGATGTTCTAAACACCAAACAAAGGCCAAACCAAGAAGGAAGAAGTCCTAAGGGTTAGGAACCATCCTTAGTCAGTAGGTATGTCTTAAGGGATCCTACTAAAATGATCATACCAAATGAAACCAAATAAGGTCAAACTATGTACTAAGTGTTCACACAAAATGCAAACTATGTATTACTTATGAAGGAAGAATGCTTATGAAAGGTAAACATGAATAAATGGATATGTAAGGAGAAAAGTCAGAATATAATGGCATTTAGGAATGTATATGAATGTCATTAAAGGAACATAAAAGTCATGGATGCAAGCATTTAAGAAATGGAGCAAGAAAAAGTGAACAAACAACAATTTAAGTTCCACAAGAAGATATAAACTTGTAATGCAAGTAAGGGATGAACATGCAATTGAATCAAACATGTAAAATGATTACAAACCAGTAGCTAATGATAAATGAAATGACTTTTAGAAGTTATGGATGCAAGCACCAAGTTCATATCATTATCATGTTGAAGTAATTTGAGAGTTAAAACAAACAAGCTCACATTATGTCAAACAAGTTCACTTGTGTTCATGAAGTTCCAAACTTGCAATATGAAGTTAAAATTCATGTTATGAAGTCAAGAGGGATGGAAAACAGAAGTGTAATCATTTTTAAGTAGTATATTAAGGTCATGCAAGAGTTGTCATACACAAGTCATCCAAGAAAGGCAAGTTAAGATGTATTAGTTCACACAACATTCTATGATCAAACAAGTATACACCAATCATGCAAGTATGAACCAATATGGACCTATAATGCAACATGAAGGACCTTCAATATGTATATATCATGATGTCAAAACATCTCACCACACATCACAAAGGAACTTGTTCAAGGCAAACAAAAACTCTAATAGAAGTCATCTAACAAACACACATTCATTGATGTCATTAGAATGAATCCAAAAGCATAGTTAAAGGCTCAAATAATTGTGAGATGTAAGAAATTTGAAGTGCAACCAGTGGGTGATCATGTCACAAAAATATAGCTCAACAACCATTAAGAAACAAGCTCAAAGAAATCTCACAATATCATACAAAGCATGCACACAAATGGCTCAAAAACATCACTCAAAAGTCATTAAGGGAGGACTTATAAAATTCACAAAAAATGTCTAACATGCCTCAACATATCATTACTACATGTACCAAATATTAGGCAAAAATTCATCATAAAATTATGTCAACCAAAATCCAAATGAAACAAAGTCATGATTAGAAGCACAAACAAAAGAAAATGCAAGCAAATTCATGAAAATATGGTGAAATGTCATAAAACCAGAAAATAAAATGATCAAAAATTATCTAAATGTGTTTAGATGTCCCATGAATTTTTGTACAATTTTCTGATGCTCAAAAGTATTTTTTAAAATTAAAAACCAAACATGTATGTGAAAAAAGAAATAAAAACAAGAAAATAATGCAGGGAGGTGCACCATTAGCAAAGATCCAGTTCAGAATGAGATTGGGCCTGAAAAAGAGGGGGCGAATAGCAAAGAACACCAAGCCCAAAGGCGCGTGGGTTGGATAGGGTGCATAACATGGATGTTAGTCAACATTGACTCATCCTGAGCCATCAGATCAGGTCCACTCATGATGATCACAAGAGTAAGCATATCACACAATTCACAACGCAAGCACATGGCACGTAATAAGGATGCACACACATGGGATCATAAAATTCAAATAAAATCAGAAAATCAAACACGTGCATGGGAGGTGATGTCATTAATGTGCTGGCGTGATGATAAGCGTTAGATCCAATCCATCCAATGGTCACGTTATAAACTGAGAAATGATAGGGTTCAGATTCAGATGAGTTCTCAGGTGGCCGGAGCAACCTCCGGTCACCTTCTTCGCCGTGCCAAAATGTACAGGTCACCAGAAATGTTCAAATCGTACACCAATCTCTTCCTCTCTCCAAGTAGATTCCAAATCCAGTCTCTAAATTCACAAATAATAGACATACAGAGAGAATCGAAGCCACAAAAGTATGCCCTAAAAATTGAAACTACGCACCTATTGTGCCTATCAACTAGCCGGATATCCCATTGCTCATATTGAGCTTAAAATCAACAAAAACAAGTAGAAACAGAGAGATTCAAGAGCAAGAAAGTTTGAACCAAAACCTGTTCAGTTGATGAACTCTTTCAACAAAAGAAAACCAGAGGATCTCTTCTTTCCTTGAACTTGATTTTGGCCAAATAAAGGCTAAGAAACTGCTTTGAATCGATGGAACTTGTTGTGAAGAACTTGGAGAGCAAGTTGAATTGAGGATTCAATGCTCCAAGATCTCTTGATTCTGATGAACCTTGAGCAACTTGCAAAGAAAAAGTGAGTGCGAGAGAGAGAGAACCAAAACTCAGAGAGAGAATCTAAAGCTTTAGAGGAATGAAAAGTGTAGAGTGAGCCAAAATTCTCTGATTTCTGTTAGTGGAAAGTTTATATACCTTTGGTTACATTCTAACTGTCCTAGTTGACAGTTAGAACTAAGGTTAGGTGAGTGAGTTAACTGAGTTGGTGAGTTAACAGAATGAGTCAAGTTTGTTGTGACACGAGTTGAGAGGTTTTGCTATGGTGAGGGAAAGTTCATGGAGCTTTAAGGTGGTGGTGAAGTGAATGTAGGGTGGTGATGTTACCTCTGAACTTGCAGTAACTTCTCATGCAAGTTTACTCTCTTTCTTGTTTGAACTAAAGAGGAAATGATGTAGCATGTCATGTATGATGTGTAAGGATGGTTTCTCTTTAAAGGGTAATGGTTGATGTCATGTATGTGAAGCATGCGTGAGATGAACAAAAATAATGCATATGATTCTTGCTTGCCATGGAAGAAAAATTAACTAGCATGATGGTGAGTTTGTGCATGTATATCTTCATGTTTATGTAACCATATGGCATGCTAAAGGATGAGTTGGAAAGAGGAGATGTAATGCAACAACATTGTAGTGGAAACCAATTGCAAATGAAGCCTCTAACATGCTTGAAATTACTCATGAACATGTGTGTACACACTAGTGTGGCAGGTCAGCCAGACCTGGCCTGACCAACCCTCATGCGCATGGAAGATTCAGTGGAAGGTCACCTACTTTGCCTCATCATAACTCTCAAACCCTTGATCAGATGGAAAAATGTCAAACACCAAAGTTGAAGAGGAGATGGAGATGAACAAAAGTCATGTTGAACTTTTTTCCATTTGGAGTGTTTATCAATGAGAAATCTAGCCTTGAACTTGAACACAACATGCACACCAAGTGTTTGCGAATATTACTCCGAGCCAGCACGCGCGTGACCTGCCTGCCTTGCCCAAAATGCCTTACAAGCCCCCAACTTTGAACAATCATAACTCCCTCAATTTTAATCCAATGGAGGAGTTCTTGGTATGGTTTTGAAGCTTGAAACATGAACTTTTGATAGGCCCCCCTAGACCTTCCATTTGGTGCTTGGAACCTGGAGAAAGAATGCCCTCAAGTTGACCGCTCACCTTGCCAAAACTTGCCATAAATAGAAACCCTAATTTCTATTTTTGGCAACTTTGCACATTTCTTGATTTTTGATGAATCTTTCATTATGTCTTGACCAAAACCTCACCAATGATCATGTTTGACACGAGGAACATGGTTTTGACCTAAAAAAGTCAAGAGTTGACTTTTCCTATGCACATTTGACTTTTCCCCAATTCTCCTGATTTTCAATCAAGTGACCAATTGAATATCCTCTGAAACAAATTGATGGACAATTCTCTATCCTTAGACACTTAAGGACATGTAGAATACCATGAGATCAAGTTTTGCCCAAGAAATCAGAAATAAACTGATTTCATGGCAAACCCTAGTTTTAAACCCTCAGTCTAGAAGAAATCAGCACATCCTCCAAATCCAAATTCCTCTGAGTATGATGTGTATCCTCTCAAACAATGAGGAGATATACCCTTTATAGATGATAAAAGCTTAAATATCTTGCCCATTGGGGCATTATACTCAAGAATTCCAAAACCCTAATCTTGCACTGGTTAGGAGAGGGTGGTTCCCTTGAAATTTCTTATCAATTGCAACCCTCTGATGAGGTGATGGACATTATAAGACACCTTGAGGTTCAAGACCCCCTTGTGGCTCAATCAATGATGGTATCAAGAACTATTTCTCTCCTTCACATCTTGGCCACTACACATGAACTTTGCTTGAAGCTCTAGGAGACATCTTCTTTCCCTTGAGTTAGCTCAGACACCCTGATCCCATGCTAAGAACCCATGATATGCACAAATGCTAATGCGAAGAATGAAATGGAACATAAGCCAGTTATTGTTAAAAGTAAGAGGGCAAATTTTGAGGTGTTACAGCTGCCCCTATTCAAACTTCTTGGATCTGAGGGTATGGAAGCGAAGATTTCCAGACAATCGAGATACACGGAGATTGAATACTAAAAGAACCCTAAAATTTGCAAACTGCGGGGATGACGAAATAGAGTTTTTTACGAGGACGGCCGCAGACGAACTCGAAAAGGAAGACCGGCCACAGACAGGCTACCCAACAAAAATAAAACGAGGACGGCCGCAGACGAACTCGAAAAAGGAAGACCGGCCACAGACGAGCTACCCAACAAACAACAAAAATAATACGAGGACGACCGCAAACGAACTCGAAAAGGAAGACCGGTCATAGACGGGCTACCCAACAAAAATAAAACAAGGACGGCCGCAGACGAACTCGAAAAGGAAGATCGTCCACAGACGGGCTACCCAACAAAGATAAAACGAGGACGACCGCAAACGAACTCGAAAAGGAAGACCGGCCACAGACGGGCTACCCAACAAAAGAATACGAGGACGGCCGCAGACGAACTCGAAAAGGAAGACCGGCCACAGACGGGCTACCCAACAAAAATAAAACGAGGACGACCGCAGAAGAATTTGAAAAGGAAGACCGGCCACAGACGGGCTACCCAACAAAGATAAAATGAGGACGGCCGCAGACGAACTCGAAAAGGAAGACCAGCCACAGACGGGCTACCCAACAAAAGAATACGAGGACGGCCGCAGACGAACTCGAAAAGGAAGACCGACCACAGATGGGCTACCCAATAAAAGAAAACGAGGACGGCCGCAGACGAACTCGAAAAGGAAGACCGGCCACAGACGGTTTACTCAACAAAAGATAAAACGAGGATGGTTGCAAATGAACTAGAAAAAGGAAGACCGGCCACAGACGGGCTACCCAACAAACAACAAAAATAATACGAGGACGACCGCAGACGAACTCGAAAAGGAAGACCGGCCACAGACGGGCTACCCAACAAAAATAAAACGAGGACGACCGCAGACGAACTCGAAAAGGAAGACCGGCCACAGACGGGCTACCCAACAAAAATAAAACGAGGACGGCCGCAGACGAACTCGAAAAGGAAGACCGGCCACAAACGGGCTACCCAACAAAGAAAAAACGAGGACGGCCGCAGACGAACTCGAAAAGGAAGACCGGCCACAGAAGGGCTACCCAAAGATTAGTAGAATCAACAGATCTACAAAAATGACTCCGCTGGTGAAAAGAGAAATCTAGACAGACAACTCTGTAGGGGAGTATATGAAGGAATAGGAAGGACGAATCCACTGGTTGCTGTGTAATGTTAAGCAACATCTCCTGAGTTACATCACTTTCTGCTGGGGAAAGAGACTGGTAAAAGAAATCAAACCTGGCTTATGCTTCGAATGCGCATGTTTGAATTTTTCTATGGCGTAATGCTCCATGCGAAATGGAAATGCTACGCGTTTGGGAGGATGCCATGCAAGAATGCTTATGCAATGCAAAAGAAGTGCTTCAGCAAAATAAATGCTGAAGACGAAGGCAACTCCATCGGGGACGACAAACTAAGTTGTCCTCTGAATTAAGAGATCCTGCTGAGGAAGATTTTACTGAATGACTTCCTGGTCACAAACTCTGTTAGAGATGAGAATCCCGAACGAAGTTCCACTCTGTTGGGGATGGAACCGAATATTGAAGGTGGAACCCAAAGAGAAATTCCCTCCGCTGGGAATTACCAATGACTTCTACCGAAGGTAGACCTCAAACCTGGATTTGAAGAATGCCAATAACAATTGGACTTAAGACCTGCTGGGGTATATCAACCGTTGTTGAACAAACCACTGAGAAGATCACCACCACACTCTGCTTGGGAGAACAAGTCAATAATACCGAATCTATTTGGGGAGATTACTGACCTTAACCCGCTGCTGGGAAACACCCTCACCTTCACCCTGTTGGGAAATACCAGCCTCTACCCACAAATCGGCTTGGGGACGATGGTTGACAGCATCAACTCTGCTAGGGGATAATATTGAGATCACTCATTAGTCGGGGATCAAATCATACCGTTGCTGGTGAGAAAATACATTTCCTATCTAGCTGAGGAAAATGGGTGCTTAGACCCTGTGGAGACAATAACATCTTTGTCCAAAGAAGATACTCCAAAAGTCTCTTACCGGGGACGCGAAAGCATCAACTTCTGACAGCTTGCTGAGAGAGTAATAGACCAACCACCACTCTAGCTGGGGAAATAGTCCTCTGTATTCTGCCTGGGGAAGGTAATTTCTGCTGAGGAAAAGATTCGCCTTACCTTGCTGGGGATTAGAGCACACCACTGATAGTGAAACATACATTTCTTGTCCCGCGGAGGTGAATAAATACCAGACTCTGTAGGGATGATAAAATCTTTACCAGAGACAACCAACATGTCCTCTGCTGAAGATACCACAACATCTACCTTGAAGCAATCCACCTCTGACTGCTTGCTGGGGAATAATAGACCGACCATGACTTCGGTTGGGGACACAATCCTCTGTGCGCTTACAGGGGAGAGTAAGCTCTGCTGAGGACGATGATCTTTCAGATGCTGAGGAGAGTAACTCTACTGGGGAGAACTCCTGTTACCCTACAAACAAAATCAACATACGATGCAAAATGGCTATCTAGACTACCATCCTAACGACTGTTGTCTGAGAAATTTCCATTGTTTTTCGATATGTTTCGCAAAGCTTAACATTTTGCATGCAATGTCTTATCAAAATATCAGACGTTTTCACAAACAAAACAGTAAAAATAAAATAAAAATGGAAAGCTCTTTGACTGAAATGAAAATTTCATTGAATGAATTGGCCTGTAAATAGGCATTTACATTCGGGGGCAATTCCTGAAAAGAGGTAATTGCGCAAGAAAAGTAAGAGAAAATACACATGTCGGCAATGTGGGGAACAAATATCCACCATGATTCAATTCAGCTATGACCCGATATGGCTCATTTATCTACATATGCCTTGACCTTCAAAGAGGCTGGCTGGACTGATTCCTTTCCTTTGAAATTTCCCAGTATCAAAAGTGTTCACAGATCGAACGCAAATCGTGGACCCCTGCTCTCAAATCCCTAACTTTTTCCTGGATCGCCCTTTTTGGGTTTTCAATCCACCGGGATACCCATTTTTTTCGAAGTTGCCTTTTCAGGTTTTCAACTTCGCGGGTTTATTCTTTTTCTTTTTATCCCTAATTTTTGCCCGAACCTTTCTTTTTATGGTTCGCCGGGATGCCCCTTTTTTGTTTGGATCTTCTTTTTATGTCCAGCGGGTCTCTTTTATGCAAAGTATTTTTTGACTACGTCTGCGTTCACAGAGGATGTAAAATCTTCGCCATCCATAGTTGAGAGTAATAAGGCTCCGCCAGAGAAAACCTGTCTTACTACATACGGGCCTTCGTAATTTGGAGTCCATTTGCCCCTGTGATCTGTTTGAGGAGGAAGGATCCTTTTCAAAACCAATTCACCAGCTTGAAAACACCGAGGACGCACTTTCTGATCAAAGGCTTTCTTCATCCTGCTCTGATACAATCGGCCATGTGCAATGGCTGCCAGTCTCTTTTCCTCGATAAGGTTCAGCTGTATCAATCGGGAACGCACCCATTCAGCTTCATCCAGCTTCACATCTGCCAGAATACTCAAAGAAGGAATCTCAACCTCTACTGGTAGAACTTCTTCTATACCATAAACCAATGAGAAAGGAGTTGCCCCAGTTGATGTGCGCACTGAAGTACGATAACCGTGTAAAGCGTAAGGCAACATCTCATGTCAGTCTTTATACGTTACCACCATCTTCTGTACAATCTTCTTGATATTCTTATTTACCGCTTCAACAACCCCATTTATCTTCGGGCGATAGGGAGAAGAATTGTGATGTTTAATCTTAAAGCTCTGACATAGCTCCTTCATCATCTTGTTATTCAAATTTGAACAATTATCATTAATGATTCTCTCCGAGACTCCATACCAGCAGATGATGTCCTTCTTGATAAACCGGGCTACCACTTGTTTGGTGACGTTGGCATACGAGGCTGCTTCCACCCACTTCGTGAAGTAATCAATGGCAACCAAAATGAAACGATGCCCATTGGAAGCGGTCGGCTCGATTTTCCCGATCATATCAATGCCCCATATAGCAAAGGGCCAAGGTGATGATAATACATTTAGAGGAGTAGGTGGCACGTGCACATTATCAGCATAAATCTGGCACTTATGACATTTCCGGGTGTATTTGAAACAATCAGACTCCATAGTCATCTAATAATACCCCGCTCTCAACAATTTTCTGGCCATAGCATGCCCATTGGCATGAGTACCGAAAGAACCTTCATGTACTTCTTCCATTAACAGGTCTGCCTCGTGTTCATCAACACAACGTAGCAAGACCATGTCAAAGTTCCTCTTGTACAACACATCATCTTTGTTCAAAAAGAAATTTCCCGCCAGCCTCCTCAGTTTTCTTATCTTTGGTGGACGCGTCAACCGGATACTCTTGACTCTTCAGAAAGACCTTAATATCATGATACCAAGGTTTACCATCTAATACCCCTTCAACCGCAAACACAAAAGCTGGTCTATCCAGACACATGATTCTGATCGAAGGAGTTTCATTCCAACGGTTCACTTGATACATCGAAGACAACGTTGCCAACGCATCTGCCATCTGATTCCCTACCCGGGGTATATGATGGAAATCGACTCTGTCAAATAAAGGCAACAACCTTCTGGCATAGTTGTTATAAGGCACCAAATTTGCTTGACGAGTTTCCCATTCACCTGTAATCTGGTTAACCACCAACGCGGAATCACCATAAACATCGAGGTTCTTGATTCTCAAATCAATTGCTTCTTCTAACCCCATGATGCATGCTTCGTACTCCGCCTCATTATTTGTGCATATGAACGCTAATCGGGCAGTGAAGGGTATATGAGAACCCTGTGGAGTCGTAATGACTGCCCCGATTCCGTTACCATACGAGTTAACAGCCCCATCAAAGTCTAGCTTCCACTGGGATCCAATTTCAGGTCCTTCATCATGCAAAGGCTCTTCACAGTCTTTCATCTTCAGATACATAATATGCTCATCAGGAAGTTCAAACTTCATCGATTGATAATTCTCAATTGGTTGTTCAGCAAGATATTCTGATAAAACACTTCCCTTGATGGCTTTTTGGGAAACATATTGAATATCGTACTCTGTCAGAACTATCTGCCAACAGGCTATTCTTCCAGAAAGCGCATACTTTTCAAACACATACTTGATTAGATCCATCTTCGAAATCAAGAGGGTTGTGTGGTTTAACATATACTGCCTCAAACGGTTAGCTGCCCAAGCGAGTGCACAACATGTTTTTTCCAGCATTGAGTACCTTGACTCACAATCAGTGAAATTTTTACTCAGGTAGTATATGGCATGCTCTTTTCTACCTGACTCGTCGTGTTGACCGAGCACACACCCCATTGAGTTCTCAAGAACCATAAGATACATAATCAATGGCCTTCCTGGCACTGGCGGCATTAGGATCGGAGGTTCCTGCAAATATTCTTTTATTTTTTTAAATGCCTTTTGACAATTTTCGTTCCACCTGACCTCTTGATCTTTTCTTAACAATTTGAATATTAGTTCACAAATGGCTGTAAGATGAGAGATGAATCTAGCAATGTAGTTCAACCTCCCCAGGAAGCCACGTACCTCCTTCTCTGTTCTCGGCTCAGGCATTTCTTATATGGCTTTTACTTTTGCGGGATCATCCTCGATACCCTTTTCGCTGACAATAAACCCCAGTAGTTTTCTAGATCTCACCCCAAAGGTGCACTTGTTCGGATTCAACCTCAGTCTGAACTTTATCAACCTTTTAAATAACTTCTGAAGATTTACCAGATGCTCTTCCTCCGTTTGTGACTTCGCAATCATATCATCAACATAGACCTCGATCTCTTTGTGAATCATATCATGAAACAGAGTCACCATTGCCCGCTGATAAGTTGCCCCAGCATTTTTCAATCCAAAGGGCATCACTTTGTAACAGAATGTTCCCCACGGTGTGATGAACGTTGTTTTCTCCATGTCCTCTGGGGCCATTTTGATTTGGTTATACCCAGAGAAGCCATCCATGAAGGAAAACACAGAATACTGAGCAGTGTTGTCCACTAACACGTCGATGTGAGGGAGCGGGAAATCATCTTTCGGGCTTGCTCTATTCAGATCTCTATAATCAACACACATCCTGACCTTTTCGTCCTTCTTAGGTACAGGCACAATGTTAGCAACCCACGGAGGATAACTTGTCACAGCCAGAAATCCAACATCTATCTGTTTCTGAACCTCCTCTTTAATCTTGACAGACATTTCAGGTTTCGTTTTCCTCAACTTTTACTTAACCGGAATACATCCCTCTTTGAGCGGAAGCCGGTGTACCACAATGTCAGTGTCAAGCCCAGGCATGTCTTGGTAAGACCAGGCGAAGATATCCACATACTTTTGAAGCATTTCAATCAATCTTCTCTTTACACTGTCTTCCAAAGCAGTCCCAATCTTTACCTCTTTCTTCGCCTCATCGGTTCCCAAATTAACAATCTCAATCTCCTCCCGATGAGGCATAATGACCCCTTCCTCCTATTTTAACAGTCTGGCCAATTCCTCGCGAAGTTCACAGTCTTCCTCAACCTCTTCTTCAGCCTGATATATGGGATTATCGAAATCATACCGAGCCATAACTGAATCATGAGGGGTGGAATCTGAACAAGGTAACCTGCATGATAGATGATTCATATTTTATTATGTATGCAACAAACAAAACACATTGCCATTTTGATGTGATTTTATGCACAAAATAAAACAGAAAAACAAGGATCAGAAATATTTGAATGCGAAAAGTCCTTTATTATTGATAAAGAAAAACCTACAAAATGTTCAAGCCCTACAAACAAGAATCACTACTCTGGGCCAGTCACTTGGATGATCTTCTCCGATAACCAGTTGCAAGGGCTTTGACCAGGCATGCAGGGGCGAATCCAATTATCCACGTCGCAATCGTTGTCCCTATCCTCTTTAATAGCGTTGACTCTATCAAAGAATACCCCAGCACTGGTAAAACGAACCGGGCCGTAAAACTTCGGAGGCTCTTCAGGACACCTGGGTGGCTTGTAACCCAGCCCATAAGTATCTTGCTTCTTCTGAACCTCAATAACTTAACCCCATTTTTGTGAGCTTCCAGCTTCAACTACAGCCTGTGCATCCTTGAAGGAAGACATAGAAATCTCCGGCTGATCTATCATTGTAAGCTGCTTAACCACCTCAGACGGGCTAACCTCCTCGGGAGCTTCCTAATGAACTTTTACCTCTTCAAAAGCCTGACATAACATTTCCTGTATTTCGCCATCTACCTCCACATATTTGAAAGTAGATAGATGGCTTATCATAATGTCCTCCTCTCCGCAGACCATCACCACGTGTCCGTCCACCATATACTTTAACTTCTGATGGAGTGTAGACGTTATAGCCCCAACACTGTGAATCCACGGCCGACCAAGCAGACAACTGTAAGCGGGCTGAATATCCATTATATAGAATGTGGCGTCAAAGACCTCCGGGCCAACCTTAATTGGCAGCACAATCTCCCCAAAAACAGCTCTTTTAGAACCATCAAATGCGCGCACCACCAAATCACTTGCCGTGCATATCAACCCTCGGGTGTCCAACTTCATCAATGCCTTCTTAGGCAAAACATTTAAAGATGATCCTGTATCCACAAGCACATGAGACATCAACGACCCACTGCACTCAACAGAAATATGCAAGGCATTATTATGGTTTCTCCCAGCTAGAGTCAAGTCAACATCAGTAAACCCCAAACCATTGCCTGCATTAACATGGGCTATCACCCCTTCAAGCTGATTAACTGAGATCTCTTGGGATACATAGGTGGCATTCAGTACCTTCAACAATGCATTTCGGTGAGCTTCCGAACACAACAACAAGGATAATATTGATATCTTGGAAGGAGTCTGATGCAAATGATCCACTATTTTATAGTCACTTCTTCGAATCAACCTCATAAATTCTTCTACATTCTCGGAGAAAGGACTATCAGCTGGCTTCACTACGGGGTCAGTCATTGCTGGAGTCTGCACAGAATTATCTACGACCTGTTTACCCTTGTCCTGTCTGGAATTACCAGCCTGTTCATCGGAAGGAGTGAAGATTCTGCCACTTCAGGTAATAGCTCCTGCTTCCTCATTATTCTCAAGACTGGAATTTGCTGCTGAGGTTCCCACTAACTCTTGTTTTTGCCCATTAACGAAAACTTCTACACCATAGTTCCAAGGAATGGCCTTGGTGCTCTCATAAGGAATAGGTCCAGGACCTGTAATTATAACTGGCGCGGGTCTTGTCGCTGCTGAAATTGTGATTCTCTTAAAGGGAATAGTGATAGTTGCCACATCGCTGCCAATAACCTCTTTTTGTTGGTCACACCTGTCAAACTGCAACCTACCTTTATCGATCAACTTTTGAACTCCTGATTTCAACAACCCACAACCATTCATCCGTAACATACATTCTGAACAATTCTTGTCACAACCGGGGTATACTCCACCCATCAATAATTTCTCCTTTACCACCATCAAAGGAGTCCTTAGTTCGTTCACATCCATAACCAGATTCAGAAATTCCTTCTCCTCTAACATAGCATTAACCCTCGGCCCGCCATGATCAGGCATTGGGTTCTGGATAACATTTGGAACGTCATTTGAAAAGTTTATGGCCTTAGAATCCACCAAGTTTTAAACTGTGTGCTTAAAAGCTTTGCTGTCCTCGATATGATGTCCGGATGCCCCAGAATGAAAGTCGCAATGGGCGTTAGGATTATAACCCGGAGGTGGATTACCAGTGATAGGAGCTAGAGTCCTCTTTTGAATTAGCTGCAGCTGAAGTAAGTGTTGGAATAACTGTGAATACGGTAGAGGCGGAGCATCAAAATGCCTATCCCGTTTGGGCTTGTACTGTTGTTGGCGAGGAGCCTGATTCTGTTGCTGCTGTGGAGGCGCTGCAGGAATTGTCACTGAAGCTACTTGCTGGTTATAGTTCTGGCGTTGCTTCCCTTTACCTCGGTAAGATGAGACATCATTTGTTTCCTCCTTCTTCTTGTAATTCACATATGGTTTCTTCCCCTGACTAGAAGACGACCCATCATTACCCGAAACTTTCCCAGCTCTGATTCCGCTTTCTAGCATTTCTCTGACCATGATCAGATCAGCGAACTTGCCTGACATGCATGGTAACAACTTCTCATAATAATGTCCTGGCAAGGTAGCCATGAACATACTCAGCATTTCCTTCTCCAACATAGGTGGTTGTACCCTTGTCGCCAACTTGCGCCATCTCTGCGCGTACTCCTTAAAGCTTTCACTACTCTTTTGGGACATGCTCTGTAGCTATGTACGATTGGGAGCCAAATCAGTATTATACTAACAGTGTTTCACAAATGCCTCCACCATCTCTCTCCAGTTATGTACATGGCACCTCTCAAGCTGCATATACCATTCCAGGGATGCTCCAGACAAGCTGTCCTGGAAGAAGTGCATCAACAATTTTTCATCATGGGAGTACGCAACCATCTTTCTTGCGTATGCCCGAACATGTGTCCTGGGGCAAGTAGTGCCGTTGTACTCCTCAAAAGTGGGGACTTGAAACTTATGTGGAATTCTCACATCAGGAACCAGCCCTAGGTCATCCAGATCCATTCCCACGTAATTTTGATTTACCACCCCTCTCAGCTGTTCTTCAATCATTCTAATCCTTTGGTCATCAACAATCGGGAGGCCAACATCTCCACCCGGCACAGAGAAAACATCGTCTTGTTGGTCATTAAAGTGATGGCCATGAACTGCATGAATACTGTTCCCTCCTCTAACCACAGAAGGAATTACCACATTTTCTCCTCCGCCCGGAGGGATAACAACAGAGGGAACTGGAACTCTGCCCGGAGGTCCATTCTGAATACCATTTCCATTGACACCTCCGCCCAGAGGAATAACATTGTTCTGGAAACCACCATGAAGTACACCATTCTCATCTACTTTTGCCACGAGGGGTTGAACGAGAGTTCTGAGTTTCTCCTGTCCCTGTACGACTCCTTGTATCATTTCCATGAATTGGGCAATACGGGCTTGCATGGCGTCCATTTCTGCTTGCATTTGCTCCATTACTCTTTTTTGGTTGAGTCGAGTAGAATATTGGTGAATCGGTTGGTCAGCTATCCTGCCTGTGTCCAAATAAAGGTTAGAAGAAAATCCAGAACGAATACCTATTATGCAAAAATGCTTATGATTATGAGAATTCAAATGTCATGTTTTCCATTCCCAAGGCGTTTTACACCCTGATTCCAGTCTTAATCACAAGAAACTCAATAATAGTCACATAATGTTGAGAGAAAAATATTGCGAAGAAACGTGCTGTGATAATGTGCTTGTGAATAGAGCGATGCCGAAGAACCACCTTTGAATAAGCTATTCATTAAATTCAACAGAAAACTTTACAATGAGTCCATAAATGGGAAGTACGTCAAGAAAGTGGCTCCATCAACAAGCCTGATGGTAGCCAACGGTACATCAACAAAAATCTACATTAAGAAGATGGAAAAGTAAGATCAATCATCTAACTCCAAATCTTTCAATTTCTCATTAGAATGCTTGATTTCTTCAAAGAGGATTCTGGTGCGCTGATGACCCGACCTTTCAGTCATCTCTTTGATCAAAATGTCCCTCTTCTTCAGAGCTTCGGCTAATGAATCCGCGTGCATCAAGAGAGCTTCATCATTACTCACTTCCTTAAACATTTTCACCCCAGCTTGTACTTTGAGCTCGTCCATATCCGCCATGGCATCTTCAAGTTCTTTCTTGGAAGCCTTCAACTCATCCCTAGTGCTCCTCAACTGCTCTTGGCTTTTACCAGAGTCTTCGTGATGCTTTCTTCGTTGTCCATGCGCTTTCTGAAGTTCAGCTTCTCTGGCTTTTAATTCCTCTCGTAGCTCTGAATTCTCAACTCTGACTTCGTCCCATGCTTGCTGAAGTTTAGTGAGCTTGGATTTTGCTTGGGTCAGGGACTGTTTAGTCTGTCTGTGAGTTTGAATGGAAGTATCGGCGGCCAGATTAACCTTCTGGTAATGCCGGGCCCTTTCAGCAAAATCTTTTTCTTTATCTGCTAAAACCTTCAATGCATCTTAAGTTTTCCATTCCAGGTCTTTGTTGGTATGCAGAGCATCTTGCAGACGACTGCTCAAATCTGAGTTTTCTACCCGGAGCTCATTCACCAAAGCTTGCAGCTTGTTAAACTCCTCAATGGGAACAGTGGTAGGTTGTTCCAGAATCACTGGATACAAAGGTGGTTCTCGTGAAAAAGGCAAAAGAACTTCTTCAAGCTTTCTCTGAATCCACTCTGTATACTGTGGATAGGCTCTACAATCACCTTTTCCAAAGATAGTCTTCCCCTTTCTATGGATGTGCCCCCAAGCGTGCACAACTTCCCTTAACACCTCTCTGTCCTCAAACCCATTAAAGAATAAGGATTCTTCGACGTCCTGATCAATCGGAGGATTCCTTGAAGCATATCCAAATTGTCTGATAGCCAGGATTGGGTTGTAGTTAATTCCCCCTTTCCTGCCTATCAGAGGCACATTCGGAAAGTTTTCGCAACTGGTAATAATCTCTACTCCTTGCAACTGACGGTCAAACCAAACAATGTTATCAGCAGTCAAGCCCATTATCCATTTAGACCACTTTAGAGAATCCTTCTTGTCCACAAATGCACTAGATTGAGGAAATGTTTCAGAAATCAATCAGACAAAAGTGGAGTACAGCAGTTGACAGGACCCCCCTTCTTTTCTCATTTTTAAAATGCACCGAGTGGTAGAAATCACCCAACAAAGTGGGGACTGGATTTTTCAAGACAAAAACTCTCACAGTGTGCATATCCACAAAGTGACGCTGGTTAGGAAACAGAACGATGCCATAGATACACAAGGCCATGATAGAATTGTAGACTGCCCAATTCTTGGCGTTGGCAAATTCTTGAGCTTGGTCGGCCAGAAATTCCAAGTGAAAACCTTTGACTCCACTCTTACTAGCAACATTTCTCTTTAGCACTGACTGTTCCACCTGTAGGGCCGTTGCAATTTCTTCTATGCTAGGGTGATCTACAGAAAAGAATGACACTGTTGATTTGACTGAGATACCCAAGATGAATGAAAACTCCTTCAGTGTAGGCATCAAGATATACCCCGGAAAGACAAAGCATCTTAACGACGACTCATAAAACTGCAGTAATGTGTGGAGAGCATCATGCTCATACTTTGTAATGTTACAGACCATTTTCGCCAATCTCCCATATTTCTTATGGAAGGTGATAAGAACACCCGGGTCAGCCATGGCTACCATCTTGTGAAGTAGGTCTAAAGTTGGCTCTGGGAATCTGTAAGCAACATTATTCTTCCTCTCAGCATTTGTCTTTGTTGAACTCATTGACTGGAATCAGAGGTAAAACGAACACCTGGAAATGATAAACATGAATGTTAATGACATGATAATGCAATGCAAAAGGCACGGTATCAGGGTGTCAAGTGTCTGTGCTGGACGGTAAGAACCGTGTCAGTGTAAATCTGTGAATAGTGCGAGACTGTGAACAATAACCATCTGAATATAGTAGGATGAACTGTAAGAACCAGAAAACCGGGTAGGATGACATGCAATGCAATAAATGCGATAAATACAGTAAAATAGTAAAACAGTAATACAGTACAATGGTAAACACCCAAACACAATAAACAACCAAGCGCTAGGATTGACTCGCTTAGGAAACTGATCAGTCCCTAGCAGAGTCGCCAGCTGTCGCTCCCGGGATTTTCATCCAAGTACAAACGCGAAAGTGGCGCAGAAACAGAGTCGCCAGCAATGTGTATTTATCCTAAGAGAGGGAAAGGAAAAACTGCATAAACCTGGGGGAAAGGAAAAGCATGGTCTCACGACCAAGAGAAACAGGTTAGGGAGTCGGTTACATGAAGGGAAAGTGTTAGCACCCCACGCGTCCATCGTACTCGATGGGATCCGCGCTTGTTGTTTCGATCAAAGGATGTTGTCATCTGGAGCTCCACTGCTACTGGAAAGGAGAAGAAGTGAGAACGGAAAGGAATGAAGAAACGAAGAAGAAAAGAAAAAGAAGTGACTCGATAAGACGTCCTCGGAGTTCTAGGCCTACGTATTCCCTCGGGAATAGGAAAATCAGAGTCAACTTAGTTCGGACACGAACTATGGAGGGAGGTTGCTCGCCAAGACATCGTCGTCTCGTGCCTACGTATCCTCAATCTAACCAGAAGGAGGAAATCAGAGCAGTCGTAGTTCGACTTAACGAGGTCGGTGTTTTTTATGAGCGACGTTAAGTTCGTGTCCAGCAGTTAGGGTCGATGCCTGTTTGCGACGAGACGGAAGTAACGTGCCCTTTTCTGAAAATGAAGTTTGGAACTTAACAATCCCGAAGGATGAAAGAGGTTTGAGTTTTTTTTGTGTTTTTTAGACAGAAGTGTTTTTGAAGTTAATTCATAACTTGCATTGTACCCAAGTCTACAACATAGGATCGAATGTCTCGCGTATCGACCCAAGACAGGACGCATGCTAAACATCCTAAGAAAATGTAGGAAGATCCCCCACTATCTCATTTCCCACATATAAGGCTCGTGCGCAATACATGTTAATCCTTTATTAAGTGTTTTATAAAGATTATGAGATGAGAAGAGAAGACTCAAGTTGCAAAGAAAACACTAACGGGAATCCAATTTGTCCCTAATGTTATCATGCAAAAGTGGCCCTAAGGTCTAGGTTTGAGAACCTAAGTCTAAAGAGAAGAGAGGGATAGCACTACCTAATGCCTATCCTACCTCACCTTAATAAAAAAATTAAGGATGAGCTAGAATCCCAAAGGGTGTGGAAAAGTTGTACACACAAAGCATTATATCATGCTATTCACAAACACACAAGAGAAAGTGAAAGAGATAAGAGAGAAGAGATATGAGTATGGATAAGCATCCACATACTCAAGACTTACCATAGCCCCTACACAAAATGGTTAGTACCACAACAATTCAAATATTGAAGTACAAGTGAAAAGGAGGAATCAAACAAGTCCTAATGGTCTAAGGAGATGTTCTAAACACCAAACAAAGGCCAAACCAAGAAGGAAGAAGTCCTAAGGGTTAGGAACCATCCTCAGTCAGTAGGTATGTCTTAAGGGATCCTACTAAAATGATCATGCCAAATGAAACCAAATAAGGTCAAACTATGTACTAAGTGTTCACACAAAATGCAAACTATGTATTACTTATGAAGGAAGAATGCTTATGAAAGGTAAACATGAATAAATGGATATGTAAGGATCAAAGTCAGAATATAATGGCATTTAGGAATGTATATGAATGTCATTAAAGGAACATACAAATCATGGATGCAAGCATTTAAGAAATGGAGCAAGAAAAAGTGAACAAACAACAATTTAAGTTCCACAAGAAGATATAAACTTGTAATGCAAGTAAGGGATGAACATGCAAAGGAATCAAACATGTAAAATGATTACAAACCAGTAGCTAATGATAAATGAAATGACTTTTAGAAGTGATGGATGCAAGCACCAAGTTCATATCATTATCATGTTGAAGTACTTTGAGAGTTAAAACAAACAAGCTCACATTATGTCAAACAAGTTCACTTGTGTTCATGAAGTTCCAAACTTGCAATATGAAGTTAAAATTCATGTTATGAAGTCAAGAGGGATGGAAAACAGAAGTGTAGTCATTTTGAAGTGGCATATGAAGGTCATGCAAGAGTTGGCATACACAAGTCATCCAAGAAAGGCAAGTTAAGATGTATTAGTTCACACAACATTCTATGATCAAACAAGTATACACCAATCATGCAAGTATGAACCAAGATGGACCTATAATGCAACATGAAGGACCTCCAATATGTATATATCATGATGTCAAAACATCTCACCACACATCACAAAGGAACTTATTCAAGGCAAATAAAAACTCTAATAGAAGTCATCTAACAAACACACATTCATTGATGTCATTAGAATGAATCCAAAAGCATAGTTAAAGGCTCAAATAAATTGTGAGATGCAAGACATTTGAAGTGCAACCAGTGGGTGATCATGTCACAAAAAGATAGCTCAACAACCATTAAGAAACAAGCTCAAAGAAATCTCACACTATCATACAAAGCATGCACACAAATGGCTCAAAAACATCACTCAAAAGTCATTAAGGGAGGACTTAGAAAATTCACAAAAAATGTCTAACATGCCTCAACATATCATTACTACATGCACCAAATATTAGGTAAAAATTCATCATAAAATTATGTCAACCAAAATCCAAATGAAACAAACTCATGATTAGAAGCACAAACAAAAGAAAATGCAAGCAAATTCATGAAAATATGGTGAAATGTCATAAAACCAGAAAATAAAATGATAAAAAAATTATCTAAATGTGTTTAGATGTCCCATGAATTTTTGTGTCATTTTCTGATGCTCAAAAGTATTTTTTAAAATTAAAAACCAAACATGTATGTGAAAAAAGAAATAAAAACAAGAAAATAATGCAGGGAGGTGCACCATTAGCAAAGATCCAGTTCAGAATGAGATTGGGCCTGAAAAGGAGGGGGCGAATAGCAAAGAACACCAAGCCCAAAGGCGCGTGGGTTGGATAGGGTGCATAACATGGATGTTAGTCAACATTGACTCATCCTGAGCCATCAGATCAGGTCCACTCATGATGATCACAAGAGTAAGCACATCACACAATTCACAACGCAAGCACATGGCACGTAATAAGGATGCACACACATGGGATCATAAAATTCAAATAAAATAAAAAAATCAAACACGTGCATGGGAGGTGGTGTCATTAATGTGCTGGCGTTATGATAAGCGTTAGATCCAATCCATCCATCAGTCACGTTATAAACTGAGAAATGATAGGGTTCAAATTCAGATGAGTTCTCAGGTGGCCGGAGCAACCTTCGGTCACCTTCTCCGATCACTTCTCCATCGTGCCAAAATGTACAGGTCACCAGAAATGTTCAAATCGTACACCAATCTCTTCCTCTCTCCAAGTAGATTCTAAATCCAGTCTCCAAATTCGCAAATAATAGACACACAGAGAGAATCGAAGCCATAAAAGTATGCCCTAAAAATTGAAACTACGCACCTATTGTGCCTATCAACTAGCCGAATATCCCATTGCTCATACTGAGCTTAAAATCAACAAAAACAAGTAGAAACAGAGAGATTCAAGAGCAAGAAAGTTTGAACCAAAACCTGTTCAGCTGATGAACTCTTTCAACAATAGAAAACTAGAGGATCTCTTCTTTCCTTGAACTTGATTTTGGCCAAATAAAGGCTAAGAAACTGCTTTGAATAGATGGAACTTGTTGTGAAGAACTTGGAGAGCAAGTTGACATGAGGATTTAATGCTCCAAGATCTCTTGATTATGATGAACCTTGAGCAACTTGCAGAGAAAAAATGAGTGCGAGAGAGAGAGAACCAAAACTCAGAGAGAGAATCTGAAGCTTCAGAGGAATGAAAAGTGTAGAGTGAGCCAAAATTCTCTGATTTCTGTTAGGGGAAAGTTTATATACCTCTGGTTACATTCTAACTGTCCTAGTTGACATTTAGAACTAAGGTTAGGTGAGTGAGTTAACTGAGTTGGTGAGTTAACAGAATGAGTCAAGTTTGTTGTGACACGAGTTGAGAGGTTTTGCTATGGTGAGGGAAAGTTCATGGAGCTTTAAGGTGGTGGTGAAGTGAATGTAGGGTGGTGATGTTACCTCTGAACTTGCAGCAACTTCTCATGCAAGTTTACTCTCTTTGTTTTTTGAACTAAAGAGGAAATGATGTAGCATGTCATGTATGGTGTGTAAGGATGGTTTGTCTTTAAAGGGTAATGGTTAATGTCATGTATGTGAAGTATGCGCGGGATGAACAAAAACAATGAATATGATTCTTGCTTGCCATGGAAGAAAAATCAGCTAGCATGATGGTGAGTTTGTGCATGTATATCTTCATGTTTATGTAACCAAATGGCATGATAAAGGATGATTTGGAAAGAGGAGATGTAATGCAACAACATTGTAGTGGAAACCAATTGCAAATGAAGCCTCTAACATGCTTGAAATTACTCATGAACATGTGTGTACACACTAGTGTGGCAGGTCAGCCAGACCTGGCCTGACCAACCCTCATGCGCATGGAAGATTCAGTGGAAGGTCACCTACTTTGCCTCATCATAACTCTCAAACCCTTGATCAGATGGAAAAATGTCAAACACCAAAGTTGAAGAGGAGATGGAGATGAACAAAAGTCATGTTGAACTTTTTTCCATTTGGAGTTTTTATCAATGAGAAATCTAGCCTTGAACTTGAACACAACATGTACACCAAGTGTTTGTGAATATTACTCCGAAACAGCACGCGCGTGACCTGCCTGCCTTGCCCAAAATGCCTTACAAGCCTCCAACTTTGAACAATCGTAACTCCCTCAATTTTAATCCAATGGAGGAGTTCTTGGTATGGTTTTGAAGCTTGAAACATGAACTTTTGATAGGCCTCCCTATCCCTTCCATTTGGTGCTTGGAACCTGGAGACAGAATTCCCTCAAGTTGACCTCTCACCTTGCCAAAACTTGCCATAAATAGAAACCCTAATTTCTATTTTTGGCAACTTTGCACATTTCTTGATTTTTGATGAATCGTTCATTATGTCTTGACCAAACCCTCACCAATGATCATGTTTGACATAAGGAACATGGTTTTGACTTCAAAAAGTCAAGAGTTGACTTTTTCCTCTACACAGTTGACTTTTCCCAAATTCTCCTGATTTTCAATCAAGTGACCAATTGAATATCCTCTGAAACAAATTGATGGACAATTCTCCATCCTTAGACACTTAAGGACATGAAGAATACCATGAGATCAAGTTTTTCCCAAGAAATCAGAAATAAACTGATTTCATGGCAAACCCTAGTTTTAAACCCTCAGTCTAGGAGAAATCAGCACATCCTCCAAATCCAAATTTCTCTGAGTATGATGTGTATCCTCTCAAACAATAAGGAGATGTACCCTTTATAGATGATAAAAGCTTAAATATCTTGCCCATTGGGGCATTATACTCAAGAATTCCAAAACCCTAATCTTGCACTGGTTAGGAGAGGGTGGTTCCCTTGAAATTTTTTATCAATTGCAACCCTCTGATGAGGTGATGGACATTATAAGACACCTTGAGGTTCAAGACCCCCTTGTGGCTCAATCAATGATGGTATCAAGAACTATTTCTCTCCTTCACATCTTGGCCACTACACATTAACTTTGCTTGAAGCTCTGGGAGACATCTTCTTTCCCTTGAGTTGGCTCAGACACCCTGATCCCATGCTAAGAACCCATGATATGCACAAATGCTAATGCAAAAAATGAAATAGAACATAAGCCAGTTATTGTTAAAAGTAAGAGGGCAAATTTTTAGGTGTTACAAAATGGACACACCATAAAACGATGACTGCTGCAAAACATGAACATCACATGAATAAATTGCAGCCAAAAAATAAAACGACTACAAAAGCATCAAAATGCAGCACCATAAGCAAATTCCAAATGCTGCAACAACATTCCAAAACGCAGCCAAGTGAACATCAAAACGACAGCATCTTCACTCACTCTCCATCTATAAATAAGAGTGCATTCTATTCATTTGATTTCAAGCTTGGAGAGCCAAAATCCTGCTGCCAAAATCTCCATAAACACTTTTCAAGCCTCAACCAAATTCTTCCTCAAAGCTTCATCACCTTCATTAGTTTAAACTTCATAAACCTTTCATCTTCAAAGCTTCATAAACATGCATCAATTCAACAATTCAACCACAAATAAATTCTGTAATTCAATTCCATAACACACCTTCAACAACAATGATTTATCGCACAACATCAACCATCTCACAATTCATTGCAACATCAACATCTTCGCAACCGTAAGCAACAACAACAATACGCAAGTTCAGAATAAGAAGAAGAGGAAGATTTAAGTGTTTCGAACCTTGATTTGAAGGTAATTTGGCGGTTTTCGACAAAATCTTGCAATCTAAATTTGAATCGGTGGTTAAGTTTCGTTCGAATTTGACAACATATTTAGAATCTACACTTGACTGCGATTCATTCTGTCATAATTTCGATTCCCGCCGCTCCGTCGTAGTGTGTTGCGCACCTCCATTGTTGCTGAAAGAAGAAGATAACGTGTTTTTTTATTTTCTGATGTTTGCTCCTTTTATTTTTTATTTTTATATATTTTAAATGTTATGTGTTGTTTGGGCCTAGAGCCCGTTCAAGTTGCTACTCACCACTACCTCTTTTCAATTCTTAACCGACCTTTCTTTCTTTTGTTTCTTTTAATATCTCTAATTCATTTTTCTTTCTAATTGCTTCTTAATCTTTTTTTATTTATTTTTGATTTAATTTTTGAATTTTGTTTTGAAAACATTTCTTGGAAAAAATCATTTGAAAATATGTTTTAATTCTTTCTTCTTTTCATTTGATTTCTTTTTCTATTTTGATTATTGTTGGTTGTTTTGGATTTTGAATCTTGATAAGATCTCATCAATATCAATAGACTTTGGGTGTCGATTTATCCACCAAGAGAGGTGATTGATATTGATGATGATTTAATCGATTTAAGATTCAAATTGGTGGATCTTTTCATCTTGACCTCTTTCTTCTTCTTTTCTTTTTCTTTTTCATTTTGATCGATGAAAGTCTTATGGATCTTAGAATTTCTTTGTTGAATTCTTGATCCAGACTAGATCGTTACCTATTTTCTTTTCGTGTGGTATTGCTTTCAGATGACGATTTACATATCGTTCATCTAGCATGCATTAGTACAAAGATCTATTGACCGGCCTCATTGTAGGGTAATTACTCCATAAATTACTCGGCAATTTCTTAACATAGCGCAACATTTGTCCCTCTTTATCCAATTCGAAATTTGAACTTTCGTGGTCCAGACCTTGATTGGTCGCGTTAACCTAATGGTGATTGATCTTTTGTATTAGGTTCAAAATCTTTGAAGCTTGTTGTTGTAGAGGCTTTGATTCTATCAATCTTCTAACAAGTCTTCATTAAACTTGACCTAAGTACATTGTTTAATCACTATAGTTCAAGACGCGAAATGGAATAATCGATGAAGGCTTATGGCACTAGAGCCTTGTGCTACTAACCACTAACTTCTAACTTTACATTTCCTTCTCGCTCCCTATCTCTCTTTTATTTTTATGCAATTTTTCCTTTGTCCGTTGGACACATGTTTATGCTTCCTCATATTTTTCCTTTGTCCGTTGGACACATGTTTATGCTTCCATAATTTTTCCTTTGTCCGTTGGACACATGTTTATGCTTGTGTCTTTTTCTCTTTGTCCACTTGGACCAAAAATATTAATAAAGGCCAAAACCTCTAAAAACTTGTGCTTCTAATCTTGGACTATGGTTACTATCTTTTACAATGGACATGGAATTTTGTACCTAGACCTTGGACTTCAATGCTATTCTTGGATCCTTGGACTTAGAACTAGGACCTTTTTCCTTTGCTTTGGAATTATGGTTTGAAGACTTTGAAGCCTTGTGCTTTTGTTTGGTTTATGGTGAACATGGCTACATTTGTCGTTAGATCTTTCTTCTCCTTAGCTTTTACTTTATGCTTTAGGATAGTCACTTCTTCTCCACCCCTTCTTCAATTTTCAAAACTTCCTCTCTTTTTCAAAACCTTCTTGTTTTCAAAACTTCAAAACCGATTTCATAATAAAATCTTGACTTTGGTCAAGTGATTTTTAAACTTTGTTTTCTTTAATAAATGTCAATCTATGTTAATTATATTTTGACCATTTCAAAAAGACATAAAAAATACAAAACTCATTCAATTTTTTTTGTGCTTTTATGCACCTTTTTTCTTTTAAAACTTTTCAAAAGGAATTAGACATGAGTCATTTTCTTTGTTGAGATGTAAAGCTCATAACTATGGTATTTTGTGTAAAGTATGACCATTTTCCACTTAGATGTTGAAGCGATAGTCTTGTTGATGTTAATCCAAGCAAATCCTCCATCTTAATGTGATGCAAATGCCTCTTTCCAATACCTTTGGGTAATTAGTTGAGTATTCTCTCTTGAGAATGACGGGTTGTCTTTTTCAAGATAAAATGGATCATAACCAATAATTTTTGTTATTTGTACCATGAATTACAAGGTTTTGATCCTACATTGCACATCGTGGGTACGTAGGCATGAGGCGATAAGTCTCTCCAAACACAAAAATCTTAAAAAATATTTCTCTTCTCATATCTCCCAATCTCTTTCAAGCAAACCATTTTCAGACCAAAAGCATGAATACATCAAAGGGCTCCTATAGAGTACTATAGATGTATTGGGTGCGTAAAACCTTCCCTTTACATAACCAACCCCCCTTACCCATTTCTCTTTGTCTTTTTTAGCTTTTGCTTTTTTAGACTTCTTAGGATTTATTCGCTCTTTTTTCCTTTTCCTTCGTGGAATAAATAAAAGCGCGGTGGAGACTCTGTTTTCCTTGATTTAAGTTAATCAATAGCTTACACTCACGATTTTTACCGCTACACATAACAACCTTAATTATCCAAGACGCGCTGCTCTTCACCTAGAACTGCACAATACCTTGTTTTTTTAATATAGTACGTGTGAATTCATCGTTCCCACAACCTATCCGTCTTACCCCTTAGGTTCCACAATAGTTTCATCAAAGTAGCTTTGTTCCAACTCTCAAGGTCAACAAGGTTTAGACCATCATACCGTTTTGGTTTGCAGACTTTTCCAAGCTACTGACGCTTTATGACTTGCTTCTGCTTTGCCTGTCCACAAGAAAATACGACAAATAAAGTTTATCTTATGAATCACCCTTTTGGGAAACGAGAGACATTGCATCCAGTAGTGCATAATCGCAAAAGTCACACTCTTGAGGAGTAGTATTCTTCTTGTATAAGACAACAGTCGAGAGCTCCAATGGGTTATTTTTCCAAAAATTTTCTCAACAAGACTGCTATAATGTTGGGCATTCATCCTCTTACCAGACATTGGCACCCCAAGGTAGCGGAAAGGGAGTTTACCCTCTGCAAATCCAGTCAGCTGACTAATATCAGCCTTCAGTATGTTATCCATACCACCAAAATATGTCAGCATTTTGCAGGGTTCGCCTTAAGCCCCGTAGAATTCAAGAAAATAGCAAACACATCTGAAGCTAGCGGGATTATACCTGAATGAATCGCACACTCAAAGTTACAACAGAGTCGCCACCGAACTTTATTTAGTCCCAAAGGACATGGAAAATATCGATAAAACCAAAGGGGAAGAGAAACAGGTAAGGGTCGATTATGCGAAAGGAAGGTACTAGCACCTTACGCATACGTCGTATTCGACGGGAACCATTTCGCCTGCTTCTAGGCTTGGATAAGTTATCTATCTAAAGGCTTTTAGCTAAAAGAGAGAAAGAAAGAGAAAAAGAAAGAAAGTGCTCGCGGAGGATTAGGGCCCTCATGCCTACGTACCCTCATAGTGCAATAAGGAAATCAGAGCTCCGTAGTTCATGGAACCAGGGGAAAGGAAGAAAGAAGGTGGCTCGCCAAGATTTCGCAATCTTGTGCGTACGTATCCTCGTAGTGAAATGAGGAATTCAGAGCCTACGTAGTTTGGAGAACAAAAAACAGAAAAGGAAAGGAAAACGGTGTCAAAACCAAGAACAAAAAGAGGTAGAATGATTCCATTGGGGAAAGCAAAAGAACTGGTGTCAAAATTAAGAAAGTAGGACACGAGAATAATAGCAACTCTGCTGAGGATAAAGCGAAGGAATGGTGTCAAAACCAAGAAGATAAAGGAGCAAAAGAATAATAGTGACTTTACTGGTAAGTAAACAAAGGAGTTGGTGTCGAAACTGAGAGAATAAGGACTCAGTATGTTAACTGGCTGGCAGTGGTTAACCGAAGAAAGAGAGATTAAGGATCTGTGGGGAAAAAAGTTTGGTGTCAACAGGCAAGCTGTGATGAACCACAAGGAGATAGTACTGAACCAAGAGAAAGTGTTTGGCTCAAAGGGGATTTCGGTATATCAATTGATAAATAGTGGTTAACCGAAAAAGCAGGTGTGGAACCAAATGAAGGTTGTGACCCAAAAGACGACCAAGCAAAGGTTGTGACCCAAAGGTGATTCGGTGCTAACAGAGAGACTGTTATTAACCAAAAATAAATGAGTAATTAACCAAAAGAAGGTGATTAACTCAACAGAAGCTCATTGTGTTAACAGGCGGACTGTGGTTAACTGAGAAAATGGTGCAAATTGGTGTTTTAACTGACAGGCAGTGGTTAACCAATCAAAAGGGAGAGGAACCAAGAGAAGGTTGCGAACTCCGCTAGGGATCCGATATTTAACAGATAAATTGTGTTTAACCGAAGAAGAAGATATAAAGAATTTGATGGGGAAGAAGAGAATTTGGTAATTAACAGACTGACTGTGATTAACCAAAGAAAGAAGTGATTACGACTCTCCTGGGGAATCAACGGACAGTGATTGACCAAAAGAAAAGGCGTTGAACCAAAAGATGGTTCAGAAGGACATTTAGAATCAGATCGACGATGGATTCCTACAAGTAGGTAGCAAGATAAAGATGGATTAGGTGTCTGTGGTGGAGCTCATCTTTAATTTACCGTAGTTGATTCCTTAAAGCTGGAAACATGTTTGTTTGCTTCAGCCTTTTGTTGTAATTTCTATTTGTATTTGGTGATACTGTTTATATACACTATCGACTGTTTGGATATTGTAATCTTTAATGAATGAAGTTTTCTACTGAAACTATTATTAATGTTTGCAATTATCTTTGTGTTTTTTTTAGACATTTTTAGCTTGCATGTGCATGTCATTACATTTCCATCTCGCTTGCATTTCTCAACCTTGAGTCTCATTTTCTTCTTCCAATATCTCTATAAGGATACCTAGCACGCATTCGTGGTAAATGCCGACGATGAATGAGCTTTTGAAAGGCCAGGAAGCCCTGAAGGAGGAGATCAGAGTTCTCAAAGGTCAGATGAACTGGGTCTTGAAGACTTTGTAGAACTTGATGAAGAAAGAGGGGCACTCTTACCTTGTTGCATCCAAAGAAGTTATCACTTCACCATCTCCTGTGGTTCTTCCACATCAAGGACACTCTCGTGCGGAGACTTCATGGCAACCAACATTTGGTCCTGTACCAAAATGTCATCCTCATCACGTGGCTACCAGAAGAGCATCTCAGCATCCAGTGGTTGTTTCCCCTCAAGGTTCTCAAAGCCAGAACAAGAAGAAGAATCTTGTCAAAAGGAATAAGGCTCTTTACAAGCCAATTCCTGCGCCGCTGAGCAAGCTCTATCCACTGTTGATTCAGAACTCGTTGGTGACTTTGTGACCTCTCAACCCCGTGCTAGGACCATGGCATAACATGAACTTGACTTGTGAGTTTCATAAAGGGACTGAAGGGCACGACCTGGATACTTGCCTGGAATTGGGATCTATTGTGCAAGAGCTGATCTATGACAAAGATCTGATCCTCGAGGAAGATCACTTGAAAGTTGAGTGCGAATACTGTACTGGGACAATGAGGCATCCAGTTGAAGAGGGCAAGGGTTTCCAGCTGAGATTTCAAAGCTTGTTTGACCAGCTGAAACCTCAAGAAGTTAAGCCAAATGTTAATGTCTTGATTCCGGAATAAAAATACAAGGGACCTATGAGGAGGCCTTTCAGGGTTCTGTACCACGAAGAGTAAGTAACCAGTGATGGGGGTGTTCCCCTGCTTGGACCTGGAAATTGAAGTCTGGTGAAGTCAATTCTCCAATCTTTTGATTATTCCAGTATTTCCAGTTGTATTTTCCTTGCTTTTTTATTTCATGTCTGCTTGTAAGCATTCTTGTTTATTGAATTGACAAAATTAATGAAATGTTTATGCATCTTTTGGATCAATCCATTCGTATTCACTAATTTCCTTTTATTGTCATAAAAAGAAAAAATATATATCTTTTTCCATTCACTTATCTTTACCAAACTATTGTTTAAACAAAGATTGGGGAAGATGACGAAAACATTATACTCATAACTGCTATTGGTATAATTTCAATTAAACTTTGCCGATGATGTAAGGTAATATTTCAATCCCCAAAGACTGGAGAAATAAGAAAGATAATCCCTTGTTAACCCCTTTCGAGCTTAGAAGTAGGAGTTTTCTTTCTTTACAAAAAAACCCGTAATCTCAACCTTAGGGTGAGTAGTTCTCAGTTAACTTGGCGATATATGCATACAAGACACCTTTCATATAAAGGTTGTGCTCACAGGTTTTTCTTCGCACACAGTAAACAAGTGTCGCAGATGTTTTCCAAGCCTAAAGACCAATGATGGTTAACCGTAGCCATTAAACCAGATAGCCACCTTTCTATAAAAAAACCTCTGCTAAGTCAAAACCTATGAAGGAGACTTAGGCAAAACTGGGGCATCCCGCTAACTGTAAGCATCAAAAGACTCAGTCCAGACAAAAGTTAGGGATAATGAAAGAGGAATTCTTTAAAGCTTTCACTCTGAAAGTCCCCGATAGCAAAAACCAACCAAATGTTGTAAGGGAGTAGTGACTGCCCTAGTTTCTGAACCATCACCAACTATTATCAGTTCGATTCCTAGCCTATAGGAACCTAAATGTATAGTCTGAGTTAACTAAACATAGGATTGAAGTTCATTATGAAGATTGGGTGGGGATAAACAAACTTTGAGCCTTTATTCTTTGTTTCATGAGCCGTGAACCAAGCCATGTTACAACCTTTAAAAGACCTAATTAAGGTAAGGTTGTTTTGAAAGCATACTACAGAAAGGTTGGATAACCTGACTCCTAATGATCTTTGCTAATGGTTTGTGTTGATCACTTTATCCATCATTCTGTAAATGACTAGATTTACTTCATTTTGATCATTTAATCACTCTGTTGTGTGTTTTATCAATAAACTTTGATTTCAAAAGCTTACATGAATGTTGCATTAAAATTTCCAATTTTTAATGAACAATACTGTTTGCAAGACAACCCAATATCAAAGGAATCCCAACAAATGCCTGGGGAAATTTGACTTGGTAAAGGAAGCTCAACCCAGGGCAACCAATTTGGAGGATTTGTTAATCAACCATTTCAGGAGTTGGTGAATCAGGGGCAGAACTCTTCAAGGTTCAGAATATTAGGGCAAGTAGTCTTGAGGTCATCTTATAGCAAGTTGTTTCCCAACTCCTTTCAAGGCAAGGACTCCAAAGACCCACCAACAGGGGCAAAGCCTGTTTCCTAGCTGTTACTCCCATAGTCTGAAGGACAAGTTTGAGGACTTTGTTGTGCAAATGCAGTTAATCTGGAGTAATTACATTGAGATTTATTGATTTCTGGTCTCAGCCCATTCTCGAATTTGAGACACTTGGACACCTCAGCATCAGCACGGTTCTAATGAGGACAGAACTTCACCAGCACCTCGAACTTCACAGCATACTCTGCCACAGTCATGTTTCCTTACTTCAGCTCAAGGAATTCCACCTCTCTCTTACCCCGACCATCCTCTGGAAAGTACTTTCCCAGAAACTCCTACTTGAACATAGCCCAGGTTATCACAGTACCAACGTCTTCTAGTCTCTGGCGGGTGTTATCCCACCAATCTTCAGCCTCTTTTGACAGCATATGAGTTCCAAACTGAACTTGTTGTGCGTCAGTACATCCCATCACCCGAAATATCTTCTCAATCACCTTCAGTCACTTCTGTGCACTCTCTGGATCATGAGTACCCACAAAAGTCGGCAGATTGTTCCTTTGGAACTTCCCCAAAGCACGAAACTCATCTGGAACTCCACCATTCTGATTATTCTGAGCCATTGCTTGAGCAAGCGACTCCAACACATCAGCAATAACATGATAATTTCTTTCACCCATCCTGCATACCACCAACAAGGTTAGAAGAAACAAAACATCGACAATGTACACACACTCGTCGAATGACAGGGGACTGACATCATGTAAAACCTGGACGGACTGACCGACCTGCTATGATACCACTAATGTAACCCCCTTTTCCTACTCAACAAACATCGTGGATAAAAACAGCAATTTAATCAGGGTACAATCCCAAAAAGGGCATCACATGTCGTCACAAAACATCAAATAACCACCTGTCCCGTAATACGGGTTTTACCATCATAATTTATTTAAACCTCACACAACGGAAATCAAAGTTTAAAAGAATACTTTTATAATCCAAAACTTCATAAGACAAAACATCACAATACATCCTCATGCCAACAAATAAAAGAACATAAATCATTCGACTCAAACGTTCTGACCCGATGTTACATATCAGAGCAAGACCCTCTAATCGATGGAGAAATCAAAATACTTCAAAAGCTAAATCTTCATGCACCAAGAAAGCTAAGCCTGATCACCTTCACGTTACCCACGTGGAGGCAACATTCAAATAGGCAGAGTGAGTAATCACGAATCAATATATAAGATATAAGCAAAAGATAAAGCATAAGCACAAACATTGTCAAGTCCTTCACAACGTCATTAATGCATCAATTTCATCAATAGAATGCAATGCCAAACAATATACAAATGCAACATCATAGACTCATGCATATGGTACCAATTCGTCATAATTGAGGGACACTGGGCCATCACCCTCCAAAGATCCCCACCAATAGGATCGATTCAACACAAGAACCGGAGCACGTCACAAAACACTTCAATCCACACAATGGGATTGATGTCACCAAATGGACCGAAGTCCTAACTATGCCATGATAAAAATTGTCATAATAATCATCATCATAAAATCGTCATAATTGAATCATCATTCATGAATCATCCTCAAACAAACATCATTATACAACACCAAGTCGCACTCGTCATAATTCGTCATCTATACTCGTCACATAAAAATTCCTAATTTTTTTTATCCCATTCATCTTCATTACTAGTTTATTCATGTTTTATTACCTCATCCTAGTCTTACGTCTCAAAGAAATCGCATCACAAGCGAAACCGGGACAGAAATCGCAAAAACAGGAAAATCTGCCAACAACCCTGCCCATACGCGTATGACCATGCCCCATATGCGTATGGATTAATTTCTTTCTCACTGGCATGCGTAACATACGCGTAGGGCCACCTGCCCAGGCCTCCCATACGCGTAATGCCCTCCTTGTTACGCATATCACTAGAGAGGTTTCCCTCTCAAAATTCCCCTTCAGATTCCCATTACGCGTAATGGCTAGCCCATACGCGTAAGACACCTTTTCCAAGAATTCCCTATGGGTAATGGCTTCTCATACGCGTATCCCTCTTTATTCCCAGCTTCCCATACGTGTATTACCATCCCATATGCGTATTGCCACCATTCTTATATGCTTATCCTATGCGTACTGGCAGAGGACCGTGCTGGCCCTAGGGACGGGTGTGTACGCTACGCGTATTACCCTGGGTGTGTCCCCTCTTAAGCGTAACGTCTTCCCTGTTACGCGTATTGTCAGAAAAGACTCCAAAACACAAATTTCGCATCTGAACGAAAACCTTCCAATTCCAGCACCTTCGATCCTCCAAATTCAGACTCAAACCAGTTTCGATTCATCACAGATATACGTTTTTATCCTACTTCATTATTCTCATCAATTTCTTCCTAGTTATTAAGTCCTAATTCGTTAATCTCACCTTCGATTTCAGATCTGGTTTATTCACATGTTCATCACAGCAACAGAAATCATTCACACGAATTTCACAGAATTTACAGCAACAGATACCAGACTCATATCAGAAATCGATCAACACAGATGCACGAAAATTCACACAGATTCAGCACACGAAAATTCATCATAAAGCACAGAACACACAACTACTCTACCTTAAACCTATATCAAACATATAGACCCGGATTAACCCCCATACCTCGAATTTTCCAGCAAAGATTCTTCTTTTCGGGGTTCTACGGTTGATCCTCTTGTTCTATATGTTCTAGCCTCCTTTCCTCAGCTCTCTCTTCACTTCTTAGGGTTGCACATACTAATTCTCCTAATTCCCTATTTTCTTTTGTTAAACCTACCTCTTGGGCCCTAATCATGGTTTACCCGTATTATCCTCAATTAACCTCCTCAATATTACCGTCTTACCCTTAATGGTTATCCTAATTATTTTAAATAATAATAATAATAGTAATAATAATCTAAATAATATTCTAAATATTCAAGTTATTCTACTATTATTATTAATAAAATAATCTAATTAATTTACTAACACTAAATGCCTCAATATTCCCTTAACCCAAAGCTACCCCACGACCCCACACAAAGTCACCAAGCGTTATAACATCCATCAAAATTCACCAAAACACCGAATAATCATAATAATTCAATTAGATAAATATTATAATTATTTTGGGGTATTACAACTCCCCCCCACTTAAAGAATTTTCGCCCTCAAAAATTACCTGAAGGAACCAGAGTCGGATACGACTCCTTCATCTGATCTTCACGCTCCCAAGTCCAACTTTCGCCAGCTGGTTCACCCCATAACACCTTCACCAAAGCTATGTCTTTACCCCGCAGTTGCTTCATTTCACGACCATAAATCCGCACAGGTAATGCTTCCACAGTCAGTTTATCCCTCACTTGTACATCATCCATCTGAATCACATGCGACGGATCCAGAATGCACTTCCTCAATTGAGACACATGGAACACGTCATGGAGATTCGCAAGTGACAGCAGTAAAGCGATCCGATAGGCTACCTCTCCTATAACAAAATGTGGAGTGAGCTTCCTAGACTTCAAAGCTCGACCCACACCAGTTACTGGCGTCACCCTCAAAAACACGTGATCTCCCTCTTAGAATTCAAGTGCTTTCCTCCTCTTATCATGGTAACTCTTCTGACGACTCTGCGAAGCTCTCATACTTTCTTAGATCATCTTAATCTTCTCAGTCGTCTCCTTCACAATCTCAGGCCCGAGTACAGCACCCTCGCCTGACTCATACCAACACAAGGGAGTTCTACATCTTCTCCCATACAAAGCTTCATACGACGCCATTCCAATACTAGCATAAAAACTATTATTGTGCGTGAACTCAATCAACGACAAATGGCTATCCCAAGATCCTCTGTGATCCAACACATAAGCCCTCAGCAAATCCTCTAAATATTTGATAGTCTTTTCCGTCTGACCGCCTGTCTACAGATGATATACATAACTCATCCTCAACTTAGTACCCAAAGCATCTAGCAAACTCTTCCAGAACCTCGATGTAAATCTCGGGTCTCTATCCGACATAATACTCGAAGGTATTCCATGCAACTTCATGATTTCCTCAATATACATCTCAGCTAACTTCTGCATAGAATGATTAATCCTCGTCGGCAAGAAATGAGCTGATTTAGTTAATCTATCCACAATCACCCAAATCGAATCATTTCCCTTAGCAGTTCTCGGCAACCCCGACACAAAATCCATGGAAATGCTATCCCATTTTCACTCTGGAATATTTAACAGTTGCATCATACCTAAAGGCTTCTGACGCTCAATCTTTGACTTCTGACACGTCAAGCACGCATAAACAAACTCCGTAATATCCTTCTTCATACCTGGCCACCAAAATAGCTTTTTCAAATCCTGGTACATCTTCGTAGCACTGGGATGAATACTCAACCTACTTCGATGTCCTTCATTAAGAATGCTCTTCTTAATATCTGGAACATCTGGGACACACACCCTGTCTCTGAACATCATCACACCATTCTCACCAATCTGGAATTCACCTCCGTTACATTGGTTGATCAATGTCAACTGGTCAACCAAATTCAAGTCAGATTATTGTCCCACTCTGATCTCTTCCAGAATACCACTAGTCAACTTCAACATCCTCATCCTCACACTGTCAGGAGTCTCTTCACATACCAAACTCAATTCTTGGAATTTCTCAATTAATTCTAGCTCTTTCACCATAAGCATCGACATATGCAATGACTTCTTGCTCAATGCATCAGCCACTACATTTGCTTTACCAGGATGGTAATTCAAATCAAAGTCGAAATCCTTCAACAATTCCAACCACCTTCTCTGCCTCATATTCAACACTTTCTGATCAAACAGGTACTTCAAGCTCTTATGATCACTGAACACTTCAAACTTAGAGCTAAACAGATAATGTCTCCAAATTTTCAACACAAACACCACAGTTGCAAACTCTAAGTCATGGGTGGGGTAATTCACTTCATGAACTCTCAACTGCATAGAAGCATAAGCAACAACTTGACCATTCTACATCAACACTCCTCCCAGACCCATCTTCGACGCATCACAATACACCACAAAGGATTCATTAGGATTAGGCAAAATCAACATTGGATCAGTCGTCAACCTCTTCTTCAATTCCACAAAACTCTCTTCACAAGCTACATCCCACACAAAAGCTTGACCCTTTCGAGTCAGCTAAGTCAAAGGTAATGCCAATTTAGAAAAGCCTTCGATAAACTTGCGGTAATAACCCGCCAATCCCAAAAAACTTCGTATCTCAGTAGCAGACTTCAGAGTCTCCCACTGTAACACAACATCAATCTTAGAAGGATCAATAATTCCACCACTTGAAATCACATGGCCAAGGAAACTCACTTCCTTCAACCAAAACTCACACTTTGACAGCTTTGCATATAACTTCTTATCCTTCAATACTTGTAACATAGTTCGCAAATGCTCAACATGCTCTTATTCAGATTTGGAGTATATCAGAATATCATCAATGAAAACCATAACAAACTGATCCAAATACTCATGAAAAATCCAATTCATATACTCCATGAATACACCAGGTGCATTGGACACTCTAAATGGCATTACAGTGTATTCATAGTGACCATACCTCATCCTGAAAGCGGTCTTCAGAATATCATCAGGCTTAACACGAATTTGATGGTAACCTGACCTTAAATCAATCTTACTGAACACACAGGCGCCTACTAACTGATCCATCAAATCGTCGATTCTCGGAAGTGGATACTTATTCTTAATAGTCACTTTATTCAACTGTCGGTAATCAGCACACAACCTCATACTTCCGTCCTTCTTCTTCACTAACAGCACAGGAGCACCCCACGGAGAAACACTCGGTCGAACAAACCTCTTCTCGAGCAATTCTTTCAATTGTTTATTCAATTCACTTAACTCCAAAGCGGACATCCGGTAAGGAGCCATTGACACCGGACTCGTACCAGGTATTAAATCCATGGCAAACTCCACTCACGTTCTGGAGGCAAATCACTTATGTCATCTGGAAACACATATGGAAATTTATAGGCAATAGGTAATTCGACACTCGCAACTTCACGATCAACTTGCAACGATGCAAACATTGCAAACACCAATACTTCGTCTTCCAGAAGTTCGTCTACTTGCTTAGTAGACAAGAACATCAACTCCCCACCATCACCAAACTCAGGAAACTCCACGGTCTTGTTATAACAATTGATATGAACATGGTTGAACTCCAACCAGTTTATTCCAAAGATTACATCGATTTGGTGCAAGGGTAAACACACCAAATCCATCACAAAACTCTTCCCAAAAATCGTCAAAGGACATCTCAAACACACAAAGGTAGTAGTAACAGAACCATTAGCTGGAGTTTCTATTACCATATTACCATTCATATCAGACAATTCCAAACCCAGTCTATTAGCACATTCAAACTAGATAAACGAATGAGTAGCACCCGTATCAATAATAACAACCAACTCGACATTATTAATAAAACAAGTACCTCGAATCAAGTTGTCCTTCTCTGGAACTTCTGCACCACTCAAAGTAAACACTCTACCATTGGTCTGAGCAGCAGTAGCAGTCTTCTTCGGTTTTTGACACAGGTACTGATATGACCCTTCTCACCACAACTAAAACAGGTTGGACCATCATCCTTGCAATCAGTAGCTCTAGGACCCTTCTTGCCACATCTGTAACATCTCACCACGTTATTGGTATAAGCCTCAGCACGGTGACCTTGCTCGCCACACCTGTAGCACTTCCCAGAAGCGGGAGCTGCTCCCCCACTTGTCTTTTTCCCATCTGAAGTCTTCTGCTTTCCTTTGTCAGCTGAAGTCGTATAAGGCTTCCCCCTATACTGCCCCTTCTCTTTCTTCTCACTCAGCTGCTTGTAGTGAGCAGATCGAGCTCGACTATCCTCATCATAGATCCTACTCTTATCCACCAGCTCAGCATACCTGCAAATCTGTTGGTATCCAATACCCTGCTTGATTTCTGGTCTCAACCCATTCTCGAATTTGAGACACTTGGACACCTCAGAATCAGCACGGTTGCAGTGAGGACAGAACTTCACCAGCGCCTCAAGCTTCACAGCATACTCTGCCACAGTCATGTTTCCTTACTTCAGCTCAAGGAATTCCACCTCTCTCTTACCACGACCATCCTCTAGAAAGTACTTCCCCTGAAATTCTTGCTTGAACATAGCCCAGGTTATCACAGTACCAACGTCTTCTAGTCTCTGGTGGGTGTTATCCCACCAATCTTCAGCCTCTTCTGACAACATATGAGTTCCAAATTGAACTTGTTGTGCGTCAGTACATCCCATCACTCGGAAGATCTTTTCAATCACCTTCAGCCACTTCTGTACACTCTCTGGATCATGAGTACCCACAAAAGTTGGCGGATTGTTCCTCTGGAACTTCCCAAAAGCACGAAATTCATATGGAACTCCACCATTCTAATTGTTCTGAGCCATTGCTTAAGCAAGCGACTCCAACGCATCAGCAATAACAGGATCATTTCTTCTAGCCATCCTGCATACCACCAACAAGGTTAGAAAAAACAAAACATCGATAATGTACACACACTCGTCGACTGACAGGGGACTGACATCATGTAAAACCTAGCCGGATGGACCGACCTGCTCTGATACCACTAATGTAACACCCTTTTTCCTACTGAATAAACATTGCGGATAAAAACAAGAATTTAATCAAGGTACAGTCCCAAAAAGGGCATCACATGTCGTCACAAAACATCAAATAAACACCTACCCCGTAACACGGGTTTTACCATCATAATTTATTTAAACTTCACGCAGCGGAAATCAAAGTTTAAAAGAGTACTTTTATGATCCAAAACTTCATAAGTCAAAACATCATAAAACATCCTCATGCCAACAAATAAAAGAACGTAAATCTTTCGACTCAAACATCCCGACCCGATGTTACATATCAGAGCAATACCCTCTAATCGACGGAGAAATCAAAATACTTCAAAAGCTAAATCTTCATGCGCCAAGAAAGCTAAGCCTGATCACCTGCACGTTACCCACGTGGAGGCAACATTCAAACAGGCAGGGTGAGTAATCACGAATCAATATATAAGATATAAGCAAAAGATAAAGCATAAGCACAAACATCATCAAGTCCTTCACAATGTCATTAATACATCAATTTCATCAATAGAATGCAATGCCACACAATATGAAAATGCAACATCATAGACTCATGCATGTGGTACCAATTCGTCATAATTTATGGACACTAGGCCATCACCCTCCAAAGATCCCCACCAATAGGATCCATTTTACACAAGAACCGGACCACATCACAAAACACTTCAATCCACACAATGGGATTGAAGCCACCAAATGGACCGAAGTCCTAACTATGCCATGAATGCATGATGCAAATCGTCATAATAATCATCATCATAAAATCGTCATAATTACATCATCATTCATGAATCATCCTCAAACAAACATAATTATACAACACCAAGTCGCACTCGTCACAATTCGTCAATATACCTCACAATTCGTCATCTATACTCGTCACATAAAAATTCTTGATTTTTTTATCCCATTCATCTTTATTACTAGTTTACTCATGTTTTATTACCTCATCCTAGTCTTACGTCTCAAAGAAACTGCATCACAAGCGAAATCGGGATAGAAATCGTAAAAACGGGAAAATCTGCCAACAGCCTTGCCCATACGCGTATGGCTTAATTCCTCGCCCACTGGCCTGTGTAACATACGCGTAGGGCCACCTGTCTAGGCCTCCCATACGCGTAATATCCTCCTTGTTATGCGTATCACTAGAGAGGTTTCCCTCTCAAAATTCCCCTTCAGATTCCCATTACGCGTAATGGCTAGCCCATACGCGTAAGGTACCTTTCCCAAGAATTCCCTATGCGTATCCCTCTTCATTCCCAGCTTCCCATACGCGTATTACCATCCCATACGCGTATTGCCACCATTCTCATACGCGTATCCTATGCCTACTGGCAGAGGGTCGTGCTGGCCTTGGGGATGGGTGCGTATGCTACGCGTATCACCCTGGGTGTGTCCCCTCTTACGCGTAACGCCTTCCCTGTTACACATATTGCCAGAAAAGACTCCAAAACTCAGATTTTGCATCTGAACGAAAACCTTCCCATTCCAGCACCTTCGATCCTCCAAATTCAAACTCAAACCAGTTTCGATTCATCACAGATCTACGTTTTTATCCTACTTCATTATTCTCATCAATTTCTTCCTAGTTATTAAGTCCTAATTGTTAATCCCACCTTCGATTTCAGATCTGGTTTATTCACATGTTCATCACAGCAACAAAAATCATTCACACGAATTTCACAGAATTTACAGCAACACATACCAGACTCATATCAGAAATCGATCAACATAGATGCACAAAAATTCACATAGATTTAGCACACTAAAATTCATCATAAAGCACAGAACACACAACTACTCTACCTTAAACCCATATCAAACATATAAACCCGGATTAACCCCCTATACCTCAAATTTTCCAGCAACGATTCTTCTTTTCGGGGTTCTACGGTTGATCCTCTTGTTCTATGTGCTCTACCCTCCTTTCCTCAGCTCTCTCTTCACTTCTTAGGGTTGCACAAACTAATTCTCCTAATTCCGTATTATCCTCAATTAACCTCCTCAATATTACCGTCTTACCCTTAATGGTTCTCCTAATTATTTTAAATAATAATAATAATAGTAATAATAATCTAAATAATATTCTATATTCTAGCTATTCTGCTATTATTATTAATAAAATAATCTAATTAATTTACTAACTCTAAATGCCTCAATATTCCCTTAACCCAAAGCTACCCCACACAAAGTCACCAAGCGTCATAACATCCATCAAAATTCACCAAAACACCGAATAATCATAATAATTCAATTAAATAAATATTATAATTATTTTGGGGTGTTACAAGGGGCAGTTGTCATACCCTAAATTTTGCCCTTTGTTTTTGTCCATCTATACCTTAGGTCTTTCCTTTAGCACATTTTCCTTAGCAAGGAAACAATAACATAATACAAATACTAATAAGAGGTTCTTGTAGAGTACTACAAATACTTAGGATGCTAACACCTTCCCTAAGTATAACCAACCCCGAAACCTTAGATTCTCATGCATTGTTGTTAATTGCGCACTTAGGGTTTTATTTCGATCTTTTCCCTTTCCTTTGGATAAATTAAAGCTCGGTGGTGAACTTCAATGATCTGTGATTCAAGTTAATATAATAGCTTGATATCTGATTCTCACCGCCACATCGACCTACCCTTAGTGTTTTAAAACAATTGCCACAAGTGATAACATCTGGTTGGACTTGAGTTTTCCCTCAATCTCTGCTTCCTTTAGTCACTGTGGTCCATTCCTCTTGGTCCTTCTTTTCAGTACTGCTTGAGCCAACTAATATGGGTTGTGTTGTAGTAGTATTACCTGAATTGCTGCCCTGCGTTAAGTCATTCCCCTGCGGTTGCTTAATAAGTTTCTTCTCTCCATATTTATGACCAAATCTTTGGCATTTGTCACAGTAGCTTGGTCTCCATTTGTATTCCACCGGTTGCTTTATCTTTTTCCCTTATGCGTCCTTTATCGTGATCTCTTTAATAGGGTTATGCGTAATGTTTACATCCACCAAAATTCGGGCATAAGATATGCGATATTTGTTTGCAGTACATTCATCATTGACTATCAGAGTTCCCAATGCGCTTCCAATCTTGCTTAAACTTTTTGGTCCCCACAGATGTAGGGGAAGCTGTGGTAGTTTGATCCAGATTGGGATAGTTCGCAGCATGTCGTTCTTGAGGTTGAAATCGGGTTTCTAATCTCGTAAGAGCATAAGCATGCTCCTTATAGTGTAAGGCCCCTTCATAAGTACATAATAATGTTCAACGTATGAGTGGAATCGAAGGATAAAATACCATTCATCGTTGTAGTATATATCCGATAATCTCACGAATTTCCACATCTTAGACATGAACTATTTCACTCCATTCATACTTAAGTCGCCGCCAAGGACATACATGATTAGAGCAATATCCCAAAACTTCACTTCTGTTTCAATGTCAGAGTCTTTAATTTCAACTTCAATCTCTCTGTTGACAATTTTGGGGGTGACAAACTCGATAGACATACCATTACTAGCACTTCGATTGCCATTCAAAACATCAACCCATAGTTTTTTCCCCTCATTATTTTCCTTCGGTTTCTCCAGGTTTTGCAATTCGTCTTCTTCATCCTTTTTTCCTTCGTTTGTCACCGTGTTCCATCTAGTTTATCATTCTCATTTTCAGCTTCGCTATTACGGTGATTCGAACCCCCATTTTCAGCTTCACTATCCATTAACTTTTTCCTATTTTATTTTTTTAAATATAAATAACAACATTTGAACCTATTTTTAATTTAATGAAGAAAAACACAGAAAAAATATTAAATTTTTAAAATACAAAAATATCTAAAATAAAGCCATAATTATTTTATAATTATTATATATAAAAAATAGGGTTAATTGTGATTTACCCCCCTGACATATGAGCGTGTTTTGGTTTACCCCCCCCACCGTTGCCATAGGCAGGTTTTGGCAACGGTTTTTTCAAAAAAACCGTTGCCTAAAGGCATGGAGGGGGGTAAATCAAAACTCGCTCATATGTCAGGGGGGTAAATCACAATTAACCCTAAAAAATATTCATAATTTATATGATTATTGTTTGTTTTATAATTAAGTAACTCATTTGAAATTGATATGTGTATATAAATACATTGTATATTGTATGAAACGAGATAACACTCAATATCCATTTCACGGACCACTATTAAGACAATATATATTTTATTTTAATCAACAATTGTCTTTATTTGAGGGAATTTTTTTAATTTTCAAACGTGATTTTTTTTTCTTGTTCCATTTCACGGGTTTTTTTTATATGATTATTTAATACAATTGAATTTATATGATCCTTGTTTATTTTACAATTAAATAACACATTATAAATTGACATGTATATTTAAAAACATTTTATATTATAACAAATTGAAAATCATTCAATAATGGTGCACACCACTAACTTTCCATTACACAAGTCACTATTAAGACAATATCTATTTTATTTTAACCAACAATTGTCTTTAATTGAGAGATAAATTCTTTATTTTCAAATGTGAAATTTTCTTTTTTTTTTTCCAATTCTTTTTTTCATTTCAAATTTACATGTATATTTAAATATATTTTTTACAATATTAAATAAATTTACCCGTATTTTGCTAGTTTCTCATTATCTTGTTCTATTGCTGTTCATCAAATCAACCAATCGTTTGTTCTTTCGTAGTCGCTCGATCCAATGTTTTAAAATCGGACCAGTTATTAAACCGGTGAAGGTACTGGGTCGCTGGGTTAATTGGTCGAACCACTGAGTCATTGGTCGAACTGCATAACTAAACCGAATTAAACCAGATAACTCAGCTGAATAAATCAGTATCTATAAAAAAACTATATATTTAATAAATCGGTCGAACCGGGTGACTCAGTCTCTAAAAAATATCCCGATACCTACAAAATTTCAAAATCATAATTTTACAAGTTCATTCTTTAAATTCAAACTCTTGGCGTAGTCATCACACACGACAAAATAGTACAAAATACAAAATAATACAAAATTCATCTTCTAGTCATTCTCATATTGTTATTTTTGCATTAATAGTGGAGTGAAGGAGAGTAAAGAAAAATGATTACTTTCATATTACAACGTAAATATATCTTTTTATTATTAGAGATTAATTATTATACACTATCAGTGTAAAAAAATTTACACTCTCAATTTATTACTATCATCCGTTTGTATTACTTTATAGGTGATTAGAATAAAAGTCAAATTATTCTCAACAACAACGTCTACGATTAACTGACAGTGTAAAATTCTTTTACATTGTCAGTATATTTCAATTAATTTCTTATTATTATGCTTTTTTCTTTTCTAGCACTTTCTCATTTCTTCTTTTAATTATTTATTCTATTTTTTTAATCATTCCATATTTATATGTCATTTATTTATTTATTGTTTTCATTGATGTTTCATAGCATTAAGTTAATTACAATTAACTATTTTTGTGGGTAACCTAATTTTTATTATATTTGTTTAGTTAAAGATAGTTATACTGCAACTTTTCATACAAATTTTCAACAAAATTTCATTTTTCAAATCAAGATTTAGCCATTGGAATAAAAAAGAGAGGAGAAAGAAATTTATTGGAAATTTGTGTATTCATTTTTAATACTCTGGTGTATTTGTACTTAATACTCTATCGTCATTTAGATGGATAGCACTTCAAAAAAATTGTGAATGTCACCTAATTTTTCATTAATTATTGTTGGTAACCTCTTTGATTGTAACTTGAACAATTATATCAAAATATTATTACAATAAAATCAATGCATTTAAGATATATTTTTCATATTTCTACCTTTTATTTTTGGTAAAAGTAATAGTACTTCAAAGCAATCTATACGTGGGATGGAACAATTACTGTACATAATGAAAATAAGTTAAGGTTCATGGTTGAAATGTAAATGATGGAAAAGTTTTTCCCTTCATTGAAAATTACTAAACTATAGAGTAACAATGTCTTTTTTTAGCGTTCAAATAAATTTAATTTGATTTATTTCGTTAAAGTATATAATGAATCCCAGTAATTTGAAAACAATCAACATTGTACTATTAGATCAAATTTCTTTCTCGCCATTTTAATTTATTTAATTCAATTTAATGTTTTTTCTTCTTTTCTATTTTATTTTAACATCATTGTATATGCATTTATTATTGGCTCGAAAAAGATGTCAGAATAATCGTTAATTCTATTTTATTTTGAAGATATTTTTTATTTGTGATTTTGACATGCTTTAGAACATTAACAAAAACCAAATTAACTGAGATTGTCTGTGGGGGATGAGTTTGAGACGGTGAGTGAATCCGATAACGAAGATGAAGATAATGAACTTGACAATGATGGAGTGAGTGGTGATGGAGGTGGAGGCTGGGAGAGTTCAGAGGATGGGGATGAGGGTGTTGGTGGTGGTGATGTTGGTGGTGAAAGAGACCCTTCACATACCAGGAAGGATAGTTCTGAAACAGTCAGAAGTAGGGCCTCTGAACCTACCGAAAAAGTGGTTGATAGAGTAGCTGAGACTTGTGTGGCAGATGCAGCATGCACAAGGCTCGAGGTCGAGGGGTGTAACGAGCACATAGATAAAAACAAAAGCGAGTTGGCTCATATTGAAAAACAAGTGGATTGTGTGGATATTCAAAGCCCATTACAATATGCTTTGGACTCTGGGCGGCCTGATCCAAAAGATCTTGAAATGGATAAGGATCTTAACAGGGGTGATAATCTGGATATTCATGATGGGCTGTTAGACATGGAATGGTGCCAATCTCGTATTGGGCCAAAACATGGTATTGAAGGAGGTTCTAAATCAGGGACTGTATTAGTTTTTGCAAAGATTAGAAAAATTAAACCTATTAAGGATATATATGCAAAACTTCAGATTCCTTTTTCACCCTCCTACTTTACGGCTTTACTACAATCTGAGATTCCTAAACAATGTGACACAGGTATGATACAAGGGCCTCAGGCTGTCGAATTAGAAGATTCCTCCCCAAGATTCTCTGGAGAAAGTATTCTATGTTGTGATTCAGTGAGCGATGGTGATGTAATTCAAAGTAACATTCGTATCCGTAATTCAGTGGAGGATCTGCTTGCCAAGATTTGGTCCACGATGAAAAACATGGGCAATATTGGTGTTGAAGGGGATGATCATTTTGTGGGAAGAATAAGGAGGATGGAGGAAAGGGAGAGATTGTTATTCGATGAAAAGAAGGAGTCAGCTATCAGTGGTAAATGAATTGTGTTACTTTTAACGTAAGAGGGTGTGGGGGTCGATTAAAAAGAAGAAAAATCAGAAGTATATTCATGAAGGGCGGGGCAGACATTTGTTTTCTTCAAGAAACCAAATGCAAAAATATGACAGAAGAAATTGTTAGTAGTCTTTGGGGGAGTAATGAAGTTGAATGGTCTGCAAGTTGCTCAGAAGGTTTATCAGGTGGTTTGTTGATCTTGTGGAGAAAGAATTTCATCGTACCAATTTCAAGTCTTAAAGGGAGAGGCTTCTTATGTATTAACACAGTGTGGAGAAACAAAGTTGTATTCTTTGTTAATATTTATTCGGGTTGTAGTATATCAGACAAAAGAAAATTGTGGGCTGAGCTAATTGAATTAAAAGCCAAGAATCAGGGGGCTAGCTGGGTGATAGGAGGCGACTTTAATGCTATTAAGGAGCTGGCAGAAAGATTGGGCAGAAGCTGGGAGAATAAGGCAGAAATGAAAGAGTTCAAAGATTTCATAGATGCAATGGAGCTTGAAGACCTTCCATTGTCGGGTAATAAGTTCTCATACTGTAATCACGATGGCTTCAGCATGAGAAGAATAGATAGATTCATTATTTCTGGGGACATTGCCAATAATTAGAATACAGTGTTTCAATCGGTGGGGCAGCGGGATATCTCTGATCATCGTCACATTTGGCTAAAAGGGAGGAATACAAATTGGGGGCCTAAGACCTTTAAGGTCTTTGATTCATGGTTTGATCATCCAAATTTTTTGGATTTTGTAAAAAAGGCATGGGATTCTTTTCAAGCTGAGGGAATGCATCTCAAGTATTAACCAAGAAATTTCAATTGTTGCGGGACAGACTACGATGGTGGAACATCCACGTATTTGGATGGATTGACCTGCAAGTTGAGAATCATACAAAGATCATTAATAAAGTGGAGGAGAAGTTATCTAATAACGGTGGAATAGTATCAGTGGAGGATCTCAATAATAGAGGCATAGCGCAGAGAGAATTGTGGAAGGACTTGAAGTTGAAGGAGAGTTTTCTGCATCAAAAATCCAAAGTTAATTGGATCCAAAAGGGAGACTTGAATTCTAAGTATTTTCATAACTCACTCAAGTATAGAGCTAGGAGGAACAACATTGTTTCAGTTAGACATGGGGATGAGGTCATAGAAGATGTTTGTCGCATTAAAATGCATATCAAGGAGCATTTCAAAGGTCTGTTTAGCAAATCCAATATTCCTCGTCCATACCTCAATTTAGATGGCCTGTTGAAATTATCTAGTGAAGATATCCTGATGCTGGAGAAAGACTTTGAGGAGGATGAAATTCTGTTTGCAATCAGGAGTTGTTCTCCGGATCGCAGCCCAGGACCAGATGGATTCAGCCTGGGCTTTATTCAAAAATGTTGGGAGGTGATTCATGTTAATTTCATGAATTTTATACAGGAATTTTTTAGAACTGATAAACTTTCAAAGGCTATGACTTCTTCTTTACTCACTTTGATTCCGAAAGTAGACAATCCGCATAGTTTGGAAGATTATCGTCCTATTTGTTTAATCGGGTGTGTTTATAAAGTAATATCCAAACTGATGGCGGAAAGTATTATGAAGGCCATTGGTAAACTGATATCGAATTCTTAGTCAGCTTTTATTCCTGGACGGTAGATTTTGGATGGAGTTTTAGTCCTGAATGAAATTATTGATCTTGCTAAAAGGAGAAAACAAAGTTGTGTCTTTCTGAAGGTAGATTTTTCTAAGGCTTACGATTGTGTCGACTGGTCTTACTTGAGACGAGTTTTAGTTTCGATGGGGTTCGGTCAGCGATGGATTAGATGGTTGAATGTGGGAGTTTTTAAGAGTTTCATGTCAGTATTGGTGAATGACAGTCCCACTTCTGATTTTGAGGTGTATCGTGGATTACGACAGGGCGATCCGTTATCACCCTTCTTATTTGCCATTGCTGTAGAAGGTTTTGCTTTTCTTGTCAAAAGGGCTTCCAACTTGGGGTTGCTTCAGGGCTTCCAGATAAATAATGAGTCTCGCTATGAGTTGCTGCAGTTTACCGATGATACTGTTATAATAACTAACGGAGCATGGTCAAATTTGTGGGCATTTAAGGCAGTTCTGAAAGGGTTTGAACTTGTGTCAGGGCTAACGGTTAACACGGGTAAGACAAGGTTGTTTGGCATTAATGTGGAGAACAACTTTCTCATAGCGGCTGAACGGTTTTTGGCATGTAGGATTGGTAAGATACCTTTCTTGTTTATGGGATTAAGATTAGGTGACAACCATAGGAGAATATCATACTGGGATCCAGTAATCAACTGCTTCAAACGTAGGCTGGCAAAATGGAAGGGCAGACTCCTTTCCATAGGGGGTAGAGTGACTCTGATAAATTCTGTTATGTCTAATCTCCCTATACATTATTTTTCTTTTTTTAAGGTTCCCAAGAAGGTATTAAAAACTATAACATCTATTCAAAGGAAATTTCTTTGGCAAGGGTTTGACGAAAAGGCGAGAATAACTTGGATTAGTTGGGCGGATACTTGTAAAAGCAAAGCAGATGGAGGTTTGGGTGTGAAAAATCTTGATTGGTTTAATGAAGTTCTCTTGTCTAAGTGGAAGTGGAGAGTTTTAAACGAATCAAAGGCCATTTGGAGTCCGATAATGCGAGAGAGATATGAGGAGCAACTCAAGTTCTTAACTTCCAACGATAATGGTGTTGGTAGAAGGTCTGACTCGCAGTGGTGGAGAGATCTGATGAGTTTCAATTGTCCCTCTTCTCTAGTTTGGTTTGGCAGCTTTATATCTTACAGGTTGGGAAACGGCAGATCCATCATGTTTTGGAAGTCGCGATGGTTAGGGAATTCGCCCTTACAAGAAGTATTTCCTGTACTGTTTATGGCAGCAGAGAATCAAGAATGCTGCATTCATGAGATGAGAGAGTGGGAGAATAATGTTTGGAAATGGAAGCTTTATTCCTACAGTATGCAGGCTGATTATTTGGATGAACTACATAATCTAAATTTATTGCTGCAGGATGTTGTTATTCAACCGGATATTCAAGATAGCTTTATATGGTTCAAAAGCAAGTCATGTTACTATACTGTCAAATCTTTCTATGATATCTTGGTTTGCGGACGGCGGGAGAATTCTACAGATTCCGACAGTAAGGAATTAATGGAAGATTTGTGGGCTAGTTTCGTTCCGTTCAAAGTGCAAATATTTGGTTGGAGATTGTTGTTAAATAGATTTTCGACAAGAGGTAATTTACTCCGGCGTAACGTGATATCAAGCTCTCATGACACGGTATGCCCTTTATGTTTTAATTACGTAGAGGAGGGTCTTCACCTGTTTATTTGCTGTTCCAAATCGCAAGGCATTTGGCATAAAATTTCTGCATGGTTGGAAATTAATGTTGTCCAAGAATCATCCATAAAAACACATCTATCTTCTTGGAAGAGGTTTTTAAAGGGGAAGTGTTCTAGCACTATTGCCACAAGTATTTGGTTGATGGTATGTGGGGGAATATGGTGGGCAAGGAACCAAATTGTATTTAACGACGATTTTTGCGATTTGGAAGAAATAGTAACTAGGATCAAATTTTTGTCTTGGTGGTGGATCCTTATTTTATGTAAGGGATCTATGTCATGTAATTTTTATCAGTGACATTTGTATCCCTTTGATTTCTTGTAAGGTTTGATTTAAATCTTATGTTTATTTGGTTGTAAATGGGTTGGGTATCTCTTATACCCCTTTTAATGCTAATACATCTCTTGCTTATCAAAAAAAAAAAAAAAGTTTTCTTAAAGTTTTGCTATTTTTTGAATCTCATTAGATTTTTAGTCCATTTAAGTTGGTTACCTTAAAAAGGTATTTGATTAAATTTTTTTTATAAAAGTAATATTATAATTTATAACTATATATATGGGATAGAAAGTTTAAGTTGACCTATTTTTATTTATTTAAAATTATTTTTTAAATAACTTTTTAATTTTTTCTACCAAAAGAATTCCATAAATGAATAATTTTTTAACATTTTAAATAAAAAATCTGACATAACTTTTTACAATGTATACAATATTTTTTTCTTTCCTCATTTATACAAAATTAATAGAAAATATTCGTTTATATTTTTGAAGTGTGCTCGTTAAAAAAAACGGACAAACAAACACTAATAAGAGATAGAGAGTTTAGGTTAACTTTTTTTTTTGTCAAAATTACTCCGTAAATAACTTCTTAACTTTTTCTACCAAAATTACTCAATAAATAAATAACTTCTCAATATTTTAAATAAAAAAAAAATTGAAATAATGATAACTTCTCAACATAACTTTTCATAACTTATATAATATTTTTTTCTTTTCGTATTTATAATGTTTATTCATCAAATTTATTACACATAATTTAAATTAAAATTAATAATAAAGTATTTGTTTATATTTTTGACGCGCGTTCATTAAAAAATACAGACAAATGAGATGCTAGTATACAGTAACAAGAACCAATTCCTACGAGGAGTTAACAACATTAATTAACTACCTACCCATTGTAGAAACATGCCACTAATTTTCATATTTTGCCCTTTTTCAATTTTTAAATTTACATTGGAAAATGTTTTTAAAAAGTTTTACATTGAAAAATGTTTTTAAAAACAAAATTTACACTGAAAAATGTTCATACATGTAATTAATATAATATGCAAAGTTTCCCAATTAATGTCCTCTCCGAACACCTATGGGTCTTTGACTTTTTGGACTGGATAAAAAAAGTCCTATTATAATATAGGTTAAAAAATTAATTTCTGAGTTAGACTATGTATGGACTTTGGACTACTTAACTCTAAACGAGTTTTTTTTTTAAATTATTTTTATATAAAAATTAAAATAAAAACTCTATAATATTTATTATAAATACAATAAAAAAAATTATATTGAAGCGTGATATATTTTTAAGTATTATATTATTTTTTATAAATACTGTTGTGACAAACAATACCAATTAACAAATTCTTGATTGAGAAAACAGGGTTTCTTGGGTGAACAATGAAACAGTTAGAACAAAGAGATAGCGAGAGAAAGAAAGAAGGAGAATAGGATTAGGGCAAACTGTTTTTCTATTCACTTACTCAATTAGGGTACAAATGATTACAAGTGAATAACAACAATTGACCTCTCTCAACAACCTGAGAGATCTAGCCTATTTATAGGCTACTAAGTTAACTTAAATAACAAACTAACCTAAACAACTGGATCCATAACACAAGACCCAATTCGACATTACATTTTGACATTACATACTAGAATTAACTTCGACTACAACATGTAAGACTTCGACATCAGCATATGAACCAGCTTCGACTTTATGTTTGTCTCCTGTCGAAACATGAAAGCTATCCCTGCTGACAACATCCCCGTCAACAATACTAGAGTTCGATCCAATATCCCACAAATACCCACCTTGGAACAAACTCTACGATAATAGGGAATATACTAGATTTCATCATGCAACTTTATCAACTGCATACAATGAAAAAACTTACAGCTCGATAATGTCTTGATGATCATTTCAGCAACATTGTCATCAGTCGAAACCTTCAACACTTGGATTTCTCTACGCTCGATTATCTCTCTGACTAATTGTAGCCTTACATCGATGTGCTTGGTTTGCTCATGATAGGATGAATTCTTCGACAAGTGTATTGCACTTTGACTATCACATTTAACAGTGATAACTCGACCTTGAAGTTTCATCTCCTTTACAAAACCTTCAAGCCACAATGCTTCTTTCACAACTTCAGTGAGGGCAATATATTTTGCTTCAGTGGTTGATAAGGAAACAACCTTCTGAAGTGTTGTTTTCCAACTGATTGTTGTGTCGAACATAGTGAACACATATCCAGAAATAGATTTTCTGGAATCCATACAACCTGCATAATCAGAGTCGACATAACCTTCGATTTTGACTTTGCTATCATCACCACAGGCTCCACCATAAATCAAGACTCTTCTCAGATACCCATTTATGTACCTGAGAATCCACTTTAAAGCTTGTCAAGTGCGCCTTTCTAGGATTGGAAATATACATGCTTATAAGGCTCACTCCATACGCTATGTCTGGCCTTGTACACACCATAGCATACATCAAAGAACCTACTATACTAGCATATGGAATGCTACTCATATAGATTCTTTCAGCTTCAGTACTCGGACTTTGAGTAGTACTAAGCTTAAACTGGGGATTTGTCAGAGTCACAACAGGCTTTGAATTCGACATACCAAACTTCTCGAGAATATTTCGTAGGTATGTCTCTTGAGATAAACATAATATTTACTATTTTCTATCTCTCTGGATGTCAATCCCAAGAATCCTGGTGGCATCCCAGATCCTTCATTTCGAACTCCTTACTAAGTTCAGCCTTCACCTCCATTACACCCTCGACATTGTTGCTAGCTATGAGGATATCATCCACATAAAGAAACAAAATAACAAGTGAGTTCCAGGTCGATATCTGAAGTAAACACAGTGATCGAACTGACTCCTAGTGAAACCAATGTATGCCATGAACTTGTCGAAACTCCTGTTCCACTGTCGAGGAGATTGTTTCAGGCCATAAAAAGACCTATTTAGCTTGCACGCATAATCTTCCTTATCCTTTTCTGCATACCTTTCAGGTTGCCGCATCAGGAACGTTTCATCTAGATCACCATACAAGAAGGTTGTCTTAACATCCATTTGTTCAAGTTCTAGGTCGAACTTATCCACCATGGCCAACAACATTCTAATGGATTTATGCTTTACAACAGGTGAGAACACATCGTTGAAGTCGACACCTTCGTTCTGACTGAATCCCCTAGCAACCAACCTTGCCTTAAAGCGCTTCGACATCACTCATTTGATTCCTTCCTTGACCTTGAAAATCCATTACAACTGACTAACCTTGCACATGTAGGTTTCTCAATCAGCTCTGAAATTCTGGCATAGCAGACAACAGATGTCCTAACACATGTCAAGACATTGTTCTACATAATTATTAAACAAGAGTAGAACAACAGATTGAACCCCAGGATATCAGTAACTGCAGAAACACAGATGTTTCGACATCTGTTCCAACATGTTAATCAAAACTGAACTGTAAATTGTAGAATGATAAACAAAACAGAATATGATGACCCAGTTCAATGCAAATCACCTACATCTGGGGGATACCAATCCAGGAAGAAGAATCCACTATCAGTAGTATAGTTTTATGTAAATAACCTGAGGTTTACAGTAAACACCCACGTTTACCTATCACTACCCAATGAAAACTTTATCTAAGAACTTCATCCTAGATAAGAGAAACCTATCTCACTCCCTAAATCATAACCTGTGATTATCTAACAGTTACTCTACCATAACTTCATCATTCTATTGAAAGACCCCCTTTCAATACAAAGTTCAGTCAAGCTTCCTTGACTAACAAGTTAACTTGGATTTGCTTTAAAGCTTCATCCAAGAATAATACACGATTCATTACCTATGGGTTTCTGAATCTGTACAAGTACCTATGTCTACCACAATGTATCAAATCGATACAGAGGGAGACTTACAAGAGAAACCTACGACTCTCAAAACCTAAACCCTACTTTACAAAATATGATTCCTAAGTCTATGTCGTTCTCTCTCTCTTCTGCATTAGGTCTTGGTCTTCTTTTATAAGCTTCTGCTGCGCTGGAATTTCAATCTTCTTTCCTTGACCTATTACCAATTGCGACTTGAAACTTGGAATAGAAAATAAAACCTGTTGACAGTCATGATGTCGAATCTTCATGCTGCGACATTTCTTTCGACATCTCTGGTCTGGGGCATAAATCTTCATGTTGGAACACCTCTGCCAACATTATGTTTTTCCAAAATTTAGTCAAACCATTGGAGCTTTCAATCTCCCCCTTTTGACAAATTTTGGCTAAAATATTCTTCAGCTTGATGGTGCATGCAGTGGAATGAGGGAGAAGATAACCTCTTTATTCCCTTGTGACACTAAATACATACTTACTTCCTAACTCTGATCACAAAACACAATTCCCAAGATGTTAGAACTACCTAGAACGTTATAACTTCCTTTTGAGATATTGAGGCATTCTTTCAGATCAATAGCACAGATGCACATACACCACTCAGCACTAAGCAAAAATCCATTCTCCCCCTTTACAGCCAAAAGTTGGCAAAAATGACCCATGCAAACCCATACCTAGATTGTGCTTACCCAAACACGGACAAACCCATTTGCTCTCAACTTAACAAGAAAGGTGTTCTAGCACAATCCTCCTTAAATATTGAAGAAGCTACAAAGGTAGAGCCACTCCTTTTGGAAGAAACAAAAGACTAGTCAAGGAGTGCAATAACTGCTGGTCAAGTTAGTTTTAAAAGATTCCACCTTTTCTGACTTGTCCTTGAAATCGCTTCTGAACAGTGTCCTGATACCTAACCTGATTTTGTCAGATTTATGGTCCCCACAGACAGAATCATAATTACACCCTTCTTTTATTATTCTAAATTAATCCCTTAATCCAGAATTAGCAGACTTGATCACTATTGAACTTTCTTCCAGAAAGCAATAAAGACTCCCAAGATACTTGTACCACTTTTGATTCAGTCCATTGACACCCTAATGATAGAATCAGAACAACCTGATAAGTCCACCTAGAACTTATACCAGTAGAGCAATGTCACAACATCTCGTCTGACATATCATCCTCAACTGAGGCAATCTATCACAAACAGCTTGAAACCACAAACAATCTTGATAACCAATCTGCACTACTGCCACAATATATCCATAACAGAAGTCTAACTCCCCCTGTCATAGATAACCAGTGCTCCTTTGCTCGAAGAACACCCTGACAGTCATGATATCGAATCTTCATGCTACAAAATTTCTTTCGACATCTCTGGTCTGGGGCATAAATCTTCATGTTGGAACACCTCTTCCAACATTACGTTTCTCCAAAATTTAGTCAAACCATTGGAGCTTTCAAGCCCCCAAGTGTTATTATCATGAAGAGATTTCATCTCGTCATCCATGGCTTTTCGCCATTCAATCTTATTTCGACTCCTCATAGTTTCCTTGTAGTCTTTAGGTTCTTCCCCAAGTACCTCACTTGCAAGGATTAATGCAAAAGCTATAAGATCTGCACAACCAAGTCTCTGAGGTGGCTTGATGACTCTTCTCAAACTATCTCTCGCCAGTAGGTAGTCATCGATAATTTCCTCAGCCTTTTCAGCATCTTGCTCTTCTTCTTCGACTTCATCTGGGTTATGTACTTCAGCATCACTATGCTCCACCTCAACATGAATCTCTACCTATTCCAGCTCCTCTTCAGAGATTTCTGCACTTCGACCAACATCACCAGTTTTCTTGAACGCCATCTTGACTTCATTGAAGACTACATCATGACTTGTGATACATTTTCCGTGACCTGGTACTAGGCACCACAACCTATAGTCTTTAACTCCCTCAGGATATCCAAGGAACATGCATGTAAGAGCTCTAGGTTCGACATTATCTTGCCTAATGTGAGCATAGGCTAAACAACCAAATACTCTCAGTTTGTCGAGATCTAGTGGTTGACCCGACCAAACTTCTTTAAGTGTCTTCATTCTCAAGGCGGTCGAGGGACGTCTATTTATCAGATAAGTTGCTGTCGAAACAACCTTCGCCCAAAACACATTCTTCAATCCAGCACTAACTGTAGCGGCAAAATCGTGAGTGTAAGCTATTGATTAACTTAACTCGAAAAGCAAGAGTCGCCACCGCACTTTTATTTTATCCAAAAGGAAAGGAAAAAGAGCGAACAAAACCTACACAAGCTCTATAATAAGAACAAGTGAAGAGAGTCTGGGTTCGGGGGGTTGGTTACGCAATGGGAAGGTGTTAGCACCCAAAACGTCTATAGTACTCTATAGGAGCCCTTTGAAATATCTACCGCTTTTGGTCTGAAAACGTTTGCTTGAAAAGAGATTGAGGAGATGAGAAGAGAAATTGTTTTTTAAGATTTTTGTGTTTGGAGAGACTTGTCGTCTCATGCCTACGTACCCACGATGTGCAATGTAGGATCAAAACCCCGTAGTTCGTGGTACAAAGAATGAAAATTGTTTGTTTTGGTTGTTTTTAAAATATAAAGACAAGTCGTCATTTCTAAGCGAATAATTCCGCTTAAAGAAATGAATCATGTCTAAACTTATGAAAAAAGTTAAAGGAAAAAGTGCACGAGGGCACAAAAGGAGAGTGATGAGTTTGATGTTTTTTAAGTCTTTTGAAAAAGGTGTCAATATGCTTATGTAGTTTAGCATTTGTTAAGAAATGAAAGGAAAAGAGTAAAATCACTTGACAAAGTCAAGGTTTGATTATGAAAGATGTGATAGTTTGAAAACAAGAATGTTTTGAAAAAGAGAGAGAGTTTTGAAAATTGAAGAATGGGGAGGAGAAGAAGTGACTATCCTAAAGCATAAAGTAAAAGCTAAGGATAAGAATAGGCTAACCACACAAGTAAGCTCCATAGTCTTCGAACCACAATTCCAAAGCAAAGGGAAAAAGTCCTAGTTCTAAGTCCAAGGTTCCAAGAATTGCATTGGATGTCCAAGGTCTAAGTGTAAAACTCCATGTCCATTGCAAAGGATAGTAACCATAGTCCAAGATTAGAATCACAAGTTTTTTAGAGGTTTTGGCCTTTATTAGTGTTTTAGGTCCAAGTGGACAAAGAGAAAAAGGCATAAGCATAAACATGTGTCCAACGGACAAAGGGAAAATTACGGAAGCATAAACATGAAATGAAATGATAAAATGAAGCATAAAAGTAAAAGAGATAGGGTGCGAGAAGTAATTGTAAAGAAGTTAGTACAAGAGTAAATGTTAGTAAGTTAGTAATTAGTGGTTAAAGTTAGTGATCAATTATAATTGAATATTTGCACTTAGGTCAAGATTAATGAGAACTCATTAGAGGATTGATAAGACTAAAGCCTCCTAACAACAAGTTCCATAAGTTTTGAACCAAAAGACAAATAATCAATTATTTTTGATAATTATTCCGAGGCGGGACAAATTTTGGTCTATGTTAAGCGCACGCCGAGTAATTTGTTCGAGCAATTACCCTACGAATGAGGCCGACCATGAGATGTATGTGTTAATGCATGCGAGATGAACGATATAGGGATCGTTATCCTAAAGCGGTGCCACACGAAAAGAAAAGGTGGAAATGATCTCGTCTCGATCGAAATTCAACAAAGAAATTTCATGATCACTTCGACTTTCATCGATCAAAAAGAAAATAGATGAAGAAAAGTGGATCTAAAAAAAATTATGATCCACACAACCAAACCAAAATGAAGTAAAATGAGAAAATCAAGATAAAATAAAAACAAGAATTAAAAGATAATTCACATAATAGAAATTTTTTCATGACTTTTTTTTCAAGAAACTTTTATAACAAAATTCTAAAACCAGAATTTAAGAAAAAAACTAAATCAAAAGTTACTAAAAAAATAGAAACTAATTGGAATTATTTAAAAAAAAAAAAAAAAAGAAAGAAATGGAGGTAAGAATGGAATGGTGGTGTAGTGTTAGAAAATCCATGTGCATGGCTAGGCCCATGGTACTACATAGTTTTGTTTTTTAGAAAATAAAAAAAAAGAATGCTACAAAAGTAATAAAAGGAAAAAATCAGAAAAAAGAAAAAGTAGTAGCAATGTATCTTCTTCTTCTTCATTTGCAACGAACACTATTCATCCACCATAGCCAACACTTCGAAACTCCACCAAATCGGAAGCGACGGGAAGAAAATTTGTGACGGTTTCAATCGGGAAGAAATGCTCTACACAACGGTATAACCGGTTTCAAGAATCGTTACCGACGGATACGACTCGAAATTACCGAAAAAAGCTTCAAACTACCTTCAAAGTGGTGAGAAATGTTCTTCAATTTTTCTTCCTCTGATTATAGCTTGAATTTCTTTAAAATGGAGAATGAATTGTTGTTGTTGATGTTGAATTGGAATTGTGAGAATTTGTTACGGTTTAGATTTTGGAGTTGAAACTTTGATGAAGATGAAAGAAGATGGAGTTGGAAGGTTGTTGAAGCTTGAATTTGATGGAGGTTGAGTATGGATTTTGACAGAGGTTTGAAGGCTTTCCAAGCTTGAAATTGGAATGAGGTGAGTATGTTATTTATAGAAGGATTTGGTGAATTGAAATGAATTTTCCGCTGCCGTTTTGGATTGGTTTCTTGCGTTTTGAAATTGTGATGAATTTTCGTGTGTTTGATTTTGGCTCGGATTGGAGCTGCTTGTATGGCGTGAGGTGTGGACGGCTTGTGTGTTGCTTATGAAAGAGTTGTTTTGGAGCATGTGTGAGGCGTGGTAAGCTGGCTTGGAGTGAAGCTGGGTGGTTTGGATGTAATGAAGCTGAAAAAAAAATGGCTTCTTTTTGAACGTGCAGTAGCTGTTCACGGCTTCATTTTGTGTTGGTTGTGGAAGTCGTGAGCTGGGCCGGCTGGGAATGTATGTGTGGTACGTGTGAGTTCAAGGCTAGGAAGTTTGGATTGAAGTGGATGGCCGGTGTGGGCTTGTTGAAGAAATGGTTTTTTTTTGCAATTTTTTCAATTGAATCTTTTTAATGAATTGGGCTTAATGAAATTGAATCATGGATTTAGAAAAAGAATTGGAAATAGAAATGTGGATGATTATTTAGAGAATGGATTTGAAAATGGATATAGATTTTGTAATATGGATAAAAAGGAAATGGTTTTTAGAGTTGGATTTGAATTAAAAATGGTTATAAAAAAGGGATATTAGAAAAAATAAAATGGATTGGATAGAAATTTGGTTTAGTAAGATGGAAAAAGGATTGGTTTTTTAAAAAAAAAATGGTTTAAGGAATGGAAATGAAAATGGATCATGAATAGCAGATCTCTATTTTTAGCCCGAAACCAATCTTAAACTTGTTTCCACAAGCCTCTGATAAAACACAGCTACCACTGAACAAGCCACAACTGAACAACGGCCATTTAAATCTATTTTTCTGAACCCAAAACTCATATGAACCACTGCTTGATAAACTGAAGAATCTCAGCACAAGGCATCTTGCTTTTGAACAACCACATATGACTTGAAATCACTTCATTGTCTTTGACAAACCTGCACAACACACAGAGAGAGAAACAAGCAAATGGCAACATATTTTGCTTAGAGGTTAGATAAACAGGAACAACTAGGAAAGTGAGAATCACACAGGTGCTCAGAAGAAACACAAATTGTGATCTTGCTTGTGGTATGAGATGCAAATGAAAAGAGTGGAATCTTAGGGGTAAAAATTAGGGTCTTACAGCTGCCCCTATTTAAGTTTCTTCAATCAGGAGATATGAAGGTTGAAAACTTCGTCTCGACAAGATTGAAGATACTTAAATACAGAAAACCGAATTTTTAGCCATAAGATGTCACAAGATGATATGAATGCAAAGAATGAAACACACTGCGGGGAGACTTGAAACAAAGGATTTAAGGTAAATTGAGGGAGATGACGTGAAAAGACACGCCGGGGAACACAAGCTATTTCTGGAGATCTGTCAAGGCGACAAGAAATATCCATCAATAGTTGGAAAGAGAGGGACAAGACCCTGGGAAGACAAGTAGTGACATCCAAGAATAGCATTGGGTGGAAACTACAAACAAGACAAAAGGTAAGTCAAAGGACGTCCAAGAATAGCATTGGACAGCAACAAGAAAGTTTCTGGTAAAAACGGCAGCGTCATCCAAGAATAGCATTGGATGGAGGTGAAAAACACTCTGTTGGGTAAGATATCCAAGAATGGCATTGGATAAAGGCACTGCAACATTCAAGAATGGCATTGAATGAGGCAACAACAAGCATCAGAGACATCCAAGAATAGCATTGGACTCAGCTGAGGAAAAGATATCCAAGAATGGCATTGGACTTAGCTGGGGAAAAGGTGTCCAAGAATGGCATTGGACTCTGTTGAGGAAATCATATCCAAGAATGGCATTGGACAGAAGAAATCACAACATCCAAGAATGGCATTGAATGTAGTGAGAAAAGTTCTGGAAAATACATCAGAATTATCCAAGAATGGCATTGGATAAAAGGTTCACAATATCCAAGAATGGCATTGAATAAAGTGAGCAAGGACCTTCAGGAATGGCACTGAAAGGTAAAGATAAACTCATTCAGGAATGACACTGAATGAACAGATACAACTTTCAGGAATGGCACTGAAAGGTAAAGGTAAATCACTTCATTCAATAATGGCATTGAATGACAGTGAAAAAGACATCCAGGAATAGCACTGAATGCAAAGGAGAAAACTCATCCAGGAATGGCACTGAAAGTAAAGGTAAAAACTTATCCAGGAATGACACTGAATGAACAGGTAAAACTTTCAGGAATGGCACTGAAAGTAAAGGTAAAAACTCATCCAGGAATGGCACTGAATGAACAGGTAAAACTTTCAGGAATGGCACTGAAAGATAAAGGTAAATCACTTCATTCAAGAATGGCATTGAATGACAGTGAAAAAGACATCCAGGAATAGCACTGAATGCAAAGGAGAAAAAATCATTCAGGAATGGCACAGAATGACAGGTAAAACTTTCAGGAATGGCACTGAAAGTAAAGGTAAAATCTCATCCAGGAATGGCACTGAATGAACAGGTAAAACTTTCAGGAATGGCACTGAAAGTAAAGGTTAAAACTCATCCAGGAATGGCACTGAATGAACAGGTAAAACTTTCAGGAATGGCACTGAAAGTAAAGGTAAAATCTCATCCAGGAATGGCACTGAATGAACAGGTAAAACTTTCAGGAATGGCACTGAAAGTAAAGGTAAAAACTCATCCAGGAATGGCACTGAATGAACAGGTAAAACTTTCAGGAATGACACTGAAAGATATCCAAGCAGATCTGTTGGGGATTATAGAGGAGAGAAAAGACTTCCAGGAATAGCACTGGGAGAAACAAGAGGGACAAGGTATCCAGGAATGGCACTGGAGATCAAAAGAGACAGACATCCAGGAATGGCACTGGAGAAACACGAGGCATACATCCAGGAACGGCACTGGAGTGAAAGAATACAAAGATCCAGGAAAGCAGGACGTCCAGGAATAGCACTGGAAAGAAAGAAGACAGGACAAGACATCCAGGAATAGCACTGGGTGAAAAGACAGGTAACTGGCAACATTCAGGAATAGAACTGAATGAAAAGGTAGGTAAAAGTTTTGGTAGGTGCCAAGTAAGTTGGACTTTGACCACAAGGTGAGATGTTGAAAGCAACAGGACCTCGGAAAAATGCATATGAGCACGAAGCAAACTTTGAGCTATGAAAATGTTTCTATGCAATGATATGTAAATGATTTATGTATGCGATGCAGATGATAGAGACAACTGAGATAGACTCTTTTGTGAGGGAAGAATGGAACTTTGATTCCTCAACACAGGGAACACTGCCCACTCTGCTTGGATAGAAGATGTTGAACACATCTCTGTCACACTTAAATTATATCAGGCTGATGGTCTTTTGAAGAAAGACATCTTGAGGATTCTTGAATAAAACTGCCCCAGATTGATTGACTGATGAGGATAAACTGATCATAGCCTCAGTTTGACTATTGCAGGGAAAAAATGAACTGATCATGGCTTCAATTCTTGAAATAAATGTTGAGAACAAACTGATCATGGCTTCAGTTGGATTATTGTTGGGGATGAATGAACTGATCATGGCTTCAGCTCTTGAGATGATTGCTGAGGATAAACTGATCATGGCTTCAGTTGCTGGGGATGAACTGATCATAGCTTCAGCTCTTGGAATAAATGTTGAGAAGGCTAAACTCAGTATGAATCTTGAAAGAGATCTTATGGTTAACCAAATCTGAGAATACCTTGAACTGAGCAACAAATCTGATTCACAACAGGATCTGGATGTAATGTGCCCCTGATAAGATCACTGACCAGGTTTCTCAACTGTTTGAAAATTCCTTGATGAGGAAAGTTTGCCTGTAAATAAGATTATTCAAACAGACATGGTAATTTTAATGCAAAGCTCAATGCAATTTTGAAACCAAAAATCATTTTTGGAATGATGTTATTGATGTAAAGCAAAATGAATCACTTGTCAAAACACGGTGATTTAGACATGCAAGGATGAAAGGTAAAGCAAAGGTAAGACAACAAAGCAAATGATTGGCAACAAACATAGGAGTCAGTTTACGCAACCTTGCTGTAGTATGCTTTCAAAAGAAACCTGGCTTCAATTAGGTCTTTTGAATGTTGTAACGTGGTCTGATTCACGGTTTTTGAAACAAAGGATATAGGCTCAAAGTTTATTTGTACCCAACCCATTCTTCGTGATGATCTCCAGTCCTACGCTCAGTTAATTCAGATTACGCATTCAGGTTCCACGTGATTCTGGAATTGCAACATTGTTATGATGATGGTTCAAGGACCAAGGTATTTTGAGATGACAGTCACTCTTTCTTACAACCTTTTGTTGTTTTTTATGAGGACCTTAGTCAACTCGTTTTGTCTTTGAGGATTTTGGCAACCTCTTGATTTTTCTTTTGTTATCCCTAACTTTTGCCTGAACTGTGTCATTTGAACTTACAGTCAGCGGGATGCCCCAATTTTTGCCTAAGTGTCCTTCATAGGTTTTGACTTAGCGGGCTCTTTTTTCCATCTCTTTTTTTTTTGAAATATAGTGACTGTCTGGCTTAATGATTTCGGTGAACCATCATTGGCTTTTGATTTAAAAGACATCTTCGACACTTCTTTGGTGTGTACGAAAGAAAACTTGTGATTGCAACCTTTATTGAAAGTGTTTTGCATGCACAGTCAAATTAACTGAGAACTACCCATCCCCAGGTTAAGATGCGGGTTTTTTCGTATAGAAAGAAACTCCAACTTCTAGGCTCAAAGGGGTTGACAAGGGATTAACTTCCTTATTTCTCCAGTGTTTAGGAGTTGAAACAATGCCTGTACATCCTCAGCCAAGTTTCAATTGAAAGCATACAGTTTAGCAATTTTAGGTATTTCGTTTTCATCATCCTCCCTCCAATCTTTGCATAAACAAAAGCTTGATAAAGAAAGTGAACAGGAGATATATTTTTTGTGAAAACGAAAGCATAAAGATGCACACCGTGGATGAATTTGAATCAAACATTGCATTGCTCATTTCATTGAAATTACCATGAAAGTACAAATAAAGTTCAAAAGCAAACAAACAATACAATCAAAGGAAAATGCAAACAGAAAGAAACAAGGCTTAGTGATTAATCAGCAACAAAGATGAGCTGTCCCGTCTGAAACACTGGCTTTAGGAGATGATCCATCTGAACTCGCTCAAACTTCACTTGGCATGCTCTGGCAAAGGGTTGTTGACAACATTGGGATTGTCATCAAGAAAGGTCAGAATATTTGCTTTCACCAATTCTTGCACTCTAGCTTTTAATGCGAAACAACCTTCTAAGTCATGACCTGCCCCACCTTGATGGAACTCACAGTGAAGATCAGCCCTATAGCCGGCTGGAAGAGGATTTGGAGGAGGAGGTAGAGTCCTTGTTGTAATCAATCCTTTCTTTACAAGACAAGGATACAGCTCAGTGTAGGACATCGGGATAGGATCAAAGTTAACCCTATTGCGAGTCTGATTCTGTCTAACAGTCTGACGAGGAGCTTGAGCTGGTTGAGCATTAGCAACTGGAGCAACTGCAGCTACATATTGTTGTCTCTGACGAGGTTTCCTGTCAACTGAAACAGCATGGGTATCACCATCCTTTTTCTTTTGAAAATTCCCAGCATACTTTTTAGCACCACTGAAAGCTTCAGCATTAGCAATCCTCCCTTTCTTGATACCTTCTTCTAGTCTTTCTCCAATAATGACTAGGTCAGCAAAACCAGATGATACACTGCCTATCATCTTTTCCCAATAGAGTGGCTGAAGAGTGTCCATGAACAGACCAGTCCTCTGAGGTGGTTCACCTCTAGCAATCAGAACTTGCAGCATTTCTGTGAGCTTGGTCATACCGGCCTTCAACTCAGCAATTTCAATTCTGACTTCGGCATTATGTTGTTCTTGACTTTCCATTCTCAATCTGACAGCAGCTCTAGTTCCGTAGTTGTGTTGAGGAAACAGCTTGACAGTGAACAGATAACTGGAGAAGGAGACAGTCGAAATGAGCTTCTGAGACAACTTGGAAGAAATGCATATGTATGCTCATGGATGCAAGAATGCATGAATGCAGTAACCACAAACAAGATCACTCAAAGCACACAGGTTCAAAGGTTTGAGTCACGAGCATGGAGTCGAGGTCAAGAACCAATCCATAAAGGGTATGTACTAAGGTTTGTCTTCATTATACCTGCAGAAAATAGCGGTTCTAACAGAGTGCCCAGGGTCCACAATTCACTATCAGACACACCAGCACACCGATTTGCTCGGAGGTTGGTAGTTATCCTCAAGAGAATCTAACCTGAGTGTGGCATCGCGTGACAGCTAAGTCAGATTTGCATCTTCATAGCTTCCGCGCCACGATACTAAAATGGCTAGGATGGGTTAAAGGTTACTACGGTCCTCAGTGTTATAGGTTTCTATGGAAAAAGTAATGCCTTCTCGATTGCTCGATCGACATCAGTAATTCCAAAGAAGCAACCACCGAGTGGATGGATTCTCAAGTTCTTCTTTTTCAGGATTCGACTCCTTCAAAGTTCCCTTGACTATACCATCCTCCTATCTCAAAGTACACTCTGGTCCGGGTATAAGACCTATCTCACACACAGAGGAACTCCAAAACAGAACAATCCTGTAACAAGCAAATCAGACAAAAGTAGTAAATAAGTCAAAGTAGGCTAAACCCCTCAAGGAACCAGAGATCCCCAGCAGAGTCGCCACTTTCCTGTAGCGGCAAAATCGTGAGTGTAAGCTATTGATTAACTTAACTCGAAAAGCAAGAGTCGCCACCGCACTTTTATTTTATCCAAAAGGAAAGGAAAAAGAGCGAACAAAACCTACACAAGCTCTATAATAAGAACAAGTGAAGAGAGTCTGGGTTCGGGGGGTTGGTTACGCAATGGGAAGGTGTTAGCACCCAAAACGTCTATAGTACTCTATAGGAGCCCTTTGAAATATCTACCGCTTTTGGTCTGAAAACGTTTGCTTGAAAAGAGATTGAGGAGATGAGAAGAGAAATTGTTTTTTAAGATTTTTGTGTTTGGAGAGACTTGTCGTCTCATGCCTACGTACCCACGATGTGCAATGTAGGATCAAAACCCCGTAGTTCGTGGTACAAAGAATGAAAATTGTTTGTTTTGGTTGTTTTTAAAATATAAAGACAAGTCGTCATTTCTAAGCGAATAATTCCGCTTAAAGAAATGAATCATGTCTAAACTTATGAAAAAAGTTAAAGGAAAAAGTGCACGAGGGCACAAAAGGAGAGTGATGAGTTTGATGTTTTTTAAGTCTTTTGAAAAAGGTGTCAATATGCTTATGTAGTTTAGCATTTGTTAAGAAATGAAAGGAAAAGAGTAAAATCACTTGACAAAGTCAAGGTTTGATTATGAAAGATGTGATAGTTTGAAAACAAGAATGTTTTGAAAAAGAGAGAGAGTTTTGAAAATTGAAGAATGGGGAGGAGAAGAAGTGACTATCCTAAAGCATAAAGTAAAAGCTAAGGATAAGAATAGGCTAACCACACAAGTAAGCTCCATAGTCTTCGAACCACAATTCCAAAGCAAAGGGAAAAAGTCCTAGTTCTAAGTCCAAGGTTCCAAGAATTGCATTGGATGTCCAAGGTCTAAGTGTAAAACTCCATGTCCATTGCAAAGGATAGTAACCATAGTCCAAGATTAGAATCACAAGTTTTTTAGAGGTTTTGGCCTTTATTAGTGTTTTAGGTCCAAGTGGACAAAGAGAAAAAGGCATAAGCATAAACATGTGTCCAACGGACAAAGGGAAAATTACGGAAGCATAAACATGAAATGAAATGATAAAATGAAGCATAAAAGTAAAAGAGATAGGGTGCGAGAAGTAATTGTAAAGAAGTTAGTACAAGAGTAAATGTTAGTAAGTTAGTAATTAGTGGTTAAAGTTAGTGATCAATTATAATTGAATATTTGCACTTAGGTCAAGATTAATGAGAACTCATTAGAGGATTGATAAGACCAAAGCCTCCTAACAACAAGTTCCATAAGTTTTGAACCAAAAGACAAATAATCAATTATTTTTGATAATTATTCCGAGGCGGGACAAATTTTGGTCTATGTTAAGCGCACGCCGAGTAATTTGTTCGAGCAATTACCCTACGAATGAGGCCGGCCATGAGATGTATGTGTTAATGCATGCGAGATGAACGATATAGGGATCGTTATCCTAAAGCGGTGCCACACGAAAAGAAAAGGTGGAAATGATCTCGTCTCGATCGAAATTCAACAAAGAAATTTCATGATCACTTCGACTTTCATCGATCAAAAAGAAAATAGATGAAGAAAAGTGGATCTAAAAAAAATTATGATCCACACAACCAAACCAAAATGAAGTAAAATGAGAAAATCAAGATAAAATAAAAACAAGAATTAAAAGATAATTCACATAATAGAAATTTTTTCATGACTTTTTTTTCAAGAAACTTTTATAACAAAATTCTAAAACCAGAATTTAAGAAAAAAACTAAATCAAAAGTTACTAAAAAAATAGAAACTAATTGGAATTATTTAAAAAAAAAAAAAAAGAAAGAAATGGAGGTAAGAATGGAATGGTGGTGTAGTGTTAGAAAATCCATGCGCATGGCTAGGCCCATGGTACTACATAGTTTTGTTTTTTAGAAAATAAAAAAAAAGAATGCTACAAAAGTAATAAAAGGAAAAAATCAGAAAAAAGAAAAAGTAGTAGCAATGTATCTTCTTCTTCTTCATTTGCAACGAACACTATTCATCCACCATAGCCAACACTTTGAAACTCCACCAAATCGGAAGCGACGGGAAGAAAATTTGTGACGGTTTCAATCGGGAAGAAATGCTCTACACAACGGTATAACCGGTTTCAAGAATCGTTACCAACGGATACGACTCGAAATTACCGAAAAAAGCTTCAAACTACCTTCAAAGTGGTGAGAAATGTTCTTCAATTTTTCTTCCTCTGATTATAGCTTGAATTTCTTTAAAATGGAGAATGAATTGTTGTTGTTGATGTTGAATTGGAATTGTGAGAATTTGTTACGGTTTAGATTTTGGAGTTGAAACTTTGATGAAGATGAAAGAAGATGGAGTTGGAAGGTTGTTGAAGCTTGAATTTGATGGAGGTTGAGTATGGATTTTGACAGAGGTTTGAAGGCTTTCCAAGCTTGAAATTGGAATGAGGTGAGTATGTTATTTATAGAAGGATTTGGTGAATTGAAATGAATTTTCCGCTGCCGTTTTGGATTGGTTTCTTGCGTTTTGAAATTGTGATGAATTTTCGTGTGTTTGATTTTGGCTCGGATTGGAGCTGCTTGTATGGCGTGAGGTGTGGACGGCTTGTGTGTTGCTTATGAAAGAGTTGTTTTGGAGCATGTGTGAGGCGTGGTAAGCTGGCTTGGAGTGAAGCTGGGTGGTTTGGATGTAATGAAGCTGAAAAAAAAATGGCTTCTTTTTGAACGTGCAGTAGCTGTTCACGGCTTCATTTTGTGTTGGTTGTGGAAGTCGTGAGCTGGGCCGGCTGGGAATGTATGTGTGGTACGTGTGAGTTCAAGGCTAGGAAGTTTGGATTGAAGTGGATGGCCGGTGTGGGCTTGTTGAAGAAATGGTTTTTTTTTGCAATTTTTTCAATTGAATCTTTTTAATGAATTGGGCTTAATGAAATTGAATCATGGATTTAGAAAAAGAATTGGAAATAGAAATGTGGATGATTATTTAGAGAATGGATTTGAAAATGGATATAGATTTTGTAATATGGATAAAAAGGAAATGGTTTTTAGAGTTGGATTTGAATTAAAAATGGTTATAAAAAAGGGATATTAGAAAAAATAAAATGGATTGGATAGAAATTTGGTTTAGTAAGATGGAAAAAGGATTGGTTTTTTTTTAAAAAAATGGTTTAAGGAATGGAAATGAAAATGGATCATGAATAGCAGATCTCTATCTTTAGCCTGAAACCAATCTTAAACTTGTTTCCACAAGCCTCTGATAAAACACAGCTACCACTGAACAAGCCACAACTGAACAACGGCCATTTAAATCTGTTTTTCTGAACCCAAAACTCATATGAACCACTGCTTGATAAACTGAAGAATCTCAGCACAAGGCATCTTGCTTTTGAACAACCACATATGACTTGAAATCACTTCATTGTCTTTGACAAACCTGCACAACACACAGAGAGAGAAACAAGCAAATGGCAACATATTTTGCTTAGAGGTTAGATAAACAGGAACAACTAGGAAAGTGAGAATCACACAGGTGCTCAGAAGAAACACAAATTGTGATCTTGCTTGTGGTATGAGATGCAAATGAAAAGAGTGGAATCTTAGGGGTAAAAATTAGGGTCTTACACTAACCAACATGCATCTAACCCTTTCAAGGATTGTTCAATTGAATCTCTCAGTATTATGCCTTGCAATCCCAGACTCGACACAGAAGCTGTCGAAAGCTTCATTGCAAAATTCAAGGCCATTGTCGGTTCTCAACCTCTTGACCTTTCTGTCAGTTTAAGTTTCGACCAAAACCTTCCAACTTTTGAAATTATCAAAAGTTTCAACCTTAGTCTTCTAAATGAATACCCATAGCTTTCTGGAATAGTCATCAACTATGGATAGAAAATACCTTGCACCTGAATGTGTAGGATTCCTTGTAGGCCCCCAAAGATCAACATGAATGTAATCAAGGGATCCATGTGTTCTTTATTTACCTTTGTTAAACTTCACCCTACAGGATTTACCAAATACACAAGGTTAACAAAACTCCAACTTCTCGACTTTGTCACCACCTAGCAGGTTCTGTTTCCCCAGTTCGACCAGGCCTCTTTCGCTGACATGGCCCAATATCATGTGTCATAATTCTGTCTTCGACACCGGTTTCGTGGATGAAAAATCTGCTGAATCACTTACAACCTCAGCCTCAAGGGTATACAAGCCTTGTTTCTTCACGCCTCTCAAGACTTCCTTCGACCCCTTCATGACTTTCAAGATACCTTGCTCTCTTTTGAAGACATATCCTTTCTTGTCGAATTCACCAAGAGAAATCAAATTCCTCTTAAGATCAGGTACATACGTAATACCAGTCAATAGCCTTATTGACTCATCATGGAGCTTGAATCTTATAGATCCAATACATGCTTTATTGTTTCCCAACAGCACTGATCCACCATCTTGATCACATAGTTCTTCAAAGACATTCTTGTTTAGAGTCATATGCCAAGTACATCTTGAATCCATAATCCACTCTTTGCAAGAGTTGTTGCTCGACACCACAAGGACATCAGATGATTCATAATCACCTTGCACAATAGCTACATTTCCATTGTCCTTACCTCCATGATTATTCTGGCACTCAGGACACATATTTCTTATGTGACCTTTCTTCTTAGAGTGATAATACCTAATACCAGAAATATCACCACCATTACACTTATGCTGAGTTTTACCTTTATTCTTCTTGAACCTACCATCTCTTTTCGATAATTTTCCTTTAACAAATAACCCTTCACCAACTGATGATGGTTTCTGCTCCTTTATTTCATTCAAATCCTTAGAATACAAGGTTGCTTGAACTTCTTCAAAGGTCAGGGACTTTCTTCCATACAATAGGGTTTCTTTGAAGTGAGCATGCGACTCAGGTAAAGAACACAGTAATAACAATGGTTGATCTTCGTCACTGATGGTAACATCAATATTTTCAAGATCAAGAATGAGCTTGTTGAATGTATCCAGCTTCTCCATCAGTGCTTTGTCTTCATTTACCTTAAATGAATATAAAGCTTGCTTCAAGTACAAACGATTCACCAAGGACTTTGTCATATACAATCCTTCGAGTTTCAGCCAAACACCAGCTGTCGTCGTCTCCTTCAAAACTTGTTTGAGAACCTTATCACCAAGACTCAGAACAATGGTACTGTGGGCTTTCTCGATCATCGCTGTCTTATTCTTTTCCATCAATGCAACATCCATGGCTTCTTCTCCCTTTAACGCTTATAGCAAACCCCGTTGAACAAGAAGGGCTCGCATCTTCAAACGCCATAAACCGAAATCATTAACTTCGGTGAACTTCTCAATTTCAAACTTTGTTGACGACATCTTCCTCTATGCTCACCGCACCAGTTTGTTGTGACAAACGATAGCAATTAATAAATTCTTGATTGAGAAAATGGGGTTTCTTGGGTGAACAATGAAACAGTTGTAACAAATAGATAGAGAAAGAAAGAAGGAGAATATGATTAGTGCAAACTGTTTTTCTATTCACTTACTCAATTAGGGTACAAATGATTACAAGTGAATAACAACAATTTGCCTCTCTCAACAATCTGAAAGATCTAGCCTATTTATAGGCTACTAAGTTAGCTTAAATAACAAGCTAACCTAAACAATTGGATCCATAACACAAGGCTCAATTTGACATTACATACTAGAACTAACTTCGACTACAACATGTAAGACTTCGACATCAGCATGTGAACCAACTTCAACTTCATGCTTGTCTCCTATCGAAACAAGAAAGCTATCCCTGCTGACAACATCCCCGTCGACAGCACTAGAGTTCGATCCAATATCTCACAAATACTATAATATATTTTTAAATATAATACATATTTAAATTGTAAATAATAATAATCAAATATTTAAAATAAGAGAAATTAATAGAATATGACGATATATTAATGTATATTATTTAAAAGAGAAAAATTGAATATAATATAGATCAAATTCAGTGAGGTGAGAAAAATTAATGTGTTGTTTTGGAGATAAGATAGATATTAATATATTTTTTTTAAATTTATATTTATACTGAGCTAATGGGCTATTTGCGGCCCATACATGCTAGCTCTGATGGATAGCTGACTTTTATAGTCGGGCTAAAAAAGTCCTAAAAAATACGAACTCTAATTTTTAAGGCCCAAGCCTATGATTTTTCGAGCTTGACGGACCGACCCATATGGGTTTCTCCATTTTGTGAGGAATTGACCTGTCACTCCCACAGTTAAACCTGACACCCCCACATGTTTTCATTATTCCCAAACTGTCCATGGAAAAATTTGAGTAAAAAATGCGAATGAAATTTTCAAAAGTTCATTCAAAATTTCCAGTAACAGATCAAATTTTTATGTATTTTACCAGAAATTTTGAAAAGTTTTGTAGTTTACCGAAAATTTCAAAAAGTGTTGTAGTTTACCAGAAATTTCAAAAATTCCGGCAGTGTAATTTTTATTTTTGAAATTTTCATAATTTTTTTTCAAAAATTCTAGTATTTTTTGTTTTGAAATTTCCGGTAATACAATAGAAAATCCTAAAAAAATTTAGTAAAAACATAAAGGTAATAACAGCCACAATATGGGATACTAGATTTAAGTACGAGGTGACCGGTTAATTCTTCCCATTTTGACGGCTCAACCTATCATCATCCTACAGGTTAGTTCTTTTCCCTCTCTCCCCTTAAACCAAATAAACCATTCCTTCATTCCCATTCAACAGAACAAATTTCCTTCTCTCATCACTCTTTCAAATCCATTTACCTCATGGAAGAACAAATTTCCGCTCAATTGATTCCATATTACTTCCAATTTCTGTAAGTTAATCCCTTCTCTCAACCTGGTTTTATCTTCTTCTCGCCATCTTTTCTAATTTAATGGCGATGTATTCTTCTGTTCATTGTCTATTACTTCTTTGTTTTCTATTAAACCATTTCTTACGTCTACCTCTGTTACATTCTTCCATGGCTATTTTATGAAAATAACTTATTTGTACATTTTTTTCATGGCTTCATTTCACTACATTTCATGTAAGTTTTCATGGTTTCTTTTCACTTTTTTTTTTTTTTTAAACTACAATGTCATTTAACGATTTTAATGCAACCTATTTTATGAAACCTATTTTCATTTTCTTTTTTTCCGAAACCAAATTTGTTGTTATAGTTTTTTTCTCCCATTTTGTATATTTCAAAAACAAATATGTTTAGAAGATGCAACCGCCTCTGACCTCTGTTTTTCTCTTTAATGGGTTTTTTCAAACACTTATTTTTCTGTACATTTCTCTTTCATGGTGTTCTAGAAGAAGCAATTTCATCTATCTTTTCCACACATTTATCTTTCATGTTGTTTTTCAAGATATAATTTCATCTAACTTTACCATACTTTTACTAAGTTTTTTTTGCACATTTCTCTTTCCTACTAAATGACTTTGCTATATGCTTACTTCTTCATATCTACACTTATTCATTTCTTAGCAATTATGTTGTCTGTTTCAACTTTTTAGTTTCGATTGCATTTTGTTGTTTTATGTATAAAACCACGAATGATTTTGGTTATACTATTTTTAACTACGATGAGCATCCCACTTGTCTCTTGTGTGTAAGTACTTTTTCTTCTTCTGAATGTGTGAATGTTGTGTTTGAAATTATAAAGGTAGATATTTTAATGAGCTTAAAATGAATAAAAGGATAAAATGCATTCTAGGTTCTTGACAAAATATTTATGTACTTAATAGTTATTTTATCCGTCTCACAATAGGTGTTCTATTTCCTATTTTTATTTGTCTCAACTTATTTGTCAATTTGAAATACCAATATGATATTTATTATTTTTTTCTAGTAAATTACCCTTATTTATTGTATTTTAAATCATATAACCACTCCACTACCTATTATTAATAATGTTATTTTAGTAAATGTCATTCATTTTATCATTGAATTCAACACAATCAATCATTATCTTAAAAAATATGAAAATATAAAAAAAGATACCTATTGTGAGGCGGAGAGAGTAATAACTTTTTGTTATTCAATTGAAGATTCATATTTGGTTTTCAATATCATTTTTAATGACATTTCAAAGTGTTTTTGGTGTACTTTTTTTGTTTATTATATGGTTTGAGTTTTTCAGATTATATGCTTTGATTAGAAGTTATATTTTATAATTTTGCCATTTCAACAATTGTTTTACACACATCTATATCCATTTCTTTTCTTGTGCTTTGCAACTTTTCCAACATACTATCTCATTTTTGCTCATGCAATTTCTTGCTCCAAACACCTCAACATAAAACAAACACTATTGATATGAGGTTTTTATTCAAAAAATTTCATTCACTTCTATTCAGTTACGTAGTTGTAGAGTCCATAGATACAAAAAGATGTTACCAATTTTATTTGTTTTCAATATGGATCTCCATGTCTTTTGGAATTAAGTTATATTCCTTTTTGTAAATTTTGTGGCGATGACTTGAGTTATTAATTCTGAATAGCAGAGCAAATCGACCGACTCCAAAAATAAAATAGCAGGATAGCAGAATTATTATATTAATAATTATATGAGAAACTATATATATATATATATATATATATATATATATATATATATATATATATATATATATATATAGTTAGGGGTAAACAATTTATTTTTTTAAGAGGATTAATTATTATTATTATTGTTACTATAGGTGATTATGTAAAAAAAATATTTTATTGTTACTACTATAAGTTGTTGTTATTATTATTATTATTATTATTATTATTATTATTATTATTATTATTATTATTATTATTATTATTATTATTTAAAGAAAAATCAGTATTATTACTATATTTTAGTGATTCCGTCAAAGTAAAAATTACTAGAATTTAATTGGTATGCACTGACAGTGTAAAAATATTTTACACTGTCAACCAATCATTCTTATGCATCCCGCCACATCAGACTGTAAAATTTAAATTAATTGTATAACATAGCAGATTAATATATTCCTATTGATTGACAGTGTAAAATTATTTTACACTGTCAGTGCATATCAATTAAACTCAAATTACTATAAGACGTGCAAGATGTACTAGTATGTGATAGTATACAACTGTAATCACATTTGGTTTTAAAAAGTTACTTTTGACTTTTCAACCCTCTTTTATCTTAATTATTCATTACTCCTAATTATTTATTTATCAAGTATTTATTTTTCTCTTTATTCTCATCTTCATGGTGCGTGTTTGTTTCTCTTTCTTCTTCGTCTCATAATCTTCTTCTCTTTCTTCTCTACGCTGCACATGTTTCTTTTCATCTCAGAACTCAATGTTTTTGTAAACAAATTGATCAAATCTGCTTGGACCAACAAAGAATCGCTCCGATAGGGGTGCGAACCGCGACCAACGTTTGCGGCAAAATCACCCGTGTTTTCAAACGTCGCTCTGCTCCCGTCTTCTCACGCAGTGGGTGGCCGCTCTGACTGAGATCGCACCGTTCGCAGCCACAATTGATAACTCTCGGGATGACTACATAGCCATGACATAACAGAAATGAACATGTCTATACAAATTTCATAATTGACCATTTCTAAGCAAATTATATTTCCAATGAACCACTTTAATTCCATATATGTTATAATTGTTCAAATATATGACAGTATGTTCTACCAATTTTGCAGTTTTAAAACTATATTTCTTTGACAAATTTATCCAATTTGGGGATACATTTATTTCAATAATTGCATTTCTATTTATAATTAACTAATTGTTAGAAACTATGGACTGTGAATGCCCATGAGAGTGTTCAAATATGACATAAAATATTTAAGTGAAGATTAATTTGTAAATTTAAAAATAGGCAACACTTGTAAAGTGTTGCATTAGGTTTGAATTTGGAAATAGGCAACACTCTGTGAAGTGTTGCAGAATATGAAAGAATACATCCTTTAAAAACTGTTGCTATATGGAAAATAGTGCAACACTTGATAAAAGTGTTGTTGTAGGCGAAATAAAAGTGTTGTTGTAAGCAAAACACGACAACATTTAGTAAAAGTGTTGCTGAAAGTGTATGTTTCATCAAGGGTCACAACCTTATGAAACAACACCAATTTGACCTATAAATTGAGCATTTCGGATTTAGAGAAAACAGATTAAAAAAATATGCAGCCTCTTCAAATAATTCAAGAAACTTTTTTCCTGCATTCAAATCTTCATTAATCTTGTGCAGATTCAATTAGAAGGTTGAATTATATTGAATATTCTTGCGTTCCAACTCTAAGACTATAAGAGAGTGCTTGAAATACTTTTAAGAAAAGTGACACCATTCACGATTTTAAACTCGTTCCATTTGATTTACAATTAGTTTTTTCTAACAATCTTAAAAATATTTACAAATAATAACAACCGAGGTTTCCATATTAAGAATCAAGAACAAAATCGTCATTATGGTTCCGACTATATTTTATTATTTATCATAAAAATTAGAGTATTGCAAAAAGCATAATACAAAAGTTCTAAATGAAATTTTCTAACAATTGATATCTGACTCAATTAGTGATACATTGATACTATGCTTTTCCATTTCAATTCATTGATACAACGTGTCGAAGGTGAATTTGATAATCGATAACTAGTATGATATGAATGTTGAAAAATGTTTGAAGAACTGAATTTGAAAAAAATATATATTAAATTTTCAAAGCCGTATTGTAATTAAATTTGTACATGTCATACTGGCCGAACTTAATTGAATACACAGCCTTATGACATAAAGTTTATTTTAAAGTTTTTTCGTTGATATACATTCTATGTATGCTTTGTTTTGATTATACACAAATATGAAACAAAAAAAATTAGTATATTAAATGAAATGTAGCATCATTATACATTTATACATAATATTGCTCACATGGAAAATTCATGGAAATCATATAAAAGTGTTTTAATTAATGCACAGTACACCGATGTATATCCAGCATGAACATAATATATATATATATATATATATATATATATATATATATATATATATATATATATATATATATATATATATATATATATATATATATATATATATATATATTGATCGTACCTGGATCAGATTATTTGAAAGTGGCCAACAATGTCTGAAATAACTGCTACTTCAGTGATGATGAAAGACAGCGGGGAGTGTACCTGTAGGACACTCCGATGCTTAAGTCAGTGAGTGTACAACAAATACAGAGAGTAAGAATGAGAGTAGGAAGTTAACTTCCTGGCCCTCTCAAGTGAGAGGGTATTTATAGGAGACCCCCAACGCGTGGCCAACGGTTACTTGCAACGGGTGGGACCAGCGTGTGACCCGTTCCAAGTAACTGCTAGGGCTTACGTGTAGTAATAATGATCAGCTCGTGGTCAACGCCCTAGTGTAACTGTCCCTTTAATGCCATTATTAGACGGTTACATGAAACGTATTTGTATGAACAAGACCGTTGAAGGGTTCCTCGGAGAAGAGCCTATGATGTCGAGGAGACGTGGTGGTCGCGGTCTGGACTTCGACCTAATGGAGGCGATCCATGTATGTCGAGAACCTGTGAGTCAGCGGGGATTGGGAGTCTTCTCGCGGGGAGAGGCTACTATGTCGTGGAGGTTCTTCTCAGGGCGTGATGCCTTCCTTTGTCTTCGGATGTTCAAGTGTCCTCGGATTCTTAGGGTGCCCGACATGCTTTTGGGTTTGCGTATGACAGTCATGTGTCATTCTCTAGGACTTTATTGGGCTTCTTCAAGCTGTATGGATTGGGCCTGTTTGATTGTAGAAAATCCCGGTCCAGTCCAAAACAGGAGTCCCCCCAAGTCGTTGCTTTGAGGTATCAGAGTAATGACTTGAGGGTCAATAATTGTGTCGGGGAAATGTCAAAGGCTGACCCGAGGAGGTTATCAGTATGGTCGAAATTCCCCTGATTATCATGGGGTCGGGCATCAATATCGTGCGAGTAGTTATCATGAGGCGGGCACTGGCAGCTCGTGGTCAACGGAGAGTCGCATATGATTGAAGTGTCGGGGAGACGAGAAGTTTTTGTTTTGAAATGATGGGATGACGAAAGGACGTGTGTGGGTTTTCTGAGCGGTGTCAGTGTGCCACGTGTCACTAGTCATCATTGCATAGGGTGGCTGCCTAGGGTAGAGTACTCGAGTGCCGCAGGCTTCTCGAGTTCCGTGATTTCTCTATAAATACTCTCTCTTCCCTTCATTTCTCATTTTTCGTTATTTCGTCCAAGAATCGTTTCTTCTTCTTTCTCCGTTTTCTCATCTTCCGTTTGCCGCTGTCAACCACCGTAAGTTCGCCGTTAACCGTTGCGCTACGTCGTGCCTGAACCCTATTCCTCCATTTACAAGGTATTTTCTTCAAACTGTTGTTTTCTCTGGTATCTTTCTTTAGTTTAGTTTGCTTGAAACCGTTTCTCTGATGAACTGATGAAAGTTCTCGTGAGAAATGGAAAGATTCCTGGCGAGTACGGCAGGGATCTTTGGTTGTTTTAAGAGAAAGAGTTTATGAGATTTTCTCTGTTTCTGTACCTGTTGAATAAAACCGAGGAGCTGGATGAATATTCCGGGGATTCGTAGAAACTTTATGGGGAATGTAACGGACACCGTGGGGACCTGATAATGTTTTGGGTCCCCAATACTTACTCTTTTTCGTTGATTTCACGGGGAAAGGGGCGAGATTATCCGGGGACGTGATGAGTTTCCCGGGGATATCTGTTGTTCGTCTTCGACTGGCTAGTTTGGTATGACTCGTCGAATTCACCTGTTCCCTTCTGCTTTTCAGGTTTATGGACAGATTGGCTGCTGAAGTGGCCGTAGGTGAATTCGAGGAGGATAGCCAAGCTGAAATCCCGATGGCCCATATGGATTATAGGCAAGAGCGTCCGTTTGAGGAATGGGTATGTGATGAGGCTCTCACTATGTCGTCGGTTTTCACATTCCCCGACGAAAATGGGTTTTGCACTGTTGAGCATAGGTTGCTTGGTTCCGAGAAATCTTGGAAGGTGTATCGTCCCAACGAGGACCAGCGTATATGTACACCGTATATGGGAATGCGCTTCCCGGTGTACGAGTTTATGTTTCAAGAGGCGGGTTGGAGGCTCCCCTTCACAGATTTCCAAGAGGGGGTTTTTAAATGGTTAAAATTGGCACCATTGTAAATCCATCCGAATTCTTTGGCTTTTCTTCGGGCTTTTGAGCTCGTCTGCAAGTATTTGGAGGTCAGGGCAACGATGCCCCTTTTTTTTTGGATTTTTCATCTGCAGCGTTCTACGACTGATGGTCGACACGGCTGGGTGTCGTTCAAACAGAATAAAGCTCTATTTTATACCTACTTGAATTTTGTTCGGGATTTCAAGTGGCGTTATTATTTTGTGAAGCCGGTCTCTCCCGAGGCCATTAATTCGATTTATGATCGGGTGAATCAATAAGTGAATGGGCTGCCTACCGAAGTGATGGTGCCAAAATTTCCCCTCTATTGGACAGAAGAGCACTATAAAGAGGGGGTTGATAAATATAAAGTGAGACATAATAAGCTCAGTGTCGAGGATAGCGAGGCTTATGCCAAGATTGTCGAGTACGTGGAGAGTCTAAATAAAATCTCTGGCTTATCCGCGAGCGGGGAGACCTCGACTGGTGGTGATGAGCAGGTGCCGAAGATCCGTCGCCTGATTAATACTCGTGTCTTGCTCGAGACTTTCTCCGATGAGGAGGCTGTCGAGCTTTTAGGTGGTGTGACGATCCTCGAGTTAGATTTGTTTCTTGTTTGTGTATCCTGTTTTACTAATATTTTTCTTTCTTTTTGCAGAGAAAATGGTCAAAGCTGCAGAAAGATACTCGAAGCTGAGGGCAAAAAGGGCGAGGGAAGAACAATCCCATCCAGCTGAACAAAGTATCTCTCAGCCTGCCTCTTCTATGACAGTGCCCGAGAATGCTCCCTCTACTGCAGTGCCCGAGGGTTTCGAGCAAGCTCACGCAGCGTTAGCTGCACCAGTGACCTCTGAGGATCAGTCCCCGGGGGATCAAGGGACACCTAAGCGGACGAGGACTGCAGGGCCGCTCGTTGTCGATGTGGAGGGTAGTCCTCCTCCTCCTCCTCCTGCAAGCTTTGAGATTCCTCCGTGTCATCTCCAGCGTCGTTATTTCCCCGAGGTTGTTTGTCCTCGTGTCGCCCCTTCTGAAGTTCAGGCTTTGTTGGGGAGTACTCCGGAAGCGAGGAGGAAAATAATCATGGAGGATATGTCTGCCGTTATGCGGGTCTGTTCGGCTGCCCTCGTTCTGAATGAGGAGAGTTGTTCTGCATCTGAGCTTTCTCGGCTAGAAGAAAAGCTTCAGGCTTTGGGGGCAGAATTGCTCGGTGTGCAGAAGGATTTGAAGGATTGCAGGGAGTTGAATAGAGAACAACGCGAGCAACAAGAACGGTCGGAGAGGAAGTTGAAGGAAGTGGAGGACGCGGCGAAGGGTTACCTTACTCGAGTTGCTGCGTTGGAAGGGGAAGAGCAGCGTCTTAAGGGCAGGATAGTTGAATTGGAGGAAGCTGTTCGGCCAGCTGTGAACGAGACTGAGGAGGACAAACTGTTAACCTCTCGAGTAGCCCTGATAGGCAAGCTCAGGGAGGTCGAGAAGGACCTTAGATTGGCTGAAGATGACGCTCTAGAGTTTGCAGATGTTGGGTTCCAGAACGCTGTGGCGCAGCTTAAGCTCCTGAATCCGGACCTCGTAACTGACGGAGCTGATTCCAAGTTTGAGGTGGTTGACGGCAAGATTGTATTGCCCGGACAAACAGTCGGCGGGGAACAGGAGAATCCTGAGGCAGTTGATGCTGCTGCTGAGTGATGTTATATTCAGTTCAGTTTAGCCTGCGTGCCAATTTTTTGTATTGACTGGCCTGCGTGCCATACTTTTTTATTTTCCCGGTCTAAGAGCCGGGGCTTTATGTAATATCTTTACAATGGACTTGCCCGATTTAATACTTTCGTTTTTGCCTCTTTATCTATTCTGTGTGTGGTATTTTACTTATTTTTGTCTAAGTTATTTTGATTTAGCTGGATACTTGGGAGTTTGCTCGACTCTAGTGATCCTCGACTGCGAAGGGGGCTGGTCGAGTGGTCAGGGGGGGTACCCCGACCTTTAATGAAGCTAAGAGATCGATCGAGGTCTTAGTTTCATGGCGTGAACTTCCCATCTCGAGCTGGGTGTTCTGCCTGCAAGGTACGTCGACGACGGAGCTCGATAGAGTACCCCTCGCCGGGCCAAAAGTTCACCGCACACACAATGTGACTTGTGACCTTCGTTAGCATATAGAGGTGTCGTGCTTGTACCATGGCACGCTCCCCGTAATGGCAACTTTAGTATAGTTACATGTGGTGTTCAACTGTAATATTGTTTAAGCTTCTCAGCATTCCATGGTCGAGCAAGTTGTTCACCTTGGAGATTTTCGAGGTAATAAGCATATGTCCCCGTCTTTGCAATGACGCGGTAGGGGCCCTCCCAGTTTGCGTCCAGCTTTCCTTCACGTGAATTTTTCTGATTTCGCCGTAAGACAAGACTGCCTACTTGGAAATTTCGTTTGATGACTTTGTCATTATAACGCAAAGTTATTTTTTGTTTTAAAGAGGCTTCTCGGAGGGATGCGCCCATCCTTATTTCTTCGACCAGGTCGAGTTCTTCGCGAAGGGCTTTGTCGTTCGCTTCTTTGTCGAGAGGAGCTTCTGTCCTTCTCGACGGTTCCCTGATTTCCACGGGATTACTGCCTCGGTTCCATATGTTAACCGGAACGGGGTCTCCCCGGTCGTGGAATGAGGGGTAGTCCGATATGCCCAGAGGACGCTGTGTAACTCCTCGACCCACCGTTGTTTGGCCTCACCGAGTCGTCGTTTGAGTCCTCGGAGTATTACTCTGTTTGCTGCCTCAGCTTGCCCGTTGGTTTGTGGGTATTCGACTGACGTGAAATGTTGTTTCGTACCCAGTTTGGCAACGAAGTCTTGGAAGTTTCCGTCGGTGAACTGTGTCCCATTGTCTGTGACAATGGCCTGAGGCACGCCGAATCGGGCGAGTATATTTCTCTTGTAGAAACGTAATATGTTGAAAGCAGTGATCTTGGCTAGTGCTTCTGCCTCGATCCATTTTGTGAAGTAATCTACCCCAACGATGAGGTACTTATTTTGGTATGATCCTACGACAAAGGGTCCAAGGATATCCATTCCCCACCACGCAAAGGGCCACGGGGATGACAATGATTTAAGCTCGTTTGGAGGAGCGAGGTGCATGTCCACGTGCCTCTAACAACGGTCACACTTTTTGACGTGTTCCTTTGCGTCTTGTTGCATAGTGGGCCAGTAATATCCTGCTCGGATAGCTTTTCGAGCTAAGGATCTTCCGCCTAGATGTTATGTGTTGATTCCTTCATGTATTTCCTGGAGAATCTCGGAAACTTTATTTTCCTCGACGCACCAGAGTAGAGGGATGGAGAATCCTCGACGATATAGCTTACCGTCGACTATGGTGTATGCACATGCCCGTCTCCTAATTATCCCAGCTTCTTTAGGGTTGTCGGGCAGTATGCCCGTCATCAGGTATTTGTAAATTGGAGTCATCCAACAGTTTGCGTCCCCGATAACGTTCACCTCGGTGGTCGAAGTAGGTTTGTTGATGCTCGGACGGGTCAATATCTCTTGGATTACTGATTTGTTCCCTCCTTTCTTCTTAGTGCTCGCTAGCTTGGAGAGCACGTCTGCTCGAGTGTTATGCTCGCGCGGGATGTGAGCCACCTCCTCGGAGACAAATTTCTTCAACTTTTCTTGTACCAAGGTTAGGTATTCAATGAGATTATCATTTTTGGCTTGGAATTCTCCCCTAACTTGTGATGCTACGAGCTGAGAGTCCGTAAAGATTTTGACTTCTTTTGCGCCAAGGTCCTCTGCGAGTCGAAGTTGTAACGCCCCGATTTTGATTATTCCATTATTCTTGAGTCTTTTATTTTAATTGGGTGATAAATTATTTTATTTGTTAAATTGGTGTGTTAAATGTTATTTTACCGTTTTCGAGAGTTTTCGGGGAAATTAGAATGAAGGGTATTTTAGACTTTTCTCAATTAATCATAAGTTAGAAATTTTGTGGAATTAGAATTATGTGAGAAAAAAATGAATTAATTGATTTAGTGGAAAATGAGAGAAAAGAAATAGAAAAGAAAGAAAATAGATAGAAAAGAGAAAGAGAGAGAAATAGAGAAAGATAGAAAGAAAAAGAAGAGAAAGAAAGAGGAAGAGGGAAAAAGAGAAGAAAAGAGGAAAAAGAGTGGAAATCATCAAGAACAAGAGCTAGATCATTTGGAATCCGGGTAAGGGTGTGAAACATTGTTATATTATCCATGCTTATGATTATGTGGGTGTGTGTTGGAATTGTTTGGTTGTTTTAGAGATATTTGTGGTTAGGTTGAATTTGAACACAATCGATAGAAACCGATGTTTTCGCGGATGAAATTCGAAATAAATTGCGTAGATTAGTCGTATGAGGTTAGGCCGAGATTATAGAAACTCGTTTGGTTGAAATCGGTTGATATTGTGAGTTTTGACATTTTTGGGTTTTGAGAATGTGAGATTTTGGTGAAAATCGAACGTCGTAGAATTATCGTTTTATGGTCCTAAAAGGTTGATATATATTTGGTAAGGATTACTGTGTATTTGTTTCGTATCATAGAATTGAATCGGTCGGGTTTCCGGAGGGTTTTGTGTTGAGGCAGCAGCTAATTTTTCTGGTTTTTAACAGGTGCAATCGATTGCAGCAGGATGGAAATCGATTGCACATATGTAAAAGGGCAAAAAATTGCAAGTCTGGGACTGTGCAATCGATTGCATAAGGAGTGCAATCGACTGAACTCTGCTAGTTTTCCGAAAAATGTTTTCTTTAAAAGTCCGTAACTTTTTCGTCGTTTATCCGATTGAGCTGTTCTTTATATCAAACTGAAGCTAAAAATATGTTCTATTTGATGGTAATGAAAAATATTATTTTTAGCCGACTTTTAACTGACTTTTCTGGTAAACCGTAAATTGAATTGTTTGGATAATTGTGTATGTTGTTATACAGTTGATGTGAATGTATGTGGATTATATGTGATGAATGCATGACTATATTGTGAAATATGTGTGCATTGCATGAGTGTATGTGGTCATTTTGTATGAGAAACATCATGACATGCATTCATGTGTCGCGATTCGTGGAGAATCGGGTGTAATATCGCGTCCCTGTTGGGTGTGAGTGATTGATTACACAAATGATCATTTGAGGATCCTCTGAACATTGCGTAGTCAATGGGTGTAATCGTTGCGATGAGTTACACTTGATTCCGTGGGAATCTTCAGAATGATTGTGTGCCCTTGTGGGGTTTGAGCAATCAGATTGTGTCTGCGTGAACAATCCAGAAACATCGGATGCCATGATGGTATGAGCGATGGGGAAATATCGTAGGCCCGGCAGGGAGGATATTTCCATTGAGTTCTTCAATTGAGCTCGGGTGATGAGTCGGTACCGCATGCATCTGCATAGAGTCGAGAGTCGGTCTCTATGAGTTGCATTGATCATCTTTGTATTTGTGCATTGATGAATAAACATTGATATATGTATGTTTATGGGAAATGATATAAACTGTATCTTATAATGATGCATTGTTGAATGAACAAGTAAGTATGTGTTCATGTGGAATGATGATAATGGTGAATGTATGCATAATGAATATGCTTGATGATATATCTATATTGTGATATAGGATGAGTTGTGGTGAGAATATGTGTTATATGTTTATGTTGTAGTACATAATTATATGCATTGTTATTATGACAATATTTCTCACCCTTCTGCTGTTTTATGATGCTCTATGAGGCATTGCAGAGTAGGTATGCTGGAGGTCTTTTTGTGAAGCGTGTCTTCATTCTTTTGGTCGGTTGGCTCTGATATGTAGCACCGGGTAGCTAGGATGTATATTATTCTTTTGTGATACATTTGTACATGTATCTTGTTGTTGAATGTTTAGGTAAACATGACTTATAATGATGGATGATACTTGGTGATGTATATATCTACGTATATATACTTGGATGTATTTCAATGTTTGGATTTTCCGCTTTTATTCTAAATATTGAGATGTGGGTGTAAGGACAAAGTTCCTCTGTGGCAAGTTACCCCACTGTTGCATATCAATATTTTGAGCAGGTGTTGTATGTATTAAATGCGTGTATGATGTGACATGCCTCTTTTATACTATGTTTTAATCGTACTCTGGCGAATTTTTTATATATGTGCCTAAATGATTTATGTGATTATTTGGGGGTATAGAAAGGGGGTGTTACATTAAGTGGTATCAGAGCCAGAGTTGAGTCAGTTGTGTCTGTCTTGTTGTTGTGTTGGTTGAACTGTTGTTTAACCTTGTTGTTATTTTTTGGAATAATCAGAATATGTCGGGTAGAAATGACAATGCGATGGCTGCGGCTTTGGAATCAATGGCTAGGGCGGTGCAAGGTGCGCCGAACGTGAATGCTAATGACGAGTTCAGGAAGAATCAACCACCGGTTTTCAAAGGAAAATTTGATCCCGATGGAGCTCAAAATTGGTTGAAAGAGATTGAAAGAATCTTCAGAGTCATGGGCTGTGTGGAGGAGAATAAGGTGAGGCTTGGATCTCACATGTTGAAGGAAGAACCCGACGATTGGTGGGTCGGTATACGTGAAGTTCTTGAGGTGGATGATGAAGAGGTAACTTGGAATTTATTTCGTACTGAATTCTTGAGGAAGTATTACCCTGAGAGTGTGAAGGGAAAGAAGGAGATGAAGTTTCTTGAACCGAAACAAGGTAGTATGTCGGTGGTGGACTATACTGCTAAATTTGTGGAGTTGGTTCAATTCCATCCTCATTATGCTGCGATTACTGCTGAGTTCTCAAAGTGTATTAAATATGAGAATGGTTTACGTCCTGAGATTAAGAAAGCTGTGGGATATCAAAGGATAAGGAGGTTTGCGGATTTGACGGAATATTGTAGAATCTTCGAAGAAGATAGTAAGGCTCGTTCTACACATTACAAAAGTTTAAATGAGAGGAAGGGGAAGCAACAAGCTAGAAGTGGACCTTATGTGACACCCGTTGATAAGGGCAAGCATAGGGGAAGCTTTGATAGGAGATTTGGAGGAGGAGGTTCCGGTGTTGTTAAGTGTTACAAGTGTGGTGGAATGGGTCATAAATCATTTGAGTGTGGGAAGCCTGTAGCGAAATGTTCTAATTGTGGAGGAGTAGGGCATGCTACTACTGAGTGTAGAAGGAATGTAGTGAAGTGCTATAATTGTGGAGAAGTGGGTCACATTAGTACTAAGTGTACTAAGCCGAAACAAGCTCAAGCGGGCGGAAAGGTATTTGCATTGGCGGGGACTCAAACTACGAATGCAGACCGTTTGATTAAAGGTACATGCTTTATTAATAGTACACCTTTAGTTGCTGTTATTGATACGGGAGCGACTCATTCGTTTATTTCGTCTGAGTGCGCGAAGCGTTTGAATCTTGTGTTAACTTTGATGGGTGCTGAAATGGTTATTGAGACTCCTGCTTCAGGGTCGGTAAATACATCTTTGGTGTGTATGAGTTGTCCTTTAACCATGTATGGTAAAGACTTTGTTATGGATTTAGTATGTTTGCCGTTGGTGGGATTGGACGTGATCTTGGGTATGAACTGGTTGCAATTTAATCGAGTTCATATAGATTGCTATCACAAGTTAGTAAGGTTTCCTTCTTTGGAAGATGATGAATTTGAGAGTTTCCTATCCACTAAAGAGTTGAAGAAACTTTTAGCGGACGAAGCTCAATTGTTTGGTTTGTTTGCATCATTGTCGGTGGAGAGTCAAGTTGAGCTTGATGTGTTCCCAGTGGTGTGTGAATTTCCAGAAGTGTTTCCAGAAGATATTACGAATGTACCGCCGGAAAGAGAAGTTGAATTTTCTATTGATCTAGTTTCGGGTACTAGACCGATTTCGATGGCACCGTATCGTATGTCGACATCGGAATTGGTAGAATTGAAAAAGCAATTGAATGACTTGTTGGACAAGAAATTTGTAAGGCCAAGTGTTTCTCCTTGGGGTGCTCCGGTATTGTTGGTAAAGAAGAAGGACGGGAGTATGCGGTTATGCATTGATTATCGACAGTTGAACAAAGTGACAATTAAGAACAAGTATCCGCTTCCAAGGATCGATGATTTGATGGACCAATTGGTTGGTGAGAATGTTTTTAGCAAGATTGATTTGAGATCAGGATACCACCATATTCGTGTGAAAGGAGAGGATATTCAAAAGACGGCATTTAGGACACGGTATGGTCATTACGAATACTCCGTGATGCCATTCGGGGTTTCTAACGCGCCGGGTGTGTTTATGGAATACATGAATCGTATTTTTCATGAACAGCTGGATCGTTTTGTGGTTGTGTTCATCGATGATATTTTGATTTACTCTAAGTCTCAAGAGGAGCATGAAGAGCATTTGAGAATTGTGTTGCAAATTTTGAAAGAGAAACAATTGTATGCTAAGTTGTCAAAATGTGAATTTTGGTTGTCGGAAGTAAGTTTCCTTGGACATGTTATTTCCGGTAGTGGTATTAGTGTTGATCCATCCAAGATAGATGTGGAGATGCAATGGGAGGCTCCTAGGTCAGTTACGGAGATTCGAAGCTTTTTAGGCTTGGCGGGTTATTATCGGAGGTTTATTGAGGGATTTTCGAAGTTGGCACTTCCTTTAATGCAATTGACTTGTAAAGGAAAGGCTTTCATTTGGGATATTCATTGTGAAGAGAGTTTCAATGAGCTAAAGAGAAGGTTGACAACGACTCCGATCTTGATTTTTCCGAATCCTAATGAACCATTTGTTGTATATTGTGATGCTTCATTGATTGGTTTAGGTGGTGTTTTGATGCAAGATGGAAAAGTTGTGGCATATGCTTCTAGACAATTGAGAGTGCATGAAAAGAATTATCCTACACATGACTTGGAGTTAGCGGCCGTGGTGTTTGTTTTGAAAATATGGAGGCATTACCTTTATGGTGCAAGATTTGAAGTTTTTAGTGATCACAAAAGCTTAAGATATTTATTTGATCAGAAAGAATTGAACATGAGACAAAGGAGGTGGCTAGTACTTTTGAAGGATTATGATTTTGGTTTGAATTACCATCCGGGTAAGGCAAACGTGGTGGCCGATGCCTTAAGTCGGAGGTTGTTACATATGTCCGCATTGATGATGAAAGAATGAGAACTTTTGGAGGATTTCAGAGATTTGAGTTTGGTTTGTGAAATGACGCCGAGAAGTGTGAGACTTGGTATGTTACATGTTACGAATGATTTTCTTGCAACGGTTAGTGAAAAGCAAAAGTTGGATTTGAAGTTCGTTGATTTAATGATAAATGAGAATGAGGATTTCAAGGTTGATAACTTTGGAGTTTTGAGATTCCGTGGTCGTATTTGTATTCCCGACGACGCGGAGTTGAAAAAGATGATTTTAGAGGAAGGACACCGAAGTAGTTTAAGTATTCATCCGGGTGCGAATAAGATGTATCAAGATTTGAAGAAGATCTTTTGGTGGTCCAGATTAAAGAGAGATGTAGCTCAATTCGTGTATGCATGCTTAACTTGTCAAAAGTCTAAGGTGGAACATCAAAAACCGAGTGGATTTATGCACCCGTTGGATATTCCGGAATGGAAATGGGATAGTATATCGATGGATTTTGTTACGGGATTGCCGAATACGCAAAGAGGTCATAATGCTATTTGGGTAATTGTTGATAGGCTTACTAAATCTGCTCACTTTATTCCAATTGATATTAGTTATCCTTTGGAGAAGTTAGCCGAGATTTATGTTCTTGTGGTGGTGAAGTTACATGGAGTTCCTAAGAGTATTGTATCGGATCGAGATCCGAGATTTACATCGAGATTTTGGGTGAGTTTACAAGAGGCTTTGGGTTCTAAGCTAAGATTGAGTTCGGCTTACCATCCGCAAATGAACGGTCAAACCGAGAGGACGATTCAATCGTTGGAGGATTTATTGCGTGCTTGTGTACTTGAGCAAGGTGGTGCTTGGGATGGTTATTTGGCGTTGATTGAATTCACTTACAATAACAGTATTCATTCGAGTATAAGTATGGCACCATTTGAGGCTTTGTATGGTCAGAGATGTCGAACACCTTTGTGTTGGCATGAAACCGGTGAGAGGACGATTGTTGGACCAGAATTGGTGCAAGAAACGACGGAGAAAGAGAAGTTTATTCGGGAGAAGATGAAATCTTCTCAAAGTAGACAAAAGAGCTATCATGACAAGAGAAGGAAAGATCTTGAGTTTCAAGAAGGCGACCATGTGTTTTTGAGAGTTACACCAGTTACGGGTGTGGGTCGTGCTTTGAAGTCGAAGAAGTTGACTTCTCGTTTTATTGGTCCGTATCAGATTACTTCACGAGTTGGTGTTGTGGCGTTGCCTCCGAACCTTTCGAATTTACATGACGTATTCCATGTTTCGCAACTTCGGAAATATGTTCCGGATCCGTCACATGTTATTCCTATGGACGAGGTTGAAGTGAGAGATAACCTTACGGTGGAAGCTTTACCGGTTAGGATTTTGGACCGCGAAGTTAAGAAACTAAGAGGCAAGGATATTGCGCTTGTGAAAGTAGCGTGGGGAGGCGCTGCGGAAGGCAATATGACTTGGGAACTAGAGAGTGGGATGCGAGAGTCGTATCCGGAGTTGTTTGAATCAGGTATTATTTTCGAGGACGAAAATTTCTAAAGTGGGGGAGAGTTGTAACGCCCCGATTTTGATTATTCCATTATTCTTGAGTCTTTTATTTTAATTGGGTGATAAATTATTTTATTTGTTAAATTGGTGTGTTAAATGTTATTTTACCGTTTTCGAGAGTTTTCGGGGAAATTAGAATGGAGGGTATTTTAGACTTTTCTCAATTAATCATAAGTTAGAAATTTTGTGGAATTAGAATTATGTGAGAAAAAAATGAATTAATTGATTTAGTGGAAAATGAGAGAAAAGAAATAGAAAAGAAAGAAAATAGATAGAAAAGAGAAAGAGAGAGAAATAGAGAAAGATAGAAAGAAAAAGAAGAGAAAGAAAGAGGAAGAGGGAAAAAGAGAAGAAAAGAGGAAAAAAAGTGGAAATCATCAAGAACAAGAGCTAGATCATTTGGAATCCGGGTAAGGGTGTGAAACATTGTTATATTATGGGTTAAATATACAATACCCCCCTGCAATGTTAGCGATTTCTCATTTTAGCCCCCGTAAAATTTTTTTTTTTAAACACCCCCTCGTAATATCCAGATTCCCTCACTTAGGCCCCTGGCTGCCACATGGCAGCAAAGATTCCTTTCTCTTTGCTTGCGTGGCAGCCACGTGGCATTTTTTATATTAATTTATTATTATTTTTTTTTTATTTTTTTTTTATTTTTTTTATTATTTTTTTATTATTTTTTTTTATTTTTATTTTTATTTTTTTTTAATTTTTTTTTAATTTTTTTTTAATTTTTTTATTTTTTTTTAATTTATTTTTTATTTTTTTATTTTTTTATTTTATTTTTTAATTTTTTTAATTTTTAATTTTTTTTAATTTTTTTTTTTAAAATTTTTTTTTAATTTTTTTTATTTTGTTTTATTTTTTGTTTTATTTGTTTTTTTTATAATTTTTTTTCTTTTTTTTTTATTTCATTTTCGCCTTGCAACCGATGTAAAAACATACATTTTAAGAAAGATAGCATACATTTTACATCGGGCCAGAAAGGAAACCGATGTAAAAAAAAAACATTTTACATCGGGGCAGAAAGGCAACCGATGTAAAAACATACATTTTACATCGGGTCAGAAAGGCAACCGATGTAAAAACATACATTTTACATCGGACTTAATAGTCAACCGATGTAGTAGATGTATTTCACATCAGACTTAATAGTCAACCGATGTAGTAGATGTATTTCACATCAGACTTAATAGTCAACCGATGTAGTAGATGTATTTTTCACATCGGACTATGGCCCGATGTAAAATGTCTTTGATTTACTACATCGCTTGGCTTTACATCGGACCCAGAACCGATGTAAAATGTGTTTTTCGCCCGATATAAAAAGTCTTTTCTGCACTAGTGTAATTTTTAAAATAAAAATTTGTTTAAAATAGAATTAAAAATAAAAATTAGGTCCAAAAACGAAAAAAAAAAAAAAATATATATATATATATATATATAAATAAAAACGAAAAAGAAATAAAAAAAAGAAAAAAAATTATAAAAATTATAATAAAAACAAATAAAACAAAAAAGTAAAAAAAAATTAAAAAAAAAATTAAAAAAAAATAAAAAAAATTAAAAAAAAAAGTACAAAAAAATAAAAAAATAAATAAAAATAAATAAATAAAAAATAAAAAAAAAATAAAAAAAAATTAAAAAAAAATAAAAATAAATAAAAATAAAATAAAAAATAAAATAATAATAAAATAATATAAAAAAATGCCACGTGGCTGCCACGTAAGCAAAGAGAGAGGAATCTTTGCTGCCATGTGGTAGCCAGGGGCCTAAGTGAGGGAATCTGGATATTACGAGGGGGTTTTTAAAAAAAAAACTTTACCAGGGGCTAAAATGAGAAATCGCTAACATTGCAGGGGGGTATTGTATATTTAACCCTTATATTATCCATGCTTATGATTATGTGGGTGTGTGTTGGAATTGTTTGGTTGTTTTAGAGATATTTGTGGTTAGGTTGAATTTGAACACAATCGATAGAAACCGATGTTTTCGCGGATGAAATTCGAAATAAATTGCGTAGATTAGTTGTATGAGGTTAGACCGAGATTATAGAAACTCGTTTGGTTGAAATCGGTTGATATTGTGAGTTTTGACATTTTTGGGTTTTGAGAATGTGAGATTTTGGTGAAAATCGAACGTCGTAGAATTATCGTTTTATGGTCCTAAAACGTTGATATATATTTGGTAAGGATTACTGTGTATTTGTTTCGTATCATAGAATTGAATCGGTCGGGTTTCCGGAGGGTTTTGTGTTGAGGCAGCAGCTAATTTTTCTAGTTTTTAACAGGTGCAATCGATTGCAGCAGGATGCAAATCGATTGCACATATGTAAAAGGGCAAAAAATTGCAAGTCTGGGACTGTGCAATCGATTGCATCAGGAGTGCAATCGACTGAACTCTGCTAGTTTTCCGAAAAATGTTTTCTTTAAAAGTCCGTAACTTTTTCGTCGTTTATCCGATTGAGCTGTTCTTTATATCAAACTGAAGCTAAAAATATGTTATATTTGATGGTGATGAAAAATATTATTTTTAGCCGACTTTTAACCGACTTTTTCGATAAACCGTAAATTGAATTGTTTGGATAATTGTGTATGTTGTTATACAATTGATGTGAATGTATGTGGATTATATGTGATGAATGCATGACTATATTGTGAAATATGTGTGCATTGCATGAGTGTATGTGGTCATTTTGTATGAGAAACATCATGACATGCATTCATGTGTCGCGATTCGTGGAGAATCGGGTGTAATATCGCGTCCCTGTTGGGTGTGAGTGATTGATTACACAAATGATCATTTGAGGATCCTCTGAACATTGCGTAGTCAATGGGTGTAATCGTTGCGATGAGTTACACTTGATTCCGTGGGAATCTTCAGAATGATTGTGTGCCCTTGTGGGGTTTGAGCAATCGGATTGTGTCTGCGTGAACAATCCAGAAACATCGGATGCCATGATGGTATGAGCGATGGGGAAATATCTTAGGCCCGGTAGGGAGGATATTTCCATTGAGTTCTTCAATTGAGCTCGGGTGATGAGTCGGTACCGCATGCATCTGCATAGAGTCGAGAGTCGGTCTCTATGAGTTGCATTGATCATCTTTGTATTTGTGCATTGATGAATAAACATTGATATATGTATGTTTATGGGAAATGATATAAAGTGTATCTTATAATGATGCATTGTTGAATGAACAAGTAAGTATGTGTTCATGTGGAATGATGATAATGGTGAATGTATGCATAATGAATATGCTTGATGATATATCTATATTGTGATATAGGATGAGTTGTGGTGAGAATATGTGTTATATGTTTATGTTGTAGTACATAATTATATGCATTGTTATTATGATAATATTTCTCACCCTTCTGCTGTTTTATGATGCTCTATGAGGCATTGCAGAGTAGGTATGCTGGAGGTATTTTTGTGAAGCGTGTCTTCATTCTTTTGGTCGGTTGGCTCTGATATGTAGCACCGGGTAGCTAGGATGTATATTATTCTTTTGTGATACATTTGTACATGTATCTTGTTGTTGAATGTTTAGGTAAACATGACTTATAATGATGGATGATACTTGGTGATGTATATATCTACGTATATATACTTGGATGTATTTCAATGTTTGGATTTTCCGCTTTTATTCTAAATATTGAGATGTGGGTGTAAGGACAAAGTTCCTCTGTGGCAAGTTACCCCACTGTTGCATATCAATATTTTGAGCAGGTGTTGTATGTATTAAATGCGTGTATGATGTGACATGCCTCTTTTATACTATGTTTTAATCGTACTCTGGCGAATTTTTTATATATGTGCCTAAATGATTTATGTGATTATTTGGGGGTATAGAAAGGGGGTGTTACAGAAGTCCTGCAAGGAATGCTTCATACTCGGCTTGGTTATTTGATGTTTTGAAAGATAGCTCTAGTGAGACTTCTATCAATATGCCTTCTTCGTTTTCGAGGATAATGCCTGCCCCGCTGCCCTTTGCGCTGGAGGCTCCGTCGACGTAAATTGTCCATCTTTGGGAGCCACTGGTCGAGGATTCGGGGATTGTCATTTCAGCTACGAAGTCATCCAGTACCCGAGCCTTCAGGGGCTTTCTCCCTTTGTATCGAACGTCGAATTCGGATAGCTCGAGAGACCACCGGAGCATTCTCCCCGCCATATCTGGTCGACTAAGGAGCTCTCTGATAGGCTGCTCAGTTCTCACCACAATTGTGTGGGCCAGGAAGTAATGGCGTAATCTTCTGGCTGCAGTTACGAGGGCCAAGGCGACTTTTTCAATCTGTTGGTATCTGATCTCGGGACCCTGGAGAGCTTTGCTCGTGAAATAAACCGGTTTCTGTCCGTCGGGTGTTTCCCGTATGAGGACAGCACTTACCGCTTCGCCGGTGATGGCCAGGTATAAGAAAAGTGTTTCTCCGTCGTTTGGTCGGGACAAGACCGGGGGTTGCGATAAGACTCGTTTTAGATGGAGGAGGGCTTGTTCGCGTTCTTCACTCCATTCAAATGTTGCTTTTTGTCGAAGAAGTTTGAAAAATAGGAGCGCGTATTGGACGGATTTAGCGACAAAACGGGAGAGAGCAGTGAGCATCCCGTTAAGTGACTGTATCGATTTCTTCGAGTTTGGAGTGGGAATCTCGGAAAAGGCCTTACATTTGTCGGGATTCGCTTCAATTCCTCTCTCCGTAAGGTAAAATCCGAGGAATTTCCCTGCTCGAACACCGAAAGTGCACTTTTCGGGGTTGAATCTCATGCGACATTTCCTTGCTGTGTCGAACACCTTTTTAAGATGACCAGCGTGGTCGACTTCTTCTGCGGATTTGACGATCATGTCGTCCATATAGACTTCGAGCATGTCACCAATTTCCGCTTGGAAGACCTTGTTCATCATTCGTTGGTAGGTGGCGCCAGCATTCTTCAGACCAAAGGGCATCACATTATAATAGTAATTACCCGACTCAGTCATAAAAGCTGTGTGCTTTCTGTCAGCCTCATCCATGGGGATTTGGTTATATCCCGAATAAGCGTCCATGAAAGATAACAGTTTAAATCCTGCAGAATTGTCGACCAATCGGTCGATGTTAGGCAATGGGTAAGAGTCTTTTGGGCATGCCCGATTAAGATCCGTGTAGTCAATGCACATCCTCCATTTTCCATTAGATTTTTTAACAAGTACAACATTGGACAACCAAGTGGTGTACTTGGCTTCCGAAATAAAGTTTACCTCTAGGAGGTCTTTTACAGCTTTTTCAGCAGCCTCCATTTTTTCTGGAGACTGCTTACGCCTATGTTGAGCTACAACCCTAGCATTTGGATCTATGGTCAGCTGGTGACAGGCCACTTGAGGATCTAATCCGGGCATTTTCGAAGCGCTCTAAGCGAACAAATCTGCGTTCTCTTGGAGACATGCTTTCAGTTGCCTCCTCGCCAGGTCGGGGAGCCCATGGCCGATCTTCACAGTTCGCTTTGGGTCGTCGCCGAGAGGGATCAGTTCGAAATCTCCGTCTGGGATGGGGCGCGTTGGGTAGGTAGGCTGCCCGTTGACTTCAACTGGGAGGTCTTTGCCTGCAACTTCCTCCTGTTCCCCGGAGAACCTGCTATCAAGGTCGACCGCGCTGACCGGCGGCAGTGGAACCTGTGCGACATCTGCAGCTGCCCTTTTGGGGTGGACACCACCGACGACACTAAGGCCTTTTATCGCTGTATCGAAACATCTTCTAGCTGCTTCAATATCCCCGTGTAGGGTTACCACATGTCCTCGAGTAGTATAATATTTCATTTTTAGGTGGACAGTGGATGGTACAGCTGTTATTTCGGCCAAGGTGGTTCTTCCCAAGATGCAGTTGTAGAGAGAAGGACAGTCAACCACTAGGAAACGCGTCTTCGCCTGTCGAGCTGTTTCACCTGCTCCGAATGTGACCACCAATTCTACATAACCTCAAGGTCTTGTAGATGCGCCGTTGAAACCTTGTAGATTAGATCCCACGTATGGGGACAGGTGATGCTTTGTCAGCTGGAGAGTATCGAAGAGGTGAGTGTACATGATGTCCACCGAGCTTCCCTAATCGACCAAAATCCGGTGCACATCAAAGTTGGCCATTTGTGCTCAAATTAGGAGGGGTATATTAGCATTCGGGGATCCACCTGGTAATTCCTCGAGATAGAAACTTATAGGGCATGATTTTCCTCGAGATAAGCTGAGAGTTGGGTCTCGAGGAGTGGATGTCTTTAGTTCGTCGAACTTTCTCTTTATTGAACCGACGGTCACTCGTTCAGGATCTCCGCCTGATATGACTAGGGCTTGGGGAAAACTTTCCCAGGTACTGCGAACACTTACTATCTCTTCTGCTGGGAAGCTCTTCCACATGTTTCGAACAGCTTCGGCATCGCTAATATTTCCAAGGAAACCGAAGTCTTCAGGTCGGGTGATGCTTAAGGCAACCTGTAGTTTTCCGGTGTCCGAATGGTTTGACTCCTCGGTATTCAGAGCTTCTTGGCCAGAAGGTCGAGGAGTTTCGTCTTGTTTGGCGTACTTTTTCAGGTAGCCCTCTTTAATCAACGTTTCGATAACATCCTTTAGGTGGATGCAATCTTCAGTAACATGTCCGTGACTGTCATGGAACCGGCAGTATTTGGATTTATCAGTATTTGGTTTGGGAGCCGTTGGCTTTGGGAAGCGGATTCCCCCTTTCACGAACTCTGAATTTGCACATTCGCTATAAATGCGTGCATGGGACACGATTAATGGAGTGTAATCTTTGAAAAGACCGGCAGGTCCTCGAGATTCCCGGGGCTCTTTATGTCGATTTTCTTTCTTCCTCTCCCCGCCTCGTCTAGGTGGAGGGGAATTTTCTCTTCTCTTATCCCCTCCTCGTCTAGGTGTGGGGGAGTCTTCCCAGTTCCGGCCGCGGGGGCCTTCTCTGCTTCTTAAATCAAGGGCAATCTGGGCGGCTTCTGCTTCTTCGAACTCGATATGTGATTGAGCTCGTTCGAGGAATCCTTCGAAGCTGCGAGGACGGTGTAACCCGACAGATTCCGCGAACTTGGAACCAACCCACAGTCTTTTGATGATAAGATATAATTTGATATGGTTGGTCGTGTGGACCTCGACCGCTTCCTTGTTGAATCTCTCTATGTAGCTCCGGAGAGATTCTTTCTTATCTTGGAAGATGGCCTCCAAGGATGATATAGTTTTTGGATGCCTTCGAGAAGTCGTAAAATGCTTCCTAAAATGTTCCCTCAAAGCTTTCCAGGACACTATAGATTCAAGTGCCAGGTTTTTGTACCAAGCCATGGCCCCTTTTCGAAGAGTCGTAGGGAATAGCCGACATTTGATAGCGCCGAAGACGTTTCTAAAGTCGAGAAGAGCCTCGAAGCTCTCGACATGGTCGTCTGGATCAGATGTCCCATCGTACGTCCCCAAGGATGGAGGTCTCTCCAAGCCTTTAGGAATAGGGGCTTCCATTATTTGTCTGGATAGGGGAGTCTGGTAGTCTTCGTCATCGCTATCTCCTGGGGATACAGAAGGAGAAATATGGCCCCGAATATAGTGACGTCTCGGGGAGCTCTCTTGGTGACGGACTCTTAGCTCCTCGACATAAGGCTTGCTCTTCTTAGTCTTCAAGGGACGAGTGGCCGCTTTTGGTGGCGGGGAGCGATGGCGCTTTAGTGGATGCTCGGTCTGGTTACGCTCCAAACATGGCCTGCGCCCTTTATTTACTGGGGAGGGACTACGAGATTCCACCGGAGACAGTGAACATCCGGGGTAAGGTGGTGGTCGGTGCTTTCGCGGGGAAGATCGACCACGACCCTTTTCTAGCTTTTCGATCCGTAAGTTTTGGTTGAAGATCATTTGATTGGTCTGATTGACCAACGCAAACAAAGCAGCAGTGCTCGGATCCGCATTTGGTGGTGGATCCACGGGATGGTATGTGGGCTGGAGGATTGCTTCCTGTGCATCTTGTTGAGCAGTCTCGTACTCTACCTCGTCGGAAGATGGGGAAGCGGTGACTCCATCTCTGACATCATTCTCCACGATGGGCTGAAGAACATTGTTATCGCCATGGGTGTTACCACCGAGTTGTGTGATGACATTATCTATAGCTTGACTTGAGGACGGGTTGGCCATTGCTGGTAGTTGAATTAGGAAACTTTGGTTTGTCGCAAAGGAAAAATGGGGAAGTTTATGAAGATTCCCACAGATGACGCCACTGATCGTACCTGGATCAGATTATTTGAAAGTGGCTAACAATGTCTGGAATAACTGCTACTTCAGTGATGATGAAAGACAGCGGGGGGGGGGGGGGGGGGGTGTACCTGTAGGACACTCTGATGCTTAAGTCAGTGAGTGTACAACAAATACAGAGAGTAAGAATGAGAGTAAGAAGTTAACTTCCTGGCCCTCTCAAATGAGAGGGTATTTATAGGAGACCCTCAGCGCGTGGCCAACGGTTACTTGCAACGGGTGGGACCAGCGTGTGACCCATTCCAAGTAACTGCTAGGGCTTACGTGTAGTAATAATGATCAGCTCGTGGTCAACGCCCTAGTGTAACCGTCCCTTTAATGCCATTATTAGACGGTTACATGAAACGTATTTGTATGAACAAGACCGTTGAAGGGTTCCTCGGAGAAGAGCCTATGATGTCGAGGAGACGTGGTGGTCGCGGTCTGGACTTCGACCTAATGGAGGCGATCCATGTATGTCGAGGACCTGTGAGTCAGCGGGGATTGGGAGTCTTCTCGCAGGGAGAGGCTACTATGTCGTGGAGGTTCTTCTCAGGGCGTGATGCCTTCCTTTGTCTTCGGATGTTCAAGTGTCCTCGGATTCTTAGGGTGCCCGACATGCTTTTGGGTTTGCGTATGGCAGTCATGTGTCATTCTCTAGGACTTTATTGGGCTTCTTCAAGCTGTATGGATTGGGCCTGTTTGATTGTAGGAAATCCCGGTCCAGTCCAGAACATATATATATATATATATATATATATATATATATATATATATATATATATATATATTGACATATGGAATATATATTTTATTTGTATTATAATGATGTTTGGAAAATATATATAATATAATAAATTCTTATCAGTAAGTATTTGCTAAAAGTTTTTATCAGTACTGAATTATATTTTAATTTTTGTTCTCATATTGATCAATTGTATTGGTTTTATAATAAATGCATGAAACAATATTGTAATAAATAGTGTGTGAATTTATCATAAATATGTTTTGGTCAAATTGTTTATTCGGAAAAATAAATTTTTATAAGAATATTTATGATGAAGAATAAATTAAAATTGAAAATTTGAAAATTTTAAGAAATACAAATTTGTTGATTATCAAAGTAGTCAAATTTATTAAAATTCATGATTTCACATTATGCAATTGATTTTTTATTTGAATTCTATTATTGAATCTTGAGATGTGGATTTATGAGAACCTTATCACGGAGGATAAGGAATTTGAGATTCCCATAAATGAAGAACCTCGTGAGAAAGGTTCTCCCCGAATTGTTAAAACACAAATCGAAAGTTCGTCACGAATGAAAAATCTCGTGAGGAAGATTATTCATGGATTGTTGAAAAACAACTTGAACTTGGAATAAGCAAGAAAGTCCGAAAGGCTAAGGATCTAGGACTGAACAAAATTGATAGTTAATTTATTTCTTTTATCTAATGGAAGAAAATAGTAAGAATTTTATTCGTAAGATTCCTATTATTCTTCAAGTAGAAGATGATCCTAAGACTTATAAGAAGCAATAGCTTCAAGAGACTCCTCTTACTTAAAAGGAAGTACCATAGTGTGATGGTACACTAAACACCTACAAGTCTAGATTAATGACCAAGTGTATTTTTAAACAAAAAGAATGTGTTGATTATTTCGAGACATACGCGCTATAGTAGCAAGAACAACGAAAAGTTGAGTATCGTTTGCAATAACTTTTTTGCACGACCTTATAGTTCATCAAATAGATGTCAAAATAACATTCCTAAATAGTGATCTCGATGAGGATATTTACATGGAGTAGCTAGAAGTTTATGTGAAAATGAACAAAAGGTGTACAAGTTTGACAAATCCTTGTGTGGATTAAAACAAGCACCAAATCAATGACATCAAAAGTTTGACTTTGTCATTGTAAGATTCACCTATTAATGGGAGACACACAACTTAGAGGAGACTTTTCAATCATTATCAAAACACGTATTCAAAGAGTTTGTCATCATCAAAAGGGGGAGATTTTGTGGAGTACATCTTATATCTAGTTCAATTTTGATGAAGACAAAGATTATCAAAGGAGAAAAGGATCAAAAGTGTCATGCACATCAATGATGAAGTTGATCAAGAAGGTTTAGCATAGAAATTCAAATGAAGATTTGAGACAAACAAAGAATAAATAAGGTGCTCATTGCAATTTATACTATATTATTTTAAATTGCTCATAATTTCATCTCTCATTACATATGAAAAAATTTCTTGCATCATCATGCATGATTTTCTAAAAACCTTCTCCATCTAATTCTTGTTACAAGTGTTTGTAGACAAAGATGTGTGAGAATATTGTGATATTCATTTGTCTCCACGTTGATTATATGATTGATCATTAGCAACGAGATGAATGTAATTTTAGAAACAAAGCGTTTTTTCTTCCACATTCAAGATGAATGATCTTCGACTAGTTGACACACCTTTGGGGACGAGAGTAAAGAAAAATAGTGGGGGTTATGAACTAAGTCAAACACATTATGTTGAGAAAGTACTTGATAAGTTAAAACACTTACATTTAAAAAAAGTGAGTACTCCATTTGATCTCAGTGTCAAACGTCAAAAGAATGATGGAAGAGTTGTGGCTCAATTGGATTATGCAAGTGTGTTAGCTCATAAATTCAACGCCCAATTTAAGTTGGAGGTGTTGATTGGAATGTTAAACTCTTGAAGAGGTTTAAAGGAGCTTTCGACTGGATCTTCATGGTAGTTTTAAGTCGAAGGTGCTCACATAAGGAAAGGATACTTTTGGGACTTAGAAAATATTTCTAATAGTTGGGGAAGTCACCTTCGACCGAGAATACTGATGATGTCCGACGCTAAGAAATTCAAATTTAAATAAAGGAGGGAGTAGTTACTCTTGTTCGCTCCTGAAAAAGACAAGTGGCGCACATCCAAGGGACAGAAACATGCAGCACGACACTTGTCATATGTTAATTGTTTCAGGAAGTTGACAGCAGTTAGTTTTAGTATTATAAATAGGGGTTCTTGCAATAGGATTCGGGGTGTTGTGTTCACTTTGTACAAGTTACTCCAAATTTTCTCAAAGTATCCGCGTGTAGAGAAAAGAGTCTTGTGAGAATGTACGTGATGTAAACACAAATTATCTTTTCAATGCAATTTACTTCAATCTTTCATTAAGAACTTATCTTTTATTTGATGCAAGTTATGTTTCTGCACTTTGTCTTACTTTCATACTTTCAACCTTTCCTGTACACTTTCGGCCCTTTCCTTTACATTTTTAGCCTTTTAACTTAAAAATTTTAGACGTCTTTTAAATTATATTTTCGACAAACCTTTCTTCATGAACACTGTCGAAGTGTTTAGTTCTTTAGAATTTACTTTGAATCAATTGTTAGCACATGTCCTAGGATCAATCTGATCGATCCTGTGAGTCACCAAAGTTAGATTTGGAAGATCAGCGGTTGTTTACCAATTTTCACGGTAAACAAATTGGCACACCCGGTGGGACCGTGCTAACTTTTATAAAGAGTTTTCTAAGTTTTTGAAAATCTGCAATTATTAGTCTTTTCTTTGAGAAAACTTCGTTGCATGTTATTGAGAAGTGGAAAAGTAGCCACTATAAACGAAGAGAAACCAAGGAGAAGATACACTAGGAAAATGGCGACGAACACTAGTCAGCCAAACATTCCAAACCCTCAAGGGAGTGGTTCTAACCCTCAATCGAGTAATTCGAATGCCCAGCCTAGTACCACTAACCCTCAAAATGTGTCTAAGAGTGATGTGGTGCCACCCCTAGTCCCTTCGACAGAAGGGCCAATACCACCTCCCGTTATGTCTGAACCAATGCCATCAATGGTAGGTTCAGGGTCGACGTATGCAAGGGCTTATACTCAACCCATTTTGGAGTACATTGGGCCACAAGGATCTAACCCCCAAACTCCACCAGGAGGAACTTCGACGTTTAGGCATTTTCCCCCTCCAGGATTTTCACATCCATTGCCAAGGAATCCACCTTATGGAATGCCAACGTTAGTGATGCAAAGCCTCCAGAATACCCCCACCCCCCCCGGTATTCTCCGAAAACGTAACGTCTTCACCATTACAAGGATCAGGATCTGGGATAAATGTGGGTCGAAACAGTCAAAGCGTAGGCGTGGGATATTCCACCCAAGGTCCTAGTCTGACAAATACCTCCATAGCATGCTTGAGGCAGCAAATGGACGAGAGTAACCTACAAATGGTGCATACCTTGTCCCAAACTATGAGGGAAATTTTCCAGCCCTTAATTCAAAACACTACCCAAACTAACCAACAACTGGCAGCGCAATTGGCAAGCATGGAAAAATTTATGGGTGTACCAGCCCCTGTACGAGGAGGCGACTGTTGTGGAAAATATTCCACGGCACAACCCAGGGAATATACCTGAGGCGGATCTAGAAAACCAAGGGACAGTTGAACCCCCTAGAGTTGAACCACCTAGGAACCAAGTGCCAATTCCCGTGGATAGGGAACCAGGGGTAGTTATAGTAAATAGAAATGAAGATGCTTACCACATTGTGCAACAGGTTCGACGTATCAACGTAGCAGCAGATAACAACCTAGCAGTCATGGTCGAAAGGACAATGGCTCAAAATGGGATGAATTTTGGTTTTACTATGCCAAACTATACATCACCGATAGTAGATTACATTCTCCAATCAGGATTACCTCATAGGACGAAAGTCCAAAAATTTACCAAATTCTCTGGAGACATTACTGAATCTACTGTTGAACACGTAGCCTGGTATATGATCGAAGCAGGAGAGATAACAAGTGACGAAAGCCTTAGGATAAAATATTTCCCAAGCTCTCTCCCCAAAAATGCTTTTACTTGGTTTACAACCTTACCCCCTAACTCAATCTGTAATTGGACCCAGTTAGAACGTTTATTCCATGAACAATTCTATATGGGCCAAACCAAAATCAATTTGAAAGAATTGGCTAGCATCAAACGAAAGTTTACTGAGCCAATAGATGACTACCTGAATAGGTTTCGATTACTTAAGGCTAGGTGTTTTACACAAGTGCTAGAACATGAATTGGTCGACATGGCAGCTGGTGGCCTTGATTACTCTATTAGAAAGAAGTTGGATACCCAATACTTGAGGGATATGGCCCAACTGGCTAATAGGGTTCGACAGTTAGAACGTCTGAAAGAAGAAAAGGCTAAATTTAATAAGAGTAAAAAAGTAGCCTATGTTGAGTACAATAAGGATGTCGAAGGTTTATATGATGAACCATTGTATTTCGACGAGAATGAGATAGACGTTGCAAAATTAAAGCAGGGTCCTCCGTATGCTTGTAAAATGTTAGCTCCTTCGAATGGAAAAAATCCTGTCGGATCTGAAAAGAATGATAGATTCCCAAAGAAAACATATACTTTCGACGTCACTAAGTGTGATGAAATTTTTGATTTGTTAGTTAAGAATGGACAAATGATAGTGCCCGTTGGCACTAAAATGCCACCTTTAGAACAAAGAAAAAAGAGAGGATTTTGTAAGTACCATAATTTTCTGGGTCATAAAACTTCTCAGTGTTTTCTTTTCTGGGATTTGGTGCAAAACGCTATTCAGGAGGGCAGGCTGAAATTCGGAGAAAAGAGCAAAAGTCAAATGAAAATCGACTCCGATTCATTGCAGACAGCGGATGCCCATTATGCTGAGCCCACAGAAGTACATATGGTGGAAGTTGTTGATGACTTCGACTGTTCAATCAATGTGGTGGAAATTACTGAAGATTTCGCCAATGATGCTATTTTAGCCAAGGTTATTAAAGGCCTTGACATCAATACCATGGAGAAACTCATGAGCGAGGCCGCTAACGGCTTCGACAAAGCTACTGATGGCTTAGATGACGGGATCATTGAAGATTCCAACATGATACTGGTTATCAAAGAAACTGCTGATAGTTTCGTTAAGATGGACAAGGCTGCTGAAGGCCTTGATGTAGACTTCTGCAATCTGAATCTTAGTGCCGATGTCGACATAGACATAAATATGGTCGAGATTACACAACATAAGACCATGGAGGTTGATGAAGCAAGCTGCCAAGAAGAGCGTAACAAAGTGGCGTATCCAAAACAGGAAGAGACTATCATTGAATTCCTTCACCGCTGCCTAAAAAAGGGATCAGGTGTCATGCTATGCCCCAAATGCAGCGCAATCTTCGATCAAAAGGCTGCCCATAATCTTGAGGGGATTAGGAAGGCTAAGGAAAGAAGGGAGCAGAAAACATATCATGGTCAAAGGGGTTTCGATCCTAGAAGGTCCTCTTCAAAACAAGTGGGAGGAAAAACACAGTTCCCAGGGGCCAGACCCAACACCTTCAAACCAACAAGTAATGCGCCAGTGGGAAGCTGGATGAAACCTGTCGAAGGAAAGGAAAAAGGTTGGAAAAATGGCAGAAGTTTGATGTGAACAGAGGCTCTTCAATAGAGTATCGAAAGGAGTTTCAGACTTCCAATTGGTCGGCTTATGTCTCTGAAAACTATAAAGGGAAGAACCCGATGTCGCGATCTCAATGGAGGAGAGAACAACGTAGAAGGAACGCTCTCAGGGAGGCTCAGTTGAAGGACCAAGGAGAGTCCAGTACTAATGTCCCTACTGATAATAACGGAGGGAATCAAATGAAGATTGCTGAAAAAGTGCCGTGGGGCGGAAATTGTTTTCCTCACAAGAGGACAAACATGAAAAGACTGTCGAAGATGATGAAGAAATGACAGACAACTTCGACTCTAAGTCTGACGCTTCTCTCGACATCATAGTCAATGTGGTGTCTGTAATGCCTAGGGAGTTTGACCAAATTACAGAGGTCAAAGATTTAGATGCTTGCACTGAAGCAGAGATGGCAACACACAAGCCTGTGTGCTACTATATTATGAATAATGGGTGCGTTGAAGAGCAGAACGCCTTCTTCGAATGTCCCACAGAGGCGATGAAAGGTTACATAAAGCCTCTCTACATCACTGGAAAAGTGGAGAACATACCAGTAAACAAGATATTAGTTGATTGTGGCGCAACAGTAAATCTGATGCCACATTTCTTATTGAACAAGATTGGCAAGTATGACACTGATACTAAGCCACACAATATGGTTCTTTCAAATTGCGAAGGAAAAGTTGGCTCTACACTGGGTGTGATACAAGTTGACTTAAGAGTTGGGACAATCACTAGGCCTATTGTCTTCATGGTAGTGGAAACAAAAGCCAACTACAATCTGCTCTTAGGACGAGAGTGGATACATGGCATTGGTGCAGTGCCATCCTCGATGCATCAACGAATTACCATCTGGAGGCCAGATGGCATAGTCGAGAACATTGAAGCTGATCAGGGGTATTTTAAGGCACCAATAAATCATGTCGACAGAAGACAGTTCGACAAGCACCTGGCTCATATTGCCCCTTGCGGCCCAGCAGATTTTGAGTTTTTCCCAGATGATGAGACATTTTTCTCATTGTACTTACATCCTGTCGAGGGTTTCCGTTGGTATTAGGAGGTTCCAGGAGAAAAGCTCTCATACCTTGGCATGCCTCCAGTAGCCCCACAGGGTGAGGAAGTGAATTCAGTGACAATGACTGAGTTCGAAGCATTGAGAAGAATTTCGGCCTATGTGGCTGAAACCAAATTACAAGCGGCTTTGGAAGCTGCTAATGAATATATGGCCGTCGAGGCCAATTCTGGATTCCACCAAGAAGGTCCTGGTAAGGACTTCGACCCGGAGCCACCTGATAAGGTTCAGGGTGTAGAACAAGGCCAAAGGCTTGATGCCATCTATGATGATGAGCCTTTGGGGTTTGAAAAGGATCCGCTGGCGAACAATATTAAGATGCTAGCGCAGGATCCATTAGAAGAAATCGACCTAGGAGAGGGGGCAACCAGGAGGCCAACATATGTCAGCGCCAGGAGGCCAACATTGGGGGATGACTCAGGTATTCCTTGATCTTGTCGAAGGCTTCCTGCTGATCTTGCCCCCATTCGAACCCATCTTTGTTGAATCGAAGTAATGGTGAAAAGGCATGCGTTTTTCCGCTTAAGTTCGATATGAACCTTCTCAAGAAATTAATCTTGCCCAATAGTGATTGCAGCTCCTTTTTTGTTGATGGCGCTTTCGCTTCCATGATGGCTTTGGTCTTATTATGGTTGATCTCGATCCCCTTTTTGTGGATCACAAAGCCTAGAAAATCCCTTGCCTGCACACAAAACGTACATTTAAGAGGATTCATTTTAAGACCATGTCTTCTCATCCTTTCGCATGACTGTCGAAGATGGCCCAAGTGACTCTTCCCTGAAATAGACTTAACCATAATATCATCAATATATATTTGCATGAAAGTCTCTATATAATCATGGAAGATTGAGTTCATTGCTCTTTGATATGTTGCCCCAGCATTTTTGAGGCCAAAAGGTATTACTATCCATTCGTATGTGGCTAAGGCTCCAGGACATCAAAAAGCTGTTTTGGGGACATCATCTTCAGCAATGAATATTTGGTTATATCCAGAGTACCCATCTAACATACTAAGATATTCATGTCCTGCGACGGAATCGACTAACATTTCTGCCACAGGCATAGAATACTCATCCTTTGGAGTTGCAGAATTTAGATCTCTAAAGTCTATACAAACTCTTAAAGAACCATTCTTTTTAATGACAGGTACAATGTTAGCTAACCATTCGACATATGTTGGCCTTCTGGTTACCCCCTCTCCTAGGTCGATTTCTTCTAATGGATCTTGCGCTAGCATCTTAATATTGTTCGCCAACGGATCCTTTTCAAACCCCAAAGGCTCATCATCATAGATGGCACCAAGCCTCTGGCCTTGTTCTACACCCTGAACCTTATCAGGTGGCTCTGGGTCGAAGTCCTTACCAGGACCTTCTTGGTGGAATCCAGAATTGGCCTCGACGGCCATATATTCATTAGCAGCTTCCAAAGCCGCTTGTAGTTTGGTTTCAGCAACATAGGCCGAAATTCTTCTCAATGCTTCAAACTCAGTCATTGTCACTGAAATCACTTCCCCACCCTGTGGGGTCTACTGCAGGCTAGCCAAGGTATGAGAGCCTTTCTCCTGGCACCTCCTTATCCCAACGGAAACCATCAACGGGATGTAAGTACAGTGAGCAAAATGTTTCATCATCTGGGACAAACTCAAAATCTGTTGGGCCACAAGGGGCAATATGAGCCATGTGCTTGTCGAACTGTCTTCTGTCGACATGATTTATTGGTGCCTTAAAATACCCCTGATCAGCTTCAATGTTCTCGACTATACCATCTGGCCTCCAGATGGTGATTCGTTGATGCATCGAGGATGGCACTGCACCAATGCCATGTATCCACTCTCGTCCTAAGAGAAGATTGTAGTTGGCTTTTTTTCCCACTACCATGAAGACAGTAGGCCTAGTGATTGCCTTAACTATTAAGCTAACTTGTATCACACCCAGTGTAGAGCCAACTTTTCCTTCGTAATTTGAAAGAACCATATTGTGTGGCTTAGTATCAGTGTCATACTTGCCAATCTTGTTTAATAAGAAATGTGGCATCAGATTTACTGTTGCGCCACAGTCCACTAATATCTTGTTCACTGGTACATTCTCCACCTTCCCAGTGATGTAGAGAGGCTTTAAGTGACCCTTTATCGCCTCTCTGGGTCATTTGAAGAAGGCGTTCTGCTCTTCAACGCACCCATTATTCATAATATAGTAGCACACAAGCTTGTGTGCTGCCATCTCTACTTTTGTCCAAGCATCCAAATCTTCGACCTTTGTAATTTAGTCGAACTCTCTAGGCATTACAGACACCACATTGACTATGATGTCGAGAAAAGCATCAGATTCTGAGTCGAAGTTGTCTGTCATTTCCTCATCATCTTCGACAGTCTTTTCATGTTTGTCCTCTTGGGAGGAAAACAATTTTCGCCGCACGGGCACTTTTTCAACAATCTTAACCTAGTCCCCTCCGTTATTATCAGTAGGGACATTAGTACTGGACTCTCCTTGGTCCTTCGACTGAGCCTCCCTGAGAGCCTTCCTTCTACGTTGTTCTCTCCTCCATTGAGATCGCGACATCGGGTTCTTCCCTTTATAGTTTTCAGAGACATAAGCCGACCTATTGGAAGTCTGAAACTCCTTTCGGTACTTTATTGAAGAGCCTCTGTTCACATCAAACTTCTGCCATTTTTTCTGACCTTTTTCCTTTCCTTCGACAGGTTTCATTCAGCTTCCCACTGGTGCATTACTTGTTGGTTTGAAGGTGTTAAGTCTGGCCCCTGGGAACTGTGTTTTTCCTCCCACTTATTTTGAAGAGGACCTTCTAGGATCGAAACCCCTTTGACCATGAGATGTTTTCTGTTCCCTTCTTTCCTTACCCTTCCTAATCCCCTCAAGATTGTGAGCAGCCTTTTGATCGAAGATTGCGCTGCATCTGGGGCATAGCATGACACCTGATCCCCTTTTTTGGCAGCGGTGAAGGAACTCAATGATAGTCTCTTCCTCAACCACTTTGGTGCGCTCTTCTTGGCAGCTTGCTTCATCAACCTCCATGGTCTTATGTTGTGTAATCTCGACCATATTTATGTCCATGTTGACATCAGCACTAAGATTCAGATTGCAGAAGTCTACATCAAGGCCTTCAGCAGCCTTATCCATCTTAACGAAACTATCAACAGTTTCTTTCATGTTGGAATCTTCAGTGATCCCATCATCCAAGCCATCAGTACCTTTGTCGAAGCCGTCAGCGGCCTCGCTCATGAGTTTCTCCATGGTATTGATGTCAAGGCCTTCAGCAACCTTGGCTAAAATAGTATCATTGGCGAAATCTTCAGTAATTTCCACCATATTGATTGAACAGTCGAAGTCATCAGCAAATTCAACCATATGTACTTCTGTGGGCTCAGTATAATAGACATCCACTGTTTGCAACGGGTCAGAGTCAATTTTCATTTGACTTTTGTTCTTTTCTCCGAACTTCAACCTGCCCTCCTGGATAGCGTTTTGCACCAAATCCCTGAAAAGAAAACACTGAGAAGTTTTATGACCCAGAAAATTATGGTACTTACAAAATCCTCTCTTTTTTCTTTGTTCTAAAGGTGGCATTTTAGAGCCAGCGGGCACTATCATTTGTCCATCCTTAACTAACAAATCAAAAATTTCATCACACTTAGTGACGTCGAAAGTATATGTTTTCTTTAGGAATCTATCATTCTTTTCAGATTCAACAGGATTTTTTCCATTCGAAGGAGCTAAAATTTTACAAGCATACGAAGGACCCTGCTTTAATTCAGCAACTTCTATCTCATTCTCATCGAACTACAATGGTTCATCATATAAACCCTATCAGCTAGTTGGGCCATATCCCTCAAGTATTGGGTATCCAACTTCTTTCTAATAGAGTAATCAATGCCACCAGCGGCCATTTCGACCAATTCATGTTCTGGCACTTGTGTAAAACACCTAGCCTTAAGTAATCGAAACCTATTCAGGTAATCAATCATCTATTGGCTCAGTAAACTTTCGTTTGATGCTAGCCAATTCTTTCAAACTGATTTTGGTTTGGCCCATATAGAATTGTTCATGGAATAAACGTTCTAACTGGGTCCAATTACATATTTAGTTAGGGGGTAAGGTTGTAAACCAAGTAAAAACATTTTTGGTGAGAGAGCTTGGAAAATATTTTATCCTAAGACTTTCGTCATTCACAATCTCTCCAGCTTCGATCATATACCGGGCTACGTGTTCTACAGTAGATTCAGTAGTGTCTCCTGAGAATTTGGTAAATTTTGGGACCTTCGTCCTAGGAGCTAATTCTGATTGGAGAATGTAATCTATTATCGGTGACGTATAGTTTGGCCTAGTAAAACCAAAATTCATCCCATTTCGAGCCATTATCCTTTCGACCATGGCTTCTCGGTTATTATCTGCTGCTACATTGTTACGTCGAACCTGTTGCACAACGTGGTCAGCATCTTGGTTTCTATTTACTATAACTACCCCTGGTTCCCTCTCCACAGGAATTGGCACTTGGTTCCTAGGTGGTTCAACTCTAGGGGGTTCGACCATCCCTTGGTTTTCTAGATCCGCCTCAGGTATATTCCCTGGGTTGTGCCGTGGAATATTTTCCACAACAGTCGCCCCTCGTACAGGGGCTGGTACACCCATAAATTCTACAATGCGTGCCAATTGCGCTGTCAGTTGTTGGTTAGTTTGGGTAGTGTTTTGGATTAAGGGCTGGAAAATTTCCCCATAGTTTGGGACAAGGTATGCACCATTTATAGGTTACTCTCGTCCATTTGCTGCCTCAAACATGCTATGGAGGTATTTGTCAGACTAGGACCTTGGGTGGAATATCCCACACCTACACTTTGACTGTTTTGACCCACATTTATCCCAGATCCTGACCCTTGTAATGGCGAAGACATTACATTTTCTGAGAATACTGGGGGGACATTTTGGAGGCTTTACATTATTGACGTTGGCATTCCATAATGTGGATTCTATGGTAACGGGTGTGAAAATCCTGGAGGGGGAAAATGCCTAAACGTCGAAGTTCCTCCTGGTGGAGTTTGGGGGTTAGATCCTTGTGGTCCAATGTACTCCATAACAGGTTGAGTGTAAGCCCTTATATATGTCGACCTTGAACCTGCCATTGATGGCATTGGTTCAGACATAACAGGAGGCGGTATTGGCTCTCCTGTCGAAGGGACTGGGGGTGGCACTACCTCGTTCCTAGACACATTTTGAGGGTTAGTGTTACTAGGCTGAGTATTTGAATTACTTGATTGAGGATTAGAACCACTCCCTCGAGGGTTTGGATTGTTTGGCTAACTAGTGTTCGTCGCCATTTTCCTAGTGTATCTTCTCCTTGGTCTCTCTTCGTTTGTAGTGGCTACTTTTCCACTTCTCAATAACATGCAACGAAGTTTTCTCAAAGAATAGACTAATAAATGCAGATTTTTAAAAAAACTTAGAAAAATCTTTATAGAAGTTAGCACCGTCCCACTGGGCGTGCCAATTTTTTTACCGTGAAAATTGGTAAACAATCGCTGATCTTCCAAATCTGACTTTGGTGACTCACATGATCGATCAGATTGATCCTAGGACATGTGATAACAATTGATTCAAAGTAAATTCTAAAAAACTAAACACATTGAAATTGAAGAAAGGTTTTTCGAAAATATAATTTAAAAGACGTTTAGAAAATGTTAAGTTAAAAGGCTGAAAATGCAATGGAAAAGGTCGAAAGTGTACAGGAAAGGTCGAAAGTATGAAAGTAAGACAAAGTGCAGAAACATAACTTGCGTCAAATAAAATATAAGTTCTTAATGAAAGATTAAAGTAAATTGCATTGAAAAGATAAATGGTGTTTACATCACGTACATTCTCACAAGACTCTTTTCTCTACACGCGGATACTTTGAGTAAATTTGGAGTAACTTATACAAAGTGAACACAACACCACAAATTCTATTGCTAGAACCCCTATTTATAATACTAAAACTAACTGATGTCAACTGCCTGAAACAATTAACCTATGACAAGTGTCGCACTGCATGCTTCTGTCCCTTGGATGTGCGCCACTTGTCTTTTTCAGGAGCGAACAAGAGTAGCTACTCCCTCCTTTATTTGAATTTGAATTTCTTAGCGCCGGACATCATCAGTATTCTCGGTCGAAGGTGACTTCCCCAACTCTTAGAAATATTTTTTAAGTCCCAAAAGTATCCTTTCCTTATGTGAGCACCTTCGACTTAAACCTATCATGAAGATCCAGTCAAAAGCTCCTTTAAACCTCTTCAAGAGTTTAACATTCCAATCAACACTTCCAACTTAATATGGGCGTCGAATTTATGAGCTAACAGTGGGTTGGTCGGTTATGTTAACACCAATAGGGATTCAAAAGATGGCGTCGAATGGACACTACCAAAAAATGACTTTTCCTTCAGTACTGTCGAAAAGGACATTTTTGGGGGGAAATTTGATAGCTCATAAATTCGACGCCCATATTAAGTTGGAGGTGTTGATTGGAATGGTAAACTCTTAAAGAGGTTTAAAGGAGCTTTCTACTAGATCTTCATGATAAGTTTAAGTCGAAGGTGCTCACATAAGGAAAAGATACTTTTGGGACTTAGAAAATATTTCTAAGAGTTGGGGAAGTTGTAACACCTCAAAATTTACCCTCTTATTTTTCTCCAACAATTGGCTTATGCTTCATTCATTTGAATTTCATAATAGGTCATATAAAATCATACATCATTGGTTGCACACAAGGCATGTGATCAGTTGTCTCAAGGGATGGACAGTTCAAAGCCAAAAGACAAGAGTCAACTTTTTCCAAACAAGTCACAAGGGCTTCTCATATACCAATTCATCTTATTTGAGCCCTCAAGTCCTTAAGAGAATGGAATTCAACAAAGGATTGAAGCAGTTCATCATCTCCTAGCAAATATTGACTAATTAGGGTTTTGGGGAAAAGTCAGTGCAAGTGTGATTGTTGGTCAAAAGCTTGATTTCAAGGTTTTCCAAATGGTTTCAATTGTCCAAGGATGGAGTATTGCTCATTGGTTCCTTTCAGAAGATCTTCAATTGATCAATTGATTCAAAATCAAGAGATTTGGGAAAAAGTCAACTCTTGACTTTTTAAGGTCAAATTCATGTTCCTTATCTCAAGTATGATCCTTGGTGAAGGTTTGATCAAGAATTATCAAGAGATTCATCAAAAATCAAGAAATGTGCAAAGTTGCCAAAAATAGTAATGAAGGGTTTCCATTTATGGCAAGTTTTGTCAAGTTGAAGGGCCATCTTTGGAGCATTCTTTCTTCATACTCCAAGCACCAAATTGAAAGTTTATGGAGGCCTATCAAAAGTTCATATTTCAAGCTTCAAAACCATACCAAGAACATCCTCATTGGATCAAAATTGAGAGAGATATGATCAATCAAAGTTGAGGCAAATCAAGGCAAGTTGGCAAGTCATGACCAGTCAGCACGTAGTAATTTCAACAAACACCTTATGTGCATGTTGTGTCCAAGTTCAAGGGCAAATTTCTCCAAGATAGAGACTTCAAATGAAAAAGTGGTCAACATCAATTTTGTTCCTCTTGATCCCCTTTACAACTTTGGTGTTGAGGAAATTTTCATTTGATCAACCATTGGAGAGATATAGTAGCTTAAAGTGGGAGTCTCTAACTGATTCATTCCCATGCCCATGAGCCAGGCACGACCAGGTCAGGTTGGCCTGCCAACTCATTTGTGTACAAGCGTTTTCATGAAAGATTTTTAGCATGTTAGAGGATCCTATTGGGATTGCTTTCCACATCAATTTTGTTCCTCTTCATCTCCTCTTTTCAAATAGCCAAAGATTAATCATTTTCATCCATTGGTTAAGGAGATACTTCTTGTTCAAGTCATCACCATGGTTAGGCGCATCAAGTGTAGTTCTTGACATTTCTTTCAATACAATTCAAAGGAGCAGGTTGTATGTTTGTTGTTATCTCATGTACATACATCACATTGCCTTAATAAGCTAAGCATGCCTCTTACATCCATGCACATGCTCATGTACCTTTTTCCTTAAATGCTCAAACAAAAAGAATGAAGCTTGCACAATAAGTTTGGGTGAATAAGTTGCCGCAGTTCCAACTCATCATCATCACCTTCCATTGGAATTCCACCATAACATTCCATGATATTCTCCACACATGAACATGAACCCGAGTTCACTCACTCTCTTTCCATTCATCTTATAACCTCACTCAGTTAACTGTGGTTCTAACTGTCAACTAAGACAGTTAGAAGGTAACCACACCTATATAAGAAACCCATAACAGAAATCTAACTAACTTCATCATTCTTCACTTTTCACCAAACTTTCAATCTCTCTTTCTCTGAGTTTTCTCTCTCGAATCTTCTTCTTCATTCAAGAATTCTCTGCATTCTCTTTTCTCTTCATCAGCAAGCATCAAGAGAATGAAGCAGTAGATCATGTAGCATCATCTTCAACTTCAATTTTAGTTTTCTTCCTCTGAATTTACAAGCATAAAGCATTATATATAGCCTTTATTTGGCTCAATATCAAGTTCAAGAAGCAAGGAACCTCCTATCTGGATTTCTTTTGAGCTAATGATTCATCAAAACACAGGTTTCGCTTCAAACTTTTGCTCTTATCATGCTCTGATTTGAAATTGATTTTGTGTGTTTTGAGCTTAATAGGAGAAATATGAACTCCTGGCTAGTTGATAGGCACCTTAGGTTCTTAGTTGAAACTTCTAGGGCAAGATGTTTTCCTTCGATTCTCTCTGTATACACATGGTTTGTGAATTTAGAAATTGGATTCGTCATCTACATAACCCGAGGATCACTTTGGTATAACCCTTGTTCATTTCTGGTAGCCTGCAACTTTTGGCACGGTGGAGGTTGGCCAGAGAAGATGACCGGAGTCTTCTCTGGCCGGTGATGTTCATCAGCTTCATGGAACCCTAGCATTTTTCTCAGAACAAGTCACAGCCATTGATTATTTATGATCCAATGCACAAGAATGTGCCAGCGCATTAATGAAGGAGGTGGCTGGTCACGTGACTTCATTTTGAATCCATTTGGTTTCAGATGATTCTATGTGTTTGCCTCATTGTTAGCATATCATGTGCATGCGTTTTAATCCATTTGATTGCTGTACTTCTTTGATCATCATAGGTGGACTGGATCCTAGGGCTCTGATTAGATCAAGTTTGTTGACTGAGCTACATAATATGCACTGCAGGCTAGTCAGCGCCTTGGGTCTGACCTTTTGATATGTGAACCCCTTTGTTTTAAGCCCAATGCATGTTTTAACTGGCCTTTTACTTGCGCTGCACCCCCTGCTTCATTTCCTTAGTTTTTTTGTTTTCTTTTTGATACATGTTTGGCTTTAATTTTGTAAAATTACTTTTAAGCATGATAAATTTCCCAATAAATTCATGAGGCATCCTAATGCATTTAACTAATTTTTTCATATTTTTATTTCTGATTTTGATATGTTTTAATATTTTGTCCATAATTTCCTTTTATTTTCTTTTTGTATGATCATATGTTCATATGCATACATTGTTTTTTGGATTTGTTTGACATGGTTTCAAAGTGAATTTGCTTCTAAGACTTTGTACATGCTATTATGATATCTTGAGGCATTTCATTTAATTTTTTTGGATTTTTAGAAGCATTTTAGCTTATGTTTTGAATGCTATCTTTGAGCCATTTGTTTGTGTGACTTGTATGAAATAGTGAGGCATGTTTATGCATGATCCCTAATGAGTTTTGCGCCATACTTTTGAGACCTATTTTCTTACTATTTTCACTTCAATATGCTTTCATTTTATCAATTTTATTGGTCTATTAACATGATCTTTGTGAATTTATAAATGCATGTTTGTTTGTGTGAATATTAGAGAACATGTGTTAGGGTTTTGTGATGCATTTCATGCAATCCTACTTGATGCTTATTGAGTTCTATTAATACATGGTGTATGAGCATTATAGGTCCTTATTCTCACATTATAAGTCATGTTTCATTTATCTTCGATTGCCTTGTATGCCCTTATTCAAACTTGAAATGTTGTGTGGATTTGTATTCCTCTCATTGCATGTATTTGATGCTTTGTTTTCATTAATGATTGTGTGGTCTTAAGTGTACATTTAAACTTAATTCCTGTTCTGTTTGTGATCATTTTCAATCATATGACATGACTTGTAATTGCATTTTTTCATCTTGCATAAGTTCATAAACATGTGGCACTTGGTTGAACTTGTTAGGACCTAATTTGTTTCTTCTCTTTTTAACTTGTTAATATGAGTTGTGTATGAACTTCATATGTCATTATTGCATTCTTAATTGCATCTTATACATCATATACTACTGGTTTGTATCCATTAGACATGTATGATCTCATTTCATCTTCATTCTTTACTTGTGGTACAAGTATGCATCATTGTTGAACTTAAATTGTTGTTTGTTCACTTCTTCTTGCTTCATTTTTTTAATGCTTGCATCCATGACTTGTATGGTCATTCAATGAAATCCATATGCATTCATAAATTTAATTTAATTCTGACCTTGACTTATGATCATGCATTAATACACGTTTACCTTTTATAAGCATTCATCTTTCATAAGTAATACATAACTTGCATTGGTGTGAGCTTTGGATGCATAGTTTGGTTTTGGTTGTTTTATTTTGGCTTGTTTACCTTAGTAGGATCCATAGACATGTACCTACTGACCTTGGATGTTCCTTAACCCTTAAGACTCATTTCTTTTTGGTTTAAGCTTTGTTTCCTTCTTAAGTTGTCTCCTTAAGGCAACTAGCATTGTTTGATTTACTTTCTAGTACTTGTATTCAATACTTGTGATGTTTTTGTGCTAACCTTTTGTGTAGGGGCAGAGGTAAGATATATGAGCATGTGGATGCTTATCCATGCTCATTCCCTCTTTCATCTCTCTTTTACTTCACTTTCTCTTTCTCTTTTGTGTGGATTACATGATATAATGTTTGATTGTGTAGAACTTTCTCACATCCCTTTGGGATCCCAGCTCATCCTTAATTTTGGATTAAGGTGAGGTAGGATAAGCATTAGATGGTGCTATCCCTCTCTCTTCTTTAGATTTAGGTGGTTCTTATACCCCACATAACCGTAGGACATCCATGCATGACAACATTAGGATTATTAGTCTTCCCCACTTAGACTTTTGCCTTTCTTAACACCTTTGAGTCTCTCTTTCTCATCTTAAAACAAAAATTAGAACATGTAATAAAAACAACAAGTTTTGTATGCCACGAGCCTTAAGTACATGGGAAATGGAAGGAGGAGGGTTTCCCTCCGTCTTTCTAGAGTGTTAGCATACGTCCTGTTAGGACGACCATGCGACGCATTCGTTCTTATGTCATAGATTTAGTGCGATACTTGTTATAAACACAAAATAATCAAAACACTTATTCTTAAAAGACAAAAACAAGCAATTCTCTTCTTCCTCTTTCAATTCATAAAGGATTCGTCACGTCCGTTCTACCGCAAACAGGTAAATGCCTAAGACTCCGTACAACGAGCTGCGACACCTAACAGCTAGAACGCGAACCTTGGCGTACTCCACTAAAAAAAACATAAACAAAGCAAATCCATCCCTAGTGAGGGGAACTACATCGCTCTGATTCTCGCGTGCGAGCGAGATACGTAGGCAGGAGATCTCTCCGAGCATGATCCTTTCACCTTTCCCCCAAACCGTAGTCCGAACTACGTTGACTCTGACTTTCCCATTGTACGAGGGAATATGTAGGCCTAGGATGCGATGTCCTATTGAGTCACTTATTTTTTTTCTTCCCTGTTTCTTCGTTCTTTCCCGTTCCTGTTCCTTCTTCTTTCCAGTAGCAGCGGAGTTCCAGATGACGACACCCTTTGATCGATAACAACAAGCGTGGATCCCATCGAGTACGATGGACGCGTAGGGGTGCTAATACCTTCCTCTCGCGTAACCGACTCCCTTACCTGTTTCTCTTGGTCACGATGACCATGCTCTTTCCTTTCCCACAGGTTTACGCAGTGTTTCCTTTCCCTCACTTAGGATAAATACACATTGCTGGCGACTCTGTTTCCGTGCCATTTTCGCGTTTGTACTTGGATGAAAATCCTGGGAGCAACACCTGGCGATTCTGTTGGGGATAGATTAACCTCTTGCTGGTTCATCCCTAAGCGAGTCAATCCTAGCGCTTGTTTGTTTCGATTTTAGGGTGTTTATTTGTTTACTTTACTCGCTTTATTTATAGCATTGTTGCATGTTTACTGTCTTATTGCATTTACATGCTTTTCATTTACTGTTGTCATATATTATACTGTGCTGGACTGTGCTGGATTTTTCTGTTTGGTGGGCAGGGTGTTCTGAGAGATAAGCCCACTTCCCAGGCTTGAGCATACACATAGGATTTAGAGTGGATAGTCGATCGCTTGCGTGATGTTATCACGTTAAGTCTTCGCGAGATCCACAGCCAGACGAGGCCCATATAGATGGTATCTGATACTGCATGTTATGCAGGCCATTAGATATCTCTGTATGAGTTGTCGACTCTGGTGACCATTCCCGAGGACTCAGTAGAGGCACTCCTCCCGAGAACGATAATGGCAGACCAGAAATGGCAAACCCATTACGATTCTTGATCCGAGGACCCAAAACTGGGAACTTGTATAGGATTGCCTTATTTTTGGGGAATCAATGGACGACCTCTTTGTTTGGCGATAGTATTGTACCCCGAGGGATGAATGTACTATTGCTTCTCAAATTGAGAATCCGAAACTGAGAAACCATGGTTTTAGTACCCACATGTGAGAATGGGCGGGTGTTTACAGGTCTGCAGGTGACTTAGACCTCCCACATACCTGGTGTTTTAGGTCTTTTGGTTATTATTATTATGTTCAGATGGTTATTGTTCACAGTCCGACACTATCCACAAATATACTAATGTCACTATCTGCACAGTCCAACATAGACACCAGACACTCTGATCACATGCCTCTGCATTGCATTTTCATATCTTAACATACATATTTTTTCATTTCCACGGCAATATTATACCTTCATTTCCAGTCAGGGGTTTCTTTTCCGATGGATGTTGAGAGAAAGAAAAAGAATATCATCACCTACAAATTTCTGAAGCCAAGACTAGGTCCTATCAGCAGTCTGAAGGCTATGGCTAGCTCAGAGGTGTTGGAAGCATTCAGAGAAAAGTACGGGCAGATTTTGTCATTTGTATGCAACCTCAGTGAGTATGAATAGGTGGGCCTTCACACATTAATGCAATTCTATGTTCCTTCTCTACGGTGCTTTGTGTTTCAGGATTATGTTTTAGTCCCGACTTTGGAAGAATATTCGAATATCTTGGGGATCTCCATTAAGGAAGAGGTACCATTTTTCAGTTCGAAGACAGATCCCGATTTTGAGGTTGTGGCTGCTGCTCTTTATTTGAGCAAATCAACGGTGGAGGACAACATCACCAAAAAGGGAGAATTTCGAGGGTACTCTCTAATATACCTGACCAAGATGGCTCAGAAAGCCGCTAAAGACAAAGAATGGAGTGTTTTATATGCTGTGTTAGCTCTTTGCGTATACAGCATTATTCTGTTTCCAAATGTGCCAGAATTTGTTGATATGGACGCCATCAAAATATTCACCACTCAAAACCTGATACCTACTCTATTGGGCGATCTTTGTCATTCAGTCCATAATAGGAATGAAAAGAAAAGAGGGGGATATGTCAGTTGCTGTGCGCCTTTATTCTACAAATGGTTTTCGCATCGGTTACCACGCAAAGGTGCATTCGTGGATACCAAGAGTTCATTGGAATGGCGTCATAGAATGATGGGTTTGTCTGCCAAAGATATCATCTGGATAGATCAGGGGTTACTTGGTGGGGATATTATTCATAGCTGTGGTGGATTCCCCAATGTCCTGTTAATAGGGAGGAAGGGAGGAATCAATTATAATCCCTCTCTGGCCATTAGACAATTCGGTTATGCTCTGGAAAATCCCCGTACCGTGAGAAGTGTGGAAGAGTCCTTGTACTTTCAAGTAGGTGACGATCAAGCAATAGTCCGAAAAGCTGCGGAAGCCTGGAATAGCATCCAAAGAAAGGGCAAAGGAGTTCTTGGAAAACCCAATAACCGAACTTACCCTCCTTATGAGAACTGGATAAGGAAATGGGTGGAAGATTTCTATCTACCTTTTGATCCCGTGCCTCCTTTATACCCTGAGGTTGTAGAAGAGAGGGATACTGTCGCTATTGAGGAGTTTAACAAATTGTAGACCTTGGTGAAGAACCTCCAGGTAGAGAACTCTGATCTGAGCAGTCGTCTGCAGGATGCTCTGCATACCAACAAAGACTTGGAATGGAAAACCCAAGGTGCATTGAAAACTTTGGCAGATAAAGAAAAAGATTTTGTTGAAAGGGCCCGACATTACCAAAAAGTTAATATGGCCGCCGAAACTTCCGCTCAAACTCACAGACAGACTAAATAATCTTTGGCCCAAACAAAAGCCAAACTTGCCAAACTTCAGCAAGCATGGGACGAAGTTAGAATTGAGAATGCAGAGCTGCAAGAGCAATTAAAGACCAGAGACGATGAACTTCAGAGAGCGCATGAACAGCGAAGAAAGCATCGTGAAGACTTCGGTAAAAGCCAAGAGCAGTTGAAGAAGGTTAGAGATGAGCTGAAAGTTTCCAAGAAAGAACTTGAAGATGCCATGGCAGAGATAGGAGAACTCAAGATACAAGCTGGTGTGAAAAGGCCTAAGGAGGTGAGTGATGACGAGGCTCTTTTGATGCACACGGATTCATTAGCGGAAGCTCTGAAGAAGAGGGATGTTTTGATCAAAGAAATGATTGAAAGACCAAGCCATCAGCGCACCAGAATACTCTTTGAAGAAGTCAGGCATTCTAGCGAGAAGCTGAAAGATGTGGAGTTATCTGATTGACGGTTCTTTTCCCCATTTTCCTAATGTAGCTTTTGTTGATGTACTGTGGTTACCATCAGGCCTGTTGATGGATCCGCTCTCTTGATGTATTTCCAACTTATGAACTCATTGTAGAATGCTTTAATGCGTACTGGTTTTCTGTTATATTCAAATGAATGGTTTATTCAGAAATGGTTCCTTGGCAGCACTCTATTCACAAGCACATTATCACAGCACGTTATCACAACACATTTCTTCTCAACAAAATTCTCTCAACAATATCTGTATATTGCTTTGCTTCATGTGATTAAGACTGGAATCAGGGTGTAAAATGCCTTGGGAATGAAAAACATGTCATATGCATACATTTCATAACATATCATTTTGCATAACAGGTACTCGTCCCGGGATTTTCTAACCTTTATTTGGTTGCAGGCAGAATAGCGGATTTCCACATTCATCATTACGCGACCCGACGAAACCAGGCCAGAATCATGGAACAGATGCAGGCTGAACTCATTGAATTAAGGACCCGTATGGAGCAATTCATGAACCTCATATAGGGTGTCGCCCAGGGGCAGCAAGATCTGAGAGCTGCAGTTCAAAGGCTGGAAGTGGAAACCCCTGTTGGGGATAATCATAGCAATCCTCCTGGCGGAGTGGCAGTTAATCCTCCCGGCGGAGTGGCAGTTAATCCTCCTGGCGGAGTGGCGGTTAATCCTCCTGTTGGTAATGCGAGTAATCCTCCCGACGGAGCTCAAGGTGGCTTTGTCCCTATTCCTAATCAGCATGTGGAGGACCATCAAGATGATCAGTTCTCTGTGCTAAATGCTGACATGGGGTTTCATAATGATGGTAATGACAGAAATTATGAAGCATTGGCTGAAAAGGTAAGAGCTATAGAATGTCAAAACTCCATGGGAATTGATGTTGCTGACATGGGGATGGTGCAAGGAGTGAGGATCCCTCCAAAGTTTAAACCCACGGCCTTTGATAAGTATAATGGCAGTACCTGTCCAAAGACTCACATTCAGGCATATTTCAGGAAGATTTCTGCATATTTTGATAATGAAAAGTTGTGGATGTACTTCTTTCAGTATGGTCTGTCAGGAGCTTTATTAGAATGGTACATGAAGCTAGAAAGAGCCTATATCAGGAATTGGAAGGACTTGGGCGATGCTTTCTTGAAACAGTATCAATATAATATTGATATGGCCCCCAATCGTACCCAATTCCAGAATATGACACAGGATCCGAAAGAAAGTTTCAAACAATACGCCCAGAGGTGGCGTGAGCTAGCCGCTCGAGTGCAACCCCCGCTGATGGAAAGGGAGATGGCTGATATGTTTATGAGCACAATACAGGGCCCGTATCTAGATCGTTTGGCTGGATGCCCATCCACTAGGTTTCTTGATATTATGATAGCCGGTGAAAGGATAGAAAATCTTTTGAAATTGGGAAAAATTCAAGATGGAAGTGGGGCAGGCCCTTCCAATGTAAAGAAGCCTTTTGGGAACGCATCGAGGAAACGTGAACGTGAGACGAGCACTGCATATGAACAAGGGGGCAAGGGAAAAAGGCGTCAGGGCCCATACCATCAAGCAACAGCTGTAACTATTCTGGTTCCAGCTGCCGAATCTCAGTCACAGTCTCAGAGACAATACCAACCAAGGCAAAGAATGAGCGATCGCCATTTTGATACTTTACCTATGACCTATAGTCAAATGTTGCAGAATTTGCTTCGTCTACAGTTAGTGCAGTTAAGAACTCTGGCCCCGCCTGCTGGCAAGTTGCCTTATGGATATGACGCTAATGCAAAATGTGAGTTCCATTCAGGTGCACCTGGCCACCATATAGAGAACTGCAAAGCTTTTAAGCACGTAGTTCAGGACCTAGTTGATTCGAAAGCTATCAACTCCGCTCCTAATCCCAATGTGATTCAAAACCCCATGCCTCTGCATGGCGGACCAAAGTTCAATGCAATAGAAGAGGGCAGGGGCTTGAATCTGGTGTCAGATGTCAACAAAGTCAGAACATCTTTGGGGGCCGTGAAAGGGCATTTGTTGAAAGGGGGCGTGTTCCCTGGTTGTCAGGAAAACCGTTCAGAATGTTTGACTGCAATGAATGGTTGTGATGAATTGAGGAAGGGACTTCAGAAGTTAATAGACGAGGGTTGTTTACAGTTTGATCAAATGAGAAATAAAGACGATACGATCTCGATAATTACCATTTACTTTACTCCAGCTGAGATTCCCGTGCATACACCAGTACTGATCCCCGCGCCTGAGCAATTAGCCCCTGTGACTATAACTGTTCTGGGTCCTATGCCATATGATAGTACAAAAGCGATCCCGTGTCATTACGGAGCTGATGTTTATTACCAAGGGCAGAAGCAAGAAGTAGAGACTCCCAAGGAAACTAGTTCAAGTGTGGGGAATGTAGGAGGAATGGGTGGTTTTACCCGTAGTGGAAGGCTTTTTTCTCCACAAACACTCCGAAATGATGATGCTGAAGCTTTGGCGAAATCCAAAGGAAAGCAAGTAGTAAACGAAGAGCCCATGCAAAGGGCGGAGCCTAGTAATTCCTTTGTAAAAGATGTTGAAGAGTTTATGAGGATTATTCGAAAGAGTGACTATAAAATAGTGGATCACCTACATCAAACTCCCTCCAAAATTTCCATCTTATCACTACTGTTATGTTCCGAGGCAAATCGCAACGCCCTGCTGAAAATCTTGAATATGGCGTACGTCCCACAGGAAATATCGGTGAACCAGCTTGAGGGTGTTATCGCCAATGTCAACGCCAGCAATGGGTTGGGGTTTACTGATTTTGATCTAACCCCAGAAGGAAGAAATCATAACAAAGCTCTCCACATCTCCATGGAGTGCAAAGGAGCAGTCTTGTCCCATGTCTTGGTAGATACTGGCTTGTCCCTGAATGTGCTTCCGAAGAAGGCTTTGGCAAAATTGGATGTTGAGGGGGTTGTACTCCGACCATGTGATTTAGTTGTGCGCGCATTTGACGGCTCCAAGAGATCAATTTTCGGGGAGGTAGAGTTGCTTGTGAAGATTGGACCCCAAGTGTTTAATACGGTTTTCTATGTGATGGAAATCCAGCCAGCTTATAGCTGCTTGCTAGGGCGCCCATGGATACATGCTGCAGGGGCCATTTCGTCAACACTCCATCAGAAGATAAAGTTTGTCATGGATGGTCAGGTTGTCACAGTATGCGGAGAAGAGGATATATTTGTCAGTCATTTGTCGTCGTTCAAGTATGTGGAGATGGACGGCGAGATTCATGAAACTCCTTGTCAAGCATTCGAAGCAGTGAGTATTGAAAATGACCCTCCTTCTAGTGAAACAAAAGCGGGGACTTCTATAGTTTCTTACAAGCAGGCTCTGGAAGTAGTACAGTCGGGCCGTGCTGAAGGTTGGGGTCAGTTGATTGAGTTTCTTTTCAAAGAAGACAAGTGTAGAATTGGTTATCAGCCTACTCGAGCTTTGCAGTCAAAAGGCCAAGAGCGTCAAGGACCTATCTCTTTTTCTAGTGGGGGGATCATCAACCATGGTCAAGTCTTTGGTGCAAATAAAGATGATGGGGACAACGATTATGACATGGACAATTGGGTGCGCCCATGTGTCCCGGGGCAGGAGCTGAATAATTGGTTCTCTGAAGACCTCATCCAAGTCACCCTGCAGAAAGAGTAATTTTCATTGTTTTTTTTCATGTTGCATGTAAAATCCTATGCCCTTGCCCAAGGCTTAGTGATTTCATTGTAGGGCCACATTTGTTTCATATGCAAGTTTATCATCAATAAAAGGACGTTTTTGTATTCAAAAATTGTGTTCCCTGTCTTTCATTTTACACTTTTCATTTTATTTGAAATAAAAATGGCAATGTTTTCTTTCTCCATAGTTTGTTTTCTTTCTTTTCAAAAGGCTCTTTCTAAAATAAAGCATGAACCATCATTCATGCATAAACAATCCTCCGGATTCTGTTGATAACGGTCCTGCTATGGTTCAGTATGATTTAGATAATCCAATTTACCAAGCTGAAGTGAGGGGTGAGGAAGACTGCGAACTTCCCGAAGAGTTGGCCAGATTATTGAAACAGGAGGAAAAAGCTATCCAGCCTCATCAAGAGTCATTAGAATTTATCAACCTTGGCACCGAGGATGCGAGAAAAGAAGTCGTGATAGTGGCAAGCCTAGCAGAGAATGTGAAGAAAGAGCTGATTGAAATGCTACGTGAATATGTTGATATCTTTGCCTGGTCTTATCAAGATATATCAGGATTAGATACTGATATTGTTGTGCACAGGTTTCCTCTCAAAGAAGGTTGCTCCCCCGTCAAACAGAAGCTCAGAAGAACTAAACCAGAAATGGCCATTAAGATCAAAGAGGAGGTGCAGAAACAGTTGGATGCAGGTTTCTTGGCCGTCACCAGCTATCCACCATGGGTTGCGAATATTGTCCCGGTACCTAAGAAAGATGGTAAGGTCCGGATGTGTGTTGACTACCGTGATTTAAATCGAGCAAGTCCGAAAGATGATTTTCTATTACCTCACATTGATGTGTTGGTAGATAATACAGCTCAATTCTCGGTATTTTCCTTCATGGATGGCTTTTTTGGGTATAATCAGATTAAAATGGCACCGGAAGACATGGAGAAAACAACGTTCATTACCCCATGGGGCACGTTCTGCTATAAAGTGATGCCTTTTGGTTTGAAAAACGTAGGGGCAACTTATCAGCGTGCTATGGTGACACTATTTCATGACATGATTCATAAAGAGATTGAGGTTTATGTTGATGATATGATTGCTAAGTCGCAGACTGAGGAAGAGCACTTGGTGAATCTGAAAAATCTTTTTGAACGGTTGAGACAATTCAGACTGAGGCTGAACCCGAATAAGTGTACTTTCGGGGTGAGATCTGGTAAGCTGTTGGGCTTTATTGTCAGTGAAAGAGGAATCGAGGTTGATCCAGCAAAAGTAAGAGCAATACAAGATATGCCCGAGCCAAGAACAGAAAAGCAAGTTCGTGGTTTCTTAGAGAGATTGAACTACATTGCTAGATTCATCTCTCATCTTACAGCCACTTGCGAGCCAACATTCAAATTGTAGAGAAAAGATCAATCAATTCGTTGGAATAATGATTGCCAAAGGGAATTTGATAAAATAAAAGCGTATTTGCAGAAGCCTCCGATTCTTATGCCTCCAGTTCTAGGGAGACCACTGATAATGTATTTATCGGTACGTGAAAATTCAATGGGTTGTGTTCTCGGTCAACACGATGAGACAGGTAGGAAAGAACATGCCATATACTACCTGAGCAAGAAGTTTACAGATTACGAGTCTAGATACTCAATGCTTGAGAAGACATGTTGTGCACTTGCATGGGCTGCTAAGCATTTGAGACAATATATGCTGACTCACACAATTCTATTAATATCAAAGATGGACCCAATCAAGTACATTTTTGAAAATCCAACTCTCACCGGAAGGGTTGCCCGTTGGCAGATGGTGTTGACAGAGTATGACATACAATATACTTCCCAAAAAGCCATAAAGGGTAGTATTCTGTCTGATTATCTTGCTGAGCAGCCAATTGATGATTATCAGTAAATGAAGTTTGAGTTCCCTGATGAAGACATCGTGTATTTGAAAATGAAAGATTGTGACGAGCCACCAGTTGATGAAGGACCAGATCCTGGTGACAAGTGGAAGTTGATGTTTAATGGGGCTGTTAATGTTAATGGTAGTGGCATTGGGGCAGTCCTCATAACTCCGAAAGGTTCCCATATACCTTTCACTGCCAGACTGACTTTTGATGTCACCAACAATGAAGCCAAATATGAAGCTTGCATTATGGGTATTGAAGAAGCCATTGATTTAAGGGTCAAGACTCTTGATGTATTTGGGGACTCTTCTCTAGTGATCAATCAGGTCAACGGAGATTGGCACACCCATCAACCCAACTTGATCCCTTACAGAGATTATACGAGAAGACTGTTGACTTTCTTCAAAACAGTAAAACTGTATCATGTCCCTCGTGATGAGAATCAGATGGCAGACGCTTTGGCAATGTTATCTTCAATGATTCAAGTGAATTGGTGGAATCATATACCCAAAGTTGATGTGATGCGGCTTGATAGACCCGCTCATGTGTTTGCAGCCGATACAGCGACCGATAATAAACCTTGGAATCATGATATCAAGCGTTTCTTGGAGAGTCAAGAGTATCCGGCTGGGGCATCCAATAATGATAAGAAGACTCTGAGAAGGCTAGCGGGCAGTTTCTTTTTGAATGAAGAGGGTGTATTGTACAAAAGAAATTTTGACATGGTCTTGCTCAGATGCGTGGATAGACACGAAGCAGACATGTTAATGCAAGAAGTGCACGAAGGTTCTTTTGGTACCCATGCGGGTGGACATGCCATGGCAAAGAAATTGTTGCGAGCTGGTTATTACTGGATGACCATGGAAGCTGACTGTTTCAAATATGCTCAAAAATGCCACAAGTGCCAGATTTATGCTGATAAAGTGCATGTGCCACCGAATCCTTTAAATGTGATGAGTTCTCCTTGGCCCTTTTCCATGTGGGGCATTGATATGATTGGAAAAATTGAGCCCACCGCCTCTAATGGACATCGTTTTATTCTAGTGGCCATTGATTACTTAACCAAGTGGGTGGAGGCTGCTTCGATTGCAAATGTCACCAAGCAGATGGTTGCCCGGTTTATCAAGAAAGAGATTATTTGTCGATACGGGGTGCCCGAGAGGATCATCACTGATAATGGTTCTAATCTTAATAATAAAATAATGCAAGAGTTGTGCCAAAGCTTCAAGATTGAACATCACAATTCTTCTCCGTACCGCCCAAAGATGAATGGTACCGTTGATGCAGCCAATAAAAACATCAAGAAGATTGTGCAAAAGATGGTCGTGACGTACAAGGATTGGCATGAGATGTTGCCATTCGCTTTGCATGGGTACCGTACATCAGTGAGTACGTCTACTGGGGTAACCCTATTTTCTCTTGTGTACGGTATGGAAGCAGTTCTACGGGTTGAGGTTGAGATTCCTTCTCTGAGGGTCATGATGGATGTCAAGCTTGACGAGGCTGAATGGGTTCGAACGAGGTTCAACGAGTTGAGTCTCATAGAAGAGAGGAGATTGGCAGCAGTATGCCACGGGCAACTGTATCAGAGAAGGATGAAGTGGGCATTCGATCAGAAAGTGCGTCCTCGGAATTATCAGACAGGTGACTTGGTGTTGAAAAGGATTCTTCCTCCTAATACAGATCACAGGGGCAAATTGACTCCGAATTATGAAGGTTCATATGTTATCGAGAAGGTTTTCTCGGGCGGAGCCTTGATGCTTACAACTATGGATGGTGAGGATTTCCGTCGCCTGTGAACTCAGACCCAGTCAAAAAATACTTCGCATAAATGGACCCGCTGGACAGTAAAAAGAGAGTCCAGGCAAAAAAGGGCATCCCGACGAACCATAAAAGAAAAAAAGGAAAAAAAGAAGAAGAAAAAGGTTCGGGCAAAAATTAGGGATAAAATAAAAAAAAATGAGTACACCCGGTAAGTTGAAAACCCGAAAGGGCAATATAGGCAAAAATGGGTATCCCAATGGATTGAAAACCCGCAAAGGGTGATCCAGGCAAATGAGGGATTTAAGAGCGAAAGGCTGCGATCTGAGTAACCTGTATCCCGTCTCGTTTCAACAAGAGGAATTCTGAAGGATAGGAATTGGTCCAATCATCCCCCTCGGAAAGCAAAGTACTTGGAGAGTCTTGAAGACATATGAACCATAGCAGGATTAAAACTCAAGGGATTTCCGTTTTCTACATTGCGATTAGGATAGTTTCTTTTCTCTTTTAAGCAATTACCTCTTTCCAGGAATTGCCTCTTGATGTAAGCGCCTGTTTTTGGGCTTTTTAATCAATCTATAAAGTTTTCGTTATTCAGAATACTTGTTTCTTTTGTTTTCGTTTACAGTTTGTTTTGATTGCAAAAGACGTCCGAATTTTTTATAAACATTGCATTTGAAAACATCGAGGCTTTATAATAACATGCGCGAAAAAGAAAAACAATTAAAATTGCTTTAAATGCCAGGTACTCTTGGGTGGTGAATTCAAAACCCATGATACCTTGGGGCATGTGTGTACACCCTTTTGTTTGCAGGTGTTAATGTTCGCTGGTTAGCCCATCAATAACAGGTGATGTCTTCAGTTTCTTTTCCAGCAAGACTCGAATATTAGTTCTCCCCAAGCAGAAGCGGCTTCCTCAACAGGAAAATTCCTCCTTGAGGTTGTCATCCCTAGCAGAGTTCTACGATTCTTCCCCAAACATATTGATTCAGATGATACCTCCCCAGCAAGGTCATTATTCCTTACACTAATCTCAACAAGTTTGGCAGTCTAGAGCCTAGGTTGTGTCAGCATTATCCCCAGCTGAGAGGATACTTTCTCACAGGCTTTTGGGAGATCAAGTTAATTTGTTTTCCTCAGCACGCTTTGTGATCGCGAGGACAATCCAGTTTGTTATCCCCAGCGGAGTTGCCTTCTTTTCCTCAGCATTTATTTTGCTGAGGAGCCTCCTTGCATTTTGCATATAGTAATCATTGCATCCTCAAAAACGCGTAGCATTTCCATCCGAGATGGAACATTATGCCACGGAACATTCAAACATATGCATGTGAAGCATAAGCCAGTTTTGGTACCTCGTGCGAGAGCCCAAAATCGTTTCTCTTCTATCATATTGACAAAGCCAAAAAGAATGCCTCATTTCATTCCCCAACAGATATCTCAAAGCAATACCAGGGTTTCACGACTTTTCTCCCCACAGAGTCCCATTCCTCGGTTTGTAAATCTTTTGATCTTACATCTTAACTGCGTTTCTCCGGAACCATTCCCGATAGGATTCCCTTAGCCATTCCCGATAGGCACCTTCTAGGTTTTGAACTTTAGTCATTCCTGATAGACGTATAGGTTAACCTCATTTCTTAGGAACCATTCCCGATAGGATCAACTTTAGCCGTTCCCGACAGGCGACCTTTAAGTTTTAAACCTAGCCGTTCCCGACAAGCCCATTTACCATTCCCGATAGGTAACCCGTAGGTTTTCAACTTTAGTCGTTCCCAAAAGGTGACTTTTAAGTTTTAGACCTAGCCGTTCCCGACAGACCCATTTACCATTCCCGATAGGTAACCCGTAGGTTTTCAACTTTAGCAGTTCCCGACAGACGACCTTTAAGTTTTAGACCTAGTCATTCCCGACAGGCCCATTTACCATTCTCGATAGGTAAGCCGTAGGTTTTCAACTTTAGCCGTTCCCGACAAGCGACCTTTAAGTTTTAGACCTAGTCGTTCCCGACAGGCCCATTTACCATTCCCGATAGGTAAGCCGTAGGTTTTCAACTTTAGTCGTTCCCGACAGGCGACCTTTAAGTTTTAGACCTAGCCGTTCCCGAAAGGCCCATTTACCATTCCCAATAGGTAAGCCGTAGGTTTTCAACTTTAGCCGTTCCCGACTGGCGACCTTTAGACCTAGCCATTCCCGACAGACCCATCTACCATTCCCGATAGGTATACCATAAGTTTACAACTTTAGCCGTTCCCGACAGGCAACCTTTGAGTATAAGCTTAACCGTTCCCGACAGGCACACCTTAACCATTCCCGACAGGCATACTAAGCTTTAGACTGCAGTCGTTCCCGACAGGCGTCCTTTGGGTTTTACTTGTTCCAGACTTTTCCCACAAACATCCCCATCACATCTGCTTTGTTGGTCACACATGTCTCCCTTTTACCCACAGAGTGCAAATTTTCTGGTTATTTTATATTCAATCCCAAGGTACCTTAAATTTCTGACAGCCGTTGTTTTCATCAATTCAAGTCCACAGCTGATTGAATAGGGGCAGCTGTAACACCTCAAAATTTGCCCTCTTATTTTTCTCCAACAATTGGCTTATGCTTCATTCATTTGCATTTCATAATAGGTCATATAAAATCATACATCATTGGTTGCACATAAGGCATGTGATCAGTTGTCTCAAGGCATGGACAGTTCAAAGCCAAAGGACAAGAGTCAACTTTTTCCAAATAAGTCACAAGGGCTTCTCATATACCAATTCATCTCATTTGAGCCCTCAAGTCCTTAAGAGAAGGGAATTCAACAAAGGATTGAAGCAGTTCATCATCTCCTGGCAAATATTGAGTAATTAGGGTTTTGGGGAAAAGTCAGTGCAAGTGTGATTGTTGGTCAAAAGGTTGATTTCAAGGTTTTCCATATGGTTTCAATTGTCCAAGGATGGAGTATTGCTCATTGGTTCCTTTTAGAAGATCTTCAATTGATCAATTGATTCAAAATCAGGAGATTTGGGAAAAAGTCAACTCTTGACTTTTTAAGGTCAAATTCATGTTCCTTATCTCAAGTATGATCCTTGGTGAAGGTTTGATCAAGAATTATCAAGAGATTCATCAAAAATCAAGAAATGTGCAAAGTTGCCAAAAATAGTAATGAAGGGTTTCCATTTATGGCAAGTTTTGTCAAGTTGAAGGGCCATCTTTGGAGCATTCTTTCTTCATACTCCAAGCACCAAATTGAAATTTTATGGAGGCCTATCAAAAATTCATATTTCAAGCTTCAAAACCATACTAAGAACATCCTCATTGGATCAAAATTGAGAGAGATATGATCAATCAAAGTTGAGGCAAATCAAGGAAAGTTGGCAAGTCATGACCAGTCAGCACGCAGTAATTTCAACAAACACCTTATGTGCATGTTGTGTCCAAGTTCAAGGGAAAATTTCTCCAAGATAGAGACTTCAAATGAAAAAGTGGTCAACATCAATTTTGCTCCTCTTGATCCCCTTTACAACTTTGGTGTTGAGGAAATTTTCATTTGATCAACCATTGGAGAGATATAGTAGCTTAAAGTGGGAGTCTCCAACTGATTCATTCCCATGCCCATGAGCCAGGCACGACCAGGTCAGGTTGGCCTGCCAACTCATTTGTGTACAAGCGTTTTCATGAAAGATTTTAAGCATGTTAGAGGCTCCTATTGGGATTGCTTTCCACATCAATTTTGTTCCTCTTCATTTCCTCTTTTCAAATAGCCAAAGATTCATCATTTTCATCCATTGGTTAAGGAGATACTTCTTGTTCAAGTCATCACCATGGTTAGGCGCATCAAGTGTAGTTCTTGACATTTCTTTCAATACAATTCAAAGGAGCAGGTTGTATGTTTGTTGTTATCTCATATACATACATCACATTGCCTTAATAAGCCAAGCATGCCTCTTACATCCATGCACATGCTCATGCACCTTTTTCCTTAAATGCTCAAACAAAAAGAATAAAGGTTGCACAAGAAGTTTGGGTGAATAAGTTGCCGCAGTATCATCTCATCATCATCACCTTCCATTTGAATTCCACCATAACATTCCATGATATTCTCCACACATGAACATGAACCCGAGTTCACTCACTCTCTTTCCATTCATCTTTTAACCTCACTCAGTTAACTGTGGTTCTAACTGTCAACTAAGACAGTTAGAAGGTAACCACTCCTATATAAGAAACCCATAACAGAAATCTAACTAACTTCATCATTCTTCACTTTTCACCAAACTTTCACTCTATCTTTATCTGAGTTTTCTCTCTCGAATCTTCATCTTCATTCAAGAATTCTCTGCATTTTCTTTTCTCTTCATCAGCAAGCATCAAGAGAATGAAGCAGTAGATCGTGTAACATCATCTTCAACTTCAATTTCAGTTTTCTTCCTCTGAATTTATAAGCATAAAGCATCATCTATAGCCTTTATTTGGCTCAGTATCAAGTTCAAGAAGCAAGGAACCTCCTCTCTGGATTTCTTTTGAGCTAAGGATTCATCAAAGCACAGGTTTCGCTTCAAACTTTTGCTCGTATCATGCTCTGATTTGAAATTGATTTTGTGTGTTTTGAGCTTAATAGGATCAATGTGAACTTCCGGCTAGTTTATAGGCACCTTAGGTGCTTAGTTGAAACTTCTAGGGCAAGACGTTTTCCTTCGATTCTCTCTGTATGTACATGGTTTGTGAATTTGGAACTTGGATTCGTGATCTACATAACCTGAGGACCACTTTGGTATAAGCCTTGTTCATTTCTGGTAGCCTGCAACTTTTGGCACTGTGGAGGTTGGTCGGAGAAGATGACCGGAGTCTTCTCCGGCCGGTGATGTTCATCAGCTTCATGGAACCCTAGCATTTTTCTCAGAACAAGTCACAGTCGTTGATGATTTATGATCCAATGCACAAGAATGTGCCAGCGTATTAATGAAGGAGGTGGCTGGTCACGTGACTTCATTTTGAATCCATTTGGTTTCAGATGATTCTATGTGTTTGCCTCATTGTTAGCATATCACGTGCATGTGTTTTAATCCGTTTGATTGTTGGACTTCTTTGATCATCATAGGTGGACTGGATCCTAGGGCTCTGATTAGGTCAAGTTTGTTGACTGAGCTACATAATATGCACTGCAGGCTAGTCAGCGCCTTGGGCCTGGCCTTTTGATATGTGCACCCCTTTGTTTTAAGCCCAATGCATGTTTTAACTGGCCTTTTACTTGCGCTGCACCCCCTGCTTCATTTCCTTGGTTTTTTTGTTTTCTTTTTGATACATGTTTGGCTTTAATTTTGTAAAATTACTTTTAAGCATGATAAATTTCCCAATAAATTCATGAGGCATCCTAATGCATTTAACTAATTTTTTCATATTTTTATTTCTGATTTTGATATGTTTTAATAGTTTGTCCATAATTTCCTTTTATTTTCTTTTTGTATGATCATATGTTCATATGCATGCACTGCTTTTTGGATTTGTTTGACATGGTTTCAAAGTGAATTTGCTTCTAAGACTTGGTACATGATATTATGATATCTTGAGGCATTTCATTTAATTTTTGTGGATTTTTAGAAGCATTTTAGCTTATGATTTGAATGCTATCTTTGAGCCATTTGTTTGTGTGACTTGTATGAAATTGTGAGGCATGTTTATGCATGATCCCTAATGAGTTTTGCGCCATACTTTTGAGACCTGTTTGCTTACTGTTTGCAATTCAATATGCTTTCATTTTCTCAATTTTCTTGGTCTATTAACATGATCTTTATGAATTAATAAATGCATGTTTGTTTGTGTGAATATTAGAGAACATGTGCTAGGGTTTTGTGATGCATTTCATGCAATCCTACTTGATGCTTGTTGAGTTCAATTAATACATGGTGTATGAGCATTATAGGTCCTTATTCTCACATTATAAGTCATGTTTCATTTATCTTGGATTGACTTGTATGCCCTTATTCAAACTTGAAATGTTGTGTGGATTTGTATTCCTCTCCTTGCATGTCTTTGATGCTTTGTTTTCATTAATGCTTGTGTGGTCTTAAGTGTACATTTAAACTTGATTCCTATTCTCTTTGTGATCATTTTCAATCATATGACATGACTTGTAATTGCATTTTTGCATCTTGCATAAGTTCATAAACATGTGGCACTTGGTTGAACTTGTTAAGACCTAATTTGTTTCTTCTTTTTTTAACTTGTTAATATGAGTTGTGTATGAACTTCATATGTCATTCTTGCATTTTTAATTGCATCTTATACATCATATACTACTGGTTTGTATCCATTAGACATGTATCATCTCATTTCATCTTCATTCTTTACTTGTGGTACAAGTATGCATCTTTGTTGAACTTAAATTGTTGTTTGTTCACTTCTTCTTGCTTCATTTTTTTAATGCTTGCATCCATGACTTGTATGGCCATTTAATGACATCCATATGCATTCATAAATGTCATTTAATTCTGACCTTGACTTATGATCATGCATTAATACATGTTTACTTTTTATAAGCATTCATCTTTCATAAGTAATACATAACTTGTATTGGTGTGAGCTTTGGATGCATAGTTTGGTTTTGGTTGCTTTCTTTTGGCTTGTTTACCTTAGTAGGATCCATAGACATGTACCTACTGACCTTGGATGTTCCTTAACCCTTAAGACTCATTTCTTTTTGGTTTAAGCTTTGTTTCCTTCTTAAGTTGTCTCCTTAAGGCAACTAGAATTGTTTGATTTACTTTCTAGTACTTGTATTCAATACTTGTGATGTTTTTGTGCTAACCTTTTGTGTAGGGGCAGAGGTAAGACATATGAGCATGTGGATGGTTATCCATGCTCATTCCCTCTTTCATCTCTCTTTTACTTCACATTATCTTTCTCTTTTATGTGGATTACATAATAGAATGTTTGATTGTATAGAACTTTCTCACATCCCTTTGGGGTCCTAGCTCATCCTTAATTTTGGATTAAGATGAGGTAGGATAAGCATTAGATGGTGCTATCCCTCTCTCTTCTTTAGACTTAGGTGGTTCTTATACCCCCACATAATCGTAGGACATCCATGCATGACAACATTAGGACTATTAGTCTTCCCTACTTAGACTTTTGCCTTTCTTAGCACCTTTGAGTCTCTCTTTCTCATCTCAAAACAAAAATAAAACATGTAATAAAAACAACAAGTGTTGTATGCCACGAGCCTTAAGTACATGGGAAATGGAAGGAGGAGAGTTTCCCTTCGTCTTTCTAGAGTGTTAGTATACGTCCTGTTAGGACGACCATGCGACGCATTCATTCTTATGTCATAGACTTTAGTGCGATACTTGTTATAAACACAAAATAATCAAAACACTTCTTCTTAAAAGACAAAAACAAGCAATTCTCTTCTTCCTCATTCCGTTCATAAAGGATTCGTCACGTCCGTTCTACCGCAAATAGGTAAATGCCTAAGACTCCGTACAACGAGCTGTGACACCTAACTGCTAGAACGCGAACCTTGGCGTACTCCACTAAAAAAACATAAACAAAGCAAATCCATCCCTAGTGAGGGGAACTACGCCGCTCTGATTCTCGCGTACGAGCGAGATACGTAGGCAGGAGATCGTGCGAGATCTCTCCGAGCATGATCCTTTCACCTTTCCCCCAAACCGTAGTCCAAACTACATTGACTCTGACTTTCCCATTGTATGAGGGAATACGTAGGCCTAGGACGCGATGTCCTATCGAGTCACTTCTTTTTCTTTTCTTCCCCGTTTCTTCGTTCTTTCCCGTTCCTGTTCCTTCTTCTTTCCAGTAGCAGCGGAGTTCCAGATGACAACACCCTTTGATCGATAACAACAAGCGTGGATCCCATCGAGTACGATGGACGCGTGGGGGTGCTAATACCTTCCTCTTGCGTAACCGACTCCCTTACCCGTTTCTCTTGGTCGTGATGACCATGCTCTTTCCTTTCCCACAGGTTTACGCAGTGTTTCCTTTCCTTTTCTTGGGATAAATACACATTGCTGGCGACTATGTTTCCATGCCACTTTCGCGTTTGTACTTGGATGAAAATCCTGGGAGCGACACCTGGCGACTCTCGTGGGGACAGATTGACCTCTTGCTGGTCCATCCCTAAGTGAGTCAATCCTAGCGCTTGTTTGTTTCGATTTTAGGGTGTTTATCTGTTTACTTTACTCGCTTCATTTATAGCATTGTTGCATGTTTACTGTCTTATTGCATTTACATGCTTTTCATTTACTGTTGTCATATATTATACTGTGCTGGACTGTGCTGGATTTTTCTGTTTGGTGGACAGGGTATTCTGAGAGATAAGCCCACTTCCCAGGCTTGAGCATACACATAGGATTTAGAGTGGATAGTCATTCGCTTGCGTGGTGTTATCACGTTAAGTCTTCGCGAGATCCATAGCCAGACGAGGCCCATAGAGGTGGTATCTGATACTGCATGTTATGCAAGCCATTAGATATCTCTGAATGAGTTGTCGACTCTGGTGACCATTCTCGAGGACACAGTAGAGGTACTCCTCCCGAGAATGATAATGGCAGACCAGAAATGGTAAACCCATTACGATTCTCGATCCGAGGACCCGAAACTTGGAAATTGCATAGGATTGCCTTATTTTTGGGGAATCAGTGGACGACCTCTTTGTTTGGCGATAGTATTGTACCCCGAGGGATGAATGTACTATTGCTTCTCAAATTGAGAATCTGAAACTGATAAACCATGGTTTTAGTACCCACATGTGAGAATGGGCGGGTGTTTACAGGTCTGCAGGTGACATAGACCTCCCACATACCTGGTGTTTTGGGTCTTCTGGTTATTATTATTATGTTCAGATAGTTATTGTTCACAGTCCAACACTATCCACAAATATACTAATGCCACTATCTGCACAGTCCAGCACAGACACCGGACACTCTGATCACATGCCTCTGCATTGCATTTTCATATCTTAACATACATGTTTTTTCATTTCCAGAGCAATATTATACCTTCGATTCCAGTCAGGGGTTTCTTTTCCGATGGATGTTGAGAGAAAGAAAAAGAATATCATCACCTACAAATTTCTGAAGCCAGGACTAGGTCCTATCAGCAGTCTGAAGGCTATGGCTTGCTCAGAGGTGTTGGAAGCATTCAGAGAAAAGTACGGGCGGATTTTGTCATTTGTATGCAACCTCAGTGAGTATGAATGGGTGGGCCTTCACACATTAATGCAATTCTATGATCCTTCTCTACGGTGCTTTGTATTTCAGGATTATGTTTTAGTCCCGACTTTGGAAGAATATTCCAATATCTTGGGGATCTCCATTAAGGAAAAGGTACCATTTTTCAGTTCGAAGACAGATCCCGATTTTGAGGCCGTGGCTGCTGCTCTTTATTTGAGCAAATCAATGGTGGAGGCCAACATCACCAAACTCTTGCTTAGCGGATAAAAACATCAGTTCCTCGTTGTCACCAAACTCAGATCCACATTCTAGAGGCAAGTCGCAGATACCTCTACGAAAAACATCATGAATTACACACCACTGGCATATCATTAGCCGTCACATTTCCCCCCATTCTCTGAGAAACAAATATCACCAATACCTGATCGTTCTCCTCAAAGACATCCCAATTGGACCATCAGACAGGGATCTCGAATCCATATCCTCTTTGGATTTAAGAAACTACACCGGCTTACTAAAACAATTGTTAAGCACTTAGTTTAACTCCAACCAATTCATTCCACGAATAGCATCAACTTGCTCCAATGAAAGACAAATTGTGCCCATCCTTAGGAAACACGTCAGGATACTCAACATACCGCTGGCTCATATCTAGCTAAAATATCCCCCCCCCCCCCCCACAAGGAAGCAAACAACGAGAACACATGATCGTCTTCCCTCAAGGATCAAGCAATTTTGCTAACCCACACCATCCTCAAATCCGACCTCTCCCCGGGTTAAGGAAAAAACACATAACATTCTCAAAACAATTGAACTAGGCAACACTTCACAACTGAAACATCTCAGAGAAGCAAAAGCTTCTCCCCCACTTGTTTTAATCCCACACCTGCAGACAAACGATTAGAAAGGCAAGCAAGCACCGACATTGTTTCACACACATGTCGTGTAACGCCCGGTTATTTAACTAATTATTTAATTAAATATCTTCGTATTATTTGTTTGATTTGTGTTGGTTGTCGAAAATATTGTGTTGAGTTACTTTGTCGGTTTTAGTTGAATTAATTTAATTGATTTAAGTTGTGTTGGCTTTAGTTGGATTAATTTAATTAAGATGATCTAAGTTGTAGAAATAATATAGTGTTAACATATTAGAATTATAAGAGGATATTGGGCTTATTTAGATGGTGAGTGTAGTAGTAATAATAGGGGGCTAGAAAGTTGGCCCAAATGAAAGTTAATAAATAATAATGTTATTATATTAGGCATTTAGGAATAATGAGTAATTAGAAGTAGCAGTAGGAACGTGGAAGTTGCAGAGAAAGAGAAAATAAGGTTTTGGGAGGAGAACGTGGAAGTTACAGAGAAGAGGAAAAGAGGCAAAGCTGGGTCGATCAGAGATTTAGAGCAACCTTCAATCCAAGGTAAGGGTGGGGTTCTGACTCTATAATGGGGTATTTGATGAATGATATGTGGGGTTGGGTTTGTAGAATTACCCCTGGTTGTGTTGTAATGGCTGTCATGGATATTGAAATACGTTTGTTGTTGATGAATTAGTTGTAGGAAAATTAGTCTATGTTGCTTTAAGGTATAATTTTATTGCGTTTTGTTGTATTGTGATGGGTGAATTTAGAACTGTTCTGGAATCTGAGGAGAGGTTTGTGAATTGGGGAGAACTGGAATGAAATACACTGAGACGAAGGGAATTGGGGGATGTGGCGACCGTGATAGAGGGTGTGACGAGCGTCACGCAGGTTGTGTGCGAGCGACGACCGTCACTCATGTATTACGACCGTCACACATGTGATGAGGGCCAGGGTGTGGTGACGAGCGTCACACGGGCCTGCTATGTGATTCTTTCTGTTTCTGTTCTGTTCATTCTATCTGCTATGGTTTCACTTGGTTCTGTTCCATTTTAAATTTAGTTTGAGAGGTTGGTATATAAGTCAGTAGTACTGGACAGAGGATTGATAATAGAATTAATTAACCGATTCTCAGTCGAAAACTACCGAACAATGATGTGATTGCTTGTAGTATATTTTAGTTGGTATAGAGTATGTTATAGTTGTTGTGATATTGTTGTAAGGAATTATAAAGTTGCAGGTGTGAAATATGTTGCATTGCCTCTAATTATTGGCAAGAATTAAGTTGCGGGCCTATGGCCAATGTTGATTTATTGTTGTGTTGATATATATAACTATCATTGTTGTTATTCTGACGTTCATGTTGAGTCGCATTGCATAGCATATCAAGCTGGAGTTGCTGCTCGGTAAGTTGGCCTGGATTGGCAAAATATTAAGTTGAAGGCTTATGCCTTGTTGATGCCTCTATTAATTGGCAAATTTTAAGTTGGGAGTTCTGCTCCAATGGTACCACATGCATGTGCATTTTACAAGTCGCATTCCACGTTGCATAAAGTTGTTGTTATGTTGTTGATTAATGTTGATTAAATGGTTGTGAAGTGGTGATTTTATAATCTGATCTAATATATTATTTATCATACATTCGATTATATTGTTTGATATCTCACCCCTTCAGTGTTTGGTGGCGGTTTATACGCCATCCTATAGGTAATCCAGAGTGAAGGTTGTCTACCTTCATTAGTTCGGGTCGGTGTCGTCTCTCTGATACGTAACACTCGGGGGGATGAACGATTGTTTCCTTATTGTTGATTTTAGTATTGTTGCTGAATTTTAAGTTGTTTTCTTTAAAGACTTGTTGTTTTGAATTTGTTTTAAGTTAGATAAGGATGGTATGTCATTAAGTTGAAGTTTGTGAATCCGCTGCTTAATTATAAAAGTTGTTTTGTTTCAAAGACTAAAATTATGTGTTATGTATCTATGTTATATGTGATTATAAGCCGTTGTTATAAGTTGTATATGTAGCATCCTATGTGTATGTTGGAATTTTGTAACTCTGATTTTATCAATATTCCCTGGGTAAAAATGGGGTGTTACATGTCGTGTACTAAGAAACAAACAACATATACAAAAACCTGGCTGGATGGACCAACCTGCTCTGATACTACTAGTGTAACACCCTTCTAAATACCCCACGAAAATAATGATTAATTTAATCATATAAACACAACCACAAGGGTGTCACACTTCATAAAAGCTACATAATTATCCTACTCCGTAACACATATTACACAAAAACATATATTAATTCGAACATACTCATTTATGAGGCTTTGACGATGCCAAGTTCTTTTAAAAACAAAGCAGTGGGTTCAACATAAAGAAATTCAATTATGGTTCTACAACTAAAATTGAGTCTCGAACTCCAACACCCAAAACATCAACAAAGGATAAGTTTCGTCAACACTTAATTCAACATCTTAGAATATCACCATAAAATTATTAGCAAATACTTTGAACTAAACAACATAAGAAATCTAGAAGACAAGCGTCAACCTCAATCCATTGTTACATGAATCAGAGCAGAATCCCTCATACTTAAACAAAAAGCTGAAACGAACTCCAATAGCTAGCTTCCACTTACTTCCTTGGAGTCTACTTTTGATTATTTGCGCTTTACCCAAGTGGAGGCAACATTCAAACAGAAGGGGTGAGTAATCATAATCAATTATAATAGACATAAGAAAGAATATATTGCAACAATTATATGCAACAAGTCAACGACATCAATATATCATAAACTCACATCTCAAACATCATAAGTAACTCATATACAACTTCCATCATAAGGCTCACATATAATCACATAACATTCAAGTATCACCACCTCATATAACACCAACAAAATTATGCAATGCCACATAAAATGCTAAAGCCACATCATTAACTCAATGCATATGGTACCAAATTATGAACACTTAAGTTCATTTCACTCCATGATCCCCACCATAGGATCGATTCCCTCTTGGAACTGAAGCACACCAAAATTGCTACCATTACCATAGGTAAAGCTTCACTAATTCCCCATAGTAGGAATTTGGTACTCGCACCCGATCCATCACAATGGGAACAAGCTTACCAAACTCGTTACCATCACCATAGGTAACGCTTCACTAATATCCCATAATAGGAATTAGCTACTCGCACCCGATCCATCACAATGGGATCGAGGCTCACCAAAACTCGTTACCATCACCATAGGTAACGCTTCACTAATCCCCCATAATAGAAGTTAGCTACTCGCACCCGATCCATCACCATAGGATCGAGGCTCACTAAAAAGAACCAAGTTCTGACAACATGGATGCATGGACTCTCAACATGCAACAACAACGCATACACATTGGACCCTCTTTTGACTGTGTATGTCACCATCAACATAATCATCATAAACACATCATGCATATATTTGAACATGCACATCATTAACAACATTATCACAACAATGTCATCAACATCACATCATAACAACATTATCAACATCACACCGTAACAACAACATCAAACTTCATCAACTCAATATCTCAACATCTCAATAACATTATTATAATAGTATCAACATAGCAACATCGTTATCACATAACATTAACATAACAATACAACGATTCATTATCCGAACATGTAAACTAACACTTCATCAATACAGTAAGCATAGAAATAATATTTAAACATTTCACCTATTACAACTATGTTATAGCTCTGAGTGTTAGCTTTCTAACACTTCAAACGGCTCGTCACTTGAATATACGATTAAAAAGATATAACAAAAATCGTCAGAAGATAAACAAGTTTCAAGTTTAATATTTTTTTCAAATATCAAAAGCATTAACTAATTATAACGATCAACCTCTAGAAGTAATCTCATTTGATAGTAATTCGCGTTAGCTTTCCAACGCTTTAAACGACACTCGATTTGGACTTACGATTACAAAGTTATGGCCGAAACAATTTTGCAATACCAATTTCAGGGATCTATTATGGCGGCGAGTAGCAGCGGGTACATCCTGTAGCAATCCTATGCCAGAAACTCACTTTGGGCATGCCTCCGGTGCCAAAATCCAGGGGGCTACTACGGCCACCAGTAGCAACTGCTACGGCCCGTAGCAGTGCCCAGAAAACCCCCATTTTTCTCGCGATTTTGTGTGATCTCTCTTATTTTTCAGCCTTGCAACAAATCTCAAACCCCATGTTTTGACCTCCTACAACCGCAAAACATGTCATGCCATATAGTACATGAATCAAGTGAAAGAAACACATTACAACATCAAGATATACATAACCAACAACTCAATTAACATAAATTTTCATCACGTACATTATGATTCATTCATTCAACTCATGCCCTAAAATCATCTATATTCAACCCAACTCAAGAACACAATAACAATCCAACAACTTACCACTACCATTCATCATCAAACATGTATATTCAGCATTATCAACCAAAAGAAGAAGTAAAACCTTATTCTACTCTCCCCTCATGCTAATCATAATTGAAAACCATTACTCACCCTTACCTTAGAATTCTTCTAGAAATTTGTTTTCTTCCAAGTCTATGGATGGATGCTCTCTTGCTTTCTCCTTGCCCTAACTTCTCTTCTCCTTTCTCTCAACTTTTCATTTACTAACAAAATAATACTCATTTCTCTCTATCTTCCCTTTTTATCTATTAACAATATACCCTTTCTATCTTTTCCCTCATATGCCCTCACTTATCATCATACAATTATCTCATTACCCCTTAAATCTCTACACTTCGAATTATTTTGTTTTCCTTATTATTTTAATTGAATAATAGTATAAAACTATTATTAACATCATATTCCCCCTAAACTATCAATTTTCACATATTAGCCAATTAATCTATTATCCTCTAATATTTCTCTTCACTGCCAACTTAACAATGCATAACCCACTATCATGCAATAATCAAAAACATCACGAAAAGACATATTCAACAAATAAAACATCAAAACATCTACTAGAAGAATCGGGGTGTTACACAAGACGTGTGCCTCGAGAGCAATCATTCAAGGATTCAAGGAATGCGAGACTCCAAGAACCCATTTCTTTTGTTATTAATAAAGGTTTTGATTAATCGCATTGAGAATGATTTAATCGGATTTGAAAATGTTACTTGGCATTGGACCAAGAGTTTTGCTTATTGAAAATGTTCATTCTAAATTATTTTATTAATTAATATCAAGATGATTAACAAACATGGTTAAAGTATGAGTAAAATTCACAGTTAACCATAATGTGCTCAAAGTTGGTTTGTGCGTAATGACAACATAAGTGAAATGTCCTACGCAAAGATCATAACGCGGCAAAAATATCCTATCAATGTATCAAAATTTTGGCAGCATAACGACATATAAACTTGAATCTACGGATCAAAATCCGTTTAAAATATAATGAAAGTCAAGCAACAAACCATATTATTTGCATAATTACAATGTTTAAAAGTTAGCAACAAAGTCCAATCAAAATATAAAAACAAATAATCTAATAATTTAGTTATCAATTAAAATTACACAATTAATTAAATCATATTAACAAAGCAAAGAAAAAAATGAATTTAATTGAAATACGCTGACAATGTAAAATGATTTTACATTGTCAGTGAATCATAGACGTTGGATGTTGAAAGAGGTTTGACTTTTATTTTAACTACCACAAAAGTAATGCAAACGAATGATGGTGATGTATTAACAGTGTAAAAAATTTTACATGATAATTAATCTAAAAAAAATTGGGGTACAGTTATCATCGAAAGTTGGCCCAACCCATATAATATGCTATGAAAAAAATAAAAAATAAAAAAATTGTTTTAACTCTTACTAACTGAGAAATAGGCATTGCTTAATGTAAAGGAATTTTTTACCCAAATACCTCTTATTTTCGAAAAAAATCCCAAAATACCCTACGTTTCAGAAAATTTTCCAAACTGCCCCAGTTAGGGTTTGGGTTTGTACATGGTCGCCAAATGAAATGACGAGCCCTCTTTAAGGGTCATAAGTTGTCGCCAATTGTACTGGAGACTGCTTATCAAGTCGCCAGTGCAATTGGCGACCCTGTCTAAAGGCAAAAGGGAGTCGCCAATTGAAGTGGAGACTCCCTAAAAACTGATTTTTTTTCACTATAAATAGGGGTGTTCAGCTCAGTTTGTTCCACATCTCTTATCCCAACTTTGTTCTACTCAGAAAATGTATCGTCGTCATTGGAGAAAAGTTATTTTTTCGCGAGACAAGTGTAACACCTCAAAATTTGCCCTCTTGTTTTAGCATTAACGGGCTTATGTTTCATTTCATTCTTTGCATAATCATCTTTGCATATCATTGGCTCTTAGCATGGGATCAAGGCATCTAAGTCAAATCAAAGGAGCCTTGAGCCTCAAGAGATCTTAATTGATCCCTTACCTTATCATATGATCAAGTTTGACAAGAAACTTCAAGTGGATCACATTCTCCTAACCAGTGCAAAATTAGGGTTTTGGAATTCTTGAGTATAACACCCCAATGGGCAAGATCCTTGAGCTTTTATCATCACCAAATGGCACATCTCATCATTGTTTAGGAGGATGCACTTCATACTCAGAGGAATTTGGATTTGGAGGATGTGCTGATTTCTCCTAGACTGAGGGTATAAAATTAGGGTTTGCCATAAAATCAGTTTATTTCTGATTTTTTGGGCAAGACTTGATTTCATGGTATTCTAAATGTCCTTAAGTGTCTAAGGATGGAGAATTATCCATCAATTTGGTTTGGAAAGGTTTCAATTGATCAATTGATTCAAAATCAAGAGAATTGGGGAAAAGTTAACTGTGCAGAGGAAAAGTCAACTCTTGACTTTTTTAAGGTCAAATTCATGTTCCTCATCTCAAATATGATCATTGGTGAAGATTTGATCAAGAATAATCAAGAGATTCATCAAAAATAAGAAATGTGAAAGGTTGCCAAAAATAGAAATTAGGGTTTCCATTTATGGCAAGTTTTGGCAAGGTGAGCACCCAACTTTAGGGCATTCTTTCTCCATGTTCCAAGCACCAAATTGAAAAGTTAGGGAGGCCTATCAAAAGTTCACATTCCAAGCTTCAAAACCATACCAAGAACATCCTCATTGGATTAAAACTGAGAGAGAAATGATGGATTAAAGTTGAGACAAATCAAGGCAAAATGGCAAGTCATGACCAGTCAGCACGCAATTATTTTCACAAACACTTGGTGTGCATGTTGTGTCCAAGTTCAAGGGCAAATATTTTATTAATGGAGACTTCAATTTGAAAAATGTTCAACATCAATATTGTTCCCCTCCATCTCCTCTTCAACTTCGATGTTGAACAATTTTTCATCTGATCAACCATGTGAGAGATATATTGGTTCAAAGTGGATACCCCTAACAGATCTATCCCCCATGCACATGAGCTGGTCGAGGCAGGTCAGGGTGACATGCCTATGCAGTTATGTACACACATCTTCATGATCATTTTTTAGTATGTTAGAGGTTCCATTTACAATTGTTTTGAACATCAACCTTGTCGTACTCCATGACCTCTTTCCAAATGATCAAAAACCAACCATTTTCATCCCATGGTCATGGAGATATGATGTTCTAAACTCACCCTCATACTAGCTGTTTCCTTCCACCACAAGCAAGCAATTCAGTCAACATATTTTTCTTGTTTTCATGCGTATGCTTCACATACATCAACCATACCATGCCATACATTGCCATTTTGAGCTAAACAAACCTCTCACATACACACATGCACATGTACCTTCATTACCATCTTTGTTCAAACAAGGGAAAGAAGGAGAAACTTGCCAAGAAAGTTGTATTGTTGTCGCCTGTTAACATTACATCACCACCATTTATCTTAAGCCACACCATGATATCATGCTCCCTCTCCACATTGAATTAAAAACCAACTCAGCTTCTAATTCTCTCCTAACCAGAGTTCTAACTGTTAACCAAGGTGGTTAACAGTTAACTCAACATATATAAACAAACTCCTAACTGAATTTCAGGGTGGCTTGAATCATTCTTCACTTTTCCTCAAAGTTTCACACACTCTCTCTCTCAAATTTCTTTGATCCTCGAAGCTTCATCTTCATCAAAAGATCTCTACTATTCTTCATCTTCATCTTTGATCAATCATCTATGGTGTGAAGGTTTTGGAACATAGCATTAGACTTCAATTTTCTTCACTTTTCTCAACTGATTGCAAGAGATTTCAAGCCTCTCTATAGCCTTTATTTGGCCAGTAGAAGTCTCCAAAGAGTAAGGATCGTGCTCCTCTGGTTTTCTTGTGCTTGAAGATCTCCTACAGTTCAGGTTCAGTTTCTTTTTCTCTTACATGTTAAGGGGTTTTAAACTTGTTTCCTTGTGTTTTGGAGCTTAATAAAAGTTCTTGTGAATCTGGCTAGTTGATAGGCTCCTTAGGAGCATAGATCTAAAAGTTAGGGCAAGATGTTGACCTTCGTTTATCTCTGTGTTTGAATTCGTTGTGGAAACTGAACGTGAATCTGTGATCTCCATAGCATGAGGGTCAGTTTGATGTAGGTTTTGTGATCTTTTGGGCGACCGCAACTTTTGCCACGGTGGAGGTTGGCCGGAGAAGACGACCGGAGTCCTCTCCGACCGGTGGTCTGAGGTTGAGCTTCATACTTAGGGTTTTAAGGTTAGAACATATCCCAGCTATTTGATCTGTTTTGATCTAAGGCACGTAAATGTGCCAGCGCATTAATGAGGATGGTCCCAAGCACGTACCTCATTCTGACTTCGTTTTTTATCCCACGTGGTTGATGTACCTTATTGTAACATGTGCGTGAGTTGTGAATCATTGGATCATCATACTCTCCATGATCACCATTGGTTGACTTGATCTGATGGCTGGTAATGAGTCAATGCATTGACTGATCCACATGCCATGCACCTTATCTGAGCGTGTAATATTGGACTGGGCCTTGAATGATATTCACACCCTCCTTCTCTGAGCCCAAGCGCATTTTAACTGGGTTTTTGCTAGTGTTACACCCCCTGGTCATTTCCTTTTATTTTTATTTTTCTTTTTCCTATTTGTTTCATTTTTAATTTTAAAAAATACTTTTGAGCATGATAAAATTCCCAAAAAATTCATGGAGCATTATAAGGCATTTAAATAATTTTTACATATTTTATTTCCTGATTTTAGCATATTTTTCTATATTTTCATGAATTTTCTTCTAATTTCTTTTGTATGTGCATTTACTCATGATACATGCTTCATTTTTGATTTGTTTGACATAGTTGTGAAGTGAATTGTTTCATATCAATTGATACATGCTTATGTGCTATATCAAGGCATCTCATACATTTTTCATATATTTTTTAGGTCATTTTTTATTGACTTTTGAATGCCATCTTTGGGTACTTTGTTTGTGTGACTTGTATGAGATTGTAAGGCATGTTTGTGCATGATTCTTAATGAATTTTGAGCTATCTTTTTTAGACATGTTTGCACACTGATTGCACCTCAATTTTCTTGCCTTTTCTCAATTGTTCTCATCCTTCTAACATGACCTTAGGGATTGTATGAAAGCATGTTTGTTTGTGTGAATGTTAGAGATCATATGTTAGGGTTTTGGTGTGCATTGTATGCAACCATCTTTGACAATTGTTGAGACCTCTTGACACATGTTGTATGAGCATTATAGGTCACTTTTCTCATTTTATAGGTCATTCAAAGTCCACCTTTACATGACTTGTATACACTTGCTTAACTTGAAAGGTGTTGTATAATTGTGCATTCTTACTTGTTCTTCTTTGATCAATTGTTTGCACCAACACTTGCATGATATTGTACATTCATGAAAACATGATTCCACTTCTGTTTGTGATCATTTTCAAACATATGCCATGACTTCTAACGTCATCTTACATGCTTCTTAACTTCATGAACACATAAGAACTTGTTTGACCTAACTTGAACATGCTTACTTATAATCTTCTATGTGCTTCAACATGACACCTGTGTGGATTTTGTATGTGCATTCTTGACTTCTAAATGTCATCTTAAATGTCATGTGCTACTAACTTGCATCCATTCCCAAGTATGTTCATCTTGCACTTCCATTCGTTACTTGCATTACAAGTATGTATCAATGTATGAACTTGGATGATGTTTGCTACCACTTCCTCCTACTTGATCAATGCTTGCATTTATGGATCACATGCCATATTAATTACATCTCCATGCCTTAATAAATGTCATTCACTTCTGACTTTGATGCTTGCATATGCATTTATTCATGTTCATGATTAATTTGCATTCATCTTGCATAGGTATTGTATAACTTGTATTTGTGTGAGCTTTTGATGCATAGCTTTATTTTGTTTGCTTTCTTTTGGCATGTTTACCTTAGTAGGATCTCTTGGTATGTACCTACTGACTTTAAATGTTCCTTAACTCTTAGGACTCTTCCCTTTTGGTTTAGCATTTGTTTGCTTTTCAAGTTGTCTTCTTAAAGCAACTAGCATTTGTTTGGTTTACTTTTGATACTTGTATTCATTACTTGTAATCATTTGGTACTAACCTTTTATGTAGGGACAGAGGTAAGGTGCTTGAACATGTGGATGGTTATCCATGTTCATCTCTTCTTTCATCTCTCATCTATCTTACTTGTCTTTTCCTTTTGTGAATAGCATGATATAATGCTTTGTGTACAACTTTCTCACACCCTTTGGGATCCTAGCTCATCCTTAATTTTTTATTAAGGTGAGGTAAGATAAGCATTAGGTAGTGCTATCCCTCTCTTCTATTTAGACTTAGGTTGTTCTTAAACCTCCCCTTAGGGCCATCTTTTGCATGATAACATTAGGAACAATTTAGTTTCCCCTTAGTGTTTTCTTTTCTTTGAGTCTTCTCTTCTCATCTCATAACCTTTCTAAAACACTTAATAAAGGTTAACGTGTATTGCGCATGAGCCTTATATATGGGAAGTGAGATATGGGGGATCTCCCTTCATGTTTCTAGGGTACTTAGTGTACGTCCTGTTGGGGACGATACGCGATGTATTCATCCCTATGTTGTAGACTTGGGGTGCAATGCAAGTTACAAATTAACTTTAATCCACTTCTTGTCTAAAAAACACAAAACAAACTCAAACCTTTTTATCCTTCGGGATCGTTCAGTTTCAACCCATTTTCAGAAGAAAGCACGTTACTTCCGTCTCGTCGCAAACAGGCATCGACCCTAACTACTGGACGCGAACCTAACGTCGCTCATTAAAGACACAAATAAAGCAAAGCCTTCCCTAGTGAGGGGAACTACGTCGCTCTGATTCTCGCGTGCGAGCGAGATACGTAGGTAGGAGATCGTGCGAGATCTCTCCGAGTACATTTCTTTCACAACCTTTCTTCATCACCTCTTTATCTCTTTTTGACCCGTAGATCGAACTACGACTGCTCTGATTTCCTCCTTCTGGTTAGATCGAGGATACGTAGGCACAAGACGGCGATGTCTTGGCGAGCAACCTCCCCCCCTTAGTTTGTGTCCGAACTACGTTGACTCTAACTTTCCCATTGCACGAGGGAATACGTAGGCCTAGGACGGCGATGTCCTATCGAGTCACTTCTTTTTTCTTTTCTTCCCCGTTTCTTCATTATTTTCCGTTCCCGTTCCCTTTCCTTTCCAGTAGTAGTGGAGCTCCAGAAGATGACACCCTTTGATCGAGACAACAAGCGTGGTTCCCATCGAGTATGATGGACGCGTGGGGTGCTAACACCTTCCCCTCACGTAACCTACTCCCTTACCCGTTTCTCTTGGTCACAAGACCATGCTCTTTCCCTTCCCTCAGGTTTACGTAGTGTTTCCCTTCCCTGCGTCGGGATAAATAACGTTCGGTGGCGACTCTTCTGTTCTTTTCTGCCGGTTGATTTTCGCGGGAGCGACAGCTGGTGACTCTGCTGGGGAAAGGTTGACCTCTTGCTGGTCCATCCCCTTTGCGAGTCAATCCTAGTGCTTGGTTGTTTATTTTCATTAGGTGTTTATTGTGGTGCTTTATTTTGTTGTATATTACTGTATTACTGTTTTACTGTTTTACTGTATTTACCACATTTATGGCATTGCCTTTCATTATTATGATGTACTGTGCTGTGTTGTACTGGATTTTCTGTTTGGCAGGTTGGGATTTCTGAGAGATAAGCCTACTACCCAGGCTTGAGCATACACATAGGTATTAGCGTGGGCAGGCGTGACGCTCCCGGGGTGTTGGCCACGTGCGGGTGTTCATGAGACCCACATCCAGACGAGGCTCTATCGGGAGATATCTGCTACTGTATGTTGATACAGGCCAGTAGTTATTCTCTTGAGGAACTGTCGACTCTGGTGACCATTCCCGAGGACTCAGTTACGGCACTCCTCCCGAGATGTGATAATGGCAGATCAGAAATGGCAAACCCATTATACTTCTCGATCCGAGGACCCAATGCTGGGAACTTGCTATAGGATATCCTTTTTTAGGGGAATCAGTTGAGGCCTCCTCGATTGATGATGATGCCAAACCAGAAATGGTGAACGTATCATCATTTCTCGACCTAAGAGTCTGTGATATTGAGGATCCTCGGTTTTCTAGTACCCACATGTGAGAGGGGGGTTGTTTACAGGTTTGCAGGTAACCCTGACTTTCATCATACCCGATATTATGGATTTTCTTATCAGTGTGGATTTACCTGTGTGGTTATTCTAGAATTTGGGCAGAATCTTGAGATTATTCAGTCAGTTCAGTGCAGCAGTTGTCCAGTTTATGTGGCAACCTTGATCCCATGCTTTGCATTGCATCATCATTTTTTCTAACATTCATATTTTTCATTTCCAAGTAGTATCTGATCTTTTGATTCCAATCAACAGGCAGTCATCGGGATGGACACTAAGAAGAGTAAGAAGAATATTATTATTTACAAGTTCCCGAAGCTCACTCTTGGTCAGATTGGTGGTTTACAAAACATGGTCGGTCCTGAAGTGTTGGGAGTTTTCAAAGAGAAATATGGTTGGATCTTATCTTTCGTTCGTAATATCAGTGAGTATGAATACAATGGCTTGCACACCTTGATGCAGTTCTATGATCCTTCCCTGAGATGCTTCATATTTCCAAACTATGTATTGGTCCCCACTCTGGAGGAGTACTCAAACATCCTGGTGATTTCCATTAAAGAAGGTGTTCCTTTCTGTGGTTCCAAGGCAGACCTTGACTTCAAAGTTGTGGCTGTTGCTCTTTATTTGAGCAAATCAACTTTGGAGGCTGACATTTCCAATAAGGGAAAGTCATGTGGCTAGCACTTGGCGTACTTGGTAAAGAAGGCTCAAGAAGCAGCTAAGGAGAAGAGGTGGACAGCTTTCAATGCAATACTGGCTCTCTGTGCATATGACATTGTCCTTTTTCCCAATGAATCTGATTTTGTTGATACGGATGATATCCGGATCTTTACAACTCAAAATCCAGTGCCGACCTTGTTAGGAGATCTTCACTATGCCTTGTACAATAGGAATGAGAAGAGATGAGGCGAGATAGTTCATTGTTGTGCACCTCTTTTCTATAAGTTATTTACAAACCGTTTACCCCGGTCAGGTGCTTTCATGGATATGAAGACTTCTTTGGAATGGAGCAAACGTCTGACGGGTCTAGCTGCTAAGGATATTGTTTGGGTGGATCAAGGATTGCTTGGTATGGACATTTTGCATAGCTGTGGAGAGTACCCCAACGTACCATTGATAGGGAGAAAATGAGGTATTAATTACAATCCCTCTTTGGCTATCAGGCAGTTTGGATATGCTCTGAGAGATCCTCCGATTGAAAAAGATTTGAAAGAGTCTTTGTACTTTCATGTAGCCAATGGTTTAGCTGTGGCGCAGAAGGCTTCCGAAGCATGGCTCAGTAGACAAAAGAAAGGAAAAGCCGCTATGGGCAAACCCAATAATCAAGCTTTCTCTCCTTATGTAGACTGGGTAAAGAAGAGAGTGGAAGAGTTCTACTTGCCTTTTGATCGAGCGCCTCCCTTGTATCCTGAGATTGTAGAGGAGAGGCTCACTGTACCCATTGAAGAATTCGATAATCAGCGAGAATTGGTGCATGATTTGAGGGTGGAGAATGCTGGTATGAGTAGTCAGCTGCAAGGTGCTTTATATGACAACCGGGAGTTGAAATGGAAAGTTCAAGATGTGACAGAGCGCCTGGAAGAGAAGGAGAATGATCTCACTGACAGAGCTCAGCACTTCAGAAAAGTCAGTATGGCTGCTAAATCCTCTGGCAAGGCCTACAGGAAAAACAAGAAGCTCTTGACCGAGACTGAAGCCAAGCGTACCACGTAGCAGAAGATGTGGGAAGAGGTCAAGATTGAGAATGGGGAGTTGAAAGAAGAACTTCAAAGGATGAAAGTAAGAAAAAAGCATTTCTCTAGCAAGTGGAGAGAGGCTCAGAAGGAAATTGAGGAGCTTAAGTTGCAAGCCAAAGTCAAGAAATCACGGCGCGAGGGCAACAATGTTGAAGAATAGATTGTTAGGCTGAATCAAGATATTGAAAAGAAAAACAGACTGATTAAAGGTTGATAGAGCGACCTACACATCCATACACTGTAGATCACCTTGAGGAAGTTGAAGCCAGCTTGTTTGGAATTAATTTGTAGTGATCTTGTTGTTATATTTTGTTGTGATTGCCATCATGATTATTGATGGAATCGCCTTTGATTGTATCAGACCTGTCTGCATGAATTCTTATGACGTGATTAAAATGCTTGGTTTAATCATGTATGTATCAACAGCTCTCAGTTTTTGAAAGGATGTGCTTCCTTTATGTTGATTCTGCTGTATTTCTGGGTTCAGATTTATTTTCCGATGATGTGTCTAATCCCTTGTCCGGTTGCAAAGACTGGAATCAAAGCAGATATGTCCTGGGAATGTTTAAATATGTTGTTTGCATTTGCATTTTCATAACCTTAATCATTTTACATTTCGCATAGCAGGTTTATCTCTGGGTTTCTTATCGTGTTCTTCTCAGACAGGATTGCTGGCCAGCAGATTCATCAGTATTCTACCAGACTTAATCAGAGGATAGCCATGGAACAACTCCGTGCAGAAGTGACTGAAATGAAGTTTCAGATGAGGCAATTCGGGGAAGATATGCAGGCCATGTCCCAAGGACAGAAGCTGCTAAGAGAGGAAGTCAACCAGATGAAGACTCAGATGGGCCTAGTCATGGAAATCTTGAATACGGTGTTAAAGAAGGAAGACAATCTTGTGTTCGCTTCTGCAACAGAAGTTCTTAATCCGCCCATCTCTTTGGAATCTTCTCTAGATCATAGATTGACTTGTGAATTCCCTCCACAATCTGAAGTTTCAGAGCTTTCCCATCAGCAATCACTTCTTGCTCCCCAAGAGGATCCTAGGCCAGAGAGGCCTAAGAAGAAGTTTGATCCCATTCCAATGTCGTATGCGCAATTGCTTTGTTATTTGCTCGAGCTCAAACTGGTTGAACGGGTTACTTTGGGACCTCTTCACATAAAGCTTCCTCTGGGACATAATGCTAAGGCTCGATGTGAGTTTCACTCTGGGGCACCTGGTCATAATGTTCAAAATTGTACAAGGTTCAAATATTAAATCCAAGAGCTCATTGATTCAGAGGCAATCAAGTTTACATCAGTTGGCACTGGTAAACAAGGTGATTTTAATCCCATTGTTGCAAAGGAATTGAGGACTCCCTCCTTTTTAAAAGGATCCACCTCGCGTCAGGGATCTCTTCCACAACCTTATGTTGCAGAAGCTCTATGTCAGCAACCCTTGTTTGGGCCTCGTGTGGAAAGAAAAGTACAGGAGCAGATTGGGCGCCCAAATCAGCATCAGCAGCAGCACCATCAGCAGCAGAAGCAACTCAGACCAAGAAGGCCCAAGAGGATATTTGATCCTATTCCTATTCCTTACAGTCAGTTATTTGCTCGCTTGCTCAAAAGCTCTCTGATTCAGCTGAGGAATCCCATGCCAGTGCCATACCCTATTCCTCCGGACTATGACATGAATGCTAGCTATGAGTTCCATTCAGGAATGTTTGGGCATACGCTTGATAACTGTAATGCGTTCCAGTACAAGGTGCAAGATTTGATTGACTCAAAGGTCATCACCCCAGATGGTACCCCCACAAGGTGAAGCTTCTTTATCAGAGTGAGCACTCAAGGCTGCGAAGACATCATCGGAAGCAATAAGTCTAGACGGAGTCAAGTCTCCTCAACAATGGAAATCATCAGCTTCCTTTACTGCATGTTCATATGTAGCTTTCATTTGTTTGTTTAAACATTGTCTGCATGTAAAAACTTGTTTGTTTTTTGAATGACAATCATAATACAATAAGCATGTTTTTCTTGAAGTACTTTACTTTTATGCACTCATATCATGTTTATATGCACTGTAATACCAACTATCTTGCTTAAACTCTTTGAGGGAGGATGATGAGATGAAAACGCAAAATCTTTGATTGCGTGCTTTTGGATAAAACCCTGTTGAGGATGTACAGGCATTGTTCCAAATCCCTAAACACTGGAGATATAAGGGAGATAGACCCTTGTCAACCCTGTTGAGCCTTGGAGTAGGAGTTTCTTTCTGAAAATGAAAAAACCCTCAATCTTAACCTGGGGCAGGGTAGGTGTCAGTTAATTTGACCGAGCGTTCAAATTTCGAAAGGAATGTGCATCTGAGGATCCATTACCTTCAAGAGGTCAAACGATGTGAAACCACTATGGTTATCCATCAGTGATCAAGGAGTGAGGCAGTCACAACCCTTTCAAGCTAGTCAGACAAAACGGTGTCACACGATTTGTTTAAAAAAGAAAAGAAAGAAAGCCCGCTAAGTCGAAACTTGAAAACAAGCGACTTAGGCAAAAGTTAAGGCATCCCGCTGGACTTTAAAATTGAAAACTCAAAAGAGTCAGTCCAGGCAAATATTAGAGATCAAAAAGCAAAAGAATGAAAAGCGAAAAGGATTACAAAAGAAAAATCCTCAAACAAGAACAAATTCGTGTGATTACAGACACAAAAGACAAAAAGGGGTGACTGTTGCTCCAAAACCTCATCTGGTCTCAAACCATCAATTGCATGGGTTCCTTAAAGATCACAAAATCTTTTTGAGAGATGAGCGCTTATGCCAAATTAGCTGAACGTAGGATTGGAGAACATCACGAAGAGTGGGTGGGCACAAATAAACTTTGAGCCTTAAATCCTTTTTTCTCAAAACCGTGAACCAGGCCACGTTACAACCTTTAAAAGTCCTAATTGAAGCAGGGTTTATTCCGAAAGTGCACTTCAGCAAGATAGCGTTCTTGACTCCTATGAGTTATACTAATAAGATTTTTGTTGGTATTGCATGTGCATATTGTTTGTCCATTCCAAAATCAATGTCACATCCCAGCTAGTGATTCGTTCACAAGGCTTGGCGACACATTTTCAATAAAACTTAAAGGCTAACACGAGTGTTGCATTAGATTTGTCATTCTCACAATAAACATTTTCTGCTTGCATGTGTTTGACGTCAAAGAAGCCTACACAATGAACGTCAGTCGAGAAGCTCGATCATGCCAAGTTGAGATACTTGAAAACTCCGAAGGACAACCATGTCAAGGGGCATGTGGCCAGGAGGTTGTGCGTAGCCCAGGAGTTCCCGATAAATGGTGATAAGATGCAGCCAATCCGGAGCAGTCACATTGAAAACTCTCCCTAAAGTAGCCAATATGGGGCATTCAGGTTGATTTGACAAATCTCTGTAAGATCAGTCAGGGGCAAAGTTGCTTCAAGACTTGGGGCAGGCCACCTCTAGAGCGTAAGAACTTGTCCACTCCTGAAGACGGTTAATTGAAAACACCTCTTCAAGGTTCAAAATACTGGGGCAGAGTATTTTCAAGTCATTACAAATCCTTTCGAGGTAATTTACTACATGGATTATGGAGTCTGGGGCAGTTACGTCGAGATCTGATAAATCTCTCCAAGAGTTTGAAGACCCTGGGGCAGTGTGAATGCCCGGTCTTCTATAAAATCCTCTTGAGATAATTTCTTCCTTTAGACCTTATGGTCTGGGGCAAATGGAGAGTTCAAAGGGCCGTTTATGACCATAGAGACAGGTCAGGCTGGGTAACAAGTTTGTTTCCCCCCAGTAGAGCTACTCTCCTCGGCAGTGAAATTCATCCTCCTCAGCAGGTCGATGCTCTCCCCAGTCAGGGTACAGAGGATTATTTCCCCAGCTAGAGTTGTGGTTGATTATTACTCTCCACAAGCAGCCAGAAGTTGATGATGTTGCATCCCCAGCAGGAGACTGGTGGAATGCCTTCTTTGGACAAAGAGGTTATTTTCCCCACAGGGTCTGAGCACCCATTTTCCTCAGCTAGTCAGGAAATGTTTTCTCACCAGCAACGGTATGGTCTGATCCGTAACAGATGAGTAAGCTTGATGGTATCCCCTAGCAGAGTTGATGTCGTCAATCACCAAGCAGGTTTGCTAATAGTGGTTGATATTCCCCAGCAGGATGAAGATAAGGACATCTCCCAACAGCAGGTTAAGTTCAATAATATCCCCAAGCAGGTTCGGTATTATTGACTTGTCTCCCCAAGCAGAGTTTGGTGGTGATCTTCACAGTGGTTTGTTCAACAGCGGTTGACATCCCAGCAGGTCTTAAGTCCAATTGTTATTGGCATCTTTCAGATCCAGGTTTTGGGTTCTGTCTTCGGAAGAAGTCAGTGGTAATCTCCAGCGGTGAGAAATTTCTTGGGTTCCATCTACAATATTCATCCATCTCCAACAGAGTGGAATTTCTCTTGGAGGCTTCATCTCCAGCAGAGTTTGTGATCAGGAAGTCGTTCAGTGAAATCTTCCTCAGCAGGATCTTTTAATTCAGAGGACAATTTAGTTTGTCATCCCCAGTGGAGTTGCCTTCGTCTTCAGCATTTATTTTGCTGGAGCGCCTCTTTTGCATTGCATAAGCATTCTTGCATGGCATCCTCCCAAACGCGTAGCATTTCCATTTTGTATGGAGCATTACGCCATAGAATAATTCAAACATATGCATTCGAAGCATAAGCCAAGTTTGATATTTGTTACCAGTTTCTTTACCCAGCAGAAAGAGAGGTAATTCGGGAGATGTTGTTCGATATTACACCGCAACCAATGGATTCGTCCTTCTTACTGCGGTTCCTTCCTATACTCCCCTACAGGGTTGTCTGTTTAGATTTATCTTTTCCCCAGCGGAGTCATCTTTGTAGATCTGTTGATTCTACTCATGTTGGGTTTGAAAGTCTACCTTCGGCATAGTCTTTCTTTGAAAGTCCACCTTCAGCTTGGTCTTTCTTTTCGAGTTCGCCTTCGGCTGTTCTCGTGTTATCTTAGGTTTGAAATTCCACCTTCGGCCGGTCTTTCTTTTCGAGTTCGCCTTTGGCCGTCCTCATACCCTTTGTTGGTTAGTCCGCCTCCGACCGGTCTACCTTTGTTAGAAAGTCTACCTTCGGCTTAGTCTTTCTTTGAAAGTCCACCTTCGGATGGTCTTTCTTTTCGAGTTCGCCTTCGGCCATCCTCGTACCCTTTGTTGGTTAGTCCGCCTTCGGCCGATCTACCTTTGTTTGAAAGTCCACCTTCTGCTTGGTCTTTCTTTTTTGAGTTCGCCTTTGGCCGTTCTCGTGTTATCTTGAGTTTGAAATTCCACCTTCGGCTGGTCATTCTTTTCGAGTTTTCCTTCAGCCGTCCTCGTATACCCTTTGTTGGTTAGTCCGCCTTCGGCTGGTCTACCTTTGTTTGAAGGTCTACCTTCGACTTAGCCTTTCTTTGAAATTCCACCTTCGGCTGGCCTTTGTTTTTGAGTTCGCCTTCGGCCGTCCTCGTACCCTTTGTTGGTTAGTCCACCTTCGGCCGGTCTACCTTTGTTTGAAAGTCTACCTTTGGCTTAGTCTTTCTTTGAAAGTCCACCTTCGACTTGGTCTTTCTTTTCGAGTACGCCTTCGGTCGTTCTCGTGTTATCTTGGGTTTGAAATTCCACCTTCGGCTGGTCTTTCGTTTCGAGTTTGCCTTCGGCCGTCCTCGTATCCTTTGTTGGTTAGTCCGCCTCCAGCCAGTCTACCTTTGTTAGAAAGTCTACCTTCGTCTTAGTCTTTCTTTGAAAGTCCACCTTCGGCTTGGTCTTTCTTTTTCGAGTTCGCCTTCGGTCGTTCTCGTGTTATCTTGGGTTTGAAATTCCACCTTCGGCTGGTCTTTCTTTTTGAGTTCTCCTTTGGCCGTCCTCGTATACCCTTTGTTGGTTAGTCCGCCTTCGGCCGGTCTACCTTTGGTTGAAAGTCTACCTTCGGCTTAGTCTTTCTTTGAAATTCCACCTTTGGCTGGTCTTTCTTTTCGAGTTCGCCTTCGGCCGCCCTCGTATTATCTTGTTTTCTCCCCAGCATAGTCTGCCTTCGGGCGGTATACCCTTTCGAGTTTGCCTTCGGCTGTCCTCGTATTATTTTGTCCCCCTGCAGAGTCCGCCTTCGGTCGGTTTTTCTTTTCAAGTTCGCTTTCGGCCGTCCTCGTAAACACTATATTTCATAACCCCCACAGGTTGCAAATTTCCAGGTTATTTTGGTATTCAAACCCGGTGTATCCTGACTGTTTAGAAACTTTCGCTTCCATACCCTCGGATCCAAGAAGTTTGAATAGGGGCAGCTGTAACACCTCAAAATTTGCCCTCTTGTTTTAGCATTAACGGGCTTATGTTTCATTTCATTCTTTGCATAATCATCTTTGCATATCATTGGCTCTTAGCATGGGATCAAGGCATATAAGTCAAATCAAAGGAGCTTTGAGCCTCAAGAGATCTTAATTGATCCATTACCATATCATATAATCAAGTTTGACAAGAAACTTCAAGTGGATCACATTCTCCTAACCAATGCAAAATTAGGGTTTTGGAATTCTTGAGTATAACACCCCAATGGGCAAGATCCTTGAGCTTTTATCATCACCAAATGGCACATCTCATCATTGTTTAGGAGGATGCACTTCATACTCAAAGGAATTTAGACTTTGAGGATGTGCTGATTTCTCCTAGACTGAGGGTATAAAATTAGGGTTTGCCATAAAATCAGTTTATTTCTTATTTTTTGGGCAAGACTTGATTTCATGGTATTCTACATGTCCTTAAGTGTCTAAGGATGGAGAATTATCCATCAATTTGGTCTGGAAAGGTTTCAATTGATCAATTGATTCAAAATCAAGAGAATTGGGGAAAAGTCAACTGTGTAGAGGAAAAGTCAACTCTGGACTTTTTTAAGGTCAAATTCATGTTCCTCATCTCAAATATGATCATTGGTGAAGATTTGATCAAGAATAATCAAAAGATTCGTCAAAAATCAAGAAATGTGAAAGGTTGCCAAAAATAGAAATTAGGGTTTCCATTTATGGCAAGTTTTGGCAAGGTGAGCACCCAACTTTAGGGTATTTTTTCTCCATGTTCCAAGCACCAAATTGAAAAGTTATGGAGGTCTATCAAAAGTTCACATTCCAAGCTTCAAAACCATACCAAGAACATCCTCATTGGATTAAAATTGAGAGATATATGATGGATTAAAGTTGAGACAAATCAAGGCAAAATGGAAAGTCATGACCAGTCAGCACACAGTTATTTTCACAAACACTTGGTGTGCATGTTGTGTCCAAGTTCAAGGGCAAATATCTCATTGATGGAGGCTTCAATTTGAAAAATTATCAACATCAATATTGTTCCCCTCCACCTCCTCTTCAACTTCGAAGTTGAACAATTTTTCATCTGATCAACCATGTGAGAGATATATTGGTTCAAAGTGGAGACCCCTAACTAATTTATCACCCATGCACATGAGCTGGTCGAGGCAGGTTAGGGTGACATGCCTATGCAGTTATGTACACACATCTTCATGATCATTTTTTAGTATGTTAGAGGTTTCATTTACAATTGTTTTGAACATCAACCTTGTTGTACTCCATGACCTCTTTCCAAATGACCAAAAACCAACCATTTTCATCCCATGATCATGGAGATATGATGTTCTAAACTCACCCTCATACTAGCTGTTTCCTTCCACCACAAGCAAGCAATTCAGTCAACAGATTTTTCTTGTTTTCATGCGTATGTTTCACATACATCAACCATACCATGCCATACATTGCCATTTTGAGCTAAACAAACCTCTCACATACACACATGCACATGTACCTTCATTACCATATTTTTTCAAACAAGGTAAAGAATGAGAAACTTGCCAAGCAAGTTGTATTGTTGCAGCCTGTTAACATTACATCACCACCATTTATCTTAAGCCATACCATGATATCATGCTCCCTCTCCACATTGAATTAAAAACTAACTCATCTTCTAATTCTCTCCTAACCAGAGTTCTAATTTTTAACCAAGGTGGTTAACAATTAACTCAACATATATAGACAAACTCCTAATTGAATTTCAGGGTGGCTTGAATCATTCTTCACTTTTCCTCAAAGTTTCACACTCTGTCTCTCAAATTTGTCTGATCCTCGAAGCTTCATCTTCATCAAAAGATCTCTACTATTCTTCATCTTCATCTTTGATCAATCATCCATGGTGTGAAGGTTTTGGAACATAGCATTGGACTTCAATTTTCTTCACTTTTCTCAACTGATTGCAAGAGATTTCAAGCCTCTCTATAGCCTTTATTTGGCCAGTAGAAGTCTCCAAAGATTAAGGATCGTGCTCCTCTGGTTTTCTTGTTCTTGAAGATCTCCTACAGTTCAGGTTCAATTTCTTTTTCTCTTGTATGTTAAGGGATTTTGTACTTGTTTCCTTGTGTTTTGGAGCTTAGTAGAAGTTCTTGTGAATCTGGCTAGTTGATAGGCTCCTTAGGAGCATAGATCTAAAAGTTAGGGAAAGATGTTGACCTTCGTTTCTCTCTGTGTGTGAATTCATTGTGGAAATTAAACGTGAATCTGTGATCTCCATAGCATGAGGGTCAGTTTGATGTAGGTTTTGTGATTTTTTGGGCGACTGCAACTTTTGCCACTGTGGAGGTTGGCCGGAGAAGACGACCGGAGTCCTCTCCGGCCGGTGGTCTGAGATTGAGCTTCATACTTAGGGTTTTCAGGTTAGAACATATCCCAACCGTTTGATCTGTTTTGATCTAAGGAACGTAAACGTGCCAGCGCATTAATGAGGATGATCCCACGCACGTGCCTCATTCTGACTTCGTTTTTTATCCCACGTGGTTAATGCACCTTATTGTAACATGTGCGTGAGTTGTGAATCATTAGATCATCATACTCTCCATGATCACCATTTGTTGACTTGATCTGATGGTTGGTATTGAGTCAATGCATTGACTGATCCACATGCCATGCACCTTATCTGAGCGTGTAATATTGGACTGGGCCTTGATTGATATTCACACCCTCCTTCTCTGAGACTAAGCGCATTTTAACTGGGTTTTTGCTAGTGTTACACCCCCTGGTCATTTCCTTTTATTTTTATTTTTCTTTTTCCTATTTGTTTCATTTTTAATTTAAAAAAAATACTTTTGAGCATGATAAATTCCCAAAAAATTCATGGAGCATTATAAGGCATTTAAATAATTTTTGAATATTTTATTTCCTGATTTTTGCATATCAATTGATACATGCTTGTGTGCTATATCAAGGCATCTCATACATTTTTCATAGATTTTTTAGGTCATTTTTTATTGACTTTTGAATGCCATCTTTGGGTACTTTGTTTGTGTGACTTGTATGAGATTGTAAAGCATGTTTGTGCATGATTCTTAATTAATTTTGAGCTATCTTTTTTAGACATGTTTGCACATTGATTGCGCCTCAATTTTCTTGCCTTTTCTCAATTTTTCTCATCCTTCTACCATGACCTTAGGGATTGTATGAAAGCATGTTTGTTTGTGTGAATGTTAGAGATCATATGCTAGGGTTTTGGTGTGCATTGTATGCAACCATCTTTGACAATTGTTGAGACCTCTTGACACATGTTGTATGAGCATTATAGGTCACTTTTCTCATGTTATAGGTCATTCAAAGTCCACCTTTATATGACTTGTATACACGTGCTTAACTTGAAAGGTGTTGTATAATTGTGCATTCTTACTTGTTCTTCTTTGATCAATTGTTTGCACCAACACTTGCATGATCTTGTACATTCATGAAAACATGATTCCACTTCTGTTTGTGATCATTTTCAAACATATGCCATGACTTCTAACATCATCTTACATGCTTCTTAACTTCATGAACACATAAGAACTTGTTTGACATAACTTGAACATGCTTACTTCTAATCTTCTATGTGCTTCAACATGACACTTGTGTGGATTTTGTATGTACATTCTTGACTTATAAATGTCATCTTAAATGTCATGTGCTACTGACTTGCATCCATTCCCAAGTATGTTCATCTTGCACTTCCATTCCTTACTTGCATTACAAGTATGCATCAATGTATGAACTTGGATAATGTTTGCTACCACTTGCTCCTACTTGATCAATGCTTGCATTTATGGATCACATGCCATCTTAATGACATCTCCATGCCTTAATAAATGTCATTCACTTCTGACTTTGAGGCTTGCATATGCATTTATTCATGTTCATGATTCATTTGCATTCATCTTGCATAGGTATGGTATAACTTGTATTTGTGTGAGCTTTTGATGCATAGCTTGATTTTGTTTGCTTTCTTTCGGCATATTTAGCTTAGTAGGATCCCTTGTTATGTACCTACTGACTTTAAATGTTCCTTAACTCTTAGGACTCTTCCCTTTTGGTTTAGCATTTGTTTACTTTTCAAGTTGTCTTCTTTAAGCAACTAGCATTTGTTTGGTTTACTTTTGATACTTGTATTCATTACTTGTAATCATTTGGTACTAACCTTTTATGTAGGGGCAGAGGTAAGGTGCTTGAACATGTGGATGGTTATCCATGTTCATCTCTTCTTTCATCTCTCATCTATCTTACTTGTCTTTTTCTTTTGTGAATAGCATGATATAATGCTTTGTGTACAACTTTCTCACACCCTTTGGGATCCTAGCTCATCCTTAATTTTTTATTAAGGTGAGGTAGGATAAGCATTAGGTAGTGCTATCCCTCTCTTCTCTTTAGACTTAGGTTGTTTTTAAACCTCCCCTTAGGGCCATCTTTTGCATGATAACATTAGGAACAATTTAGTTTCCCCTTAGTGTTTTCTTTTCTTTGAGTCTTCTCTTCTCATCTCATAACCTTTCTAAAACACTTAATAAAGGTTAACGTGTATTGCGCATGAGCCTTATATATGGGAAGTGAGGTATGGGGGATCTCCCTTCATGCTTCTAGGGTACTTAGTGTACGTCCTGTTGGGGACGATACGCGATGTATTTGATCCTATGTTGTAGACTTGGGGTGCAATGCAAGTTACAAATTAACTTCAATCCACTTCTTGTCTAAAAAACACAAAACAAACTCAAACCTTTTTATCCTTCGGGATCGTTCAGTTTCAACCCATTTTTAGAAGAGAGCAAGTTACTTCTGTCTCGTCGTAAACATGCATCGACCCTAACTGCCGGACGCGAACCTAACGTTGCTCATAAAAAACACAAACAAAGCAAAGCCTTCCCTAGTGAGGGGAACTACGTCGCTCTGATTCTCGCGTGCGAGCGAGATACGTAGGTAGGAGATCGTGCGAGATCTCTCCGAGCACATTTCTTTCACAACCTTTCTTCATCACCTCTTTATCTTTTTTTGACCCGTAGGTCGAACTACGACTACTCTGATTTCCTCCTTCTAGTTAGATCGAGGATACGTAGGCATAAGAAGGCGATGTCTTGGCAAGGAACTTCCCCCCTTAGTTCGTGTCTGAACTATGTTGACTCTGACTTTCCCATTGCACGAGGGAATACGTAGGCCTAGGACGGCGATGTCCTATCGAGTCACTTCTTTTTTCTTTTCTCCCTCGTTTCTTCGTTCTTTTCCGTTCCCGTTCCCTTTCCTTTCCAGTAGCAGTGGAGCTCACTACAACAAAAATAAGTTATTACATCGCACCTTAGACAGCGCTTTAATACAAAAACGCTGCTATAAGTTAAAAACAAGGAAACTAGTCGTTAAAAAAATTAAAAGCGCAAAAAAATATAAGACCTTAGACAGCGCTTTGGTCAAAAGCGCTTTATAAGGTCTTATAAATTTAAAAAAAAAAATTTAATGGAAACTATTAGACAGCACTTTAGTTAAAAGCGCTTTCTAAGGTCTTATAAATTTAAAAAAATATATAAGACCTTAGACAGCGCTTAGGTAAAAAGCGCTTTCTAAAGTTTTATTAATTTTAAAAAAAAAATTAAAGGAAAATATTAGGCAGCGCTTTCCTAAAAAGCGCTTTCTAAGGTCTTAAAAATTAAAAAAAAATAAAATCAAAAGCGCTGTCTAAGGCCAACCTTAGAAAGCGCTTTTAAAAGCGCTGTCTAAGGTCCACCTTTCAAAGCGCTTTTATGGAAAGCGCTGTCTAAGGTCTAATTAAATTAAAATATATGAATAGTCAGTATTAATTCATTTTCATATTTCCGCTCTTTCTTCTCCCCTGCATACGAACTGAGCTCAAAACCCTTGTGAACTCAAACCTTCACCATCAACTGTCCTCCACCGTGCCGTCGTTCGTTGTTGTCGTCGTTGCATCGCCGTCCGTCCGTTGTCGTCGTTGTATTTCCGTCCGTTGCGAACTCATTGCCGTCGTTCGTTTCTGCTCTTTATAACTGATACATTTCGTTCTTGCATTGCCGTTGTTACCGTCGTTAAAGGTACGTCGTTGTTGTGAAGAATAGGGTTTTGTTGCTTTACATTGTTGTTGTAGGGTTTTGTTGCTTTACAATGTTGTAGTGAATGAGTATGTTTGATGAGTTTTGAGCTCAGAAGTTATGTTAGACTGTTTTATTAATGAAGTTTTGTAGTGAATGAGTATGTTTGAAGTTTTGTTAATGAAGTTTTGTAGTGAATGAGTATGTTTGATGAGTTTGTTAATGAGTTTTGTTAATGAAGTTTTGTTAATGAAGTTTTGTAGTGAATGTGTATGTTTGATGAGTATGTTTGATGAGTTTGTTAATGAAGTTTTATTATAATATTATGTTTGATGCACTTCCTTACAAAAGCCTGATTATCCAGTGAATGAGGCTGCAACAATTAGGTACTACATTAGCTAAGAAACATAGTGATGGCATCAAATTAAAATATTTTATCTTTATTACAGCATAAAGTAATTTAATACATGCAGAAAGAACATGAACAGAAAAGAAAGCATGTCATGAACTGCATACAACATACACTAGTTTTGATCATACACGTAAAAAATGAGCAAAAATGAAAATGTATTGACTATATGCCATTGCACTAACTGTTAGATTAAGGGTAGGAGTCATTTTAAATTAAAATAATTCAGCATGTTCAAATGTTGAATTAAGGTTCAATTACAAGCCATCGATGAAACTACTGACTTATCTACATTAGTACTGTAAAATATTATGTCATATTTGTTATATTTGATATCCTTGATTTCTTTATTATATTTGTTATATATTATATTTGATATCCTTGATTTATTTATTACAGGTTAGATGGCTACTAACAATGATCACCCACATGATGATGATCACCCACATGATGATGATCACCCACATGATGATGATCACCCACATGATGATGATCCCGATATTCAGGTTGGAAGTAACAGATCTATGGAAGAAGAGATTAGAAGAGGAATAACCATTATGAAGAGAGTAATCCGTGCTAGAGATCAAGGCATCACTTATAATGTGCATTGGAGCGCTTCGAATACACTTATTGAGCCTAACGGTCATACTTTGACAAGTTTCATTGGTGCACTTGTAAGGAATGCGGTTCCTATTACTTGTGATGATTGGAGAACCAAACAGTTGAAGGAAACCAAAGAAAAAATTTGGAATGAGATAAAGGTACCATAATTATGTCTTTAATTATGCCAACTAATTATGTCCTTCAAATTATTTGTACTAACCAATGTGTATGGTTTTTTTAGAGGTGCTTCAACGTCGAGGAAGAAAGAAAAGCTTTTTTGATGAGATTGGCAGGGAAGCTCCTAAGAGGGTTTAAGACATATTTAAACCGCACCTATCTTAGGGATGCTGACGATAACTTTGTTGATGGAGAGTATCCATCTAAATATGCAAGTTTGATTTCACCACAAGAATGGGTAACGTTTAAATCCAAACGACAAACCCCAGAATTTAAGCGATTAAGTGCAATTAATTGGGAAAGAGCATCAGCTCCAAAGTATAAATACAGGAAAGGACGTGTTGGATATGGACGTTTGGAGCAATCTTTGGTAAGTATCAATATATTGCAATGATATAATAATTGTTCATCATGAGTTATATTTGATCATATTATTTGGCTTTATATGTAGTTACAAAAGGCGAATAGCTCTGAAACATCTCTTCCTGCACATGTCTTGTGGAAGGAAGCCCGTGTGGGCAAGTCTGGAGTTGTTGCAGAAGAGGTTCTACAAGTATTTGAGAAATGTGTAAGTATAACAATATTTCTTTAATTAAATCAAAACTTTATTAACAAATATTTGACAAATATTCGATATTCATCTGATTTTCAGGAGGCGTTATCTCAGTCTGTATCTCCAGATGATACCAGGAGCATACTTAGTCGGGCATTAGATGTCCCTGAGTATTCTGGTCGGGTGAGGGGTAAGGCATTTGGGATCACCCCGACCTCCTTGAATATTAAAAAGGGAAAGGTTGCTAGTAATGCAGAACTTCAAGCTAAATTGGAAGCACTAGAAGCTGAGGTTCGGGAATTACGAAAGGAAAAAGAAAGGGATAACGCTTCAGGTGTTAGAGATGGATCGGAGAAAGATAGTATCAACTGTAGCTTTCATCCGATTATTCCAGAGGTAGTTATTTATATATTTATGAAATTAAATTAGTAGCTTAAATTATTTAAATGACATATATACACATTAACAATGGCATATTTATTTTTGGTTTTAAGGCGTTTCCCAATGTCAACTCTTCTTATCTTCACCAACTTATCGGAAGGTTGCAAAGGGAAAAGTGTATAACAATGGGGTACAATTACTTCACAATAAATCCCTCCCTACTGGAAGTTTGAAAGTATCAGTTGATATTGCTATAGAGGAGGAAGCACCATTACCCTATCCTGACGATGATTCGGATGTAACATTGGTGCGAGCTGCTATAGGGTCGTATGTTGCATGGCCGTCAAACCTCATACTCGTAGGATATGAGGTATGCTTAAAACCGTTATAAAACTTTGTTAACCTTAATGTGTAGATTCAAAGATTTTACGAGCATTTTATTTTCATTTTTTACATGGTAATGTTATTTAGACTCCAACAAGATCCAAAACAAAGGATAAGCGGATTCCGGAGCATACCGAGTCTGTTGTTTCAAAAAAACAGGTACATCACAATTATATGATATTTATGCATAGAAAATGTTAAATTGGATATCTTATACTTCATCTAACAAATTATATGATATATAGCTGCCTGTTAAAGAGATTAGCAACATTTCAACGCAAAAAAATGTTGGTGCTAAGAAGAGCAGGGGTAGAAAACAACCTATCTCCAAGTTTAGGTCGTGCCTCCAGACGTATCTACAAGTGACAGATATTATCACCGGAGGTGTTCGTCTTATACATATGGAGAAAGGTATCTATGGCTTTGAATATGACCAAATTATTAGTAATGAAGACTTCGAGCAAGTTTTCAATCATGAAGAATTGGGCGGCACTGTTGTCAATACATACGTGAGGTATATATCCGATCTACTTTGGTATATTAATTGAACAACTTATTTACTTTATGTTTCAAATGAATAGTCTAATGTTAATGATGTTTTTATTTAAGGTTTCTGTATGACAGAGTTATGCGCCCACACGGATTGCAGCAAAGATTTGCATTCCTATGCCCGGCGTCTGTCAACTTAACCTTAATAATCAATAAACCAGATGAGGTCCTGGCGTATATACGCGACGTCTTTATGGACAACCAAGAAACGGAAAAGTTGTTCTTTTTACCATTTAATACTGGGTTAGATTTTCATTCTAAATTCATCTATTATAGTTTTTTTGTATTTTGACGTCGTGTAGAAAGTTTCCATCTAACACTTGTTTAATCTTACAGTGGACATTGGTTGTTGGTCGCAATTAATCCTAGTAGAGCAATGGTGTATTATCTGGATTCGTTAGGAAATGATTGGACAACATACCCGGATTTGAAGAAGTGTATTGACACGTAAGTGAGATTGTTCTAAATATGAATGTGTATATTTATTTGTTTGTTTATTTATTTATGTGAATTATTCTAAATATTCACTTATATTTTATTAGCGCTATACAAGCTTTCCTAGCACTACGAGATATCCATCTACCACGGCGGAGAGTCAACCCCATTATTACATGGAATTATGTGAAGGTATATTAATTATCACATGTTTTATTATATTAGTGATGCTACTTGATAAAACTTAGGATTTATCCATATTTTCTTTTCATTTGTAGTGTCCTCGGCAACGCAATCAAATAGATTGCGGCTATTTCATGTTGAGGTTTATGAGAGACACCCTTTTGTTGGATCGAATAGAGATTCCATCCGATGTATGTATTTCTAACTTATGAGTTATTTTAATATTAACACATATCTCTCATGTCTAATGAAATAGTTAAAACTAAATCAAACTATGTTATATTATTATGTAGTACTTTGAAGAATGCAAGTGTGCTCATTACTCAATTTCTCAATTGGATGAAATTAAAGAAGATTGGTGTCAATACATTATGGAGCTCGGAATTTTACAAGGTATAATATTGTACTCTTACTTTAATTGATGAGAATTTAAATATGTGTAACTTTGTTTATGTATTCTTTTAATTGAATTACAATCTTTATGTTTTCAGGACCTATAATGTAGATTTGAAGCAATGCTTTGGTTGAATGCAAAAGTACTAGTATAAGTAATATGTGCATTTGTAGAAAAAATGTAATGATTTGTAATTATAAATAGGTGTATATATAATTTTGGTTTGTAATTTTAAATATATATATTGGTTTGAATTGCCAATTGTTTTAAATATATAATTTTGGTGAAAAAATTTGCTGGTTGAAAAACAGGTCAAATTCTGGTTGAAAAAACCTGGTAAAAATTGTGTTTTAAAAAAATTTATATAAAATTTTTCGTATACCTTAGACAGCGCTTTTGGTAAAAGCGCTGTCTAAGGTGGGGATTAGAAAGCACTTTCGACAAAAGTGCTGTCTAAGGTGGCCCTTAGAAAGCGCTTTTACCAAAAGCGCTGTCTAAGGTATACCTAAAAAAGTTCAAAAAGGTTGACCTTAGACAGCGCTTTTGGATAAAGCGCTGTCTAACGTATACCAAAAAAATGTAAAAAAGGTAGGGCTTAGACAGCGCTTTTCATTAAATATACCCCCTTTTAGACATCGCTTTTGGGAATACCCAAAGCGCTGTCTAAACCTATAGCAGCGCAGGTTTAGACAGCGCTTAAAAGCGCTGTCTAAGGGCAAAAAAAGCGATGTCTAAGGTCTTATCTGTTGTAGTGGCTCCAGACGACGACACCCTTTGATCGAGACAACAAGCGTGGATCCCATCGAGTACGATGGACGCGTTGGGTGCTAACACCTTCCCCTCGCGTAACCGACTCCCTTACCCGTTTCTCTTGGTCGCGAGACCATGCTCTTTCCCTTCCCTCAGGTTTACGCAGTGTTTCCTTTCCCTATCTTGGGATAAATACACATTGCTGGCGACTCTGTTTCCGCGCCACTTTCGCGTTTGTACCTGGATGAAAATCCTGGGAGCGACAACAAGCCACCGATCGACATGCTGTTTTGGAACATACAAGGTTTCAATCAACTTAAGAGAGAGCTGATTCGGTGGTTGGAGGGAGACATTGGTGAAGGGGATAAAATCTGAAGTATCGAGAGACATGATCGACTACGTGGATGGGTTTGTGTGAAGACTGACAAAGATGCGAGAGAAGTCATGTTTGGATCGAATGAAATTAGTTTGATTCTTGTAATCTGTTAGGAATGTGTTAAGTTGTTTGTGTTATTTGTTGTTAACACTGTTGTTTGTTGTTACAGTTGTTTGTGTTAGTGTTGTTTGTTGTTAAAACTGTTGTAACAAAGACCCATCAATATATGAAAATAAGGGTATGAGTTACAATAGATGTCCCAAACATTGTATCATTCAATACCGTAATCTTTTGGATCACCTAACACCCGCAGATGTAAGTCCTCCTAAACATTTCTCTTCTTTTATATCATATATTTTACTATCTAATATTTTTCTATTCTTCAGTTCATATGGCGTCCATATTTAGGCATGGAAGACCTACATGAAGTCAGCGAGGAAGATGTTGTCATTTGGACTGCATGTGTACCGATCATCAGATTCACAACTGTGGAGCTACACAACAGTTATCGTGTCAAACTGCAATTTGGAATGCATCAGGACATCCCAGATCCGCCTGTTGACGTCAGTAAATGGCATCTAAAAAAAGTTAATGATCAATGGGACTGACAACTGGAAGGATTTTGCAAAGATTGAGCGTCGTAAATGGATGAACCGCAGCAAATATGTCTTACGTGAGCCGGTGATGCCAACCTCATCTATACCAATAAATAATTACATGGCTTGGTATAGATCGGTTGCAACTGGATTTGTCTCCGAAGACAAGTATTTATACGACCCATCTCCAAGGCCATGTTACTCACAACCCCTACCCAACAAAATTACCAACCCATTATCCATCCAAACATGCCATACACCCAACCACAATACCAAGAGCGTCCCCCATACCATCTTCAACAAAATGATTACTATCAAGAGACTCAATATGGCTATGCCCCCAACACATCACAAAGATACAGCCAAAACGAGGGTACTTCATACCATAGCCAAATTGGGCAAACATCTTTTCATAGCCCTAACGCCCAAACATCATACCCTAGCCAACACAATCAACCTTATCAGCAGCCTTATGCCTTTCAAACACCATTTAAACCTTTCACCAACGAATCCTTCACACCAATGTCTCCCTTCAATCGGTCTGCCCGCACACCAATCAACCCCTTAAACTACCCTGGCATGAGTCGCACACTCAGTTTCAGTCCCCAAGACTTCACGGGAATGCAAGACATCCTAAGGGAACCATCTCGGAATGTTCCTGAGACTTCAACTACTCAAACACCGGGCGTGAATCAACAACAAGGGGAACAAGGGGGCCGAGTACAACGAGTGCAACGAGTGCAACAAGTGAGGGTCCCTAGGGATGTGGAACTGGTGGCCGGTTGGATGCACCCGGTCACCAACATTAATTAATGTAATATTTTATTAAATTAATGAAAATTTTATATCATCGTGCAAACAAAAGAAATGTAATATTTCACTATGAAAAAAAAACAACACACAGTCTGTCTCCACATCAATTGGCGACAGGGTTATTGCTTTTAGACAGGGTCACCAATTGCACTGGCGACTTGATAAGCAGTCTCCAGTACAATTGGCGACAACTTATGACCCTTAAAGAGGACTCGCCATTTCATTTGGCGACCATGTACAAATCCAAACCCAAACCCTAACTGGGGCAGTTTGAAATTTTTTTTGAAACATAGGGTATTTTGAGAATTTTTTCGAAAATGAGGGGGTATTTGGATAAAAAATTCAATGTAAAGATGGGCGCTAGAGAAATAGAAGCCCTTTCATAAAAAAAAGCATTAAAATAGAAGTTTTGACTTTTTCAAACACCAAAAATGTGGCAACATCAATTAAGAAACGAAAGCCAACAACACAGTAATAGAAAGAAAAAAAAAAGTTGTTTCTGCAAAAGTGATTCCCTGCAAATCGCTTCCTTCCCCATGAATCCTTCATCAATCAAACTAATACCAATTGCATATGGAGTAAAAACCAAGAGGTACCGATCGAAAGCAGACGAGTTATGATTTGAACGACGACGATGTGTGATGCGGAAGCTGACGGCGGAGATTGGGACGATTGTAGCTGAAGTACAAGGTGCGGTTCTCGTCGGTGTTGGTGTACAAACTTGAATGATTCTAACTTGCTCTTCTTCTACTCCCTTTTAGATGCTTTTATTCTTTGTTTCTTATTGTTGTTGCTGTTTGAGTTTGGTTTTCTGATGAGATTGAGTAGTGGCTCATGGCTGAGAGGGGGTTGTAAACGGTGGAAGAAGGGAGGTGAATATGGTGTAGAAACGGTGGTTGTGTGAAACAGTGATGGTAAGAATATGGTGGAGTGTTGAGCTGGTGTAGGAGGAGTTCAACACGGGTGAGTTTCAAAGGATATGAGTTGTAAGGTTGAGGTGATGATGCGTTCGTGGGTTGTTACGTGGCCTGAAAATAGAGGGTGGCGGAACAAGATATGAGAAAGGTGGTGAGTGTTATTCACATGGTTGTTTGGAGGTTGATGTTTGAGGAAGCGTTTTATGAAGGTGATTTGAATATGCAAATGAGAAGATCCTGTTTAAATGTGCATCACGTGATGAAATGAGGGAGTGTTTGGATGTTTATGTAGCTATCTCTTTTTCATGGAGGTTTATGGTTTTGGTATGAGTAAAGAGAGGGGATAGTTGACTTAATGGATGAAGGTATTTTTGTGAGTAGTGTGTTCAAGTTTTGGAAAAAAATTACGGTGAGTGAAACTTGTTGTCCGCGTGTGATAGCAGGGTAGTGGCGGAGGATCTCAGGAAGAAGATGATGGTGATATATAGGGTTATAGGTGGTAGTATGTATTGTGTTAGTGATAACTTGATGATGAAATGTGTTGTAGAAAATGAAAATAAAAAAAATGTGTAATGGATTCATAAGATGAGATTTTTTTTCATGCCTTCATCCATGAACCATCGACCTCTCCTTTATCACAACAACTTCGTTACCCATCACAAAAAATTAGGTAGTATATTTTCAACCAATCCACTAATACCATATCATTTTATTATACTTAATTATTTATTTAATAATTTAAATTTTGTAGATTTCCAATGCAATGTAGCCTAATTTAATCTATGGATAACTCTATTCAATTTTTTGAAGTGGGTAGATAAGAATTCACCTTGATTTTAACGTAAAAATAGAGGGAGCAAATGGGGCAGCGCCCATTGTGTGTATGACATTGGTCTAGGTTTTTTATCCTCCCTCACATTTGGGCCAATGGATCCCTATATATATAGTGGGTTAACTATGGTTTTATTAATTTTGAAAGTCCGAAAATGCCTTTTGTCTAGATATTTTTAAGTAGAAAATGAATTTAAAATGCAATTGAATAAAAATTCAAATACTTTCTATAAAATAATATAAAACTGAATTAAATACTCTATTAATTATATTTATTTTACATATATATTTGATTAAAAATAATAATAAAATGACCAAAAATGAATAAAACTCGAGCGCAAAAATGCTCGAAAAATTATAATGGTTGTACAAAAATGATCAGCGCGAAATAAACCTCTTGGACACATATAGCGTTTGATCTAACTTTTACCGGTAAAAAGGCTTAAGCTGATAAAAATTTGACTGAAAAAGTCGTCGAAAAATAAAACGAGCACGCCATGTTTAAACTTTTCGTCCGCTGATTTTACATATATTTGAGAAACAATTCAACCATTGTGTCTGTATATTCGAGAATTTATTCTAATCGACATTTTAGACGTTATTTATGATGAAATGCGTGTTTATGCAATGCAGGTAATGCAAAGTAAAAAAATTAAGTCAGATGAATGAAAGTTTTAAAATGCCCGGACAAAATTGGGGTATGACAGATTTTTTAGTATCTTTTGTCTTGCCTTTAATGTTGAAAAGTGTTTCAATCAAACTATCACATACATTTTTCTCCACATGCATCACATCAAGACAATTTCTTACATCAAGACTTAGACCAATATGGAATATCAAAGAACAACAACCTCTTTTTCCAACTATTTTTCTCCACGGGCCATTTTTGTTTACCTTTTAGTTTCTTTCCAAATACAACCTTAATGTGTTGTTATCTTGTATAAACTCCATTCCCCCACTAACGGCTTTGGAGCGAAATCAAACTCCTATTCTCCATTAAAAGTCTTCTGCAATCTACGATATGGATGATTAGGTATTAAAAAAATTTGCTGCCCAAGATAAACAGTGTTTTTTCCATGTTGTAATTGGTGGTTGCATGTATCAAATTCACATATAGGACACGCTTTATTTCCCATGATGATGTAACCAGACAAATTACCATATGCAGGAAAGCCATTAATTGTGTAAAACAACATGGCACGCAATTTAAAGTTATCACCTATATACGCATCATCAACATCAACGCCTTCCTCCCACAAAAGTCTTAAATATTCAATCAATGGATTTAAATAAACATCTATGTCGTTCCTTGGTTGTTTTGGACCCGAAATCATCATTAATAACATCATATATTTGCGCTTCATGCACAACCATGGTGATAGGTTGTATATTATAAGGAGATCAAGCCATGACGTATGGTCAGTACTCAAATTACTATAAGGGTTCATTCCGTCACTGGAAAGTCCAAGCATAAGGTTCCTCGGTTCTAGTGCAAAATCTGGAAAGAAGGAATCAATTATCTTCCGTTGCAATGAACCAACTACATGACAAATTTTTCCATCACACACTCTTTCATCTGCATGTTATCTAGTATTCTTTGCATCATTTGCATTAGCAGACAATCTCTTGAATCTTTGAATTACCGGTAGGTACCACATCACTTGGAAGGAACACCCTTTCTAGTTACACTATCATCTTCTTCAACACCATTGACTCTCTTCTTGTAGCGTGACTCCCCTACATCTTGGGCACTCCTTCAAGTTTTCATATTATTTTCCATATAATATGGAATCATTAGGACATGCGTGTATTTAGACATAATATAAACCCATTGGGCACAATATCTTCTTGGCCTCATAACTACGGTTCGATAACGTGTTGCTTTCTGGAAGCATTTCTTGCAACAATTCAAGAAATTCAGTGAAACTTTTATCCGTCTACCCACCTTTTGTCTCAAGATTAAATAGTCTTAACACAACTGACAAGCTTGTAAAACTTTTGCATCTCGGATACAATGAATCTTCCATGTCTTTTTGCAAAGTATTTATCACATTAGCCTTCTGATAAGTGCAAAATGTAACTATTTTTGTATATAAGTTTTGTTGCACTTATCGATACTTTTTGGTTAATATCGTTCGAATAAACCCCGATTTGTTTATAAATACGTTTACTTTACGTTTTAGTGTATATATTGCGTATCGTGTAAATATGACTGAGTTTAATTGATTTTCTCTCATTTTTGTAGGTATTCAAGCAATGGGATTTTGCCATTGTTGTATAGAGCATTGAATAAGCTTTCCAGTGCTTCCGGCCGTGCGTAAATCAGAGTTGCGGTTTAGAAGTTGTGGTCAAAATAAGGGCTGGTTTGCTGTCAAGTTCGCTTTGCGAGTTTGCTAGCGAATGTTCGCTTTGCGAATGCCTGGCGAGTTCCCAGTGAAGGCTCCCAGAATTGGACAGGGGAGAAAAGGACCAAAGTTAGCTTTGCAAACTGTGCAGCGAACATTCGTTTTGCGAATAAATCGTTTGCACTGCGAACTTCTGGAATTTTGCAGAGGCGGTTTAGAATTTTAGAGGCACTTAAGTGCCAATTTTAGGTATTCGCTTTGCGAATAGATCGTTCGCTTTGCGATCTGGTCAGATTTTGTAATTCTATAAGTTCATTTACAGTCATTTTTTAGGTATGGTTTTGGGGATTTTTGCTCCCAACTCCATCAAACTTCATTTTTCAGTAGATTAGCTTAGAAAACAACATGGAAGCTTGCATACGGATGAACCGGGGTGGATTGATCGTTGACCGGCGTTGATAAACCGCGAGATATTTGGTTTATTTCTCTTCCTCTTTGTGTTTTTCTTCTTTGTTGGGTTCTTGTATATGTATTTACTTTGAACTCATGTATATTTATCGCCCATGGCGTTGGATGATATCTGCTTTACAAATCTTTATTGGTGATTGTCTCTGATTTTTGCTATATGCTCGGAGTTTGAGTTGCGTTAGAGATAATCCTCGCAAACTTTGATTAGGGATGATTATCTGTTAGTTTCTGGACTCTAGAGATAGATTTAGAGCTAACAATCTTCAATAGGCGTCGAAGATTAATGCCTACGTGCCTTGAGTCGGGTGCGAGAGTGACTACGATGGTAACACGGTTGTTCTCTTAACTTTGCGTTAGATATAACCTTTGTTGTGAGTGATGCTGGGTGATATTGAGGAGTATTATAGGTGGAGTATAACTGGTCATTAAGTTTAAGTTTGTGAGGAGTCGATTGTGTGCATGCCGGATAAGTTCGTCTCTCTGATTAATGAATTCTTTTTGTTTTAATGTTTACTTTTCTGCATTTACTTTAAACCCATTTTAATCCAAACTCATAAACGCGAGAGATTGTCGAACGACATTTTTTCCCTCGAACCGATCTCTGTGGACACGACATAAATCCCGGAGGGAATTCTTCCAAAAATAAATATTTTTGCTTGCCGCTTTACCGCTCCAACAAAATGGCGTCGTTACCGGGGATTAGTTTTGATATTGAATCGCATTGCGATAATTTATTTGTTTTTAAGTTTTGTATATATCGTATATATTGTCTATTTCCTGTAACGTTTGTTTAAGTATTTGGTTAGGGCACTTGCTTTTGGTTTGCGCGGTGAGGCATCACCATGGCATGAAGGAAGGAAGTTGCTAGCTAAGCATTGTAAAGGCGTCGAGCTTACGACGTAAAACAAGCATGTTTTATTGTTTTTAGTTTCTAATGTTTTTGTTTGTTGTTTGGACGCAAATTTTGGTTGGCTAATTTGAGGATGCATTTTGTGATTTTCCAAGTTTGATCGTTTCAACTTGCGGATGTATGGTAATGATATTGTTAAGTTTTGTACACGTCCAAGGTATGTGTTTATCGCTTTCTAGACTTTAGCATATTCATGATACTTAGGCATTTTACAAACATCCATGCCATTCATTCTTTTGTATACTTGTTCTTGTGTGAATCACTTTAGTTCCTACCCTTTTTGTGAGGTATCTTTCCATTGTTCATATATGCGCGGAGTACCAACATTCTTGTTCTAACTGGATTTTATTATGCTTAATCTTTTGTCTGTGTTGATTATATGAAAGCATGAAAAAGATCAAGGCAATTTGTTTCATTTTGAGCACAACTACCTATCCAAATAGTCATTCACCTTGTGAGCGTGTGATCATTCGTAACCCCTTTGAGATTTTTTATCCATGTTTTATTTGAACTTAATGCTTGTCTATGAGTATTTAGTTCACTTATTTTTTGAATAGATTTTGTTTTTTCTTGAACCCTTAACTTTGTGTTGTTGTATGAATTTTTGCCTTGCCTTAGAAAGTAGGGAGTATTCACATGATGATGTGGTTGAATTCAAGTTGGGGAGAGAATGATTGTTTACTCATTGGTTGGTTTCTATGAGGATGAAAAATAAAAGAAAAAAGAGAAAAATATGGAAAAGAAAAGAAGAAAAAAAAGAGAAAGAAAAAGAAAATCCTTGAGAAAGGAAACAAAAAAAGTTCAAATAATTGTGCTAAATAAGTATTGTGTGTTGTGTAACACTTGGGATTTTGGAAGAAGTTGATTGGAATTTTGTGTTTGAGTCTTTGTGAGTTGATCACTCCCTTAGGTTTAGACAAGTTTTTGTTTCAATTACCTTTAGAAATTACCCTTTGTTTGTTTGCCCGACCACATTACAACCTTGAAAGCCCTTGTGATTCTTGCCTTTGTATGTTCAATGTGAATTTTTGGATGGTTGCATAATTTAGTCTATAGTTTGCATGATTGTTGTGTGAGTGATAAGTACCTCATTTTGTGTTTTTCATCTACCGATGATTGTTTTTGCTAGGTGTGATTCACATTTAAACTTGTGTTGTTTTAGGATGTTTGGCATGATTTTTGTATTTTGCATTTGTTTTGTGACTATGTTATCGTCGTAGTTTAGTGGTAAGTATTTACTTTGTGTGTACCGTTTTTCATTTGAACCATACATTTGTTTCCGTTTTTCAAAACCTGTTGATTTGTGATTCTTTGGTCATTGCTTTTGTGTTTTTAAGTTTGCTTGATTCTTGTTTGCGGACAAACAAGTTTAAGTTGGGGAGAGTTTGATAAGTGCAAAATGTAACTATTTTTGTATATAAGTTTTGTTACACTTATCGATACTTTTTGGTTAATATCGTTCGAATAAACCCTGATTTGTTTATAAATACGTTTACTTTACGTTTTAGTGTATACATTGCGTATCGTGTAAATATGATTGAGTTTAATTGATTTTCTCTCATTTTTGTAGGTATTCAAGTAATGGGATTTTACCATTGTTGTATAGAGCATTGAATAAGCTTTCCAGCGCTTCCGACCGTGCGTAAATCAGAGTTGCGATTCAGAAGTTGTGGTCAAAATAAGGGCTGGTTTGCTGTCAAGTTCGCTTTGCGAGTTTGCCAGCGAAAGTTCGCTTTGCGAATGCCTGGCGAATTCCCAGTGAAGGCTCCCAGAATTGGATAAGGGAGAAAAGGACCAAAGTTCGCTTTGCAAACTGTGCAGCGAGCATTTGCTTTGCGAATAAATCGTTCGCAATGCGAACTTCTGGAATTTTGCAGAGGCGGTTTCGCATTTCAGAGGCACTTAAGTGCCAATTTTAGGTATTCGCTTTGCAAATAGATCGTTCGCTTTGCGAACTGGTCGGATTTTGTAATTCTATAAGTTCATTTTCAAACATTTTTTAGGTATAGTTTTGGGGATTTTTGCTCCCAACTCCATCAAACTTCATTTTTCAGTAAATTAGCTTAGAAAACAACATGGAAGCTTGCATACAGATGAACCGGGGTGAATTGATCGTCGACCGGCGTTGACAAACCGCGAGATATTTGGTTTATTTCTCTTCCTCTTTGTGTGTTTTCTTCTTTGTTGGGTTGTTGTATATGTATTTACTTTAAACTCATGTATATTTATCGCCCAGGCGTTGGATGATATCTGCTTTACAAATCTTTATTGGTGATTGTCTCTGATTTTTGTTTTATGCCCGGAGTTTGAGTTGCGTTAGAGATAATCCTCGCAGACTTTGATTAGGGATGATTATCTATTAGTTTTTGGACTCTAGAGATAGATTTAGAGCTAACAATCTTCAATAGGCGTTGAAGCTTAATGCCTCTGTGCCTTGAGTCGGGTGCGAGAGTGTTGACGATGGTAACACGGTTGTTCTCTCAACTTTGGGTTAGACATAACCTTTATTGTGAGCGATGCTGGGTGATATTGAGGAGTATTGTAGGTGGAGTATAACTGGTTGGTAAGTTTAAGTTTGTGAGGAGTCGATTATGTGCATGCCGGATAAGTTCGTCTCTCTGATTAATGAATTCTTTTTGTTTTAATGTTTACTTTTCTGCATTTACTTTAAACCCATTTTAATCCAAACTCATAAACGCGAGAGATTTTCGAACGACATTCTTTCCCTCAAGGTTCAATCTAGGATTTTGAAGGTCAGAGGTTTCATGATCAGATATGGTTTCTTCATCAGAGTCAGGTTTCTCATAGAGGGTTTTATTTGAGTCTATGGGAGCTGTGTTCATGGTTTGCTCAACGTTCAGGTCAGGTGAGTGTAGGTCAAAAGGTTTAGAGATGTTGGTGAAGGTTTGGAATGCTGAAGTGACGTTTGTTGTGGATCTGCTGTGGTGGAAATGGATGTGGGAATAAGGATTTCAGAATTTGTTGTAATAATGGTTTTAGAATTAGTAGTTGTTTGTGGAGTGATTTCAGATGTTGTTGTTTGTGGAGTGATTTCAGATGTTGTTGTTTGTGGAGTGGTTTCATATGTTGACATTTGTGGAGTGGTTTCAGAAATTTTGGTGGTTTGGAGGATGGTTGATTTAGGTGGTGTAGGTGGTACTTTGGATTTTCTAGAAGGAGCTGAAATATTAGATGGTAAAGGTGGGATGGATGTAGTTGTAACTATGGTCGAGATAAGTGGAGGGGGTGGAGGTATTTATGAAGTAAGGGTTCTAGTATCAGAACCAGATGTAGTAGATTGAGAGCCAGAAGACTTACTTGAAGGAATTGGATAGGAGGCCAGTGCAGAAGACTTTTGAGGTTTTACAGATTCTCCCTTATTGAGTTTCTTCTTCTTTTTCTTCTTCTTCTCAGTCTTTTTCTGAGATGATTCATGTTGTCTTTTCTTCAGAACAGGAGGAGCTTCTGGAAGATCATTATAAGAGAATCCAGATACGTCATGGCCTTCATCTTCAAGCATTTTAAGATATTATTCTATAGCTTCTGGTGAATCAGTCTTAGTGAAAAGAGGATATTCATCAACAATCATCTTTGTATCCTTTAGACTGTCCCAATCTGTAGGAATAGTTGGTTTAACCAGAACCTTCTCAATGATGCCCATACTCTTTAGATTTCTTCCGTTCGGAGGTTTTCCAGTATCCACTACAATGTCATCCATCATATTCAGACACATCAAATGATCTACAAGACCATTTTCGATGAGAATATATGAGATGAGTCTTCCTAGAGGGATGTAGTTTCTAGGTTTCACATTGTTTCTGGTTTCTTTGACAACATCTCTGAGATGTTTGAAGAGAATGGAAGAAAGGTGCATCGGTTCTCCCTTCATCAGATAGTACAACATAAACTGATGACCAGTGTTTACATAGTCAGAAGAGTTGGATGCTAGTCTGTGATGAATGCATCCCATAATGATCTTGAGCCTTATATTACTTATACATTAACAGTTTATATGGAGGTCATATATTGACTACCCACCATTAGAGAATGATGACAACTTGATTTGGAGTGCAACGACACCTATCTTATGCTTCTGGATTGTTGAAATGCATCAATCTGATATGGTTAAATTGCAATTTGGGTACTATCAAGAAATGCCCAACCCTCCAAAATGCCTCTAAGAACACCATAACATGACTATGCTAGAGTCATGGAAGTACAACTATACAATTTTAAATAGAAATGAATAAGAACTTTAGGAAAACTGACACCAACTATGCTTGACTGGGGTAGCATTTCAGAGAGAATTGAAGTCAATTGAAGACTATTTGAATTGGTTTCGAACTCTTCCATTTCAATATGCATCAATAGAACAACTACTAGATGACCCCCGTCAGCACTGTACCACATCACAGATGTCTACTCTATAACGACCACATTTCACAAACCCCCAAACCCCAAACCCAAATCACTCCCAACTAACATTATACCCAAACATCCATGTTCAGCTAATACAAACCACAAACTCATTATACTCATCCATTCCAATAACAAACACAATACACCCATACCAACAACCAAACTACCAAACCCAAACACAACATACTTCATGCCAACAAGCAAACTACCAAACACAAACACAACATAATTACGTAATTACGTCACAACCATGGAACATGTTACATTCAAAAGCTGTGAATACAACATGTTACATTCAAAATAGGATCTGTGTCAGACCTTTTTTGGATAAGACTCTGTATGAATTATGTAAGGGAAGAAAACCCAACATTTCTTATTTCCATCCTTTTGGATGCTCTTGTTTTATTCTAAACATTAAAGAGAATTTGAACAAGTTTGACTCTAAATCACATAAATGTATTATGTTGGGATACTCAGAACACTCTAAGGACTACAAAGTATACAATATAGAAACACGTATTATGGAAGAGTCAATCCATGTTAGATTCGACGATAAGCTTGACTCAAAAATGTCAAAGCTAGTTGAGAATTTTGCAGATCTAGAAATAACAATTGCAGGCTTCGGAGAAAAGGCAAAAGACTTTGAGGATAAAGATTCAAAGAATGCTAATAAAAATACATTAGAAGCAACTGAATGTCCTCTAACTCAGAAAAGGCAAAGGAGTAGACAAACTATTTCGGAAGAATTGATTATAAGAGACAAAACTGAACACATCAGAACAAGATCCACCTTCAAACAAACTAAGGAAATGCTTATGGGATTAGTGTCTCTAATAGAACCAACCCCGTATGATGAAGCACTTCAGGACAATGAATGGATTCTAGCAATGCAAAAAGAGCTAAATCAGTTCTCCAGAAATGATGTCTGGGATCTGGTACCAAAGCCAAAGGGAACTCATGTTATTGGAACCAAGTGGGTATTCAGAAACAAATTAAATGAGAAAGGAGAAGTTTACAGAAACAAAGCACGAATGGTTGCACAAGGTTACAATCAACACGAAGGTATTTACTATAATGAAACCTTTGCTCCAGTCGCCAGGTTAGAATATATCCGTCTTTTAATTTCTTTTGCTGTTAATCATGGTATTATCTTATATCAAATGGATGTCAAGAACGTGTTTTTGAATGGATACATTTCTGAAGAAGTATATGTTTACCAACATCCAGGTTTTGAAAACGTCAAGTTTACAGAACATGTTTTTAAACTTAAAAAGTCATTGTATGGTCTGAAACAAGCTCCCAGAGCTTGTTATGAAAGACTAAGTTCTTTTATTTTAGAAAATGACTTTACCAGAGGTCAGGTGGACATTATTTTTTTCCTGCAAGAACTTTGGAAACGATCTGATGATATGCCAAATTTATGTAGATGGTATAATTTTTGGTTTTGCTAATCCATCTGTGTGTCAAGAGTTTTCTAAGCTAATGCAGGCAGAGTTTGAAATGAGTCTGATGCAAGAGCTAAAGTACTTTCTGGGGATACAAATAAATCAAACTCCAGAAGTCACATACATTCATCAAAGCAAATACACAAAAGAGCTCATGAATAAATTTGACATGTCAGATAGCAAACGAGCAAAGACTCTCATGCATCCTACATGCATTCTGGAGAAATATGAGGTACGTAAAAAGGTTTATCAGAAGCTCTATCATGGTATGATAGGCTCTATTCTCTATCTGACTGCATCTCATCCAGATATTCTATTCAATGTATGTCTTTGTGCTCGATTTCAATCAGATCCAAGGGAAACTCATTTAACAGCTGTTAAGAGAATCCTAAGGTATCTGAAGTGAACATCTAACCTTGGCTTAATGTATGAGAAAACATTAGAATACAAGCTATCAGGTTTCTGTGATGCAGACTACGCTGGAGACAGACTAGAACGTAAAAGCACTTCTGGAAACTGCCAATTTCTGGGTAACAATCTCGTCTCCTGGGCTAGTGTAGCGAGCGATTTTGGACGCGGTTCTTAAGCGTTGGTCGCTCTCTGCGGTTGAGCTTAAAACTACAGGTCGATTCATTTTTTATCCTATTGTGAGCTGAATAAGGAAGGGAAATAGATGTCTCCAATTAACCCTGCTTTGCATACTGAGTTTAAACAGCGGTCTGTTAGGTTACGAATGCTATCAATGTGGGGGGGCCTTTGTACTGGTTATTCGTATTTCGCCAATACAGGTTTCTTTCTTTCTAGGGCAGAAGGTTTCTGGTGGGGAATAAGGATTAGGATGTTAGGACTGGTGCTTTTGAATTACGGCTTGTGATTGATGGAGATATGGGATTTGGGTTTTTTGTTGATTGCGCTCACTAAGATCTTTTATTTCGATCTTATGCCTACGTATTCCCGTTTACCAAAACAGGGAAATCAGAGCGTTCGTAGTTCCTCCTATTCTATGGGAGGAAATGGGTGTTTTTGTGTCTTGTTCAAAGCCCAAGACGTGAAGCGAAAGGTGATTTGTATCTTTTTCAAAGCCCAAGATGTGAAGCTAAAAGGTCTATTTGTGTCTTGTTCAAAGCCCAAGACGTGAAGCTGAAAGACCTCGACTTTAGAGAGAATTTGTCATCTCTAAAGAGGGGAGAAGGAGAATTACTTTAACTGGGATACGCGGATCCGAGCAATGCCATAATTTCCGAAGAAAAGGGTTTTAACCTGAAGGAGAAGACTTTAACTCAGTGTAGAGCAATGCCATCTTTCCTTAGGAATTTCTCATGCTAAAAGAGGGACAGTGACATGGATGTAGATGATCCAGAGGCTTGCACTTACAGCGATTAGATGAAGGGAAAGGAGTTGTTGATGTTTGTGTACTGTGAACGAGGCACAGCTTTGATGCTAAAAGGTTGATTGGATTAACCAGTGGTTTTCTTATACAAAGCCTAAGAGGAGGCTAATTTCCGCTAGGAAAATCATTATACAAAGACTAAGAGGAGGCTATTTTGTGTCTTATACAAAGCCCGAGAGAGAGGCTAAAAGTTTTTGACCCAGTGGGGCATATCGTTATACAAAGCCTAAGAGGAGGCTAGCAAAGAGTTGACTCAGTTGGAGAACCTTTTATACTCAGTAAGAGTGTGTTTTTGTATCTCGTACAAAGCCCGAGAGAGAGGCGAAAAGGTTGTTTTGACTCCACTGGGGAGAATTTTGGTATCTCGTACGAAGCCCGAGATAGAGGCTATTGTAACTGTTTCAGTTGAGTGACAGATCCAATATACTGATTTAAAAGAGAAAACCAGTTCTTATATGCGTAACACTGTACACAGGGATTTAATTTGAGGATCAGGGATATTTCCTTCTCTTTGAGGAAACGGGAAATCCAAAGGGTATCGAGACTATCTGAGTCTGCGGGTTTCCTTCCTATTTAACGAAGGGTGCTTGAGAATGTCTTTGAGACTCAAGGAAATTAGACTGTCCGTGTCTAGAGTTTTATCTTTTGTACTATCCTTTAAGAAACAGTAGTAGACTCTATGAAAGGACTGTTCTATGAGGATGACTAGCTTCTGTTCCTATACCTCTAGGAGGTCGTCGGGACAATTTGTACGAAGCCCAAGAGGAGGCTGGAATTTTTTAAGAAGCCGACTGGTCCTTGTACGAAGCCCAAGAGGAGGCTATCATTCCCGAAGGAAGAGATCATTATACGAAGCCTAAGAGGAGGCTGTGAATACTTCTAAGAAGCCGTAGGGTCCTTGAATAATGCCCAAGAGGAGGCCGATGCTTTTAAGAAGCCCGTGGGTCTATCACCTCCTTTCCATTAGGAGAGATAACTCTTTTAAAGATAAAAACCACTGGTAAACGTGCGAGGTTTACTATCCAGCAACTTTTAGCTTTTAAAGAGGGTTCCTTAGTTAAGGTCCAAGATTATGACCGTAGTGGGTACCCAAACCCCGAGACATTCAAGGCAAGCTATCCACAAGGAATAGATCAAGTCAGGAAAGTTCGAGAATTTGGGAAGAAACTCAAAGATGCCATTCACGGAGAATACATTCATCTTGGGGAGTAGAGCTTCTTGACGATTCCTAAGGAGGACAATCGAAGAGAAGACTGTATCTGGTGCTCCTATTGGGGATCTAGGCGTCTATTTCTACGAATAAATGAAACGGCGTCACCTAGTTCTAGACGTAGTTGCCGGGGAAACTCAAAATATCTATACTATTATTACACAGTAGATATGAGTTTATGAAAGGAGACTTACAGTGAGCAGCCCCACAATACAGTTTATAATATGAAAGCAGTAAATGAAAGCGATAACCACTTACTCGGTTGGAGTGCTTCCATGCTGTTTGGTTAGTTGTTCAACAAAGAAAGATTGAAAACAACAGTATATTCAAAATCAAAGGAGAAAGTGCTTTGAAATAAAGAGATTTGGGGCTTACAGCTCAAGGAGAGGCCCAGGGTTTTATCAGTGAGCGCACTGTTTGACTTTGTACAGCGGGACTTATACAAGTGACTGAGGCCCGAAAATGGTTTTCTGTACAAATGGATGGGTCTTACACTCTCTCAAGAGGCCCAAAAAGGTTTAAAGAAAAAGAGTGGGGCTTATAACACGAGGGTAGGCCCAAATGATTTTTCGTTTAAAAATGGCGATCGCGCCGAGGTTTTCTTTTAACGCGGAGGGACTTATACAATAAGTGAGACCCAAAATGTTTTTTGGTTAAAAGGGGGATTGGGTCTTACACTCTAATAGAGGCCCAAAAAGGGTTTTGAAGAAAAATAAATGGGTCTTACTACTCGAGGGTAGGCCCAGATGATTTTTGAAAAGGCGACGATCGCGCCGTTTGTTTTTTGACGGTATCAGGACTTATACAATAAGTGAGGCCCAAAAATGATTTGGTCAAAAAAAGGATTGGGCCTTACACTCTAATAGAGGCCCAAAGTGTTTTGAAAATGATTTATGAGGGTTGAATTAATCCAAAACCCTAATTTGTTTTCAAAATGTATTTAATTGAATAAAAATTCAATTAAAATGATCAAAAATTGTTTAACACATGGAAAACAAATTGTGATCTTGGATTAATGCTTCAAAAATTAAGTATTGACTTACAAAATAATTAGAAAGCATTAAAAGTTGCAAAATCAATGTAGAAAAAATATTTAAAATGCCAAAAACAATTAAAATATTAATTCTTTGCAAAAATATCAATTATATAAAATAAATAATATTTTTGGGATTTTTTGATAAAATAAAATATTTTAACATTTTTGTGAATTATTAAAAAAAGAATCAACTCAAAATCATTAAAACTCAGAGAGAAATTAATTTTTGAATCAATTAAACAAAATCACAAAATTCAAATATTTGAAAATCTGAAAATGGCGCCAAGAACACAAGCAAGAACACGCGCGTTTTCTGGGTTTCTCAGATTTGCGTTTTCTATCCAATCTCCATGAATACGTAATCATATCATGCAATCCACATATCATTATGCTCGTCTCAACCTCACGATCATGTCTATGTACTTTAATTTCATTTAAATTAAACATACAACAAGAAATCACGAAGAAACCTCAAGAACCCTAATTTCTGCATGAAGGCTAGGATTTTTGATACACGATTCAAACAATGCAATTAATTGAGGGAAAACATTCCATGCATGATTATGAACATATGGCCAAATTATTGTGCGAGGAAATATGCATAGATTGAGAGATGACCAAGTATGTGCTTACCTCCAAGCCGTGACAGCAAGTTCAAAGTGATTTTTGATTTGGAGGTGTTACAGATGAGTTGTGATGATCTGAACAACTTCCCTACACCCTATGGATTGTGTTTGGATGGTTGGACTTGATTGAAATTGGCTGGATCATTTTGTGGTACCTCAGCTGCACTTTGGTTAAAACCTTGAGCAACCAGCTGGTGATTTCATGAAATTGATGTTTCAGAAGTTATGTGAGTATTTGATCAGCTCATATGTGATGTATGTGAGGTGTGTGAGTGATTGGTTTGTGCAGAATTGCTCTCAAACTCAAAACCCGATAGCTACCTTGCTAAGAAAGGCATTTTTGCCAAGAGAAAGAGATTTTGAGGAAAGCATCTATTAGATGGCTTTGGTGTAGTTAAACTGACCACAATTGAGCTTTATTTATAGTAGAGCAAGTTTGTTTTGCAAGGAATAGTGCATGGCAGCTGGTAAGTAGGTTTGGCCAATGTTGGCAAATGAAAATCCAAGTCTCCTCTAGCCATTGACTAGAGGTTAGGGCACAGAGCTTTGGTCCCCTTGGTCTTGGATAAGTCTTGACTGATTTCAGATGAGAATGGCTCAGTCCATGCCACCTTGATGGTTTCATTGAATGCCTCATTCCAAATTTGAAGTCTTGTCCCTATTTTGGCAACTCTAGGTTCAACATGTTATTCCTTGTTCCTTGGACCTTGGAGGCTTGGCTCAGTGATTGTCCCCTTTAGATTCTATCCTCTGAGGTGTCCAAGTGGATTGGAGCAATTGAAATTGGCTGATTTTGGCAAATCGAGCCAAAATGCAAATTCTGCCTTGCCTTGACAGATTTCAGCAAGGCAACTTGGCAAGGTTGTATCTCATGGTGTAGGTTGAGTTTGGCAATGTTCTTGGCCATTTTGGAAAGCTATAACATGATACAACAACTGTTTGAACAAGTTTGGTTTTGATCTCTTTTGATTCCAAGTGAAAAATCCCCCTACATTTGGCAAAAAGTGAAGGCAAATTCTGACTTAGTGAAAATTTCACGAAGTGTTGGAAAAAGTGACATTTTCACTTTTCAGCCACTTTGATCACTCCATAACTCAAAATCCTTAATGAATTGGAATGACTTGTAGTTGAAGTTTTTGTAGGTGATAATGAGGTCTACAAATCCATCTTTGGATGAGAAAAAAATGGCCTTGTGGTTTAGGAGTTATGGTCCTCCAAAGTTGGTACCTTTGCCACTTTATTTTTAACTTAGAAAAATTTCTAAGTTTTATGGTTACCCCTTTTACAAGTTATCTCACTTTTCTTGATTTTTCTTGATGAATGATGATTCAAATCATACATTAACATCATTTTAGGGTTAAAAATCCATTTTGGTGAAAAATCTCAAAAAGTCAAAGTTGACTTTTGTGCACAGTTGACTTTTTATCAGATGAATTCCAAACTGTGCAATTCTTCAGGAAATCATGTCCTTGACCTAAATAAAACTTGATGGACATGTTCCATGGGTGTCATAGGTTATATTCAATCATGTATTAGGGCTTGGGAGCATGTCTTGGTCAAAAGTCAAAGTTACAGTTGACTTTTCCCTTAAAACCCTAATTGTGGTGCAGATGAAAATGAGACTTGTTGCTCAAGCTTCTTGGATCAATCCATTGTTCCAAATGGATCAATATGGTATATTAGAGACCCTCAAATCATGTCTTGAGGTCTTGGCTCATGGTTTGTCCCAAAAGTCAACTTAGGGGTGAATTAGGTCAAGAAACCCTAATTCCTGATTTTTGATGAATGCATCCCCTGAGGCAAAATTGACTTGATGCATGGGTTCATGAGGTTCCATGAAGTATATTAGGTCATGTTTTGGATCATTGCCTTGTGCCCAGATGAAAATTTCCATCTGGAGGCCCTGGTCGACCAAAACCCTAATTTGGTGACACTATCGATCTTGAGACTTGATCCACCTAGAAGGGAGCAGCCTTGTGCTTAATCCTTGAAGTGGGAGTCCTTTTGATCCATTGTGGATGTTTGAGAGATTAGACAAGTTGAAGATCATGTCATTTCTTGATTGATCCTTTGTCTAAGCACTCAGAGAGGGCTTGAAACCCTAATTTTGATTCTAGTGGATGCTCACCCATCTTTGGGGAGACTAATGAAGCATGATGGTTCATCCATATTGTGATGATGATTTTCAGAATGATGGGAAATCTAAGTGGTCAAAATTTGGGGTATTACAAATGCCCATATTTAATCTTCTTGGACCCGAAGGTATGAATGACGAAGGGATTCGGGCATTCGGGGTGCAAGAGGATTAAATATCGGAATACCCGAAATTTTGATGGTGGTTATGAATGGTAGCTTACGCATTCATCTTCTTTAGCTAAGCGATGATGCTTAGAAAAGGTAAACTTCCCCTCGATCCTGGTTTCCTACCAAGGAACTGGTCTTAGTTTCTGATTTAAACTTCCCCTCGATCCTGGTTTCCTACCAAGAACTGGTCTTAGTTTCTGATTTAAACTTCCCCTCGATCCTGGTTTCCTACCAAGAACTGGTCTTAGTTTCTGATTTAAACTTCCCCTCGATCCTGGTTTCCTACCAAGAACTGGTCTTAGTTTCTTTTGTCAATAAACTTTCTTGACAAGGGACGCTATTCATAGCGGTTTTCCTTCAAACTTCTCGCCGAATTTTCCTGGGGAGATGCCATTTGAGTGGAAAAAGTTTTGATGTCAGACTTGCTGGGGAACCCATTCGTCTGAGTTATAGAGGTGTACAAACTTCTCTGTTGGAGACGCCATTTGTTGACTCTACTGGGGAAAACGATTCTCTTGAGAGACTGTTTTCATTTGGGATCTTTCATCATACTTTTCTCGAGATCTTCCCGGAGAAACGCCATATGATGGGGTCCAATTTTGTGGGGCCGATGACCTTTTCATCAGCGGTCCTTTCGGAGCAAAACTGGCATGCTGCCGAATCTCTGATCACGAGGCTTTCTTTGTGTATTTTCCTTAATCCGGGAAAGCAAGGATATCATCTTCAATGGCGAAGAATGATGTTTATTGAGAGTTTTCTCTGGCTTTTCAGAGGTTCAAGTTATCAAAGTGGTCAAGTGCCGACTCTGATCTAAAGATACACTGGTGGCGAGATTGTGCAGACGCAACACTTCCTGACGAGGAAAGAACTGACAAACTCGATTGAGAAAACTGTTTATCACTAGGGGACAAGACCAGCTAGAGTGATAACGATGCAATACGAAATGCGAACGCAAATAAAATGCATGAAGTATGTATGTATATGCTGACAAAACAGACCCGACATACAGACTAATGGATGAACACAATTGGATACTCGGCTATCGCGGGGCGAAGAAGTACCGTTGATTCAAAATAGCAATTCCACCTTGCTTAGGAGAAATAGTCCACGCGGGGAGCTATGTTGATCGGGCTTGGGAGATGAGAACTCGGCCGAGGATGTCAGACGAAACAAGGTCTCTGACACAGTTGATCCCTTCATTCAGGCATACTGGCTTAGAAGGAGTACTTTGATTCTGCACTTTGAAGTTAGCTTACTTCGGGAGAAGCGATCGATGTTCTTCTGATGTTCAACAGTCAAAAGAAATTGCCATCTTTATTTTAAAAGCAGAAAAAGTTTTAACAAGTAAATTCATTTTTGTTTTATTTCAAGAATCGCTGATTAAGTTTAAACAACGTCGTTCTGTAAAGCTAAAACAAGCAAGAATTACAAACAAAAGCACAAGGGCTCAAATTTTATTGATAAGATGGAGATCAGCCAAACGCGTGATTCCAAAGAGTATTTACAAAGCTAGAAAATGGTAATTTACAGGAAAAAGGGCTACGTTGAAACATAACGACCACTATCCTTCTACCAACTTTGAATTCGGGGCATCCTGAACTTCTGTCGAAGATGACCTTTGACTGGAGATTTCCTCCAATAGATGATGTAACTACTGCTGCTGAGGGACTTGCCTCTGTTGGACATAGTTACTTGCCATTATCCCTAACTTTTGCCTGGATTGTACTATGAGATTTCCAATCCATCGGGATGATTCTTTTTTTTTTCATGTCTCTAACTTTTGCCTGGACCGCCCTTTCGGGTTTTCAATCCACCGAGACGTTTTTTTTAGTTTAGGCGAAGTATTTCTTGACTACATCAACATTCGTGGGGTAGGAAAATTCCTCTCCGTCCATGGTTGCAAGTCTCAAGGCACCGCCTGAGAAAGCTTTCGTGACCACATAGGGGCCATCATAATTTGGGGTCCATTTTCCCCGAGAGTCAGTGAGAAATGATTATATCTTCTTGAGCACAAGGTCTCCTTTCCTGAAGACACGAGGTCGGACCTTTTTGTCAAACGCCCTCTTCATTCTTTACTGATACAACTGACCGTGGCATAGTGCCGTGATTCGCTTCTCTTCGATCAGGTTCAGGTTGTCGTGTCGACTTTGACACCATTCAGCTTCGGTGAGCTTAGCTTCCATCAATACCCGGATTGATGGGATCTCTACTTCTATGGGGAGAACTGCCTCCATGCCATATACTAGAGAGAAAGGGGTTGCCCCTGTTGAAGTGCGGATAGATGTACGATAACCGTGAAGAGCAAAGGGTAGCATCTCGTGCCAATCTTTGTAGGTTACAACCATCTTTTGAACGATCTTCTTGATGTTCTTGTTAGCCGCTTCTACCGCTCCATTCATCTTGGGTCGGTAGGGAGATGAGTTATGGTGTTCGATCTTGAACTCTGTGCACAACTCTTTCATCATCTTATTGTTCAAGTTAGATCTATTATCAGTAATGATCTCACTTGGAACACCATAACGGCAGATGATATTGTTTTTGATAAATCGGACCACCACTTGTCGGGTTACATTGGCGAATGACGCTGCTTCGACCCACTTGGTGAAATAGTCAATGGCTACCAGGATGAACCGATGTCCGTTTGAAGCCTTGGGCTCAATCATACCAATCATATCGATTCCCCATATGGAAAATGGCCACGGGGAAGAAAGAACTTTGAGATGTGATGGTGGTACATGAATTTTGTCGGAGTATATCTGACATTTGTGACACCTCCTCATGTACTTGTAGCAGTCGGATTCCATGGTCAACCAATAATACCCGGCCCTGAGAATTTTTCTCGCCATTGTGTGTCCGTTGGCATGAGTGCCAAAGGATCCTTCATGGATTTCTTTCATGAGCATGTCTGCTTCTGGTCTGTCGACGCATCGGAGCAAGACCATGTCAAAATTTCTCTTATAAAGAGTGTCACCGCTCAGGAAGAAGTTTCCAGCCAATCTTCTGAGGGTTTTTCTATCCTTTCTGAGTGCCCCAGATGGGTACTCTTGTTTCTGAAGAAAGCATTTGATATCGTGATACCAAGGTCTGTCGTCTATGACTGCTTCAATCGCGAAGATGTAAGCGGGCAGTTCAAGGCGCATGATGTCAATCTTAGGTAAGTCATTCCATCGACCTACGCTAATCATGGAAGAGAGAGTGGCTAATGCATCAGCCATGTGATTCTCATCACGAGGGATGTGATGAAAGTCGACTCTGTTGAAGAAGGGTAACAACCTCCTTGCATAGTCTTTGTAAGGAATCAATCCTAATTGGTATGTGTTCCAATCTCCTTTTATCTGATTGATAACCAGGGCTGAGTCACCGTATACGTCCAAATTTTTGATCCTTAAATCAATCGCTTCTTCGAGACCCATAATACAAGCTTCGTATTTGGCCTCGTTGTTCGTACATTTGAACGTAAGCCGAGCGGTGAAAGGAATGTGGGAACCCTGAGGGGTAACAATGATTGCCCCAATTCCATTTCCATAATGATTGACTGCTCCATCAAAGATAAGTCCCCACTGGGAACCTGGTTCTGGCCCTTCACTGGGTAGCGGTTCATCGCAATCTTTCATCTTTAGATACATGACATCTTCGTCTGGGAAGTTAAACCCGATTGATTCTTGATCGTCAATCGGTTGATGAGCCAAATGATCGGCTAAAATACTTCCTTTAACGGCTTTCTGAGCATGGTACTCTATGTCATATTCTGATAGTAACATCTGCCAACGGGCAATCCTTCCCGTGAGAGCAGGTTTTTCAAAAACGTACTTGATTGGATCCATTTCGGAGACCAACCAAGTAGTGTGACGAATCATGTACTGGCGAAGACGTCTGGCTGCCCAAGTCAAAGCGCAACAAGTTTTCTCAAGCATCGTGTACCGAGTTTCGCAGTCGGTGAATTTCTTGCTTAGATAGTAAATGGCAGACTCTTTCCTTTTAGTTTCGTCTTGTTGGCCAAGTACACATCCCATTGAGTCCTCTAGGACTGTGAGGTAAATGATCAGTGGTCTTCCTTCCACTGGAGGTGATAGAATCAGAGGTTTCAACAAATATTCCTTAATACTGTCGAAGGCAGTTTGGCAGTCTTCTGACCAAACACAATCCTGGTTCTTTTTCAATAACTTGAAAATCGGCGCACAAGTGGCAGTCATAAGGAATATTAATCTGGAGATGTAGTTCAAACGTCCCAGGAATCCTCTGACTTGTTTTTCAGTTTTCGGAGAAGGCATTTCTTGAATGGCCTTGACCTTGTCAGGATCAACTTCAATTCCTTTCTGGCTGACGATGAACCCTAGTAGTTTCCCTGAACGGACACCGAAGGTGTACTTGTTGGGATTCAAGCGGAGCTTGAATTTTCTTAGACGTTCGAACAATTTTGACAGATGTTCAATGTGCTCATCCTCTGTTCTTGATTTTGCAATCAAATCATCGACATATACCTCGATTTCTTTGTGTATCATGTCATGAAACAGAGTAGTCATGGCCCTTTGATAGGTTACCCCGGCATTCTTCAAACCGAACGACATTACCTTGTAACAAAAGGTGCCCCATGGGGTAATGAACGAAGTTTTCTCCATGTCTTTCGGTGCCATTTTGATCTGGTTATAGCCCGAGAATCCATCCATGAAGGAGAATACTTTGAACTTTGCTGTGCTGTCAACCAGCATGTCAATGTGTGGTAAAGGAAAGTCCTCCTTTGGACTTGCCTTGTTCAAATCTCTGTAATCAACACACATTCTGACCTTTCCGTCCTTTTTGGGAACGGGTACGATGTTGGCTAACCATTGAGGATATTCAGATGTAGCGAGGAAACCCGCGTCGATCTGTTTCTGTACCTCCTCTTTGATTTTGATGGCCATGTCCGGGTGAGTCCGTCTCAACCTTTGCTTTACAGGTGGACATTCCGATCTTAGCGGTAAGTGATGTTCCACGATGCTGGTATCCAACCCTGGCATATCCTGATAGGACCAAGCGAACACATCGGGGAATTCTTTGAGAAGCTTTATCAAACCCTCTCTGGCAGTTGGACTGAGCAATGCTCCGATCCTGATTTCTTTTCTCTCTTTTTCTGAACCCAAGTTTACTGTTTCCAACGGTTCTTTGTGAGGTTCAATGGACCTTTCCTCTTGTCTGAGTAGTCGGGAGATCTCTTCTGGAATTTCGTTGTCATTTTCTTCTTCAGCCTCGAATACCGGGAACTCAAAGTTAGGAGAAGGCATCGGATCGTATGTTTCAACTGGGTATAAAACAAGCAATCTGCATGACGTGATGATTCGTGTTTAGAAGAGATAGAGAAAATGCAAGTGTGTGCAGTGTTTTGATTTTACTGCTTGTTTTTATTATTGAATGTTTTTTAGGATTACCATTTTCTGAAAAAGCAAAAAGAGAAAACAGCAATTAATGCGGAAATTACAGAACGACGTTATTTTATTAATGAACAAGTCGAATCTTGAAACTACAGCCCTATAAAACAAAACTCTGTCGCTTTGGGCAAAGCGAAGAGGGAAATTTACAAAAAGCGAGCCCTATCAAAATATTCGTTTCACCTGGGCAGGGTGAAAGGTTAAAAGATGGCAATTACTTTGACTGATGAACGACCTTCGGAACCTCGACGGCAACCCATTGGCGGCGAACTCCTCGGTGAATCACAAAGTCTGGCACCTTCCTTGATTTGTTTTCAGAAATGACGCTGATTTCTGGTGGAGCAGGATCATTGGAATCTGTCTCCCAGGCAGAATTGTCGTAGGAGGATTCCTCTGTTGCATTTTGCATAGCATTGGTGCTCTCAGCTGTATCTCCCTATCCAGTTGGCTGGATGTCTTCAAGCCTGATACGAGAGCTTTCGGGAGCAGTGTACTTGACCATAAAGTCGAATTTTCCACTTGGTTGTCCCAAGGTGTCCCAAACTTCTTTGGAACTGCAGAAGTCATCCCTCTCGATGAAGTTAACCTCAGGAAAAGCATAGTTGATGAATTCAAGTCCGGCAAACGTTGCGAATTCATCTTCATGTTGAGTAGTTTCCGAATGACCTGAGTGTTGATCCCATGACAGGGTGGGGACACAGGTATTCTGTTCAATGACACTCAGCTGAGTTTCATTACTCGGCTGACTTTCTTGCCCCAAGTTTCCTGGGTAAGGCTGCCACATTGGCAGACCATCCATTGGGCCATAGTAATTACGATCAAAGTTGTCTTTCATCGGAGTGTTCTCCTCTAATGAATTTGGCGGAGCACGGCATCCTTCCGGATCACAATCTCCGTAGATCATTTCGACATCTGATCTTGGTATAAATCTCGGACTTTCTGTAGGAAAGCAAAAAGGCATATGCACCTCTTCCTGAGACATATAACCGTCCTTGTTAAGGTAGGACTTCCATTCTTCATCTGTGTCAGAGGGATCTTCCTCATTGATAGCATGAACTATCTGAGACACTGGGTGAAGAAAACCTCCACTGTGGAAGAAGTTTCGAAGGGGATGAAGACTTTCATCGTTGGCGGCTGTCTGGGTACAGGTTGCAGAAAAACCAAGACCCTTCTTTGTTTTATTGTCAATAGGAATGACAAGCCATCCCCATCCTGTCGTATCGGTACTCTCGACCGCTTTGATAACATCTTTGTATGAAGAAATTGAAGTTCCTTCTTCGGATTGATCATTCTTGCTCACCGATAGTGCTTGGAACTGAGTTCCAATAACCTCCTCGGGTTCTACACAAGTAGATGATGATAAGTTGCTTACAAGCAAGGCTTGTTCCCCACAAACCATGACAAGTTGATCGTTCTTGACGAACTTTAGCTTTTGGTGGAGGGTTGAAGTAACCGCTCCAGCCTGATGTATCCAAGGTCTTCCTAATAAACAATTGTATGTTGCCCGGATGTCCATGACCTGGAAAGTGATTTGGAAAGTGTGAGGACCAATAGTTATGGGAATATCAACTTTGCCGATAACTATTTTTCTGGATCCGTCGAATGCTTTGACGACGACCTCGCTGACTCTCATCAGAGGGCCCTTGAAAGATAATTGCATCAAGGTGGACTTCGGCATAACATTCAGGGCTGCCCTGTGTCTACCAGTACGCTGGCTAAAGCATCGCCCTGGCAGTTAATTGTAATGTTGAGCGCCATGTTATGACGACGACCCTCTTCGGGTAATTCCTCACCACTAAATCCCAAATTATTTCCGGAAGTGATGTTAGAGACAATGCTATCGAATTGTCTGATTGTTACATCCTGTTCCACAAAGGCTTGCTCCAAGACTTTCTGTAGAGCCTCTCTGTGTGCTTCTGAACTGAGTAACAGTGATAATACTGAGATCTTTGAAGGAGTCTGTAACAGTTGATCAACAATGTTATATTCACTCCTTTGGATGAGCTTTAGCATCTCATCTTTGTCTTTTGAAAAGTCGGGATTACTAGATTGACCGACTGGTGGATCAGGAATTTCCGCCTGAAGTTCCTTTTCTTTGTTGGATTCTCCAACCCCTCGGTTGAAGATTCTACCACTCCGTGTTACACGACTGACGTCTGTAATATTCACGACGGAGGGTAATGGAGTTTCCTTTCCATTCTTGATTATTGTTGCACCGTATTTGTAAGGGATTGCCTTAGTTGATTCATACGGTAGTGGTCCCGGTAAATAGATGACTATGGGAACCTTCTGATTTTTTTGACCATCATAAGTAACCTCGATCCGTTCCCGGTTGGGAACTCTAGATTCGTCAAGTAGAGGGACGATGGCAAAAACATCATTGATCTGGTGATGACCAGAGATCGTGACAACATCCTCAACCTGATCGGCAAGGTAGTTCGGCGACCAAATGATGGGTCCTGAACCTGGATATGGATGAATTTCTCCATGATCGATCTGACCCTGAAGAGCTGCTCTCACAAGGTAACACCCTTGGTTACTTTCCGAACAGACGCTACAACTGTCATAGTTGTGTGGTGGCACCTGGCCACGCCCACTTTGAATACAATGTAACCTTACTAGGTTACCTTCCATTGATCGGACATCCTGACTTTGACGACGAGTAGGATTCCTGTTATTGATACTAATCTGCTGAGTATCTTCGTCCATATAGATTGGCATCCACCAGTGATTTAACAAGTGCTAAAGTGCCTCCTGGACAAGGGTACAACCTCGATCGTTTTCGCAACCCGCTTTACAGCTTTGGTAATCATGTGATATTAAGAATCCGAGTCGGACCTGCTCAGCATGTAACTCTACCAGGTTGGTATTCATCACGCAGATGTCGAAGATCTGAACCATGTTGATTTGATAGGAGTTCCTATCATGGTAGTCTTGGATCCATCCCAGATCCATCTGACGCTGGAGGGCCTCTTGTATGAAAGAGCATCCCTGTTTGTTTACCGAGCAAATCAGACAGGAACTGTAATCGTACCGCGGCAGATTATGATACTGGCTTTGCCTTGAGTGCATCGCCACCAAGTTGACATTCATCACACGGATGTCGTGGTTTTGAATGACGTTAGAATTCGTAGAGACCATGTTAACTCCAGGAACTCGGTGCTCTTGGATCCATCCAAGATCCATTTGTTCCTGTAGAGCTGATTGCACTACAGAACATCCCTGGTTGTCTTTAGAGCAGATATTACACTGGTGATAATTATGAGGTGGCACATGGCCATATCCACTCTGTCTACAATGCATCTTGACCAGATTGGTCCCCAATAAGAGTACATCGTGAATTTGATAGACATTGTTAGTCTCTTTCTCAATCAGATTGACTGCAGCTTTCTCGTGTTGAGGCAGCGGGTTCGTAAGAACATTAGGATTCGTATCTTTGAAAGATAAGAGCCCGCTCCTAAAAAGCTTTTGCACGTCGGACTTGAAATTGAGACAATTCTCAATGTTATGCCCTGAACCTCCTTGATGATAAGGGCATGTTTGATCCGCTTTAAACCAAAAAGGCGGATTTTCCGGAACTGAAAGGGGAGACTTAGTCTGAATGTGCCCCTTAGCCAGCAGTAACGGAAATAATTCTGCGTACGTTACGGGTATAGGATCAAATCCTGGTGGCCGTATTGTACGGTTGTTGTTATATGGAGGATGAGCCTGCTGAAGAGGTTGTTGTGTCCTTTGTTGGTCAGGTTGGCTCTGCGCAACCTGAGGTTGATACATAGGAACAGGCGCGGGGCCGATAGCAGGAGTAACAGCTGCTACTGGCTAATAACGTCGCCTTTGCTTTCTGAGAGAGATATTCCCAATATCTTGCTCTTTTTTCTTAGGGAGAGCACTACCGTATTTTTTAGTACCGCTCGTCGATCCAGTGTCTTTTACCAAACGTCCTTCTCGGACGGCTTCCTCAAAACGTACACCCATGCCGACCATTTCGGTGAAATCACTGGGTGCACTGGCAATCATTCGGTCATAGTAAAATGAGCTTAAGGTCTTTAAGAAGATCTTTGTCATCTTTTTTTCCTCAAGAGGTGGACAAATTTGAGCGGCAATTTCACGCCACCTTTGAGCATACTCCTTAAAGGTTTCCTTTTCCTTTTGCGACATTGATCTGAGTTGATCTCTGTCGGGTGCCATGTCTAAATTGTACTTGTATTGTTGGACGAAGGCAGTACCAAGATCTCTGAATGTACTGATCGTAGTACGGTTTAAACCCATGTACCATTTGAGTGCGGCACCGGTTAAACTATCCTGGAAGTAGTGAATCAGCAGGTCCTGATTCTCCGTCTGAGCTGACATCCGCCGAGCGTACATCACCAGATGGCTCTGAGGGCAAGAGTTACCCTTGTATTTTTCAAAGTCGGGCACTTGGAACTTGTGCGGGACTTTTACATTTGGGACCAAGCAGAGGTCTGTGGCGTCCTTTCCAAATAGATCCTGACCGCGAATGGCTTGCAGCTCTTTCTGCATTTCCAAGAACTGTTCCTGGAATTCCTCCATTCTGTCAAACATAGTTTCCTTCTTACCAGAAGGTGTCTGTGGAATCTGTCCTTCCGGGACAGTGTGCACCACAGGGGGTGGTACCGTGACTACGGCAGTGAGTCTTGGCACCTCCCAAAGTTTGTAACCTTCAGGAGTCTTCAGTATGCTCCTAGCATCTTCGCTTTCCCGAAGTTTGTAACCTTCAGGCCCAACGGCTTCTGTTGCGATTCCCTGATCTTCAGTGATCGGTGGAACATATCCTTCCGGGATATAGTTAACAGGCATGCCCCAAGGACGATCTTTCGGCATCTGATACCTAGGATCATACTTTTCTTTGATGGGCGTTGAGGTGATCTCTGAGATCACAGTTCTTTGTAGCTGAGCTTCTACCATGGCTTGCATGTCGTTACGAAGCTTTCTCATATCCTCTCTCAGAGTGTCGATCTCTTCTTTCAACTCTCTGTTTTCTTCCTCAAGATCATCCATCTTTTTCTGACGATTGGCCCGAGTATTATACGAATGAGACAGTTTGACTCTAGAATCGAGACACAAACGTGAGATTCATAGGTAAGAAGAATACGCGATGTGAGAATGATGAATGCAATGATTATATTAATTGTTTTTAGGTTTAATTAAAATAAACTTATACAATTAGATTTCAAATATCAAACAGTGAGGAAACCCCTTTTTATTGAATTCCAAAGGATTACAGAAATGGAAATACAGTAGATTACAAAGTGCAGAAACAGAAACCTAAACTAATGGGTCCCGAGTCCTCTCTTTTGAACGGGGCGCTTGGGCCGTTGTCGGGTTGTCATCCCTTTGCCAGGTGAAAGGAGCGAGCAAATTCCTTTGGTCATCTTGATTCTCTACAGCATGTTGCTCCAAAATTTCAATCAGAGCATCTTTCTCTTTTAGTAGTTGCTGTATTTGGATACACTCTACGTCGAGGGTGCGGTACTTGTTCTTCCAAGACCTTCTTTCCTTTTGAACCTTGTTGAGAGTAACCTGAAGCCTTTCAGTTTCCGTCATGAAGTACATGACAATTTCCCTCGGCGGAAGAATTCCGTAACGAGGATAAGGCATCTTTAGCTTGAGAGCTCTAGTTTGTACCCAATGGAGATAAGGCTCCACCGAGACACAGTCCAGTTTTCCCAGAGACTCTCGTCCTTTCTTATGAACATGTTTCCAAGCTTGCACTATTTCCATCTTTAGTGCTCTGTCACTTTCTCCTTCTTTGAAGAAAAGACCTTCCAGATGAACACCCAGTGGGATGTGTCTCATCGGGTATCCAAATTGACGAAGAACTAATATCGGATGATAGTTGATTCCTCCTTTAGTTCCTATGAGGGGTACGCTGGGGAAGTTTCCACAACGGTCAATGATTCTGATTCCCTCATAAATCCTATTACACCAATCTATATCGGAATTGGTGAGAGACATGATCTTCTGCGACCAACGTAAGACACTCTTGCAATCCCAAAAAGCGGCAGACTTGGGCAAGTGAGAGATAAACCATTTGTAAAGCAGAGGTACACAGCATGTGATCTCCCCTCCACTGTACAAATTTCCCAAGTGTACAGAATGATACGCATCTGCGAGCAAAGTCGGCACAGGGTTTCCAATGAGAAAAACCTTAATAGCGTTGATATCGACGAAGTTATTGATGTTGGGAAACAAAAATAACCCGTAGGCGAGCAAGACAAAGATGCTTTCAAAAGCAGTCCCATTCCCTATACTAGCGAAGTACAGAGCTTTCTTTGTCAAGAACTGGGCTGGCAAACCTTGGATGCCACCCTTAGTGGTCATGTGAGTCCGGACCTCAGACTCGTCCAAATGAATTGCTCTTGCAATGATCTGATTCTTTGGAATTTCTTCCAGTCCAGAAAATGGAGCTCGATCAGTGATATGTAAATCAGCTAGATGAGAATACTCCTCCAGCGTTGGTGATAGCTGGTAATCCGGGAATGTGAAACAGAGATAAATCGGATCGTAGAACTGAATGAGCGCGTCCATGATCCCCTCAATCACATGGACTCTTAACAGTGGTAGCAAACCATCGTGCTTGGCTCTGAAAGCCTTTGGGTTAACGATCATCCTTGCTAACCTTCTCAAATCCCCTAATTTTGGAACCTTGAAGGTATACTGGTGAGTTCTCCTTCTACCGAAATCCATTAATGCGATATTTTTCTCTGATATTTGCAATCACAGTCTTAGTTTAATTTGAAAAACAGAGAGACTAGAAGAGAAATTTTTTGAATGTTTGAATGTTTTATTAAATGAATGCATGAATGCAGCACACAAAAACATAGAAAAAACATGGGGTCAGAGGGTCGTTGTCATGAAGTCAAGGCTCTACCCATCCCCAAAGGTTTATACTAGGGTGATTTTTGTACCTGTACTCATTATCATCAGCTCCTCCCAGGAAAGCAAAACAACAAGCGGATCTCCAGCGAGTTGTAAAGCAATCTTAGAGTAAGTGCCATTCACCGAGAATAGATCACCAGCCTCAAATGAGGGTAGTATTGCGTAACAGCTATTTCCGATAGCTTCCGCACTACGAAAGGGTTGGCTTTTCTTAAGTGTATACTCATTCTCACCACATGCGGCATCACACGCATTCCCAGTAGCAGAAAAATAAACACATATTCAATTAGGAAAAGCAGTATATATATTTGTCCTAATCATCCTAGACTTATAAAGCTACGATTCTTAAGTTCCTGACAGAAATGGGTTCCCCGGCGGAAGCCCCAATCTGTGGTTCCCTGCCTAAGAGATGGACCAGCATAGGTCAATCTTTCTCTTCGGTAGAGTTCCCATTTTCCGTAGAAAACGGGGATGATGCCCTAAGGCAGAAAAGGAGACCCCCCAGCAGAGTCGCCATTTGTGTAATTTTTCACACAAGGGAAGTAGAAAGAAAGGTTCGGGCCCCACGGTGGGCGCCACTTTTCTGTGAAAAATGGGGACGACCGTGCCTAGATCTAACTTTGAACGAGCCCCACAGTGGGCGCCACTTTTCTGTAGCGAGCGATTTTGGACGCGGTTCTTAAGCGCTGGTTGCTCTCTGCGGTTGAGCTTAAAACTATAGGTCGATTCATTTTTTATCCTATTGTGAGCTAAATAAGGAAGGGAAATAGATGTCTCCAATTAACCCTGCTTTGCATACTGAGTTTAAACAGCGGTCTGTTAGGTTACGAATGCTATCAATGTGGGGGGGCCTTTGTACTGGTTATTCGTATTTCGCCAATACAGGTTTCTTTCTTTCTAGGGCAGAAGGTTTCTGGTGGGGAATAAGGATTAGGATGTTAGGACTGGTGCTTTTGAATTACTGCTTGTGATTGATGGAGATATGGGATTTGGGTTTTTTGTTGATTGCGCTCGCTAAGATCTTTTCTTTCGATCTTATGCCTACGTATTCCCGTTTACCGAAACAGGGAAATCAGAGCGTTCGTAGTTCCTCCTATTCTATGGGAGGAAATGGGTGTTTTTGTGTCTTGTTCAAAGCCCAAGACGTGAAGCGAAAGGTGATTTGTATCTTGTTCAAAGCCCAAGATGTGAAGCTAAAAGGTCTATTTGTGTCTTGTTCAAAGCCCAAGACGTGAAGCTGAAAGACCTCGACTTTAGAGAGAATTTGTCATCTCTAAAGAGGGGAGAAGGAGAATTACTTTAACTGGGATACGCGGATCCGAGCAATGCCATAATTTCCGAAGAAAGGGTTTTAACCTGAAGGAGAAGACTTTAACTCAGTGTAGAGCAATGCCATCTTTCCTTAGGAATTTCCCATGCTAAAAGAGGGACAGTGACATGGATGTAGATGATCCAGAGGCTTGCCGCTTACAGCGATTAGATGAAGGGAAAGGAGTTGTTGATGTTTGTGTACTGTGAACGAGGTACAACTTTGATGCTAAAAGGTTGATTGGATCAACCAGTGGTTTTCTTATACAAAGCCTAAGAGGAGGCTAATTTCTGCTAGGAAAATCATTATACAAAGCCTAAGAGGAGGCTATTTTGTGTCTCGTACAATGCCCGAGAGAGAGGCTAAAAGTTTTTGACCCAGTGGGGCATATCGTTATACAAAGCCTAAGAGGAGGCTAGCAAAGAGTTGACTCAGTTGGAGAACCTTTTATACTCAGTAAGAGTGTGTTTTTGTATCTCGTACAAAGCCCGAGAGAGAGGCGAAAAGGTTGTTTTGACTCCAATGGGGAGAATTTTGGTATCTCGTACGAAGCCCGAGATAGAGGCTATTGTAACTGTTTCAGTTGAGTGACAGATCCAATATACTGATTTAAAAGAGAAAATCAGTTCTTATATGAGTAACACTGTACACAGGGATTTAATTTGAGGATCAGGGATATTTCCTTCTCTTTAAGGAAACGGGAAATCCAAAGGGTATCGAGACTATCTGAGTCTGCGGGTTTCCTTCCTATTTAACGAAGGGTGCTTGAGAATGTCTTTGAGACTCAAGGAAATTAGACTGTCCGTGTCTAGAGTTTTATCTTTTGTACTATCCTTTGAGAAACAGTAGTAGACTCTATGAAAGGACTGTTCTATGAGGATGACTAGGTTCTGTTCCTATACCTCTAGGAGGTCGTCGGGACAATTTGTACGAAGCCCAAGAGGAGGCTGGAATCTTTTAAGAAGCCGACGGGTCCTTGTACGAAGCCCAAGAGGAGGTTATCATTCCCGAAGGAAGAGATCATTATACGAAGCCTAAGAGGAGGCTGTGAATACTTCTAAGAAGCCGTAGGGTCCTTGAATAATGCCCAAGAGGAGGCCGATGCTTTTAAGAAGCCCGTGGGTCTATCACCTCCTTTCCATTAGGAGAGATAACTCTTTTAAAGATAAAAACCACTGGTAAACGTGTGAGGTTTACTATCCAGCGACTTTTAGCTTTTAAAGAGGGTTCCTTAGTTAAGGTCCAAGATTATGACCGTAGTGGGTACCCAAACCCCGAGACATTCAAGGCAAGTTATCCACAAGGAATAGATCAAGTCAGGAAAGTTAGAGAATTCGGGAAGAAACTCAAAGATGCCATTCACGGAGAATACATTCATCTTGGGGAGTAGAGCTTCTTGACGATTCCTAAGGAGGACAGCCGAAGAGAAGACTGTATCTGGTGCTCCTATTGGGGATCTAGGCGTCTATTTCTACGAATAAATGAAACGGCGTCACCTAGTTCTAGACATAGTTGCCGGGGAAACTCGAAATATCTATACTATTATTACACAGTAGATATGAGTTTATGAAAGGAGACTTACAGTGAGCTGCCCCACAATACAGTTTATAATATGAAAGCAGTAAATGAAAGCGATAACCACTTACTCGGTTGGAGTGCTTCCATGCTGTTTGGTTAGTTGTTCAACAAAGAAAGATTGAAAACAACAGTATATTCAAAATCAAAGGAGAAAGTGCTTTGAAATAAAGAGATTTGGGGCTTACAGCTCAAGGAGAGGCCCAGGGTTTTATCAGTGAGCGCACTGTTTGACTTTGTACAGCGGGACTTATACAAGTGACTGGGGCCCGAAAATGGTTTTCTGTACAAAGGGATGGGTCTTACACTCTCTCAAGAGGCCCAAAAATGTTTAAAGAAAAAGAGTGGGGCTTATAACACGAGGGTAGGCCCAAATGATTTTTCGTTTAAAAATGGCGATCGCACCGAGGTTTTCTTTTAACGCAGAGGGACTTATACAATAAGTGAGGCCCAAAATGTTTTTTGGTTAAAAGGGGGATTGGGTCTTACACTCTAATAGAGGCCCAAAAAGGGTTTTGAAGAAAAATAAATGGGTCTTACTACTCGAGGGTAGGCCCAGATGATTTTTGAAAAGGCGACGATCGCGCCGTTTGTTTTTTGACGGTATCGGGACTTATACAATAAGTGAGGCCCAAAAATGATTTGGTCAAAAAAAGGATTGGGTCTTACACTCTAATAGAGGCCCAAAGTGTTTTGAAAATGATTTATGAGGGTTGAATTAATCCAAAACCCTAATTTGTTTTCAAAATGTATTTAATTGAATAAAAATTCAATTAAAATGATCAAAAATTATTTAACACATGGAAAACAAATTGTGATCTTGGATTAATGCTTCAAAAATTAAGTATTGACCTACAAAATAATTAGAAAGCATTAAAAGTTGCAAAATCAATGTAGAAAAAATATTTAAAATGCCAAAAACAATTAAAATATTAATTCTTTGCAAAAATATCAATTATATGAAATAAATAATATTTTTGGGATTTTTTGATAAAATAAAATATTTTAACATTTTTGTGAATTATTAAAAAAAGAATCAACTCAAAATCATTAAAACTCAGAGAGAAATTAATTTTTGAATCAATTAAACAAAATCACAAAATTCAAATATTTGAAAATCTGAAAATGGCGCCAAGAACACAAGCAAGAACACACGTGTTTTCTGGGTTTCTCAGATTTGCGTTTTCTATCCAATCTCCATGAATACGTAATCATATCATGCAATCCACATATCATTATGCTCGTCTCAACCTCACGATCATGTCTATGTACTTTAATTTCATTTAAATTAAACATACAACAAGAAATCACGAAGAAACCTCAAGAACCCTAATTTCTGCATGAAGGCTAGGATTTTTGATACACGATTCAAACAATGCAATTAATTGAGGGAAAACATTCCATGCATGATTATGAACATATGGCCAAATTATTGTGCGAGGAAATATGCATAGATTGAGAGATGACCAAGTATGTGCTTACCTCCAAGCCGTGACAGCAAGTTCAAAGTGATTTTTGATTTGGAGGTGTTACAGATGAGTTGTGATGATCTGAACAGCTTCCCTACACCCTATGGATTGTGTTTGGATGGTTGGACTTGATTGAAATTGGCTGGATCATTTTGTGGTACCTCAGCTGCACTTTGGTTAAAACCTTGAGCAACCAGCTGGTGATTTCATGAAATTGATGTTTCAGAAGTTATGTGAGTGTTTGATCAGCTCATATGTGATGTATGTGAGGTGTGTGAGTGATTGGTTTGTGCAGAATTGCTCTCAAACTCAAAACCCGATAGCTACTTTGCTAAGAAAGGTATTTTTGCCAAGAGAAAGAGATTTTGAGGAAAGCATCTGTTAGATGGCTTTGGTGTACTTAAACTGACCACAATTGAGCTCTATTTATAGTAGAGCAAGTTTGTTTTGCAAGGAATAGTGCATGGCAGCTGGTAAGTAGGTTTGGCCAATGTTGGCAAATGAAAATCCAAGTCTCCTCTAGCCATTGACTAGAGGTTAGGGCACAGAGCTTTGGTCCCCTTGGTCTTGGATAAGTCTTGACTGATTTCAGATGAGAATGGCTCAGTCCATGCCACCTTGATGGTTTCATTGAATGCCTCATTCCAAATTTGAAGTCTTGTCCCTATTTTGGCAACTCTAGGTTCAACATGCTATTCCTTGTTCCTTGGACCTTGGAGGCTTGGCTCAGTGATTGTCCCCTTTAGATTCAATCCTCTGAGGTGTCCAAGTGGATTGGAGCAATTGAAATTGGCTGATTTTGGCAAATCGAGCCGAAATGCAAATTCTGCCTTGCCTTGACAGATTTCAGCAAGGCAACTGTGCAATTCTTCAGGAAATCATGTCCTTGACCTAAATCAAACTTGATGGACATGTTCCATGGGTGTCATAGGGTATATTCAATCATGTATTAGGGCTTGGGAGCATGTCTTGGTCAAAAGTCAAAGTTACAGTTGACTTTTCCCTTAAAACCCTAATTGTGGTGCAGATGAAAATGAGACTTGTTGCTCAAGCTTCTTGGATCAATCCATTGTTCCAAATGGATCAATATGGTATATTAGAGACCCTCAAATCATGTCTTGAGGTCTTGGCTCATGGTTTGTCCCAAAAGTCAACTTAGGGGTGAATTAGGTCAAGAAACCCTAATTCCTGATTTTTGATGAATGCATCCCCTGAGGCAAAATTGACTTGATGCATGGGTTCATGAGGTTCCATGAAGTATATTAGGTCATGTTTTGGATCATTGCCTTGTGCCCAGATGAAAATTTCCATCTGGAGGCCTTGGTCGACCAAAACCCTAATTTGGTGACACTGTCGATCTTGAGACTTGATCCACCTAGAAGGGAGCAGCCTTGTGCTTAATCCTTGAAGTGGGAGTCCTTTTTGATCCATTGTGGATGTTTGAGAGATTAGACAAGTTAAAGATCATGTTATTTCTTGATTGATCCTTTGTCTAAGCACTCAGAGAGGGCTTGAAACCCTAATTTTGATTCTAGTGGATGCTCACCCATCTTTGGGGAGACTAATGAAGCATGATGGTTCATCCATATTGTGATGATGATTTTCACAATGATGGGAAATCTAAGTGGTCAAAATTTGGGGTATTACAGCTAGCAAAAGCCAATCAACTATTGCGCTATCAAATGCTGAAGCAGAATACATCTTAGTATCACTTTGCAGCACTCAAATGCTCTGGATGAAAAATCAAATTGAAGACTTCCAAATATATGAGAGTAACATCCCTATCTTCTGTGATAACACGGCTGCTATTTGCCTAAGTAAGAATCCCATTTTACACTCTAGAGTTAAACACATAGAAATCAAACACCATTTTATTAGAGACTATGTTCAAAAAAGGGATTATTGTTTTAGAGTTCATAGATACAGACCACCAGTGGGTTGATATCTTCACAACACCCTTAGCTCAAGATAGATTTCTGTTCATTCTGAAACATTTAAAATGGAACTCTGTCCATAATGAATTTTCCTTTCTAATGTGTTCAACTCTCTCTGTAAAATTGTGATTCTGACTTGTGCAAATATTTTCTTGCTTCATCTTTCTCATTCAATGATACTTCCACAAGTTAGAAGATGTCTTGGTCAGAAATATCTCAAGCCAGAAACCTCTTGGTATTCTTGAGTCTAAGAACATCTAAACCATGTATTGCCAAACGTGTGGCTATGATTTATTTAGACACCTGTCTATCTAAAATTATAGGTTACCGATTGAAGCGACACCTCGAGCGATGGGATGTCTTGAGAATATGTTTAAAATCATTATTACTATTTATTACTCTCCTTATTGTTCATTCTCAAAGCACAACAATCAAACTATGGGGACCAAAAGTGCATTTAAGCCTTATTTTTATTTATTTCATAATAAGATAAGCATGTGAATTCAATTGAAAAGAAGATAGAGTTCCTTGAAAGCTTAACTCGAAAGGTCTCTGCCTGTTCCATTTACAACTATATTTAAGATATTTTTAGATTTCAAATTTCGAGAAATTTAAATACTCCTAAAAATTAAAAAATTAAAAAGATTGGAGATTGAAATCGGTGTGGTGTGTTGGAGTGCATTCGAATTTTAATTTTCGTAAATTGTTAATCCGGATTTCAAATTCCAAACATGTTTTTAGCTTTGATTTTATGTGTTTCAAAGAGACTTTAGCATGTATTTGAGGTGTTTGAATTTTCACAAGAATGTGTAAATAACTTATGGAGTGTAATAAACAATCACCTAAAAAAATACCTTAATGAATATGAAAATTGTTATTTTGAACCTCTATGTCAAAATTATTAAAAATGGCTCTAGAGGTGGAACATGTCAAATTGGTAGCCGCATGACTATTGGGTAAGTAAAATAATCAAACCAAAACAAAAAATGGTGAACATAGAATTTTTAGGAGGGATTTTTTTTAAGTTATATATATATATATATATATATATATATATATATATAGGCAAAATACTCTTTTTGGTCCTTTAACTTTACCCCAGGGTTCATTTTGGTCCCTTAACTTTAAAAAGTGTCATATTGGTCCCTTAACTCTTCAAAACGTTCCATATTAGTCCTTTTCGTCTTATTAGCGATGGAAAAATTCAAAAATCAGTCGCTAAAATTCGTCTCTAATAAAACAAAAGGACTAATATAGAACGTTTTGAAGAGTTAAGGGACCAAAATGACACTTTTTAAAGTTAAGGGAGCAAAATGAACCCCGAGGTAAAGTTAAAGGACCATATAGAATATTTTGCCTATATATATATATCAGATTAAAACAAAAATATAGTAAGAACAAATCGAAGGCTCAAAGAGTAAAAACTTAAGAAGCAAACAACCCTCAATAACTCAAACTACAAAAACAATTGCACATAACGCTACTCGGAAGGAAAACACAGTTAGACTCCAACACTAAAAAATATCAGCTAAGAGTAGAGATCTCCAATAGAATGTGAATAAGAGACTCTTCCCCCAAAAGAAAAATTTGTCAACCAAGCAGACAAAGGGAAACAGTACGTCAAAGACTTTCATACCATTTCCATGCTAAACCAATACTCAGGTGCTCCAGGTCATCAACATTTACATATTCAATTGAGAAAAACCAAATCATTTCGAGATTTCCAAATTAACCGCAACATGTCAGACCATCAACATACCTTCTATAATCTTTTTCGACTTCCCTAAAACACCAAAAGATTTAAACTGAGAGAAGCTATCCTTATTGATAAAGAAAGAATAACTCATCCAACTAAAAAAATATACCACAAGGTCAAAATAATATCACTGGTGAAAATAAATGAGAATCTGACTCTGTGATGCCCCCACAAATACTATAAGCCACACCTACACTATCTAAGTGGACCCCATATTTAGCAAGATTTTCTCTATGAAGGGAACTTATTCAGAAGTAACTATTAAGAGAAGATATCCCCCGTGGAAGAGGCCTAACTATTAAGAGTTGTTGCTAATATTTGTGTAAACATTGTTCTTAATTTGTTTCATTAGCTTTTTAGAAGCATCATTGTAAACACTCTCTTTGTATTTTCTCTGATATTATTTTTCCTTAAGTGACTAAGTGTTAGTCTGTATACTTGAGAGGGCTAAGGTGTTTTTCTAAACACTTAGACGAACTTGTTGTAATCTTTCAAGATTAGTGGATTAAGTCCTTTTTAAGGAGAAATCGCCTTGGCGGGTGGACAATAGGTAGCCTCGTTATAGGTGAACTTGTATAAACCAAACGTGTCATTTTTGCTTCTTGGATTTATATATCTTGTTTGGGTGTGTAAAGCATCTCATTCCAAAAGTTTTTGAAAACCCAATTCAAACCCCCTTTCTTGTGTTTTTCTCTACCTTCAATTGGTATCAGAGCTCCGGCTCTATTATTGATTTATCAATCAAACACTTAACTATGTAGAGAGATCCAGCGTGAGAAAAACAGTATGGCTACTGCTAACACAAACGAGAGAGATAGTTACAATGCTAAGCCTCTAGTCTTTGATGGAGAAAATTTTGACTATTGGAAAGATATAATATAAAGTTTCTTTCTAGGCTATGATGCAGATCTTTGGGACATTGTCATAAATGGCTATGAAATACCTGTATCTGCGATTGGTATTTCCATTCTGAGAAACATAATGAATGATGATCAAAAGCGTGAGTTCAAAAATCACCACAAAGCTATAACTATCCTTCTCAATGCTATATCTTATAATGAATAAGAAAAGATTACTAACAGAGATCCAACAAAGGATATTTTTGACTCCTTGAGAATGACGCATGAAGGTAATACTCAAGTCAAAGAAACTAAAGCTCTGACATTGGTCCAGAAATATGAGGCTTTCAAGATGAAAGATGACGAAACTATTGAGACTATGTTCTCCAGATTCCATACCTTAGTAGCAGGACTTAAGGTTCTGGACAAAGGTTACTCTACAGAAAATCATGTCAAAAAGATCATAAGAAGCCTTCCCAAGAAATGCAGACCAATGGTTACTGCACTAAAGCTATCCAAGGATCTGAACACAATAAGTCTTGAAGAGTAGGTCAACTCACTCAGAAGTCATGAAATAGAGTTAGAGGAAGATGAGCCTCATAAAAAAGGAAAATTTATTGCTCTAAGATCTAGATCCGAACTAAACAAGTTAGAAAATACCAAAGCCTTCAAAGCTGAGGAAGAAGAAATAGAAGATTCTGACGAAGAAGGTTCTAATGACGAAGATGAATTGTCCCTTCTCTCCAGAAGAATCAACCAACTCTGGAAGAAAAGACAAAATAACTTTCGATGGTCCAGAAACAGAGGAGATCGTCCAGATTAATCTTCAAGAGGAAGAACAAGCAAAGAAGTAACATGCTATGAATGCAAGGAGCCAAAACACTATAGAAATGTATGTCCAAAGCTTAAGCAAGAAAGCTCCAGAAAAGAAAGTTTCAAGAAGGATGCGTTCAAAGGCAAGAAGAAAGGTCACATGGCAACATGGGATGATTTTGACTCTGAAGTATCAGAATCGGATTCTGAAGAAGAGTATGTCGACGTAGCACTCATGGCTTCCACATAAAACACAATCGAAATAGAATCTGACTCGGAAGAGGTATTTTCTGAATTTTCTCATACTGATTTAGAATGATGTTTGTTAGAATCTCTGAATAAGTATAAAAAACTTCAATGCAAATTCAAAGACCTAAAAAAGGCTTTTGAATCTGAAGTTGAAGAAAGTGCTAAGCTAGAGAAAGAAGTTTCTAAAAAGATAACAATTTCGTTCTGGAAAAAGAAAATACTTTTCTGAACAAAAAATATTTAAAACTTGAAGAAACTCTTTCTAAAGCTTCTCCAACTTCTGAAACCATCTTATATAAATATGATAAGGCATTTCAGAAATTCTTTAACAACAACATAGAGAGAAGCAGAATAGCTTCCATGATCTATGGTGTTAGTCACAATGGAAAGAGAGGAATTTGTTATGATTCTAATAATGATGATCAGATTTCACTTCAAGAAAACAAAACAAAATCTTCTTTCTCCTATCACTATACACCAGCAGAGACACAAAAATTTACTGCTGCACGAAAACCCAAAGTGGTCAGAAACTCTGGGAAAACTAATCAAAGAGAACCTAAGAGATTATGGGTACCAAAAGATAAAATAGTATATGTTGCAGATATCCTATGCAGCAGAGTTAAAACACCAGTCATAGTACCTGGATTCTGGAAGTTCGTGACACATGACGGGAAGAAGGCATATGTTCAAAAGCCTGGAACTTAAATATGCTGGGTACGTAGGTTTCGGAGGAAACCAGAAAGGAAGAATCAAAGGATTTGGAACAGTTGGTAACATATCTCTTTCTTCTATATCTAATGTACTTTATGTTGAGGGTCTAATGCATAACTTATTATCCATAAGTCAATTAAGTGATAATGGTTATAATATTATCTTTAATCAACAAACATGCAAAGTTGTTAGTCAGAAAGATGACACAGTTCTCTTCACTGGAAAGAGGAAAAACAACATTTACAAGATAAATTTTTCTGATGGCACATTTCTGTTAACAAAGAGCAGTGGGTGCGGCATAGACGCTTGGGTCATATTAGCATGAGGAGGATTTCTCAGATAAATAAACTTGAGTTAGTCAGAGGCCTGCCTAAGCTAAAGTTTACTTCAGATGCTCTCTGTGAAGCATGTCAGAAAGGCAAGTTTTCCAAAACATATTTCAAATCTAAAATTGTTGTTTCCACCTCTAGACCATTGGAGCTTCTACACATTGACTTGTTTGGTCATATGAAAACAACGTCAGTCAATGGTAAGAAGTATGGACTTGTCATTGTGGATGATTACAGTCGTTGGACATGGGTAAAATTCCTAAGGCACAATAATGATTCGCATTCTGTGTTTACCAATTTCTGTTCTAAAGTGCAAAATGAGTTTGATTCTAAGATTGTTAGAGTCAAAAGTGATCATGGTGTCGAGTTTGAGAATCAGTGGTTTGAAGAAATATTTGAATCTAATGGAATATCCCATGGTTTCTCCTGCCTTAGAACTCCACAGCATAATGGAGTTGTAGAAAGGAAGAATAGGATGTTACAAGAGATGGCCAGAACCATGATCAATGAAACTAATATGGCTAAGCACTTTCGGGAAGAAGCTGTGAATACAACATGTTACATTCAAAATAGGATCTTTGTCAGACCTTTTTTGGATAAGACTCTATATGAATTATGTAAGGGAAGAAAACCCAACATTTCTTATTTCCATCCTATTGGATGCTCTTGTTTTATTCTAAACATTAAAGAGAATTTGAACAAGTTTGACTCTAAATCACATAAATGTATTATGTTGGGATACTCAGAACACTCTAAGGACTACAAAGTATACAATATAGAAACACGTATTATGGAAGAGTCAATCCATGTTAGATTCGACGATAAGCTTGACTCAAAAATGTCAAAGCTAGTTGAGAATTTTGCAGATCTAGAAATAACAATTGCAGGCTCCGGAGAAAAGGCAAAAGACTTTGAGGATAAAGATTCAAAGAATGCTAATAAAAATACATCAGAAGCAACTGAATATCCTCTAACTCAGAAAAGGCAAAGGAGTAGACAAACTATTTCTGAAGAATTGATTATAAGAGACAAAACTGAACACATCAGAACAAGATCCACCTTCAAACAAACTAAGGAAATGCTTATGGGATTAGTGTCTCTAATAGAACCAACCCCGTGTGATGAAGCACTTCAGGACAATAAATGGATTCTAGCAATGCAAGAAGAGCTAAATCAGTTCTCCAGAAATGATGTCTGGGATCTGGTACCAAAGCCAAAGGGAACTCATGTTATTGGAACCAAGTGGGTATTCAGAAACAAATTAAATGAGAAAGGAGAAGTTTACAGAAACAAAGCATGAATGGTTGCACAAGGTTACAATCAACACGAAGGTATTTACTATAATGAAACCTTTTCTCCAGTCGCCAGGTTAGAATATATCCGTCTTTTAATTTCTTTTGCTGTTAATCATGGTATTATCTTATATCAAATGGATGTCAAGAACGTGTTTTTGAATGGATACATTTCTGAAGAAGTATATGTTTACCAACATCCAGGTTTTGAAAACGTCAAGTTTACAGAATATGTTTTTAAACTTAAAAAGTCATTGTATGGTCTGAAATAAGCTCCCAGAGCTTGGTATGAAAGACTAAGTTCTTTTATTTTAGAAAATGACTTTACCAGAGGTCAGGTGGACATTATTTTTTTCCTGCAAGAACTTTGGAAACGATCTGATGATATGCCAAATTTATGTAGATGGTATAATTTTTGGTTTTGCTAATCCATCTGTGTGTCAAGAGTTTTCTAAGCTAATGCAGGCAGAGTTTGAAATGAGTCTGATGCAAGAGCTAAAGTACTTTCTGGGGATACAAATAAATCAAACTCTAGAAGTCACTTACATTCATCAAAGCAAGTACACAAAAGAGCTCATGAATAAATTTGACATGTCAGATAGCAAACGAGCAAAGACTCCCATGCATCCTACATGCATTCTGGAGAAATATGAGGTAAGTAAAAAGGTTTGTCAGAAGCTCTATCATGGTATGATAGGCTCTATTCTCTATATCTGACTGCATCTCATCCAGATATTATATTCAATGTATGTCTTTGTGCTCGATTTCAATCAGATCCAAGGGAAACTCATTTAATAGCTGTTAAGAGAATCCTAAGGTATCTGAAGTGAACATATAACCTTGGCTTAATGTATGAGAAAACATCAGAATACAAGCTATCAGGTTTCTGTGATGCAGACTACGCTGGAGACAGACTAGAACGTAAAAGCACTTCTGGAAACTGCCAATTTCTGGGTAACAATCTCGTCTCCTAGGCTAGCAAAAGGCAATCAACTATTGCGCTATCAAATGCTGAAGCAGAATACATCTCAGTATCACTTTGCAGCACTCAAATGCTCTGGATGAAAAATCAAATTGAAGACTTCCAAATATATGAGAGTAACATCCCTATCTTCTGTGATAACACGGCTGCTATTTGCCTAAGTAAGAATCCCATTTTACACTCTAGAGTTAAACACATAGAAATCAAACACCATTTTATTAGAGACTATGTTCAAAAAAGGGATTATTGTTTTAGAGTTCATAGATACAGACCACCAGTGGGTTGATATCTTCACAACACCCTTAGCTCAAGATAGATTTCTGTTCATTCTGAAACATTTAAAATGGAACTCTGTCCATAATGAATTTTACTTTCTAATGTGTTCAACTCTCTCTGTAAAATTGTGATTCTGACTTGTGCAAATATTTTCTTGCTTCATCTTTCTCATTCAATGATACTTCCACAAGCTAGAAGATGTCTTGGTCAGAAATATCTCAAGTCAGAAACCTCTTGGTATTCTTGAGTCTAAGAACATCTAAACCATGTATTGCCAAATGTGTGGCTATGATTTGTTTAGACACCTGTTTATCTAAAATTATAGGTTATCGATTGGAGCGACACCTCGAGCAATGGGATGTCTTGAGAATATGTTTAAAATCATTATTACTATTTATTACTCTCCTTATTATTCATTCTCAATGCATAACAATCAAACTATGGGGACCAAAAGTGCATTTAAGCCTTATTTTTATTTATTTCATAATAAGATAAGCATGTGAATTCAATTGAAAAGAAGATAGAGTTCCTTGAAAGCTTAACTCGAAAGGTCTCTGCCTGTTCCATTTACAACTATATTTAAGATATTTTTAGATTTCAAATTTCGAGAAATTTAAATACTCCTAAAAATTAAAAAATTAAAAAGCTTTGGAGATTGAAATCGGTGTGGTATGTTGGAGTGCCTTCGAATTTTAATTTTCGTAAATTGTTAATCCGGATTTCAAATTCCAAACATGTTTTTAGCTTTGATTTTATGTGTTTCAAAGAGACTTTAGCATGTATTTGAGGTGTTTGAATTTTCACAAGAATGTGTAAATAACTTATGGAGTGTAATAAACAGTCACCTAAAAAAATACCTTAATGAATATGAAAATTGTTATTTTGAACCTCTATGTCAAAATTATTAAATATGGCTCTAGAGGTGGAACATGTCAAATTGGTAGCCGCATGACTATTGGGTAAGTAAAATAATCAAACCAAAACAAAAAATGGTGAACATAGAATTTTTAGGAGGGATTATTTTAAAGTTATATATATATATATATATATATATATATATATATATATATATATATATATATCAGATTAAAACAAAAATACAGTAAGAACAAATCGAAGGCTCAAAGAGTAAAAACTTAAGAAGCAAACAACCCTCAATAACTCAAACTATAAAAACAATTGCACATAACGCTACTCGGAAGGAAAACACGGTTAGACTCCAACACTAAAAAATATCAGCTAAGAGTAGAGATCTCCAATAGAATGTGAATAAGAGACGCTTCCCCCAAAAGAAAAATTTGTCAACCAAGCAGACAAAGGGAAACAGTACGTCAAAGACTTTCATACCATTTCCATGCTAAACCAATACTCAGGTGCTCCAGGTCATCAACATTTACATATTCAATTGAGAAAAACCAAATCATTTCGAGATTTCCAAATTAACCGCAACATGTCAGACCATCAACATACCTTCTATAATCTTTTTCGACTTCCCTAAAACACCAAAAGATTTAAACTGAGAGAAGCTATCCTTATTGATAAAGAAAGAACAATTCATCCATCTAAAAAAATATACCACAAGGTCAAAATAATATCACTGGTGAAAATAAATGAGAATCTGACTCTGTGATGCCCCCACAAATACTATAAGCCACACCTACACTATCTAAGTGGACCCCATATTTAGCAAGATTTTCTCTATGAAGGGAATTTATTCAGAAGTAACTATTAAGAGAAGATATCCCCCGTGGAAGAGGCCTAACTAACCCATACAGAAGACAATGCCTAATCCCTTAGAATGAGTGAAAGGGTCGAGCAAAACTTATCCTTAATGATAGATTTATAAGGTGAAGTAACCGAGTAATCCCCATCCTTCCCTACTTTCCACCACCAACAATCACTACCAGCTGAAAGCATACCATTAACTCTAACTCCCTATTAAAGAAAGATATCCCTCACTCAAGTTCATGATCAACATTATAAACACCCATAAACTATAGCAAGAAGATGAAAATTTTGCTTTACCAAATTATGTTTAAAAACATGATTGGATCAATGTCATACCCCAATTTTACCCCTAAACCCATAAATTTATTCATTCATCATGATATTTGCATCATCTGCATATCATAACATGCATTTCTTTTATCATAATGCTTAAATAGTTAACCAGAATGAAATTTTGGTTTTATAGACAGACCAATTGAATCGATTTTTAATTGTACGTAAAATTATCGGGCGAAAAATTTAAAGATCGGGCTTGCAGCTGTCAGTTTTGTTGATCTATGAATCGTGTATTTTAAGTCGGCCTGCTCGTTTAATTTTTTCAATTCCATTTGCGGTTGCATTTTAATCTCAGACATTTTTTATTGCAAAATTTGATCTTTACATGTCTATTTTTTGGAACTTTATTTCACGTAGATCATTTTAACGCATTCATTTTATTTTTTTGCGCATTTTCTCGCCCAATTTTTATTCATTTTAATTCCTTTTATTTTTATTTTTATCCAAATGTTAATAAAAAATAAATAAAATTGATAAAGCTTTCGATTTTATTTTATTTGCTTTATTTAAAAAGTTGTGTATTGTATTTCATTTATTTTGTTAAATTCTTTTAATCACCAAAATATAAAAAAAGTGTAGTTTAGACTTTTAAGTTAATTTGTAACCTAGAAATTACTATACATAAGAGTTTCATTAGCTGATGAGGGGGGAAAGGCCAAAGCAGCGCATTTTTCATCAGATATTCACTCTCTCATTTTCAAAAACCAAATTAAAAGGAAAAGAAGGCAGTTTTTCACAAAAATGGTTAACGTACATACTCTGATCCTTTACTACAAACACATCATCTTTCTCTTCAAACTACACCCTCACACTCCTTGCAAAACCATAGAAACATTTATTCCTAACCATCTTCATGTGAAACTTACACTATATTCAACCATCCTCTACACCATTTTCAAGCTCTTTATACAACAACCACGCATGACAACCGTTATACACCATTACCTTCCTTTCCACTCACCAAGCTCTACCGTTTTTCTCTCTGCTCCAAAATTGAACAACTAAATCCCTTAAACACACCTTCCACATTTTCTTCTTCATTTTCAAAAACATCCTCCTTATCTCTCCACCCACTACCTTTTATAATGTTCAAAACAACACCATAACACCACCCCATACCAGCTCACTTTTGCCAGTCCTTCCCTCCAACCAATCGTTGGAACACCACCTGATAACCATCTCCACCATCTCAAAACCGAACCTCTACTACCACCTCACTTGGATCTCTTTCTTTCTTTCCCACACATCATAACTCAACAAACTTAAATACCACCTTCATCCACCATTCAACACCATTGAAACCCCTACAACTGTTACACATACATACACACACACACACACACAAAACCATCATTCCATATATCACTCACCTTTCATCATCCTTCAAAATAAAAGAAATCACTCTCACTCACCTTTTATCATCCTTCAAAACAAAATAACTTGCTCCCACCTCTAAGAAACCAGTGAAGAGACAACTTATCAATCACCTCTTGGTCAACAAAAGTTAGTACCTTGTGGATTTACCTGGTTATGGCTTTGCTAAAGCATCTAAATAGGCTAAAACAAAATGGTCCTCGTTTACAAAAGGTTACTTTTGTAAATTGAAAGACTTTAATGTTGTTTACAAGAAGAGGCTTACAAGGGAGGAAGTTGTTCAGTTTCGTTAAACACTTATGATTCGTGCTCTTGACGCCAACAACAATTATTCAACATTGTGGTAACAATTTGAATCAATTTCTTTGTTGTATTGTGTTATGTGTTGCTTTTATGTATGATTTTGGTTCGATTATGCTATGTTGTGCTAGATTTTGACATTGTTTCAATGTATATTATCATGTAAATAATATTATTAGTGTTGTTGTATTATTCTGCCATTGTGTAATGGTTTCAGATGCTCGAACTTGGTTGCTCCCGAATACGTGTTGAACACATATAGTATGTCGGTTGCGGGGTACTAGTTTGATAATGTATTGTAATATTGTAAATATATGTGTGGGTTGTGCTGTTAAATTTCTATTTTCTGTTATGTTGAAATTATATTAAATTTGTGTTGTAACGTTGTTTGCATATATGTGCGTCATGTGTGGCATTTGCTTTGATTCGATTCATTTGCGATGATCTCATTTTAGCGTTAACAACTTACTAGATTTCTTTGTGTATGCGTGCAATATGTTGTTTTCTTTGTTGTTGCGTCTCATTTAACTTTAAGTATCATGTTTAAAAGGCTCGCGTCACATTTTTTTGCATTGAGGACACTTGATTTTTATTATTACGTTATGCTATCGTTACATTATTTACATTGTTGGCACATTATGTTTCGGTTGCATTTTGACTTGTTTGCAATGATCGCGTTAAGTGTTAGCATTTTGTTGGAATTTTCTTGTAATACGTGCAACATTTGTCACCACGTTTAGATTCAATTGAATGCGCTTTTGACGATTTGGCATATCAACAATTCACTTTTGCTTTTTGCTACTTTACATTTTTGACTCGTGACTTTTGCTTCCGCGATGTTATATTTTACTGCGATTTATTTGCGATGACTGCGCTCATGCGTTAGCAATTTGTGATTTGATTTATGTTGACATACAATGACTCAATGTTGTTACATTTAAGTTGAAATTGATTCTACTTTGGTAGCTTTTACATCACATATCTTTGCGTTACGTGACCTTAATTCACGTTCTCGCGTCAAGATATTTTGATCCATGCACACTTTGGTTTTGTTACTTTTTCAATTCAATTATGATGAATGTGTGTTGTAATTATTGCGTATGTGCTCATATCCTCTTATCCTGTTGTGTTTATGCTATGTGTAATTTGCAATTCAATTTGTTTGTGGCATTAATTTATGCCTCGTGCTAGAGTTCACGTTTCCACGATAGAATTCGCGCCCCTCGTGATGCAATTCACGACCTTGTATTACGATTCTCATCTTTCATTCATTCTTCAACCATTTTCAATGTCGTTTCAAAACAATTTCAAACCATTTTCAAAACTTCACAATTCATTTCATAATCATTCTGCAATGCAAAATAAACCTCGATCAACATCGAGCATACTTTCCCCAAATAAAAACAAAAACATGTAATCATTATCAAACATCTTTTCGTAAATAAGGATGAAAAAGGAACGTGGTGTATATCACGAGCTCCTGAGGTTAGGATACGAGATGGATATCTCGACCATCTGAGCTCTCGTCATCCCATAAAAAATTATCAACGCAATTGATGCAAATCTTTTTTCAATAAAATTGGATGAAAAAGGAATGTGGTGTATATCGCGAGCTTCTGAGGATTACCATGCGAGATGGATATCTCGACCATCCGAGTGCTCGTTATCCAAGCAAAAATACCTAAATATATCAAACCCTTACTCAAATAAGATGAAAAATGAACATGGTGTGTATCGCGAGCTCCCTAGGTTAGGATACGGGGTGCATATCTCGACTATCTGAGCTCTCGTCATCACCCAAAAATAATCCAACACATTCAAACTCTTTTTTGCCCCTGCGTGATCAAAAACCCTTTTCAAAATCAAAAGATGTTTCATCTCGAGATGATGCAAAACAACGCCTCGTTCACATATGTGTGAGTGAGATAAGTGACTAGGGGTGTTCAAAACCAAACCAACCCAATAAAAAACCGCAAACCAAACCAAACCAAACCGAAACCGCAAAAAACCGCATTTGGTTCGGATTTGTTCGGGTCGTCTTTTAACAAAACCGCATGGTTCGGTTTGGTTTGCGGTTTGTATTTTGCAAACCGAACTAAACCAAACCAAACCGCATTATGTTACAACCCAAACTTCACTTATCTCACATCTAACCCAAAACTCAAACCCATTATGCCTTAACCTTACCATTACGAAATATTTTCTCTTACTCACACTTAACTTTTCAGTTTTAATCTTCTCAAATATCTTATAATAGTATTGTGCATTCTTCTCATCTTTTTTACCATGTACGTCTCGCCTCTTCTACACTAATCTCTCATCTCACATGTTCTTTCTCTTTCATGTTCTCATTTTTATGTTACTATTTTCTCTTCTAATTATATTTTTAAAGCACCTTTCTTCTCTATTCTCACATCTGTTATGTTCTTTCTTTTTCATCTTCTCTAATCTCCCTCCTCTTATATTTTCTGTTTTATTATAATATTTTGATATTGTTTTATGCTACTATTTTTTTTCACTTTTGTTTAAATTGATTTTTGTATATTGAATGAGAACTTTTTGTCTAAATATGATGAGTTTTGTTGTTATTTGGCAATGTATGAATGACTAAACACAAAGTTATGTTGTTCTCTATATATGTAAATATCAATCAATAAAAATCTTGTAAGAAACCGAACCAACCGAACCAATCCAAACCGCATTGGTTTGGTTTGGTTTGGTTCGGATTTTTTTTAAAAGCCAACCAAACCAAACCAAACCGCATGCTTTTTTCCCTTGCGGTTCGGATGATTTTTAGCGTCAAAACCGCCCAAACCGCACCGCGAACACCCCTATAAGTGACATTTTCCCGCGAATGTTGATACTGGAAATCCATTATGTTGTGATGCAAATGTCCCCTCCTCTAATTGTTTTGGGTAAGCAATGTTTTCGATTCGACTGCTACAATAAAAACTTTCGCTAAAATCGACCCACAAACAAACATTTTCTACCCAAAACTACTTAGCCTTGAGTTCTCCATCGCACCCGGAGATACGTAGGAGTGAGATTCACAATCTCGTCAGACACATTATTAAAATACCTTTTTGTGACCCCTTTTATTTTTTCCTCTTTGAACTTTTAATAACTCAAGGAAATAAAACATTTGAAAGCTAACACTTATGCAAAAACTTACTAAACAGTTCCCATTGAGTACAACGGATGTGATGGGTGCTAATACATTCCTTTTGCGTAATCGACTCCTGAACCTGATTTGGTTGCAACAACCATATCATTATCGTTCTTTAGGGGGTTTTATTGATATTTTATCTTTCCTTTTTTGGGGAATAAATAAAGTTTGGTGGCGACTCTATTAGTCATTCCGTGAACGCGCGACACTCCCGCAAGGTCATATTTTTTTGAGATGCGACAGATCGCAACTTTGCTGGGAATCTTGGTTCCCTCAAGTGAGTCAAACCTAGTTTGGTTTGTTTTATGCTTTTTTTTTTGCTCTATTTGTATGACTTTCTTCTATATTGTGCTTTTATTATCTCATGTGTTATTGTATCATGTAATATGTTATATGGCTTCATTATGGTGTGGTATTGGATTGGATACTCTGAATGTTCAAACATCTTGTGGGAAAGGCTTTATACCCAAGTTTAGAGTAAAAATATAAGATAGGAATGATGGTTGCATAATGTGGGTCCCCGATGTGTATATCTCATAAGGGTCGGCATGAAAACCTCACGTAGAGTATATCCTCTTGATATTTTTGTCGTCCGACAAGTATTTGTTGTAAGCTTCAATGTTTTCATAGGGGTCCATAACTCTAAGAACCTTTGTATAACATTGAACCCCTTTGGCCTACTAGGAATGATGGTTACATTATGGGTCCTCGAGGTGTATATCTTGTAAGGGTCGATACGAGAACCTCACCCAGAATAGATTCCCTTTAAGGAATTGATGCCCTACAAGTATTTACAATAAGCGACAATCATTCTTGGAGAATCCATGACTCTGGAAACCATGTCTAGAACCTTAGAGTCGATGGTTATGTAGTACGGGCCCCTGAGATGTATATATCGTAATGGTCAACACGAAAACCTCACCTAGAAGAGATCCCTTGAAGGAATTGACGCCCGACAAGTATTTATCGTAAGCGAAAATCATTCTTGTGAATCTATGACTCTGGGATCCTTTCCAAATCTTATATCATACCTAGTGAGAACCCTTTTTGTGACAAGCAATCAAATTTATCTAACATTCGTACCTTGGACCTGTGAACACATATACCTAAAAAAGGAAAAACAAAATATAGGACATTCAGCTTTAATGTGACCAAAACATATTCTTATTCCCTTCATATTCCTACACATCTTGTGCAACATATGAATAGATTTTGTCATATTTTCATGTTTGGAATTTAACAGGGTGACCTAGTAATGGTTGAAACAAGTTTCTCTTTTTCCATAAGGAGAGCATTTATAGTTTTCTTTTGTTTCTCTCCTACCATGCGTGCTTCCTTCCACTGACTGGGCAAATGTTTATATGTTTCCGCCAACTCTTCATCAGTGATTTATTCATCACTAGACTCCCTACCAGAGTCATATTTTTCAGTAAAAGTCATCACCTTGTTAGTTGTTACTTCTTCACTCTCATCATCAGAGTCAGACCAAGTGATTAACATTCCCTTTTTCTATTTCTTTAAAAATGTAGGACATTCAACTTTAAGGTGACCAAAACCTTCACATTCATGACAATGTATTCCTTTGCCTTTGTTGGGTTTGTCTTCATCTTTTCTCTTGCATTGGGAACCGGTGTTGTCAATGTTGTCTGACACTTTGTCTTTAACATTTGTCCTTCATCTTCTATCTAGCCTCTTCAAAGCTTTGTTAAACTTTCTACCAGTAAGAGTTCTAACATTTAATAGTCTTTCTTTAATATTTTTCTCACATTGATCTCCATCTTCTTTAACATTGGATACAAAGGTTATACTCTTGTTCTTATTTTCAGACCTGACGTTTATTGCCAACTCTAAGGTTTGTAAAGAGCCAATGAGTTCATCAACTTTGATAATGCTTAAGTCTTAAGCTTCTTCAATAGTTGTAACCTTCATATCAAACTTCTTAGGTAGAGATCTTAGGATTTTTGTGACAAAATTTTCTTTAGACATCTTCTATCATAAGGCAAAAGAAGTGTTGGCTATGTCACGAAGGCGAATGTTGAAGTCAGAGATGGATTCATCTTCTTTCATCCTAAGATTCTCAAATTTGGTAGTGAGAAGCTACAATTTTGACATATGAACTTTGTATGTGTCTTCATGCACGGTTTTGAGGATCTCCCAAGCTTATTAAGCTTTAGTACATAAGGTTATCAATTTAAACATGTTATTGTCCACACCATTGAAAATAGAATTCAATTTGGAGTTTCCAAGAGCTTCATCATCTTCAGCATTAGACCAGTCAGCTTTTGGCTTTAAGACTGATGTTTTATCTTGATAGGTAGTCATAAGGTGTTTTCAACATTTTATTATAACCTTCCATGTTTTATTGTCCATGGATTTAAGTAAAGCAATCATTTTAGATTTCCAATAATCATAGTTGGTGTCATCCAAGATATGTGGTCTATTGACTGATCCTCCTTCCTTAAAATTGTCCATCTGAACAAAATATACTTTCCATGGAGCTCGCCCAAACAGAACATGGTGCATGCTCTGATGCCAATTAAAATTATGTTCTATGTAGGATAAATGTGGGACATGATGTCTTAGACAATATGTACCACATAAAATATTTTATAACAGATTATCACAGCCTAAGGAATTTAAAGCAAAAAGAAATAAATAACACAAGAGAATTGTTAACCAAGTTCAATACAACGTTACTTATGTTTGTAGGGCTTCTAACCCAAGAAAGTAACTCCACTCTCAATAGTATTAGTACAAATAGTCTTATATGAACAACCATTGTTCAATGCCTCTCTTCCTAATAGTGTTCGTGTCTTTTTATTTAATACCCCCCCTAAATATGAGAAACTCTATCACTTTCTCTCAATCACTACCCTTGTGATCAATACAATAAATATATTTAGAGAATTAAAGAATTACAACTCAACTAACACAACATCCTCTATTCCTTAGATATGGAATTTAGGCGCTATAGAGGTGCACAAATAGAAACAATTACAAAGACTCAAGGAAACAAACCCTAACACACTAGATCTTAAATACTTTCACATGTTTTCTTTGTTAGGAATGAGTCTTATTATATAGAAAACCATTTGTTGGGTCTGGGCAATTAAGTTAAAAGCAAACATATTTAATTTGATGCATATTTAGTTTTGAAACATATTTTATATGCTTATTCATTAATGACCACTGAGAGATTTGATCTCATTCAATTTGATTTGGTATTAGAAAATATGTTTAGCCAATCTTCTTTGATAAACATATTTCTAAAAAGATACAAATCATAAATGACAAATCTTCTTGGAATCAACCTGTAACACCCCAAAATTTGCCCTCATATTTTACCATCAATAAGTGGCTTATGCTTCACATGCATGTGCATTTAGGTCATAAACATCATACTTGCATCATTAGCTTTCCCAAGGCATGGGATCAGAGGTTTCTATGGTATTGGTTGTTCAAAGCAAGGAGAATGAGATATACTCAAGCACTCAAGCTACAATGGCTCCTCATGCCTCAAGACATCATGTTTGGTTCATCATTTCATCAAAAGATTGAGATTTACAAGAAAATTGAAGAGGATCACTCTCTCCTGTCTTTGATCCTCAGATTAGGGTTCTGCCTATCTGTCTATAGGATACCCTCATGGGCAAGGATATTGAAGCCTCGACATCCTCATATCATGTAAAATATCTTGGTTCAAGGGATTCTCAATTCTCTTCAGAAGAATTAGGGTTTTGACCATTACTCAACATCTCCTATCTTTATTGGGCTAAAATTAAGGTTTTGTTTAAAATCAGTTTATTTCAGATTCTTTGAGCAAGACTTGATTCCATGGTATTCTATATGTTCTCAAGTATCTATGGGTGGAGTATTGACCATCAATTTCACTCAGAAAGGTTTCAATTGGCCAGATGATTGAGAATCAGCTAAATTGGGAACAAAGTTAACTGAGCATTAAAAAATTCAACTCCTGACTTTTTGAGGTCAATCTTGTATTCATCATGTCAAAAGTGATCAATGGATGGAATTTGATCAAGAAATACCAAAGGAATCATGAAGAATCAAGAATTGTGGAAAGTTTCCATTTTTGGCAAATTAGGGTTTTAGAAATTTCCATTTTTGGCAAGTTTTCATGGTTGTGCAGCCACTTTCAAGGCCATTTTCCCCATGTTCCAATCTTCATTTCATTTTTTGTCAAACATGAAAGTTGTAGTGCTCATGACAAGCTTTCCAACCATATAAAATTCATCTCAATTGGATCATTTTTTAGCAAGGTATGATTGTTGGAAATTGGACATTTTCACACTTGCATTTTCCAACACTTAGAATTTTTTCTAAGTGTTAAGGGTCAGTTTTTGTGCCCATGTTCAAGCTAATTTTTGTGTGGCTTCCAAGCCCCATTTAGAAATCATGTTCAAATCAAAGTTGTAAAGGGATCTTCCACCTTTCCAACCATATAAAGAACATCTCATTTGGATTCCTAAATCAAAAGTTATGATCACTTAAAGTCATGATCTCAAAGTTGTTCAACATGAAAAACTCTTCGAATCTTTTCAAGGTAAAAGTCAGTTTTTCACCCATGATTTCAATGGCATTTTCCATAAGGTTCTAAGCCTCTAATTCAATTCCATCCAACATCAAAGTTACTCTTTGCCATGAGAGCTTTCTAATGTTATCAAGATCATGCCATTTGATCTCATATTCATCAAGATATACCGCCTTGAAGTCAGCCCCATGAAAAAGTATTTTCCATCACCACCAACCATAGTATCTTATACAAAATCCTAAGAAATACCTTGTACTATTAGCATGCGCATAAGGTCACTACACTTACCTCTTTTAGCCATGTATACCCTTCATATTTCATGCACTCATCTCCAACATTACCTCACATAGCCATGAAAGAGAAATAATAAACTTAATCAACAAGCTATTGCTATTCTGATTTGTACTAGATCATCACACATCATCACCATTACTTTGTAGTACACCATAGTAAGATTACATCACACCATATACCCATACATGATAGCAAACCCGTGCCATAACTTCACTCTCATTAAACCTCTCATTTTTCCAATCTTCACTAACCATCTTCTAACTGTTTAACCAACCATGATCAAGCTCCTAACCATTCTCTAACCAACCATATAAAGCTTCATTATCACACTAACAGAGTTAGCTACACTCCATTAGCAAAAATAGATCAAAAGTTCAATTTTCATCCTCTCAAGTTCAGAGCTTCGAATCTCTCTCATTTTTGAAGCTTTCTTCAAGCTTTCTTCACCATTGTCATCACCATACTTCATACAAGCTTCTGTACGCATTATTCTTGAGCTGAAACCACCATAGAACCATCCAAGACTTCATCTTCTTTCACCATCAATTTGGAATTTCATCAAGATTTGGAGGAGTTTGAGCATTTATTTTGCTCCAAAGAAGATCTCAAGACCATTACAGGAAGTTTTAGGGTTTCTGTGAGCTTGAAAAGCATCTCCAACCAGGTCAGATCTTGAACTTTTTCTTGCATCAGTTAGGGCAAAATATGGTGGTTAGAATCATCTAGAACTAGTTTCATTCTGAAGTCCTATGTTCATAGGCTCTGTTTGTGGTTAGAATAGGATGAAATGTAGCACTTTTGATTTTTAGGGCATAACTTATTTCCATTAGTTTTGTGAGATAGAGGCTTCTAATGGAATTTCTAAGCCTGGATTCGTGTTCTACGTGAAAAAAAGAGCGGGAGAGTGGCCTCCTTTTTCATTTCTGGGAATGGTAGCCACCATCGACGGTGGGGATGTCGTCGGAGAAGACTACTGGAGCCCTAGCTTCGGCGTCTGTATTTTACCAGTCAACCTTAGTCAATGCACGCGTGCCTTTCTTTGATTGGGCTGTCTAATTCATTTTAATCCACATGTACATTCCTTACCAGCGTGCGTAATTTGTTTAGCTCCACCTGTGAGAAGTGGACAACGCATTAATGAGATGAGGGAATTCCCCACGTGCTATTTTCTTTCCTTGCCTTTTCCATTTCATTTTCTGAATAATTAATTAAATATAATCAGAATAAAAATGGTTTTTTGGTTGTGTTGAGTGGTCTACGCCATTCTTGCTATATCCACCCCCCAGGTTTTGGCCCATGTGATAATTGAACTTGGGAATTGCTAGTGTTACACCCTTCTGCATTTTAGTTCTTGTTTTCATTTCATTTTTGATACACATCCATTTTTTCTTTGTTAAAAATACCTTCCTTCCTCTAAAAATTCCACAAAAATTTAAGGTTGGTCCTTAGGACATTAATTAATTTTCTATATTTTTTGAATTTCATTTTTGGATATTTTGTTAATTGTTTTGGATTTTTTATTCAAAGGTACACAAATTGACATAGTTTACATGCTAAGGCTTGTTCCTTGATTTTCCCTAATTGTTTTGAAACCTAACTTTTGTACACATTTAGTTACATGATTATACGATATTTTAATGACCCTTCGGAATTTTCACCATAATTTTTGATCCACTTTTGAATGCCTTTTTTAAAGCTAGTTTTGGATGATCCTTGCCTTATACCTTGCCATATGTGTGACATTATTTGAGCACCTTTTGTGTATAATTTTGGGTATATTTTTATAAAATTTTGAGCCATTGACTTTATTATATCATGTTTAAAATCTTATAATTTTCAAGACTTCTAACTATTTTTCATGCTTACATCCTTGCATGTCTAATGCTTTGATGTGTGCCTAGAATTAGGGTGAACTTGATGATTGTGTGTTACCTCTCTTGAATCAATTTCCTTGACATGTTTAGGCATATTCAATAGGATATTTTGTGCTCCATTGTGATGCTTTGATATTGATTTTTGATCAAGATCCATGTGCTTATCTTGAACTGTAAATGCATACCCGATGTTTGTTCAATGTTTACCTAAGTGATTAGATTGAATGATGCATTTATGCAACCCTTTTGGGGATCTTTTGAGAATTTACTTACACTTGATATAGCATGAGGTAAAGCCTTTCCATACCATTTTATAGGTCATTTGGTATGCCTCTAATTGGTGCTATACTTGCATGAATTTGGACATGATTAAGCATCAACTTTGACAACTTCCTTTGAGATTTGTTGTAGGCTACCTTTATACAATACTTTTGAAACTCAAATGTAAAACTTTATAGGTCATTTTCTTCTTATACACTTTCTTTACATGACCTTCTCATTCTTTTACATGATTCAAACTTCACATGCCTTTAAAGGAAGATTAGGGTTGAATTTGATCATTACTTGTTCTCACTTCTAAGAGTGCTTTGACATGACAACTTTGTGACTACTTAAGGCTACTTTTAAACAGTAAATACATGAGTTAGCTTCTGACCTAGGTCATTTACAATTCAACTTCATGCCTACTTGTGCATTGTTGTGTCATAAGTGATTGATGCATCATAAAAGTGACATGCTTGTGTAGAATTGCCTAACCTTTTGAATATGACTTGGTGTGGGTTTCATAATCATTTATTGACATCTTAAACCTCATTTTTCTATGATCATACCATGTATTCTAATGACCCAACTTGTATGATTGCCTTAACTTCACTTGTGTAGCCTTTTAAGGTGTGCTTTGCATGACTTCTTGATTGGCAATTATTTGTGTGCTAACATGAGACATAACTTGAATTCTTTTACACTTCTTAGGACAATAACATGAATGAGATATAGTAGGACATAGCTACTGCCCCACTAGGGTTCTCACCCTTTTAGGATCTATTTCATTTTGTTAAATGATTGACATTACTTCTAGGATAGTCTTAGGACATTTGCATGAGCATAAGTGCATTGTTTTGCATATTTCTTTCAACTATCCAATAGCTAAGCTTGGTTTGAATTTAATGAACAGTTGTATAACTTTACATTGACATCAATTCTTAGGTGACTCCTCTTTCATCTCACTTCTTTATTACTTCTTTGAATAATGATTGAATCATCTAATGTTTACTTGTGTATGATCACATGTTCCCTTAAGGATCCTAGCTTGAATCTAATTTTGGATTAGGTTCAAAGTTGGAGAGACATTAGGTTATCAATCCAAGCATGCTAACATAGGTAGAGATTTCCTTTCCTTACTTCAAATATAGGATCAATCATTGCATGACAACTTCTAGGATGGAGATCCCCTTAGATTTTTCTTTTAACCACTTGAGTTTCTCTTCTCATCTCAAAACAAAGCAAAAACACTTAACAAATATTATATGTGTAGTGCGCCACGAGCCTTAAGCACATGGGGAATGATTAGTGAAGGCCTCATTAACTCGTCTAAGGTGCTTTGCAAACGACCCGTTGGGGGCGACCTTGTAAAGTATTCGCTCCTATGTCATAGTCTTTAGCACAACACATATCGCAAACAAAATAAATCAAAACACTTCTTCTAAAAGACATAAACAAATCAATGTCTTCCTTCGTGATTCTTTTCTCATCTCACTCCCTCTAATCGTAAGGGCATGCTATTTTCATTCTACCACAAACAGATAAATGTGTAAGTCTCCACACAATGAGCGGCAACACCTAAACTGCTAGAACGCGAAATTTAGCATCATCCACCTAAAAATACCAAACGAACAAGGCCACCCGTGGGCCAAACTACGACTGCTCTGACTTCCTCTCTCTCGTCCGATTGAGGATACGTAGGCATAAGGTGGCGATGTCTTGGCGAGCAACCTTCCCCCATTCACCCGTAGTCCTCCGAACTACGTTGACTCTGACTTTTCCATTCCCGAGGGAATACGTAGGCCTAGGACGGCGAAGTCCTATCGAGTCACCTTTCACTCTTTTCCCCCCTCTTCTCTGTTTCTCATTCTATTCCTTTCCATTTAGCAGTGGAGCTTCAGATATCTACACCCTTTGATCAGAACAATAAGCATGGATCCCATCGAGTACGATGGACACGTGGGGGTGCTAATACATTCCTTTTGCGTAACCAACTCTCGAATCCTGATCTTGGTCGCAAGACCATTCCTTTCCCTTCTTCAGGTTTCTTCGACTGTTTCCTTTCCCCCGTCGGGATAAAAACGTTTGGTGGCGACTCTATTTCCTACCGGTTGTTTTTCGCGTTGCGACATAAGAAAAAACGCTCTTAGAGTTACTCACCGAATCTGTTTTCCAGACTGTGGGCAGATGCTGCACACATGTTGCAACATCTTGTCCCACATGTTTCCTCTTAAAAAATTTATCATGTTTTGCCCATATTTTTTTACCTAAAGCAACTAACCAAAGAATCAACACTATTTATAAGCTAGAGGTTGCTCAAAAATGAAATTGTTTTAAAGGCTTTTTATGACATGTCAATCGATTAGAAGGATGTGTTAATTGATTAGTTTTATCCTTTACAATAGATTACCAAGTTAAAAATGGAAAGAAAAAATGTATAGTAGTTACCCATCATTAATATGTTGCCCTAATCGATTAGGGCGCATTTTTGAAATCTTCCAATTGATTGGAATAAGGTACCAATTGATTGGCCAAGATAAAAACTTGCCCATATCACTTCAGATAGCTTCCACCTCATTTGGAACGACTATAAGATATTTTTAAGGTACTTATTTAAGAAAAATTAGTTTAATAATGTTTTCATGTGTGAGTGATTTAGCCATGTACTTTTACAAAAACACCCTTATACATTACATAGATTTCACCCTGGCTACTTAGAGATTTCTTATACTTCATGACTTTGTCAGATACTTTCCTTCATGTAAGCACTTGCTTGGGTTTACTTGAGATGAAGCTTGAGTTAACTTCCATTAGGTTTCCATCATTGGATAGTCAAGTCCAACAAACCCTAATTATTTGGTTTGCATCTTTAACCGCTTAACCACATATGCTTGATTTGTCATCACCAGTTTTTAACATTAGACAAAGGTTGTCATCATCAAAATTAAAATAATTGTCCTTTTTAAAAGCATATCACCTGCAAAACAAGGTTGCACATTCTCTCTTTTTTCGATGATGACAACACATCTCCCAGTGAAGGTGGTAAAGAAAATAACACACATGTGTTTGGAGTAATCAAACTCCCCATGAGTTAAATAGAGAGTATACTTATCCCCATTTTTTGAAATCAATAAGGCGGGTAAAGATGAATTGTGAGAAATATAAATATTCATACATAGGTAAGTAAGCATTTAAGAAAAGGAAAACATTGTCTTATTCAAAGATAACAAGATACTTAGAATTCGAAGTACAAGAGTGGATAGGCATGGCAAATACACCCCCCCCCCCCCCCTCGGCGCAAAAATAATAGGGAAAACCCAATATAATTGGGGGCGAGTGCGAGGAAAACCCGGTTTTTATTTACGGGGGTAGGGGGATGCTAGTACCTGCCCTGCACCCGCCTATTAAATTTAATTTATTTTCTTTATTTTTAATAATTTTATGACTCATTTACAATTCTTAATCTTACAATATTATGTTTATTAGAATTATTATTTATTTTTTGGCAAAAATACTGTCTAGGTCCTTTAAGTTATTTTAAAATAACAAGTTAGTCCTTTAAGTTTTTTTTTGTAACGATTTGGTCCTTTATGTTAACAAACGTTTGCGTCGTTGCCCTTTTTAAAAATTTCCGTTACAAAAACGCATATGTGGCACAAACAGAGCACATGTGGCATTTAACTGAGATGAGTTGGCATTGAAAGTTGCTGATTTGACTTTTGTCTTATTTTTTTATATTTCTGGATTTCAAAACTCTAAAACTCAATACATTTCAAGAACACTCATGAGCTCATAAACACAAAAATGGGAAAACTCTGAATCTCAATAATAAATTGCAAACTCATATACCATTTGAACAGGTTTTTCGCGCTGATCACGAATATGTAATTAGTTTTGCATTTGGTTCTGTATTTTGGTCGGATCGAACGGTTTTTTATTATGTATTTTATCCAATTTTTTTCCTGATTCTCATGAACCTTAACTTGTTTGATAAATTTAATTGCATATTTGGATTCAGGGTGAAAATCCAAGTCCAACAATATATAATTTGTAATTTATTTCATTGCTTTTGTGATTTCTAGATTTTTGCTCATGAATATTGTTAAATATGATGAACATTTCATGAGCTCATAAACACAAAAATGGCAAAACTCTGAATCTTAACAATAAATTGCAAACTCATATACCATTTGAAATGCTTTTTCGCGCTGATCACGAATATGTAATTAGTTTTGCGTTTGATTGTGTATTTTGGTCGGATCGAATGATTTTTCATTATGTATTTCGTCCATTTTTTCCCATATTCTCATGAACCATAACTTGTTTGATAAATTTGATTGCATATTTGGATTCAGGGTGAAAATCGAAGTCCAACTATATATAATTTGTAATTTATTTCATTGCTTTTGTGATTTCTAGATTTTTGCTCATGAATATTGTTAAATATGATGAACATTTGTGAAAGTGAAGAACATGTGTGATTTCCAGATTTAAAATCAGCAACCTTCATTGCCAACTCATCTCAGTTAAATGCCACATATGCTCCATTTGTGCCACATATGCGTTTTTGTAACGGAAAATTTTAAAAAGGGCAACGACGCAAACGTTTGTTAACATAAAGGACCAAATCATTACAAAAAAAACTTAAATGACTAACTTGTTATTTTATAATAACTTAAAGGACCTAGACAATATTTTTGCCTTATTTTTTTGAAAATACAAATTAAATAAAAATGATCAATAATCAATTATTTATTTTTATTGTTATTGAAAAAAATACATTTTTAAAAAATACAATTTATGCGGGTGGGGCGGGGCGGGTGCGGGGAAACCTGTTCCTCGATAGGGGTGAGGGCGGGGGACCAATTATTAGCCCCGACCGGGTTTAGGGGCTGGGCAGGTCTGGGTTTGGGAGGCGAGGGTGAGACTGGGTCTACTTAAACCTGCCCCTGCCCCGCCCCGCTGCTATGCCTAAGAGTGGAAATGACTGAAATTGAAATTTGCATAATGGAAACTTTACGGAATTAAAAGTACAAGGAGAAGATTGCAGAAAAAGCATATAAGTAAGACCATTTGATGTCATAAGCATCACCATTCACATTCATGATTTTCTTCATGTCCTAGGCTACATTTTGGAAAATTTTCAACGCCTTGTCTATCTTGGTTGCTTCTTCCTTAATTTGTTCATCTTCCTCTTCTTCCTTATAAGATGAGTCCTCCCCTATCACTCTATGCTTGATATGAACTCTAATTTTTTTCAGGGTAGTATAGACGGTCTTATGGTTTTTTGAGTCTTCTGTTTCCCTCATGGTTGTCAATGTTGAAGTTGGCCAGAAGATGCATGATGATTGGTTCATAGAGCAGCCCCGTAGATGGGATTTCTCTGCATCGGATCATGTGGTTTAATATACCTTCTACCTAATTGGTTGGTATTTCTGTGGTTAGGAGCCACATGGGTACTACATGTTCCTAACTATAAAGTTATGGTTTATGATCCTTGGGAACAAGATTCTAGTGAGAAGGTAGTAGAGGATTCTGACTTTGGGTTTTAGGTGAATGTATCCTATTGGTACCTTATTTTTTCCATAGGGTTTATTACAAGGGCATTTATTGCAGTAGAGTGTTTGAAGTTTTTAAATCCTATTAGTTTATCAAGGGTGTAGGTTATCCCTTTAATGGGCAGTTCAAAAATTCTTCCAAACTGATCCTAGTGAATTGTAATTTCCACTCCTCTTACGGATGTTCTCAGGGTGGTTCCTACAAATTTCAGGTTTAGGTATAACTCTTTTACTAGGTTTGGGAAGACCCTGTCGGGTATTTGGGTGAAGATGTCTTTGAGGGATACTTGACATATATGATGATAGGGCTTGTGGCTTTTCAAGATACTCGGTTCCAAGTACCAAGGTTGAGTTACATTCTTGGCTAGAAAAGTCATCTTTTCTTCTAGCTTGCGGTTTAATGAGTTTCGTTTTGGTGCTTCTCTAGATTTTTGGATTTAGGAGGGCATGGTGATACTTGTGATAGAGAAGTTCTCAAAAGAAAAGACGCAAGAAGATATGAATTTTAAGATGCAAATAATGGTAAAGGAAGAATTCCTATTTATAGTGTGCTTTATGAGGAATTCGTCAAATAATTCAGGCAAGTATTTATTGCAGATTGTGATGATTGAGAATCACATTAAAATCTTTCCAAAATGAGTCTGTCAATTGATTGGCTAACTCCTTTAATCGATTAGTAAATCAGATCTCTCCAGATTTTGTTCGTCAATCTTCAATGCTAAAATCTTCTTTGCTTGGAAGGTAAGTTTAGTTTGGATCTGATTTGAATTTAGGCGTGCCAAGCTTCTCCAATCGATTTCCACAATGCCAATCGATTTGGATTTTGAAGTCCAGTCTCCTTAGTGCGTCTTTGGACCTAGTTTTGGACGTGTTTCTTTTTTGTACCCCCATTTAGCATTATTTGTATTTCCTTTCTAAAACACTTGAAACACTCATCTTTTGGGTTAGAAAATAATTTATTTAGATAAGAAAAATAATAAATTCATTATTTTAAAGGTTTAATCAGAGTTTTCCGACTATTTCAACCTTAAAATAATATATACCTCTTTTACCAAGAATTCTTGATAAAAAGTTCCCCTTAAAGGGAATCGCCAATCAAAATATGGTGTGCCTTCTCTACACACTATTAGACGCGAGAGTTGGTAAAGACCATAAGATGATATAGCCCATTACAAACATATCCATTTAACTGATCATTAAGGATCATTGACCTTAAGATATTCTCAAGAACACTTGCTTTGATCGCAACAGTTGATGTTTTCCATCATTTCCCATCCTTGGATTAGAGACTTCATATACAATATACTTAAAAGTATACTCTGGATGTGCATAGCTCCATTAATAATTGTCAAACCTTCGAGATACAAAGCATACCTGCAAAACACTAAGGTTTCACCTTTGGTGCCCACATCTTCTTGGGCCTATGTGAATTAGTTCTAGAAGATCTAAGGTTGTTACTTTTAGATCCTTTTAATTTATAAAAAAAATGATTCTAAGTGACACATCTTTTTACAATTTGTGCATTTATGGATTGGAGATTCTTTTTCTTTTGATCTATACCTTTCCTAGAGTTTTTGTCCTTTTTAAATCCTAGTCCATTTTATTTAAGGAAGGCATTTGACTTGATAAGATTAAGTCAATCTTGTCATTTCCTTTAGTAAACTTACCTATGGTTTCACGTAAATCAGTTACTTCCTCTACAAGGGAGACACAACGTTTACATTCTTCTCTTGAGTTTCTAATCTTAGTTTTTTATATCTTGAAAGATTTATTAACTTCTTCAAGAGACTTTAACGATTCCTTAAGAACTAAGTTGCATTCCCTAAGTTTGTCATTTTCTTTAACTAATTGAGAACCCATTCTAGAAAATTGTTCGTAAGAAGGATTGGTTACCTTAACAGTATCTTCCTTGTAGGATGCATTTAAGAAAATTTTATCTTCTTCGTTGGAAGAGGATTATTTTACATTTCTCCCCGAGGTTGATGTCTTTCTTCTTCTTCTTCGTTTGAATATTGAAGAAACCTCTTCTTCTTCTTTACCGTTTATTGAGCATAAGGTTTCTTCATTTGATGTTGAATCTTCTAAAGATCGTTCAACTACTAAGTATGTTCTTTAAAGGAATATGCTGGAGTCGTATGATAGAAGTAAGATTAGGTTGATGATTCTTCGGATTTTACTTATGTTAGTTCTTGTAGTTGGCTGGAATTTTGGTAAAATAATGTGGATGTCATGGTTGATGTCTCAACATGAGTTTCTAACACTCTGGTTGTGTTAAGTTGTAAATGGTTGCAGATTCTGTGCTGATGTCAAATCCGATGTTAAGACATCAGGAGATAAACATCAGTCTGAGTTGTTTTATTAGGGTTGTGTGTTTCTGTTATTGGAGAGATATTCTGCTGAAGAGAGTGAGAGATTGTAGGTGAATATCTTGGTAAAGATATATTCAGTTGCAATCAGATTTGGAGCAGATCTTGTTGCTGTTTTTAAGACTAAAAGATATGAAGATTTAATTAAAGATTTGATTGAAGATTTAATTGAAGATCTATTTAGTAGCAGAATCTTCTGTAGATTTGTAGCAGTTAATATGCTGAGATTTAAAGCCCAAATCCAATTGGGAAAAAGTTATAAATAGAATGCTTGTAATCTAGAATAGGCACGGGTCCAAGATGTAGATCATTAGGGCTTAGTTTAAGTGAACCACTCGGGTTGTGAGATGGTCACTGTGTTCAAACTCAGAAACCTGTAGGTAATGAGTTTTGTATTGTTCTTGGAGGAAGCTTTGAAGCAACTCCAAGATGTGTCATATGAGTGTGTCTTCTATGTGATTGAAGAACTGTTGGAAATCAAGCTGTTGATGCAGTGGCAGAGATGTTGACTGCTAGACATCATTGCGATGATTGGGAGTGAGATGGAGTCTCTTATCTAGGGTGGACTTAGATAGAAGGGTCATTGGGTAGTGATTAAATTAGGTAGATTGTCAACTGGTTTGTTGAGTCTGTAATTTGATACTACTAATAGTGGACTTCCTTCCTGGCTTGGTATGCCCCCAGATGTAGGTTGTTGAACCGAACTGGGTGAATAATCCTTGTGTGATATTCAGTGCTTTTATTATCTTGTTCATACTGCAGATATTGATGTTGTGACATCACACTTAACATCACATATCTAATACCAGAATTTCAATTGGTATCAAAGCAGGCATCCTGTCTATTTCTGGATGAGATCTAGGGAAGATACTTTCTGGTTCATGAGCAAGGAAGATAGTTTTGCTGAGTTATGGACTTGGTCAGCTCATATAGTTGTTTGTTTGATCCCTTAAAGCGAAGGAAGGACTATTCATGACAGGGTATGTATTGGACCTGTCTGTTGTTATCAGGTGTGTAGCTTTGGTGGAGAACTGCTATTGTGAGTTTGATTTATTGGCACTTGGTTTATGGGATGGTGTGCAAGGATTATTGAGTAGTGCCTGAAGGTTGTTGAGGAGTTGTTGTGTGTTCCGCTGCATGGTATCTGATGTAACCCTGGTTGGTTCTTGTATCTTTGGTGGTGAGATTCTAGGAAGGTATTCTCTTAGAAAGACATTAGGGTTTGGTCTCCTTAGCAGGATATTCTATGATGTTGTAGTTTATGCAAGACAGCTTCAACCGTTTGGTTAGAGATGCCAAAGATACTTGAGGACTATCTCATATCTTTGTTTTGGGAAAGAAGTGATCAAAAGGTGAATGGATCTTATTAGAGACTGTATGACATGGAAGTTTAAGTTTTTTTAGAAGAAGAATATATTTCAAATCAGGCATTGAAGACCAATCTGTCCAGAACATTGATTCCTTCTTTATCAATTTTCTTGATGGTGAAAGAAAAGGATGGAGCCAAAGCAAAAGAGTATCACTGTCAAATCTTTCATACGGAAGTGAAGATCTTGATAAGTTATCTCTTAAGCTTAGTTGTGGTGACCTAATTAGGAGGATCTTCCTGGTTATGATGTCAAATGTAGTTCTGGTATATCTGAAGATGAATTCTTTTGTGAAGATACATGTTTCTGATCATGAACTGGAGGAAGTTTCATCAAGAAAGAAGCTGAGCTTAATATGTCAATTCTAATGTCTCGACATCGCGCTACACATCAGTAGTTTATGGTAAATGCTAAGTCAAAGACCTATTAGATTGTAGCTATTTTGAAGGATCATTGAAGCTATGAAGTTGAACAATTTTTGAGATGCTGTTCATAATGTCATAGCATTTCAGCTGGAGCTGGTTGAAGAAAAGGCAGTTATCTAGATAGCAGAAGAGAAGGAAATGATCCTTGTTTAAACTAAAATGTCTGAGGAAAATTTTATAGGGAAAATGCATCCAAGAGTCTGTGTGCAGTAGCAGTGTAAATCAGCCTGTGGTCAATTGGTGTCTGCATTAGTTGTATGGAATAAACTCTTCCAGTTTTGTGGCTTGAAGGATTGGAAGTAGCAGATTATCTATGGTATGTTTATGCAGAAGAATGGCAGTTATCACTCTTAAGTTAGACAAGAGGTCTGAACCTTGTGCTTATAAGAAGAAGCTTCTAGAAGAGTGTGTTATGCAAGTTACTGCAGTTTTGTTGGTCAGATCTTGGAAGTTGATATGTTCTCGTGTGTTCCCTACAAGAGATATGTGTGGATTAATTTGGTTGTAGTCTCTAAATTCATAGGAGATGTTTAATGTGATTTAGACTAATGTCAGAACTGATGTTGAAACATCATTTCAGTTCTTTGCTCAGGGTGGAATAAAAGATCAAGACACTGACCTAACTTGGAAGGCTTTTGTGGTATGAATGGTTGTCATAATGGTCTGTCATGAAGAAGATTCAGAAGATGTTGGAATCTGAAGAAGGGTTAAACCACAGGGATCAATTACTATTTGTGAAATTCACAAGTATTTAATTGATTATCCTTGAAAGACAAGATTAAGGATCTTCTGTCTATTGTTTTAACATCTTTTCATCAGAGGTTTGTAGAATCATGGGAGGGGTTCTACATTCGCTCATAAGTCGCCTAGGTGTTGACCTGGGATTATTGCTTAGCATCTGTTCCTAGAAAGTATTGTGAATGACTTGTCCAGATGGTGGTGTTGTTGAAGATGAAGATGGGAGACTATGAAGACATCATAATCTTGATGGTTACAGCTTGGATCAGTTTATTTCTGATCTAAGTGGTATGGAGCATGGTGTTTGCTCTAGTTGTGAAGGTCGAGGATAAGTGGCAGTTATCTCTGGCTTTCTACTGATGGCTCTACTAAGGGAAGTGACTTTCTTTAGTATTGCTATGGAGTAGTCTTGGACTACTTATTTTTTGAAGATTCAGATGTGGTAGGTTTGAAGTCTTTGGAGTTTCTAAGCAGGATGGAGGTTGTCTACTCAAACTTGATTGTTGAATCAAGTCTATGAGAGCATGGAAATCTGTTTCTGCAAAGGAAGGAGGTTCTTCTGAGTGGCAGAAAGTAGAGCTGAATTCAACAGTTGGATGACATAATGTTCTGACATCTAGCTTAACATCAAGAGTCTCAGCTGGTGATGTGGCACATCAGCTAATGATAGGGTGATCTACAGGAATGAACAATAGGATGCTTCAAAAAGATCGTTCTAATGCCAGTTTGCGAGAGCTGCAGGAAGGAGAAGATGCTACATGACCATGGCTTAGGGAGTCTAAGTGTGTTTGCTTTTGAGCAAGTGGAACATGTGACTTGAAGATCAAGCTACCTTGGTGGATCAATATATCTTTGTGAGAGTTCTGACAAACGTGAAAAAGGTCAAAATGTGGCATTTGGTTGTTTTCATATGAGGATTCATGAATGAGGTGATCAAACTGTGGCATTTGGTTGATCTCAGAAGTGGATTCGAAGAATCAAGATAATCAGAGTGTGGCAGCTGGTTATTATTGAGGATTGTCTTGGAACAAGTTACTCTTGGGCAGAAGGGTGATGAGTTGAAGACTCAAGGAGATTATTCTTCTTAAAGGTGGATGAGAGTTTAATTATCTAGTTCTTTGGATTACTATGCAATAGTTCTAACTTGTGTTGGGACATTATCTGGTTGAATATCCTTGGTGAAGGATGATTTTGTTCTGGTTCTGAAGCTTGGTGCATACATTATGCCTAAGGAGCGTCTACATAGTCATACGGGAGAATGATGAAGTAGAAGGTCTGCCTTGGATGGAGAATGTAGAGAAGACTGAAGTAGATCAGGTATTGATTGATTGGAAGTCTGAAGATGAAGAGTATGATAGGGAATGACTGCCTTTGGAGAAAGGGACAATGGTACCAAAATGCATGTGCTCAGCAAGTGTGCTCAAATGTTCATCTTCATCTAGAGCATTAGTTAACCATGACTGGTGGAGTACTTGTCTATGGATTTTGCTGCAAAGGTACATATATTGTGAAGATTGCATGATGATCAAGGTTGTGAAGAGTGGTTGAATCTTATGAGGATATAATGTCAGATAACATGTTATGACATTAGGTTGTTGGATGACATGTTGGTGTGGACATGAATGGTTCTAGCCATGTGAAGCTAATTGTTTGAATCATATGCGCACATGCTTCTGAGGAGAAGTCTGAAGGACAACTTTGGTTATGTATGAGAGAATTTATTTTTCTCTGTAGATTTTGGAAGAGCTTTGTGAGGGTCCTTGTTGATGGAGATGTCACACTTGTCTTGATGTGTGTAAGAGGAGTTTATTTAGAGTTCAGTGGAAGGAATTGTGTGTGTGCTTCAGAACTTGTGGATGATTGTGTGAAGCATTCCTGACTGGATGAATGAAGACTATGTCTGGATTTTCCAAATGTTATGATATACTGGTCAAGGAGCACCATTTGTGAAATATAATGGGAGAAATTATGTCTGTACTAGTGTGGTACTTGGATTGTTTGAGGATTAAGCATTATGTGAATGCGTTCAGCAGGTGTGTTGAACAGAGGGTGCGCTCTTGAAGACATGAAGATGAGTCTTATGTTTTCCATTCATTTAAGGTGTTCTTCTTGTAAAGGAGCACTGGTTATCTTAGATGGGGGGAGTTGATCTTTTGTTGAAGAAGTTGTTTATCAAGATTGTAATCTCAGACAAGATGTCGTGACATTGTGTTACTGGTGAAGTTCATGGTGTACTTGACAGTTTAGACCTGGTTTTATGGTGTCAGACAAGATGTCAATGGATTGAATCAGCAGTATACATTTACCCCAATGTTTGTTCAGCTATTAAGTCTGGATTTTGTTCTGAGTATGTTAGTTGTCAGATTCAGAGGGTGTCAAATTGTGGCTAAAAAAGGGGAGAGTTAGCCCATGTGTTGCCTAGTTTTGTTGGTATAGGCTTGAGGGGGAGTAATCGTGTTTGAACAGCTGGTATGATGGTTCTTGCTTTGAGGGGGAATTTGTTTTGTGCTGAGTTACTAGTTGTTGCAGCTGGTTGGTATTGCTGCAGGTTGTGCTGTGAATGTTAGTAAGTGTTTTTCCGCTGCAAGCTGAAAGTGTTTTAGCCAAAATTAGCCAAAGGGGGGGATTGTTAGTTCTTGTAGTTGGCTGGAATTTTGGTAAAACAATGTGGATGTCATGGTTGATGTCTCAACATGAGTTTCTAACATTCTGGTTGTGTTAAGTTGTAAATGGTTGCAGATTTTGTGCTGATGTCAAATCCGATGTTAAGACATCAGGTGATAAAACATCAGTCTGAGTTGTTTTATTAGGGCTGCGTGTTTCTATTATTAGAGAGATATTCTGCTGAAGAGAGTGAGAGATTGTAGGCGAATATCTTGGTAAAGATATATTCAGTTGCAATCAGATTTGGAGCAGATCTTGTTGTTGTTTTTAAGACTAAAAGATATGAAGATTTTATTGAAGATTTTATTGAAGATTTAATTGAAGATCTATTTAGTAGCAGAATCTTCTGCAGATTTGTAGCAGTTAATATGCTGAGATTTAAAGCCCAAATCCAGCTGGGAAAAAGTTATAAATAGAATGCTTGTAATCTAGAATAGGAACGGGTCCAAGATGTAGATCATTAGGGCTTAGTCTAAGTGAACCACTCGGGTTGTGAGATGGTCACTGTGTTCAAACTCAGAAACCTGTAGGTAATACAGCTGGGAAAAAGTTATAAATAGAATGCTTGTAATCTAGAATAGGAACGGGTCCAAGATGTAGATCATTAGGGCTTAGTCTAAGTGAACCACTCGGGTTGTGAGATGGTCACTGTGTTCAAACTCAGAAACCTGTAGGTAATGAGTTTTGTATTGTTCTTGGAGGAAGCTTTGAAGCAACTCCAAGATGTGTCATATGAGTGTGTCTTCTATGTGATTGAAGAATTGTTGGAAATCAAGTTGTTGATGCAGTGGCGGAGATGTTGACTGCTAGGCATCATTGCGATGATTGGGAGTGAGATGGAGTCTCTTATCTAGGGTGGACTTAGATAGAAGGGTCATTGGGTAGTGATTAAATTAGGTAGATTGTCAACTGGTTTGTTGAGTCTGTAATTTGATACTACTAATAGTGGACTTCCTTCCTGGCTTGGTATGCCCCCAGATGTAGGTTGTTGAACCGAACTGGGTGAACAATCCTTGTGTGATATTCAATGCTTTTATTATCTTGTTCATACTGCAGATATTGATGTTGTGACATCACACTTAACATCACACATCTAATACCAGAATTTCAACTTATACTACTTTGAGTAATTGAACTAGTTCATTCAATTTCTCTACAATTTCCTTCTTTCTTGATTTTTCATGAAATTCATAAAGACTCTTATCTTTTGATTTAAGAGTTGGATTAGACTTCTAATTCTGAACTCTTAGACATTGGTTAGTGACAAAAGTTCCAATATAATTCCTAATATTTCTAAATTTTGAAAAGCATTTAAAAGTGATATTTTCATCTTTTTCGCCTCGTGTGTTCATCTTCTCTTGTTCGATACTTGGAGAAACTCCATATATCACTTCAAGAGTATTCCACATTTCTTTGGAGTTATTACACCGATGAATATATTAAAATTTACTATCATCTAGAGACATAGTTAAAAAGATATAAGTTTTAAAATCTATCTCAAACTTCCTCTTTTCTTCTTTGGTCTAGAGGGAATTGAGTTTATCTACTACTTTTTTATTTACTTGGTAAGTAGGAATAAAGAGACTATTTATTATTATTTCCCATAGTTCATGATTAATACTTAGAAGAAAAATGCTAAACCTAACTTGCCAATTATTAAATCTACCATCATTAAAAAGGTGGTGTGTTTAGAAAGGTTCTGTTGTTGGAAGTAACCTTCTTCCTGATACGATTAGTCCTTAAACACGAGTTAGGCTCTATTTCCATTTGTTAGACATGTGACATCCCATATACAAGGATGGTGAATTGTGTGGTTCTGAATAAACATAGTTTTTAAAAAACTTTTCGGTTTAGATTCAGAGTTTAAAAACATTTTAATATTTAATAAGTGGGAAGTAAATTGAAAGAAAATAAATTACCGAAATGTAAAGAGTTAAGGGGAAAGAGGAACACCAAGAGTTATACACATTTAATCAAGAAACGACTTAGTCATATCCCCGAGAATTAATCTTGAGAGTATCCATTAAATTTAAGAGATTTTAGCAGGTGATACTCACGAACCCTCCTTATACAAGGAAAAATGAAGTTTAAGGTTGACTTCCAACCAAACAGTGAACGACGGAGTGAAGCGGAGATTTTTTCTTCCAAACAGCATATCGAAGTTATTAGTCTCCTTTCCACATAACATATCGAATCGTATAGTCTTATTTTCATGAGAATCTTGGAGCGGTTAGTCTTCAATCTTCTAAATAAACTTTGTGACCTTTTATCACTAGAATGAGCTCGCGAACCTTAAACCTTGGTTTTACCACGGGATAACTAATAACCTAAGATATTTTAACACCGAGATAATCTCGAACCTTAGCAAGATTTTAATACTGGGCTAAACTTTAACCTTAACTTGGTTTTACCACGAGCTAACCAAGAACCTATGGAAGCTTTTATCATGGGCCGAGCTTTCGAACCTAAATAAGGTTTTTTTTTAACACAATCCCTAAACCAAAGCTTTTGTGGGTTTAACTTTTAACCCAGACAATTCCTAATATGATAAAGTGTTCAACCAAGGTATATATAACATTCTCTTGGTGAACTTACAATACTACCCTTCCTAAAATACAATTTCTCACTCGCAAAATGACTTTCTCGAAAAGTACTACAACTAAATAATTAGTGAGAGAAAGTGAAAGAAAAGTTTTTAGAGAGAGAGAGAGAGAAGTATGAAATGAAACTCGGTTCTGGATATTTTGAAATGAAACTCGTTTTAAAGGCTTTTTATGACATGTCAATCGATTGGAAGGATGTGTCAATCGATTGGTTTTCTCCTTTACAATCGATTACCAAGTTAAAAATGGAAAGAAAAGATATCTGGCCGTTACCCATAATTAAGATAATGTCCTAACCGATTAGGGCACATTTTTTAAATATCCCAATAGATTGGAATAAGGTGCCAATCGATTTTCCGAGACAAAAACTTGTGCATATCACTTTAGACGGCTTCCAACTAATCTAACACGACTATTAGATTTTTTTTTAGGTACTTCTTTGAGAAAAATCAGTTTAAGAAATGTTTTCGTGTATGTATCATTAAGTCGTGTACTTTTATAAAGACACCCTTATGCATTACATAGATTTCAATCAGGCTACTTAGGGCTTTCTTATACTTCAAGACTTAATACGATAACTTCCTTATTCTAGACATTTGCTTGAGTTTACTTGAGATGAGGATTGAGTTAACTTCCATTAGGCTACCATCATCGGATAATCAAATCCAACAAACCCTAATTATTTGGTTTGCATCTTTAACCGCTTGACCACACATGCTTGACTTGTCATCATCACTTTTCATCTTTAGAAAAAGGTTGCCATCATCGAAAGTAAAATAGTTGTCCTTATTAAAAGCATATCATCTTTATAAACAAGGTTCTATATTCTCTCCCTTTTTGATGATGACAACACATCTCCTAGGGGAGGGGTAGAGAAAATAACACATGTGTTTGGAGTAATCAAACTCCTCGCGAGTTAAATAGAGAGTATACTCCACTCCCCTTGAGAGTATACTTCTCCCCATTTGTCGAAATCAAAAAGGTAGGGAAAGATGCAATGTGAAAAATATATATGCATACATAGGTGAGTAAGAATTTAAGAAAAGGAAAACACTGTCTTATTCAAATATAACAAGATACTTAAAATTCAAAGTACAAGAGTGGAAATTACAGAAAGTGAAATTTGCATAACATAAATTTTATAGAATTAAAAATACAAGGAGAAAGAATGCAGAAAAAGCATATAATTAAGATCGTTTGATGCCATAAGCATCATCATTCCTAGCCATGATTTTCATGTTCTAGGCTAGACTTTGGAAAATTTTCAACACTTTGTCTATATTGGTGTCTTCTTCCTCAGATGGTTCATCTTCCCCTTTTTCCTTAAAAGACGAGTCTTCCTCGATCACTCCATGCTTGATATGAACTCTAATTTCTTTCAGGGAAGTATAGGTGATCATATGGTTTATTGAGTCTTCTTCTACCTCTATGGTGTCAATGTTGAAGTTGGCCATAGGTTGTGTGATGATTGGTCCATAGGGTATCCGTGCAGTGGGATTTCTCTGCATCGAATCATGTGGTTGAATATAATTTCTACCGAATTAGTTGAAATTTCTTGGGCTAGGAGCCACAGAGGTACTACATCTTCCCTAACTACAAAGCCATGGTTTATGATCCTTGGGAGCAGGATTCTAGTGAGAAGGAAGTGGATGATTCTGACCTTGGGTTTTATGTGAATGGATCTAAAGGGGACCTTCTTCTTTTCCATATGGGGTATTACAAAGGCATTGATGGTAGTAGATATCACTCAAGCTACTTAGGGCTTTATTATACCTCAATACTTTGTCAGATAATTTCCTTTTTGTAGACACTTGCTTTAGTTTACTTGATATGAGGCTTGAGTTAACTTCCATTAGGTTGCCATCATCGAATAGTTAAATCCAACAAACCATAATTATTTGGTTTGCATCTTTAACCACTTAACTGCCTATGCTTAACTTGTAATCATTTGTTTTCATCTTTAGACAAAGGTTGTCATCATCTAAAGTAAAATATTTGTCCTTATTAAAAGCATATAACTTGCAAAACAAAGTTCCACATTCTCCCCCTTTTGATGATGACAACACATCTCTCAGAGGAGGTGGTAAAGAAAATAACGTGTATGTGTTTGGAGTAATCACACTCCTCCTGAGTTAAACAAAGAGTATACTCCACTCCTTTTGAGAGTATACTTATCCCTTTGTTGTCAAAATAAAAAAGGCAAGGATAACATACATATAAAAAAGGATAAAATAAAAAAGGAAACATGCATTGCGAGAAATACAAATATGCATACATAGGCAAGTAAGCCTTTAAGAAAAGGATAACACTATCTTATTTAAAGATAACAAAATAATTAGAATTCAAAGTACAATAGTGGAAATTACTGAAATTGAAATTTGCAGAATGAATATTTTACCAAATTAAAAGTACAAGGGGAAGATTGCAAAAAAAGCATATAAGTAAGATCATTCGATTCTATAAGCATCATCATTCCTAGCCGTGGTTTTCTTCATGTCCTAGGATAGATTTTGGCAATTTTTCAACAACTTGTCTATCTTGGTGTCTTCTTCCTCAGTTGATTCATCTTCCCCTTCTTCCTTAGAAGACAAATCTTCCTCTATCTCTCCATGCTTGATATGAACTCTAATTTCTTTCAGGGAAGTATAAGTGATCATATGGTGTGTTGAGTCTTTTGCTTCCCCCATGGTGTTAATGTTGAAGTTGGTAAAAAATTATGTAATGATTGGTCCATAGGGCAGCCTTGTAGATGGGATTTATCTCCATTGGACCATGTGGTTGAATATACCTTCTACCCAATTTGTTAAGATTTCTTGGGTTAGGAGCCATAGGGGTACTAGATATTCCCTAACTACAAAGTCATGGTTTATAATCCTTGGGAACATGATTCTTGTGAGAAGGTAGTGGAGGATTCTGACCTTGGGGTTTAGGCAAATGGATCTGAAGGGTGCCTTCTTCCTTTCCATAGGGTTGACTACAAGGGAGTTTATGGAAGTAGAGTGCACTCAAGCTACTTAGTGTTTTCTTATACGTTAAGACTTTGTCAGATACTTTTTTCTTGTAGACATTTGCTTGAATTTACTTGAGACGAAGCTTGAGTTAACTTCCAATAGGTTTCCATTGTCGGATAGTCACGTCCAACAAACCTTAATTATTTGGTTGGCATCTTTAACCGCTTAACCGCATATGCTTGACCTGTCATCATCAGTTTTCATCTTTAGACAAAGGTTGTCATCATCAAAAATAAAATTGTTGTCTGTGTTAAAAGCATATTACCTCCAAAACAAGGTTCCATAACACACACACACACACACACACACACACACACACACACACTCACACTTCCGAGGACAGAACAAAATATTAGTGTTACAAATGGAAAAGTCCTTCAGGTGCGGTAGAGCAAGATGAATCTTCAAGGTTAGCACACCAACACTCAAGTTAGTGAAATAAGAGAGATGTAGTTTGCAAGAGTGAGTATATGAGAATACATGTTATGACGTGTGACAAGACATATATATAATAAGAAATTAAAATCGTCTTCGCTTGGTCGAACGTGAGTCGTAGGGAGCCGTTTCATCATATCTGGTAGTGGTTAATAAATTGATAGCTAGGATCAAGTTCTCCCTCTCTGACGAGATTCCACCTATTTGTTAATCTTCTGTGATAATACTTTGAGTCAAACCTGTATTACTAAACCTTTGGCTGACTCTAGGGGTGGGAATAGGCTGGGCCGAGCTAGACTTTGCCAAGCCTGAGCCTGGTCTGCTAAAAAATTCAAAGCCTAAGCCTGGCCTGTAGCCTATCATAGGCTTATTTTTAGGCCTAAGTCTGGCATTTTCGAAGGCCTGATTGGCCGACTAGCCTATTTAAAAGCCTACTTTATTTGAACCTTTATAAATAAGAAATTCAACTAATGTTAAATAGACTAACAAATTAAAAGATCAATGAGACTAAATGTTTGTTTTCATTGTCTCATTTAAGTTTACCTATAAGCATAAGTTTGGTGATACTATTTGTTGGAGAGAACTTATGAAAAAGACTTATGACAACAACTTATGATGTTGTTTATAAGGTTTTTTCAACTTATTTTCATAAGTTTTTCAAAATAACTAAGCTTTATTTTCATATTTTAATTTAAAGTATAAAATACACTATAATAATAATAAATTTATTGAGTTTTTTTTTAAATAGGCCGGCCCGATAGGCTTAAAAGGCTTTTCTTACGGCCTGTGGCCTAGCCTCTTTAGCTAAATATGCTTATAAAAAAGCCTAGACCTTTTCTATTTAAGAAAAAACCTGGCATGGCCTGGACCTATGTAGGCTAGGTCGTAGGCCTCTGTTAGTTGGTCTGGCATATTCCCACCCTTAGCTGACTCGAAATATATATACTCTGAAAAAGATTCTTTTGAACAAAGTCTAAACAAAATTTAAAAGATCTCTCAAAAATACAAATATGTTATAATAAAAAAAACCGCATAACTCAATTGGTTAAGGTTAGAAAACTCAAAAAAGCAATATCCCAACAAGCCTATTAGACCAACTCCAACGGTTGGTTTTTCAACTTGTAGCTCCAGCTTGGCAATGAAAAAGGAGAGTTTTTCAACTTTTATGCTACATGAAGTTTGACATGCTGTCAAACGCTTTAAAGACATGCACCGTTTCTTTGGAGTTGGTTTGAATATAATAATAATATAATGAAAAGTTAATTAAATTAAATAATAATAAAATTCAAAATAAATGTTATTGAAAATTAAATGCAAAGTTCCTCCAACAACTCTTTTTTCCAATGGCTACTTTTTTTTTTCTTTTTTTAATACTTTAATTAATTATAAATAAACCAATATGAAAAATTGTACACACAAATTTTCTCTCACACTTTTATTTTCTCTCACAATTTCATCATTTTACTCTTTATTTGTAAAATTTTGTCTTACAATTTCATCCTTTTACTTCAAATTAAAATTGTTTAGGCCAAATGGATCCTAATCATTTTCATTATCAACAAGCTATGTTTAATTACATGCAAAATTATCAAAATCCTAATCCTCAAAATTCTCAAATTCCATCGGTGTCAACAAACCCCACCATATTTTTTTCGTCACCAAACAATCCAAATATATTTCCTAGACCTGAAGTTCCGCCATTTTCTACTCAAGTTGGTGTTGAAAAAGAAGAAAGGGTTGTCGTTAAAAAAAAATCTCGAGAGCAATTTACAAGGGATGAGGATATACTTCTTATCCAATCATGGCTTAATGTTTCAAAGGATCCAATTGTGGGAGTTGATAAAAAAGCTGAGAGTTTTTGGTATAGAATCGCTGCAAATTATAACCAGTATCGCGGACAATCGCGGGAAAAGTTAGGGGGGCAATTAAAATGTCGATGGCATCGAATAAATGACTCGGTTCAAAAATTTGTTGAGTGTTACAAACAAGCTGTTAATGGAAAGAAAAGTGGGACATCAGAGAACGATGTCATGGCCGCTGCACATGCTTTTTTTACTCAGGATGACGGTACAACATTCAATCTTGAGTACGCATGGCAATTGTTAAAAGATGAACCTAAATGGATGGGAGAATCGATTGGAAGTTCTTCAAAAATAACAAAGACTTCTACTAATACGGCATCATCGGCTAACCCAGATACACCTTCAAGTAATGAGTTTAACTCATCATCACCAAAGGAGCGTCCAATGGGACAAAAAGCAGCAAAAAGGAAGGGTAAGGCAAAGGAAATTCCAAATGCAACACAAGATGCAAGGAATAAAAGAGCAGTAACAATGGAAAGACTAGAGCAATGTAAGGGGGACGAGATAGAATTAAAGGTAGTGTAAATGATGATGAAAGACACTTCTACTATGAGCGATAGTCGATGAGATATTCATGAAAAATATTGTAATAAGATGAAAAAATATATATGGAATGTAGTTAGTATCACTTATGTAAAATGGTCATTAGTACCACTTTAATTTATCATAACCTATGTAAAATGGTCATTAGTACCACTTTAATTTATCATAACCTATGTAAAATGGTCATTAGTACCACTTTAAATTATAGTAAATATTATGTTATTCAAACTAGTCATTATTCAAACTAGCTGTTATTCAAACTAGCCGTTATTCAAACCATTATATATACCACCACTTATGTCATTGTTTTCTCATTCTCATCTTATTCTTCTCATTTTTCTCTCATTCTTTACTCACTAAATGAATTCAGACAATTCAGATAATTACGATCAAGAATTTTGGGAGTTGGTTGAAGAAGAATTTATGGACGACAGTGATGAAGAACAACGGCTTCAGAATGAACGTTGATCTAGAAGAACAACGGTAGATCGAGGTCGTGAAGAAGGGCACAATTGATTATTCAATGACTACTTCTCAGAAAACCCAGTATACACAGATGTTCAATTTCGAAGAAGGTTCAGAATGCATAGGCATGTATTTCTTTGAATTGTAGATGCCCTTGGAAATCATGATGAATATTTTCAAATGAGGGTTGATGCAACTGGTAAAATGGGTCTTTCACCATTGCAGAAATGTACATCTGCTATTCGTATGCTGGCGTATGGGTCTCCTGCTGACCTTGTAGACGAATATGTTCGAATCGGTGAAAGCACTTCAATTGAGTGCTTACAAAGATTCGTTAAGGGCGTGAATGTTGTATTTGGGGCTGAGTATTTGAGAAAGCCTAACAACACTGATGTTGAACATCTTTTACAAATTGGAGAGTCACGTGGCTTTCCAGGTATGTTGGGTTCTATTGATTGTATGCATTGGGTATGGAAAAATTATCCTGTTGCATGGAAAGAACAGTTTTGTCGAGGTGATCATGGTAAGCCCACAATCATGCTTGAAGCAGTGGCATCACAAGACTTATGGATTTGGCATGCTTTTTTTGGTATTGCAGGTTCAAACAATGACATTAATGTGCTAAACCAATCCAACGTGTTTAACGATATTTTGGAAGGACATATGCTCCTAATGTGCAATATACAATTAATGGGACACCATATAATATGGGGTATTATTTAGCAGATGGTATATATCCTGAGTGGGCTACATTTGTCAAGACCATTTCAATGCCACGGGGAGAAAAGAAAAAATTATTTGCTCAACATCAAGAATCGGCTAGAAAAGATGTGGAACGGGCATTTGGAGTGCTTCAATCTCGATTTGCAATTATACGTGGCCCAGCGCGTGCCTGGCACATGGACACCCTCAAACATACCATATATGCCTGCATCATATTGCATAACATGATTGTGGAAGACGAACAACATACATATGGAGGTAATTTTGATTACTCTTATGATAATGTGGATATCAACAACTCAACAACTGAAACATTTAGCGGTCATCATCCGAATCTTGCAACAAGACTACAAAGAAGAGCAAATATTCGTGAAAAACAAGTTCATCGTAAACTTTAAGGAGATCTAGTCGAATATATTTGGGAATGTTTTGGACATGAAGATGATGAAATTTAAGTTTGATTAATTATGTGATGTTATTTATTTTTATTGTTTTTAATTATATATCATGTATTTGAGATTAATTTTAATTATCATTTTAAATTATAAGTTTAATTTGAATTTTATTTATTTTATATCAAATTTAATTTAAATAATTAAAATTATTATTTTAATTAATATAAAATTTAATATGAATAAAATATTAATATATAAAGTAAAGTTGTGGAACCTATATGAGTTCTTCAGAATTGCACCTAGTTGAGTTATTTCAAGCTAACGTGGTTTAATAGATCCCACAAAAAATTCAAAAATAGATTCACAGTTGGAGATGCTCTTAAGATACGGTGTCTAAACAATAATTTCAGTTTAAATTTAAAAAAAAGTGATTCCCAACAAAATCAATTAATCCTGCTTTTCTTTTACCTAATATTTAAGAAATCAAATTTTATTTCAAAACAAAAATAAAAAGACACGAGTGTGGGTAAAAACAGGTTCCTTATCTAGAATGATAATTGTGGTTGTATCATCGTGCACTTCAGTTCGTTCTCTCCTTCGTAAGCTTTAACATTTTTCAAAATCACCATTCAATCGAATCCCAATCGAATCTAACAATGAACATGTTAGCATCATCATCATCAATGTCTCTTCAACCAAACATGCTTCTTCATCCCTCAATTTCAATTCCATCGATTCGACCCATCAAAACCAACTACATTAAGATGAAAACAAACCGTTTTACTGCTTCCGCTGTTGCTGTTGCTGAAGATTCCGTTTCTTCAGAGTCCTCTCCTTCTCTCCAGACTCCGCCTCAGTCTCAGTCTAAGGTTTTCACTCTATCTCTATGCACTTAATTATAACTTTTTTCAAAAGGGTTCAGAATTTTGAACTTGATTACGGTGTTCTTTGATTTTTGTGTGTAATTTTTTGAATGTGTAAGTTAGAGATATAGATACACACCTGTTGCATATTGTGTTCTATTTTTAATGTATTCAGCGTCGATGTCGTGTTTCCAATGTAGTACTTTATAGACTGTGTTTTGTATTTTGATGAATACACATTTTATTGTAATTTTTCAATGAGAATGTTTAAAAGGGGTGCTGAAATTTTAGGATATTGTTATATTTGACATTTCAAATCTTCGAAAAAATGAGGTTTGGTTTCACTTTTGAATGAGTTAATTGATTCTGGTGTAGAATTGATTTTGACATGTTGGTTTGAATGCTCTATAGAAGTTGATTTTGTGATGTTTGAATGTTAGAAACAAATGAACATGAGATAACAAACATGTACCGTTCTATTCCACTGTGTACCACCGATCCAAACATACCCTGAGAGGAAGGAGCGAAATACCTCATTGTTAACTCAACTACAATGGCAGATTGGATAAACGTATCCACAAGTGGTTATGGAAAAAGAAATTTGAAACTAATCTCTTGTTGCAATAACAATGAGATTCGATAAAATTCCACGCATTTTACTGCTTCTGCTGATGTAACTGAGGATGTCAATTTTATTTCGCTTAAAAAATAAATTTTAATGTCATTGTGATTCCAATGAGAATGTTTAATTGTTGTGATGGTTGTTGTGATGTAGAAACTAGGAGTTGTTGTGAAACCAACCTATAAACCAAGACTCGTGTTGAAGTTCGTTTGGATGGAGAAGAACATTGGTATCGCACTCGACCAAATGATACCTGGCCACGGAACGATTCCTCTAAGCCCTTACTACTTTTGGCCAAGGAAAGACGCATGGGAAGAGCTCAAGGAATTGCTAGAGAGTAAGCCATGGATATCTCAAAAGCAGATGATTATTCTTCTCAATCAAGCCACTGATATTATCAATTTGTGGCAACAAAGTGGTGGTAATTTTTCCTCCTAAGACTCAAATCTAGGATATTCCAAACAATGTTTTTGTTTTTGTATCAATAGGATGTTTCGCCTTTTTAATATTATGGCTTATCTGTTGTATTCTATTTGCTGTTACTATGTACACCAGACAAGTACCAAATTCTTTTAGATGAACAATGAAATTTCTTTATGATGAAAATCTGATTTTCTAATTGTAATTTGTGTCCATGCTTAGTATTGCTATAAACCATTTTATGATTGTAATGTTTGAATATTCACTGTTCGGTCTGCAAAAGCTTTATAGCTTTATGTTAAGAAAGTTTATCGATTTCTGCTACTTGTTGGACTTAACCTGTTGCTAGATGAAACATTACATGAACTGTGTTGCTTGGATTCGTTCATTCTATTCTTCATCGTATCTCGTTCGACAATGTAAATCATCTTACCACATGTATTCATTCACGTGTTAACTAATCCAAAAACTCTTATATGTTCCTAGAATAAGATAAGCTTGGATACAATTTTTGTTGAATGCATTTGTCAAATTTTCATCTAGAACTGTTTATACAACATTTGCCTTAACAACTTTTGGAACGGTTAAGCACATAAACCTAAACATGAACAACATTGTGTAAGCTTTCTAAACTCAGAACAAACAGATTTGAGTTATTGTTGAGTTGATCAACACATGACTCAAAATGGTGGCACAATATCCGAAAGTTCTGTCTTGTGTTACACTTGTCAAATGCTTGCTAAGGTTGTTGCTGTCTCAAGCATCCAGAGTTTTGGGGGGCATAGTTTAAAAAATAAGCCAAGAGGAATGACACTCACATCACAGGCATGTCTACTACATCAAACCAACTTTTATGTGGGGGTCGAAAGCATCTGTTTTGCACTATTCTTGTGTTACCGAGGCTGCACCGGTCTTGTACGGCCTCTCTAGAAAAGAAGGATATCTCATCTGCCTTTCGATATCCTCCAATGATTTCACGTTGCCGTCGGAATGTTACTGGAGATAGCCCTGCAAGTTACAGGTATTGCGAGCTGTTGGATGCCACTGTCGTTCTATTGGGGGTAAACTAGGAATGCATTTCTGGACTACTGCATCTTTTTTCTTTTTATCTTAACTAACATAGAGTGCATTTGTGTTGCGGCATATGTCCAAACAGCAGACGGGTAAGGTGGAATATGCAAGGAAGTTTGCCCTTACATTTCTGTTACTATTTATTGAGCAGTGATCTTGTTTATTTTTGCTTATAGTTTTCAGATCAACAACTTTCTTATATCAAGAGATTTTCCATAAGAATGATAGTTTATAGTTGTTCTGATTTCAAAATTTTACCAATACTTCTCTTAGCATTCATAACCTTTGTTTGTGATTATTTAGGATCACTGGATTTCATCATTATTCTAGTTTTTGTCCAACTTAGATTTTTATCTCCAAAAATACTAAAATTTGGCCCCAATTCCAAGCCTGAAGAGGAAATATATAAAATTAGGGAATTGATCTTAACACCCTTAGGAATTCTCCCACACCATCGTAAAAAGATTAAAATGACCACAACATTCGGAAATGCATTTTCAGACGCACATTTTCCACGCACAACTGAGGCAAAAATGGTAAGAAACTATTATTCTGTTAAAATTTGATCCAGAGATGCATCTCCCTATGCACAAAAGGTATATTCGGAGATGCATATCTGTAACCCCACGTAGTTTATTAGTTAGTCATATTTTCGGAGTTGTTAGATCAAACCAGAAACAGGTAGAAACAATGATAGAATGGAAAACCAATATAAATTAACTTCAAAATAAACATTACATACATAAACATTACATAAATTCAACATTACATGTTATTAAAAACGCGTGATTCGGGATGTTGCAACATTCTTATAATATCTTCGGTTGATCTTTGACTTGTAGCATCCACCTCAATCGGACCCTTTGTTGAGTAACAGTAATAGGTACTTGAAGATGGTTGGTTTATACCTGAGTGAATCGCACACTCAGAGATACAACAGAGTCGCCACCGAACTTTATTTTGTCCCAAAGAACAGGGAAAATATCGATAAAACCCTAGGGGAAGAGAAACGGGAACGGGGGTCGGTTATGCGAAAGGAATGTACTAGCACCTAACGCATCTGCCGTACTCGACGGGAACCATTTTCCTTGCTTCTAGGCTTGGATGGGTTATCTATCTAAAGGCTTCTAGCTAAAAGAAAAAGGAGAGAGAGAGAGAGAAAGGGAAAAAAGAAAGAAAAGAAAGAAGGTGCTCGCGGAGGATTATGGCCCTCGTGCCTACGTACCCTCATGGTGCAATGAGGAAATTAGAGCGTCGTAGTTCATGGAACCAGGGGACAGAAAGAAAGGAAGAAAGGGAGAAGGAAAGAAAGGTGGAAGTGTGCTCGCCAAGACATTGCGTCTCGTGCCTACGTATCTGACATTCAAAAGAATGCAGAATCAGAGCTTCCGTAGTTCAGGGGACTACGGATAACAAAACAAGAAAGAAACAGGGAAACAAAAGGAGTGGTATCAAAACCAGGAGCAAAAGTGAAAGAAAACTCTACTGGGGGAAGACCACGCAGTAAGAGCGATTGTACAAGAGAATAGAAAAAGAATGGTGTTAGAACCAAGAATGAAAGAAACTCCGCAGGGGATAACAAAGAGGATTAGTGTCGAAACCAAGGAAGTAAGAGTGAAATGAAAAGAAAAGGCTCCGCTGGGGAGAGGAAAGATCAAAGAACTACTAGGAAGAGAGGGTAAGCGACCCGGCTGGGGATTCAAACAAAAGGATGGCGTCAAAACCAAGAAGAAAGGGAAACCCGATATATTAACTGACTGACAGTGGTTAACCGACGAAAGAGAGTAAGACTCTGACAGGAAAAGAAGTTGGTGTCAACAGACGGACTGTGATAAACCAAGAGCGAGAGTGATGAACCAAGAGAAGGTGTTTGACTCTGAGGGGATATCGTTATATTAACTGATAAACAGTTGTTAATCGAGGAGACAAGGATTGCAACTCTGTGGAGATAGAGAAACATTGGTTCTAACAGAGAAAACTGTGATTAACCAGAAGAACGGGTGTAAGACCGATCGAAGGTCGTAACCCAAAAGGGGTGTTGGTATTGACTGAACAAACAGCATTTAACCAACAAAGAAAGGGTATTGAACCAAAAGAGGTTGCTAACCGCTTGGGGGTTCGGTTTTTTTAACAGAACACTGTGATTAATCGAAAAGAATGAGTGATTAACCAAGAGGAGATGATTAACTCAAAAAGGGGTTCAGTATTTTAACAGACGGACTGTGGTTAACTGAAGAAAATGGTGATTAACCGAGAGAAAGTGATTAACCCAAGAGGAAACTCAGCGTTTTAACAGACAGACTGTGGTTAACCGAGGAGGAGTGCAAATTGGTGTTTTAACTGACAGACAGTGATTAACCAAACAAAGGGAGAAGAACCAAAAGAAGGTTGTGAACTCCGGGGATTATCGGCTTTAACAGACAGACTGTGATTAATCGAAGAAACAGAGTTGAGACTCTTCTGAGGAATCAAGAAACAACGATTGACCACAAGAAGAAAGGAATACTGAAACAAAGAGAGTTTGCTAGTACAAAACAATGATCTTAACCAAGAAGGCGATTGATCAAAAGAGGGATTGGAAAAGATTGAGTGATCAAAGATCGACTCGACTGGGAAAGGGGATACACTATAGCCTGGGGATAGAGGTGACTAAGCCAAGCACAGGGTCATTCGTCCCCTACCTGAAGTAGTCAAAATGAGAGTAGGAATTCTCCCTTCTCATTCCTTCTCTAACACATAGAGTGTAATGCAGAAGTTGAAACAGACAGCACAACAGCTCCAAGTTGTACAGTGCTCCAGTGCAAGGCGTAGCGTGAAACTTCAACTCCTCAGGGGAAAAGAAAGAACCAGCTCTAAAGGAAGCCTAAAGAGAGGGAAAGGGAAGATCGATTAATCGAAACAAGGTTTCAATCAATTAATCAAGGGAGAACCATGCTAACAACTTTCCAAAGAGAATGGAAAGTCATTAAAGCAAAAAGGTGTGAATTAATGATTATACAAGATTAAGTTTATCCATGAAGAATAAACTTAATACAAACCTGAAATGAAAGGTACAAAACAGTGCCAAATGATCATCAAAATGCCACACAAAATCATGTATCATGTGAACAAAGATAGTGCAAGAAGGATTATGTTCATACAATGCTAAGAATATGAAACAAATGAATAATCGAAAATGTGCATCGAAAGTTCATGAATATGTTTCAACCAGAAGTGAAATGACACTTAAAACATCCATAAAATCAAGCATGATAATCAATGGAAGTTAGAAGGGAGAAAGTATGGCAAACACCCTTGAAAAATGCAAGAAAAATAACATTCTGGCACAATGTTAATCGGTTAACCCTTTGGTTAAACGGTTAACGATTTGAAAATCAGCGTTTTTTAGTGAAAAATGAACTGGTTAATCGATTAACCAAATGGTTAACCGATTAACACTGCAACAGTGGCAAAAATAACAGTAAAAACAGCTTTTCAAAAGTAGTTTTCAACACATAATCACTTATCCACACTTCCACATGCTATGGTATGATTTTTGTGCACGAAAATTACATCATGTAAGCACAATTAACACAAATTGCAAGCATCAATCATGGAGATCAAAGATCAATCAAAAGTATGGCAAATCAAATCGAAAACAATTGAAATTACATCGGAAATGCGCGGAAACAACTAAAACAGAGAGTAAAGTATGATCCACCAACCTACAAGGCTGAGATGTGCCTTGGTAATTGTTGCAAAGTGTTCTTGGCCAGAAAATTAAAGAGAACCAGAGGAAACTCCAATTTTGATGGCGAAACGCGTCGAAATCGAGCAAAATACGATAAAGCTCCAAAATGCGAATTCTAACCGTTGAAAGTTGCAGAAAATACTCAAGATTAATCCACAAGTTGAAATACCTCCAGAAATCCAAATATCAAAAGCAAGAATGGTGAAGGTTAAGCTCTAGAAATAATCACTTTTAGTGTAAAAGTGATTATTCTTCAAAGTAGAAATGAGTTTTGGTGTGGTTTTGGAAGAGAATTGGGATGAAAATGAAGATGTAGTAGAGAGAAATCAGAGAGAAAGTGAGAGAAGTTTGATGAAAAATGGTAGAGAGAATGGGTTAGAGATTGAAAAGTGAGTGAAGGTGTGTTTATATAGATTTTAGGTTTGGAGTATGAGAGGTTTGGAATTTGGTTTGGAATTTGTTTGGGTTTGGAACTAGGCTAGGAGTTAGTTGGACTTGACTCACCGAGTCAAGGCGGTTAACTCGGTTAGTTAGAACCAACTCGGTAACAATCCCAAGGTGAACTCCAACATCCAAAGATCCACATTACTTGGAAAACAAGGAACATGGGCCACTTGACTTGAAGTGAAGTATAGAATAAATGTAAGTGATATGTATTGAATGGTCTTGAACTGTCTAGAATGTTCCACACAATGCTAGAATAGAATAGACCAAAATAGAATGGAGAGAGCTACTGAAATATTATGGAAATGTTGAATTTTTGCTGAAATAGCAGGTGTTAATCGATTAACCAACAGGTTAACCAATTAACAGCTGTTAAAAAGTTGAATTTGGCGCTGTAGAAGGGTGTTAATCGATTAACCAAATGGTTAACCGGTTAACCAGTCAAAAACTTGCCCAATTTTTCTTGAAAAGGGTGTTATGATCACGGTTCCGACTTTCATCCTCTTGCTTTGATGAATAGGCATAGAAACCATTAATTTGGGCTTATTTTGATGATGATAATAATCTTGTGAGGGTGATATTAGTCGGGCTAGAAAACCTGAAAATCCTACAACAAGAAACACATAGAGGAAAGCGCGAATGCGTATGCCGACAATGCGAATGCACATGCTTATGCGAAAGGCAAAAGAGGGAGGTCAAATTTCGGGTTACAACAGCTGCCCCTATTTAATCCTCTTGGACCTGAATATACGAATTGCGCTAGCTTTTCGATGATTCGAGGTAAAAGGGGATTAAATAAAATAGTAGCTCGAACATTTGGTCGACGGCGACAAAAGAAGAGTGTTGAGAGGCTAAATATCCGCAAGGGAGATGAATTAGGCCAACAAAGAGAGAGTATGCTCGATGCATATGCTATGTATGCGTCGATCTACATGATGCTTGATATCATGTAATGCAGAAGGGTATGTCTGAGGTAATGAACGGTAAGTTAGGCAGAGGTTGTAGCAAAACGATCTCGACATCCTTGGTCAGAGAGGGAACCCACTGATAATACAAAAAAATGTTGGGGAAGAGCCCCAAAAGGTGATAATTCTGCTGTGAAAATCCAGAAAATGGTGAACGCTCTGCTGGGAAAGAAGCTGAGAAAGCTCATCATCGACCCTGCAATGGATAAGAGGATCAGACTAATCCCTTCATCATGACTGTCTATACCGGGGATGAAACCAGATAAATCTGATTTCTACGTTGCCACTGACTCAGCTGTGGACATCCCGATTATTTTTGTATGGGGGACTCACAAGGCTCGGAGAATCTTCTTTGCTCGGGGAAGACGAGGAACCAAATCGTACAGTTGCGGGTGCGCGACATGCTGACATGCTGCGGAGAAAGCACGACCCATGCCAGGGAGAAGGACAAATCCGTCTCTTCTCAGGGCACATCATGACAATTTGTTGGAGACATTATGGATCTGTTGGGGAAGTGATGACCCTGCTGAGGAAACAACAACTTCTTCAAAGAATCAACCTATTGCCAGCCGGGCGTTAGGCTTACCACAGGATATTACTGATTATCCTGCAGGGATTACCAGTAACATATGCAATGCATAATGCTTTCTCGATTGATTTAGCTTGTTTTTGTTCTCAACATTTTATAGTATTATGTGATCACAAATAATTGTTTATTTTGCAAACAAAATACTGAAATGAAAATAAATGAGAAAACAAGAGATGCATTTTATTGAATGTGAAAGTTCTGTACATAAAGTGTGTACAATGATGCAAAAATCCTTGATGAGTAAATTTGCAATAAAATTGAGAAACAAGTGTAAATGGCAAAGGGAAATCATGCTTTGCATCGATTACAACATTGGCTCCCATCCACTAAAAGTCTAGGTTCCAATGCCTTGCGCCTGTTGATGATGATTTGACTGCTTTGTTACCGTCTGAGGTCTAACTACGACGAAAAGAGGCTCGAGTGTTCACAGTCAATGCCTTTATCCCTAATTTTTGCCTGGACATTTTTTTCATTTTTTTTTCGTCCACCGGGATACCCATTTTTGCCTAAGTCGCCCTCTCGGGTTTTCGACTTAGCGGGCTGTTATTGTTTGTTTTTTTTCATTGTCCCTAACTTTTGCATGGACATCTCTTTTTTTGGTCCATCGGGATGTCCATTTTTGCCTAGATTGTCCTTGCGGATGTCAATCTAGCAGACTCTTATCCATTTTTTTTCCAAGCATAATATTTTTTTACTGTATCGGAGTTCACGGGTAATGGCAACTCCTCCCCATCCATTGTGGTGAGGATCAGGGCTCCGCCTGAGAAGGCTTTCTTGACAACAAAGGGGTCTTCGTAGTTGGGAGTCCATTTGCCTCGTGGATCCGAGTGAACAGGTGAATATCTCTTGAGTACGAGCTCGCCTTCACAGACTGTTCGAGGAAGAACTTTCTTGTCAAAAGCTCGCTTGAGGCGTCTCTGATACAATTGACCATGACAAACGGCTATAAGGCGCTTCTCTTCAATGAGATTCAGCTGGTCGTATCTGGATTGAACCCATTCGACTTCATCAATACCTGCTTCCATGATGACTCTGAGTGAAGGAATTTCAACTTCAATGGGTAGAACTGCCTTCATACCATACACTACCGAATACGGAGTTGCCCCAGTAGAAGTGCGAACTGAAGTTCGGTAGCCATGCAGTGCAAATGGAAGCATTTCATGCCAATCCTTGTAAGTCTTGACCATTTTCTGGACAATCCTTTTGATGTTTTTATTTGCTCCTTCAACGGTGCCATTCATCTTGGGCCGATATGGTGAAGAGTTGTGGAGCTCGATCTTAAATTCTTGACACAAATCCTTCATCATATTGTTGTTTAGGTTGCTTTCATTGTCCGTGATAATGCTGCTAGGTATGCCATAACGACAGATTATCTCTTTCTTGATAAATCTGGCAACCACTTGTCGTGTAACGTTTGCATAGGAAGCAGCCTCAACCCACTTGGTGAAGTAGTCGATAGTGACTAGAATGAATCGATGACCATTGGAAGCCTTCGGCTCGATCATTCCAATCATATCTATACCCCACATAGAGAATGGCCAAGGTGAAGTCAAAACATTCAATGGAGTAGGAGGCACATGGATCTTGTCTCCGTAGATTTGGCACTTGTGACATCTTTTGGCAAAGTTGTAACAATCTACCTCCATTATCGTCCAGTAATACCCAGCCCGAAGGATCTTCTTGGCCATAGCAGGACCTTTAGCATGTACACCCTCGCAACCCTCATGTATGGACCTTATGATCGTGTTTGCTTCGTGTCTATCCACGCATCTGAGCAACACGGAATCATAATTCCTCTTGTATAATATACCACCACTTAAGAAGAATTTGGCGTAGAGCCATCTAAGAGCTTTCTTGTCAGTGATAGTAATACCCTCGAGATATTCCTGTTTTTCCAGATATCTCTTAATGTCGTAGAGCCAAGGCTTGTCATCAGACTCATCCTCGATTGCTAAACAGTGTGCTGGTTCGTTCAAATGATCAATGTGGATATGAGGAGCTTCATTCTTCCACTTGACCTTGAACATGGATGCTAAAGTAGCAAGAGCATCAGCCAATTGATTTTCCTCTCTGGGAATATGATGAAAAGTGATCTCATCAAAGTAAGGAATCAACTTCGCTATGTGTTGTTGGTACGGAACCAACTTGGAATCCCGAGTCACAAAATTCCCTCTGACTTGACCGATGACCAATGCAGAATCTCCATAGACCTCAAGAATCTTGATTCTCATGTCAATTGCCGCTTCAATACCGTAGATACATGCTTCGTATTCAGACATATTATTGGTGCATGCAAAGCATAATCTGGCGGTGAAGGGAAGGTGAAAACCTATTGGAGAGATGAGGATAACACCGATTCCACGACCTTTAGAATTAGAGGCACTGTCGAACACGAGCGTCCATCGCGCCCCTGGTTCGGGTCCTATATCAGGGTCTGGAGTTTCATAATCTCTGATAAACAGAACATCCTCATCGGGAAAGTTAAACTTCATTTGTTGATAACCCTCTATAGGTTGATGAGCAAGGTAGTTAGACAAGACGCTCCCTTTTATTGCTTTCTGGGTAACATGTTGGATATCATACTCAGTTAACAGCATCTGCCACCGAGCAATCCTTCCAGAGACAGCAGGCTTTTCGAATATGTACTTTATCGGATCCATTTTGGATATCAACAAAGTAGTATGGCAAATCATGTATTGTCGTAGGCGTCGAGCAGCCCAGACCAGAGCACAACAAGTTTTCTCTAAGAGTGAGTATCTGGTCTCACAATCAGTGAACTTCTTGCTCAGATAGTATATTGCATGTTCTTTTCTGCCAGTGTCATCATGCTGACCCAATACACATCCCATTGATTCGTCGAGGACGGTGAGATACATGATTAAAGGCCTACCAGGAATCGGCGGTACTAAGATCGGTGGTTCTTGCAAGTATTGTTTTATTTTATCAAATGCTTCCTGACAATCATTATTCCATTCAACCGCTTGATTTTTTCTTAGTAATTTGAACATTGGTTCACAGGTAGCCGTCAAATGGGAGATGAATCTTGAAATGTAATTGAGTCTGCCCAGAAAGCCACATACTTCTTTTTCTGTTTTGGGAGGAGGCATGTTCTGAATTGCCCGAACCTTGTCAGGATCAACTTCAATGCCCTTCTGGCTCACAATAAAGGCCAACAGTTTACCAGATCGAACTCTGAAGGTACACTTCGTAGGATTCAACCATAATCTAAACTTTTAGAGTCTTTCAAACAGCTTCTTCAGATGAACCAAGTGATCATCTTCAGTCTTGGACTTGGCAATCATATCGTCCACGTAAACCTCAATCTCTTTATGAATCATATCGTGAAAGAGGGTTGTCATGGCACGCTGGTATGTTGCCCCTGCATTCTTTAGACCGAATGGCATGACTTTGTAGCAATATGTACCCCATGGCGTGATGAAAGTAGTTTTCTCCATATCAGCTGGGGACATTTTGATCTAATTATATCCTGAGAAACCGTCCATAAATGAAAAGACAGAGAATTGCGTTGTGTTATTCACCAAGACATCAATATGAGGCAAAGGAAAATCATCCTTCGGGCTTGCCTTGTTGAGATCTCGATAATCCACACACATTCGGACTTTACCATCTTTCTTCGGAACCGGGACGATATTGGCAATCCATTCAGGATATTCGGAAGTGGCTAGGAACCCAGCATCAAGCTGTTTCTTTACCTCTTCTCTGATTTTGAGTGCCATGTCGGGTCTAGTCTTCTTGAGCTTCTGCTTGACAGGAAGACATCCGGGTTTGAGTGGCAAGTGATGCTCAACGATGTTGGTATCCAACCCAGGCATATCTTGATAGGACCAGGCGAAGATATCAACATACTCTTTCAATAACTTGACCAACTCGGAGTGTACATGCTTCGCGAGGGTCGTGCCAACCTTGACTTCTCTTCTGACCTCATCAGTACCAAGATTGACAACTTCCATTGGCTCTTTGTGCGGTTGAATCTCTTTATGCTCGTGCTCAAGGAGCCTTGCTAGTTCAGTCGGTAATTCACAATCTTCCTTACCATCTTCTTCGACTTGGTTAATTGGAATTCCAGAATTACAATGGATGTTTGCCATGTTGTTATCAATGCTTTTATTAGTTCTGCATGTTTATGAATATGTTTAGAATGAGCTATTTTTTTGAAAAGCGAAAAGAAAAGAAACTTTTGCCATTTGTTTTGTGAAAAAGTAAAATAAAGGAAAGAAAATAGAGCATGATTTTGAATGCAAAAAACTTTTATTTATTGATCACATAATATTGAAAAATAGTGAGGCCCTTACAAGTTATCCACTCGTCTCGGGCGAAGACGAGGGAATGAGAAAGAAAAATGCTTTACATGTTATATGGGAAAATCGCAGGAATCACGGTAGATGTCCAATTGTTGAGCTTAAAACCCGGCGGACACCTGTGCACAAAGCTTGAAGTCTGATTACTGGGACCAGCATCGTCAGTAGCTGCCACGATGTCACCTTGCTGGAAACCCGCGCTATTGAACTTGACAAAGTTGCACTGGTTCTGACTAGAGGAACCAGATTGACGACCAGGACGATAACCCAATCCAAAACGATTACGCTTCTCAACCACATCAATCACATGCCCCCAGCCTGACAAAGCACCTTTTTGGATAGTCTCCTTAGCACTCTTAGCGGACACTAAAGTCAACTGTGGTGATCTACTTTGACTAGTTGAAGCAGAGCTGACATCTTCGAATTTGAGACACTGCAGCGGCACCTCAGTTATGCCTCCCTCGATCTCGACGTATCGAAAAGAAGATAACTCGCTTACAATCAAATCCTCCACACCACAGACAATGACCAGCTGATCGTCAAACATGAATTTCAACTTCTGATGTAAAGTGGATGTTACTGCTCCTGCGGCGTGTATCCAGGGACGACCCAATAGACAACTATATGCTGGATTGATATCCATCACTTGGAAAGTAATGGTAAACAAATGTGATTCGACCTTGATGGGTAAATCCATTTCCCCAATAACTTGCCTTCGAGACCCGTCAAAAGCTCTGGCAACTAAAGCACTTGGTCTCATCTCGCTTCCCTTTACCAGTAATTGACTCAACGTGCCCTTAGGCATCACATTGAGAGAAGAACCGATATCTACTAGAACACAAGATAACAGGGTTTCTGTGCAGGTTACAGATATGTGCAGCGCTTTATTGTGGGCAGTTCCTTTAGGAGGCAATTCTGATTCATTAAAACCCAAATACCGACTTGCAGTTATGTTGGCCACTACGTCATCAAACTCGACGACGGATATGTCTTGCATAACATGAGCACTGTTCAAGACCTTCAACAAAGCTGATCTATGCGCGGGCGAACTCGTAAGTAAGGACAAGATTGAAATCCTCGAGGGAGTCTGCCCCAGCTGATCCACAATTTTGAAGTCACTCTTCTTGATCAACTTTAGGAACTCTTGGTCTTCAAGTGTCTCCTTGCTTTTTGAAACATCCTCAGACGGAATGTTCAGCACTAGAATGGTAGTAGAAGACGCCCCTTGTTGAACAACAGGGATTGCAGATGCAAGTGTCTCCTGGGGAGGAACACCGGTTAGAATTTGCACAGACTTTATAGTGACTTTCGGAGCAAACACCCGTCCACTACGAGTCATACCTCCGGCGGCTGTAATATTCAAGATCTCAGATTCCGCAAACCTTATTTCCTGACCTCCAGAAAACACAGAAGACCTATACTTCCTCGGTATCTCCTTAGAATTCTGATACGGAAATGGTTTTGGCGGGCAAACCCCGATGGGTGGCACTTTCTTCTGTTAGGGGATTCCACAGGAACCTTCCTATAGACAATGGTGAATGGCTCGATGGTAGCAACTTCCTCAACAGTTTTAGATCTGGCAAATTGCACTTCGCCTCGGTTCATCAAAATCTGGACACAACCTTTCAGCCTTCGACACTGGTTAGAATTATCGTCACAAATCTGACACTTACCATGCAACCCTTTCAACAGCCCGTGTTCATTCAATCTCTTGAAAACCATAGTCATTGGGGTCTTTACTTCGTCAACATCCATGATCAATTCAGCTCTTGAATTATCCTCAATCATGTTAACCGCAGGTTCATTGTGATTCGGCAACGGATTATTCTGAATGTTAGGACCTTCCTCAGCGAAAGTCAGAATCTTATTATCAATGAGTTCCTGAACCTTGGTTTTGAAAACAAAACAATCCTCTGTTGCATGTCCTATGTATCCAGCATGATAGGCACAAGATGTATTTGGATTATGCTTCGGGCCGAATGGAGGAATCGCAGGTGCAATCTGCTTGGGGACAATTGCCCCTTGGTGAACCAAGTAAGGAAACAACTCCGTGTATGACACCGGAATTCTGTCAAAATTCAGACGTTTACGGTTTCCTTGATTGTTGTTGTTCTGACGGTTTTGATTCTGTTGATTTTTATTCTGTTGAGTCTGTTGCTGATTCTGAGCATTCTGAGCTAGTTGTTGCAGATAATACTGGTACTGAGGTTGTTGATATTGAGCAACAACGATGTACGGATATGGATAATATGGCATGGGAGCCATGGGAGCTTGATATTGAGGAGAAACTTGAGTTGTCACAGCATTGGTTTCACCTTCCTTCTTCTTGGACTGACTGTTCTGAGATTTTCTGGCCGACTGTTGGGAAGTAGTTCCAGGAATCTTTCCAGTCTTCAACCCGTTCTCAATCCGTTCACCAATCGTCACAACATCAGTGAAGTTCGATGAATAACTACCCACCATTTTCTTATAGTAGAACCCTTGCAATGTACCCATAAAGATGTCAACCAACTCATTGTCAGAGAGAGCAGGTCGCACACGAGATGCCATCTCACGCCATCTTTGTGCATACTCTTTGAATGTTTCAGCTGAGCGCTGAGATTTGTTTTGCAACTATAATCTGGTAGGTGCCAGATCCAGATTGTATTTGTATTGTTTCACGAACGCTTCAGACAAATCCCTCCAAGTATGGATCTTGCTACGTTCCAGGCCCATGTACCAATCCAATTAAGCACCTGATAAACTATCTTGAAAACAATGAATAAGTAATTCATCATTATTAATATGGGATGCCATCTTCCTACAGTACATAGTGATGTGACTACGCGGGCAACTCAAGCCTTTGTACTTTGGTAAATCAGGTATCTTGAATTTCTGCGGCAGCACAACATTTGGAACCAAACACAAGTCTTTGGCCTCCATGCCAAAAGCAGAGAACCCTTCAATAGCTCTGATACGGTCTTCCAACAACTTGTAGTCAACGGGCCTACTCTGATTATTGGGCCTAATAAGAATCTGAGGATTTGGCAGCTGAGAAGTGGCCGGAGCGTGAACTTGTGGAGTAGCAAACTGAGAAGGATACACCAAACTCAGATTAACCATCTGACCAGCATTCAGACCCATCTGAACACCAAACGGATAATGCGGAGGAGGTACCACAGCAGTGAAAGAAGATGCCCCAGGGTAGAACATCCCAGGATGAACATTCTGAATAGTAGTTTGACCAACTTGAGATAAAACCGGAACATGAATAGGATGACCCCTATACACATGCTCTTTATCATCAGAAGTATCACCGGAAATTTGATGAGCCTGAACCTAAAGATTCTCATGATCATCGCTCACTACTGGAGGTGGAACTGGAGTAGGCATGCTCCATGGATATACAACCATATTCCCATTAGGCAGGGGTGCAACAAAAGGCTGATATGGTAGGAAGGCGCTACCATTGTTTGCAATCTGAGGAGTGTAATTCAGAGGCATCCCCCATGGGAAACCAGCAGGCATCTTGTTCACATTAGGCTGAACAACAGGCTGATTCACAGGCTCGATCGACACTTCAACCAAAACAGAAGAAGGAACAACAGTAGGAGTAGCCGTAACACTAGGAGGAGTGGTCACAACAGGAGTGACAACAGTTGCATCAGTAGTAGTTACAACAACAGTGGCAGCAGCAAAAGCGTCCCTCTGGGTGCGAAGGAGTTCCATGATGACATCCATGTTCGCCTGGAACTGATCCATCCGACCTTGGAATTGAGCCAGAGTTTCCTTGTAGCCAGCGTTCTCAGCTTCGAAGTCAGCCATGATTATGGATTTGCTAGATCGAGTGAAATACCGATGTCGGGTCGTCGTCTTGCTACAAGGAAAGCGGACAAGGATGAGCAACGGTTTCGGATGAAAGGACGTGCATATGTGTGCAAATGAATGTATGATATGCATGCAAAAATAAAGTTTTAAATTCCAGGAATTTTTAAACTTATCTTCGTTGACAAAATCATAAAGTATACAAGTAAAGGTGCGAAAGATAAAATTGGCAAGCAACTTCATTCATTCATTCAATAAAGGAAAGAAGTACAAGTCGAGTACAAGTCAAATATCTGCCTTTTGGGCTACAACAAAATCCACATGGATTCTATCAAATACCACCCTGCAAACAGATAAGAAGTGGAAAACAGCCCAAGGAAGCTGGTGTGGCAATACATCAGCAAATGCATCCCTCAATAACCCAGGTAACTCCTCCAGTGCATGCTCAGCAAATTTGGCTAAACGGCCATATCTCTCACTCCAATACTTCGCATCCTTCATGAGGTTGTGCAGCAAAGAATGGTTAGGTCCCTGAAGCATATCCTGAAGAAAGGCCTCTTTCTGATCCAAGAGGTTCTGCATATGACGGCTTTGTTGCTCCCAATGAGTACTCTCTATGTTGAGCGGACTGATCTGCTCTCGGCTCTGATGTGCTTGATCCTGCAGCTTTTGAACCTCACCGAAGACTTCGTCCAGCTTGGCTTGACACTGAGAGTGATCTTTTGCTAGCTTCTTAGCACGGTCTTGCTCGCTTTTCCACTTTGTCTTGAACTCGGATAACTTCTCTCGAAGTTCTTCAAGTTGTTTCTTGTAGCTCAACTCCTCTTTGTAGGCTTGATAATGAACATCGGAAAGTTGCCTCTTCTTTGAAGCAAGTCCCTCATAGGTGCTTTTCAAATCATCACCCACCTTCCTACGCTTGTTCTGTTCAACCTCCACCTCTTTGAGCATGTGCTCGCGCTTCTGGTAGAGCTCAATCTGTAAGATATCCTTCTCGGAAGTGACTTTATCAAGGTTGAGACAAAGATCGGCGTTCTCCTTCTTCAACTTCTTAATAATCAGCTTGAGTTGGTCAACCTCAGATGGAGGAACAATGGCAAGTTCAGGAGGCTTGTCATTCAGGGAAGGCTCATAAGAAAATGGCAACAAGATCTCTTTCACGCGCTCTCTGACCCAAAGTGTGTAAGCTTTCTTGGCTACGCAATTCTTCTTACCCAAATCGGCTCTACCTTCAAGATGAATCTGAGTCCAAGCGGCACTAAACCTCTTCAGCAAACCCATGTCATCAATCCCTTCATGGAAAATGAACTCCTCCACTACCTCAGGATCAGGCTTGGCAACCATAGGATATCCCAACTGTCTGAAAGCCATTCTTGGATTGTAGTTAATTCCACCCTTTGTACCCAAGAGAGGCACATTGGAGAATTTCCCACAATGAAGAATGATCAGAATGTCGTCGTAGACTCGAGAATACCAAGAAATGTCATCAGCGGTAAGAGACATGATTCGTTGAGACCACTTGAGATTACCCTTATTCTCAACAAAAGGACCCTTCTGTGGAAGGTGAGACATGAACCATCGGTACAGCAGAGGAGCACAACAGACAATGGTTCCTTTCTTCTTTTCATTCTTGGAATGAATAGAATGATAGGTATCAGCAAGAAGCGTCGGCACAGGGTTCTTAGACAAGAATATGCTAATGGCGGCCTGATATACGAAATCCTCCATGTTTGGAAACAAGACAATCCCATATATCAGCAGAGCAAGAATGACGTTGAAAGCCTTCCAGTTTCCAACCTTGGCGAAGGAAGTGGCCTTGTCAACCAAGAACTTCGAAGCAAACCCTTAAATGCCTTTCCCTTTGGTCTTAAGATTATCCTCCACAACCTTCTTACTAATGCAAAACACATCAGCAATCAGATGAAACTTCGGACAACCACTAGTGTAAACATAAGGAACCTGCTTCTTGATCTCAACCCCAAGAATATAAGCATACTCCTCAAGTGTAGGTGCTAGCTGATAATCCTGAAATGTGAACCACCTAAGTGGCGGGTCATAGAACTGAACCAGAGTATGAATAACAGTGATGTTGACTTCGGTGTTGAGGATGGACAACAGATTACCATAAGCATCTATGAAAACCCCTCTGTGATCTCCAACCAACGAGGATGCCAAACCTCTCAAAATACCCAGCTTGGGCTCCATAAACTTGTAGCTGAAAATGCCACGATAACCAGTACTCATCTATATGATGATGTCAACAAAAGATAAGCCTTCGAATACCTGGAAATGCACATGAAAAATTAGTTTATATGATGATATGATATGCAACACAACAACAAGAAGCCAACACAGTCTGAACAATCAAATCTGAACAACCCGGATATCTGCATGTAATTCAGTGTCAGTGTAACATAATCTGATGTGTGTGCCAGTCTGACGTGTGAGTGAACCAAGGTATGAAGTGGCTTGTTTTCCTGCAAAAACTCATCCCCCTCACAGGTGTGATCTAGACACAACAAGGTGGTCCCTAGAAAGGTCGCCCAAACCATAGGACTCAGAATGAAAATCCCCCGCCGTAGTGAATTCTCACAGGACAGAAGTATTCTCAAGCGAATCACGATCTGGGATGTGGCTCTCGTAATAACCCAACACACAAAACATAGGCCTCGCGACTATCCACCTTCTAGCCTATGTGTATACTAGGCCCGGTGTTAGGACCTTTCTCTCCAATAATATATACCCGTCCCAACAACAGCAGAAAATAGTAGATATCCAGAATATGCAGCATATGAATATTCAAAGCAGTAAAGAAATGCAGCAAATAAACATAAAGCTAAAGCATAAAGATAAAGCTAGTAAAGCACGAAAGATAAACACCCAAGCAAGCAAGAAAAGCAAATAAAACTAGGCGAGACCCCAACCTGCGAGCAAGCTGGTCCCCAGCAGAGTCGCCAGCTGAAGATGGCTGGTTTATACTTGAGTGAATCGCACACTCAGAGATACAATAGAGTCGCCACCGAACTTTATTTTGTCCCAAAGGACAGGGAAAATATCGATAAAACCCCAGGGGAAGAGAAAAGGGAACGGGGGTCGATTATGCGAAAGGAAGGTACTAGCACCTAATGCATCTGTCGTACTCGACGAGTACCATTTCGCTTGCTTCTAGGCTAGGATAGGTTATCTATCTAAAGACTTCTAGCTAAAAAAAAGGAGAGAGAGAGAAAGGGGAAAAAGAAAGAAAAGAAAGAAGGTGCTCGCGGAGGATTGTGGTCCTCGTGCCTACGTACCCTTATGGTGCAATGAGGAAATCAGAGCGTCGTAGTTCATGGAACCAGGGGACAGAAAGAAAGGAAGAAAGGGAGAGGGAAAGAAAGGTGGAAGTGTGCTCGCCAAGACATTGCGTCTCGTGCCTACGTATCTGACATTCAAAAGAATGCAGAATCAGAGCTTCCGTAGTTCGGGGGACTATGGATAACAAAACAAGAAAGAAACAGGGAAACAAAAGGAGTGGTGTCAAAACCAGGAGCAAAAGTGAAAGAAAACTCTACTGGGGGAAAACCACGTTGTTAGAGCGATTGCACAAGAGAATAGAAAAAGAATGGTGTTAGAACCAAGAATGAAAGAAACTCCGCAGGGGATAACAAAGAGGATTGGTGTCGAAACCAAGGAAGTAAGAGCGAAATGAATAGAAAAGGCTCCGCTGGGGAGAGAAAAGATCAAAGAACTACTAGGAAGAGAGGGTAAGCGACCCGGCTGGGGATCCAAACAAAAGGATGGTGTCAATACCAAGAAGAAAGGGAAACCCGATATATTAACTAACTGGCAGTGGTTAACCGGAGAAAGAGAGTAAGACTCTGGCAGGAAAAGAAGCTGGTGTCAACAGACGGACTGTGATAAACCAAGAGCGAGAGTGCTGAACCAAGAGAAGGTGTTTGACTCTGAGGGGATATCGGTATATTAACTGATAAACAGGGGTTAACCGAGGAGACAAGGATTGCAACTCTTTGGGGGATAGAGAAGCATTGGTTCTAACAGAGAAAACTGTGATTAACTAGAAGAACGGGTGTAAGACCGATCGAAGGTCATAACCCAAAAGCGGTGCTGAACAAACAACATTTAACCAACAAAGAAGGGGTATTGAACCAAAAGAGGTTTCTAACCGCTTGGGGGTTCGGTTTTTTTAACAAAACACTATGATTAACCGAAAAGAATGAGTGATTAACCAAGAGGAGGTGATTAACTCAAAAAGGGGTTCAGTATTTTAACAGACGGACTGTGGTTAACTGAAGAAAAGGGTGATTAACCGAGAGAAGGTGATTAACCCAAGAGGAAACTCAGTGTTTTAACAGACGGATTGTGGTTAACTGAGGAGGAGTGCAAATTGGTGTTTTAACTGACAGACAGTGATTAACCAAACAAATGGAGAAGAACCAAAATAAGGTTGCAAACTCCGAGGATTATCGGCTTTAACAGACAGACTGTGATTAACCAAAGAAACAGAATTGAGACTCTTCTGAAGAATCAAGAAGCAACGATTGACCACAAGAAGAAAGGAATATTGAAACAAAGAGAGTTTGCTAGTGCAAAACAATGATCTTAACCAAGAAGGCGATTGATCAAAAGAGGGATTGAAAGAGATTGAGTGATCAAAGATCGACTCGACTGGGAAAGGGGATACACTACAGCCTGGGGATAGAGGTGACTAAGCCAAACACAGGGTCATTCGTCCCCTACCTGAAGTAGTCAGAATGAGAGTAAGAATTCTCCCTTCTCATTCCTTCTCTAACACACAGAGTGTAATGCAGAAGTTAAAACAGACAGCACAACAGCTCCAAGTTGTACAGTGCTCCAGTGCATGGCGTAGCGTGAAACTTCAACTCCTCAGGGGAAAAGAAAGAACCAGCTCTAAAGGAAGCCTAAAGAGAGGGAACGGAAAGATCGATTAATCGAAATAAGGTTTCGATCAATTAATCAAGGGAAAACCATGCTAACAACTTCGCAAAGGGAATGGAAAGTCATTAAAGCAAAAAGGTGTGAATTAATGATTATACAAGATTAAGTTTATCCATGAAGAATAAACTTAATACAAACCTGAAATGAAAGGTGCAAAACAGTGCCAAATGATCATCAAAATGCCACACAAAATTATGTATCATGTGAACAAAGATATTGCAAGAAGGATTATGTTCATACAATGCTAAGAATATGAAACAAATGAATAATCGAAAATGTGCATCGAAAGTTCATGAGTATGTTTCAACCTGAAGTGAAATGACACTTAAAACATCCATAAAATCAAGCATGATAATCAATGGAAGTTAGAAGGGAGAAAGCATGGCAAACACCCTTGAAAAATGCAAGAAAAATAACAATCTGGCACAGTGTTAATCATTTAACCCTTTGGTTAATCGATTAACGGTTTGAAAATCAACGTGTTTTGGTGAAAAATGAACTGGTTAATCGATTAACCAAATGGTTAACTGATTAACACTACAACAGTGGCAAAAATAATAGTAAAAACATCTTCAAAAGTAGTTTTCAACAAATAATCACTTATCCGCACTTCCACATGCTATGGTATGATTTTTGTGCACGAAAATTACATCATGTAAGCACAATTAACACAAATTGCAAGCATCAATCACAGAGATCAAAGATCAATCAAAAGTATGGCAAATCAAATCGAAAACGATTGAAATTACATCGAAAATGCGCGAAAACAATCAAAACAGAGAGTAAAGTATGATCCACCAACCTACAAGGCTGAGATGTGCCTTGGTAATTGTTGCAAAGTGTTCTTGACGCAGAAAATTAAAGAAAACCAGAGGAAACTCCAATTTTGATAGCGAAACACGTCGAAATCGAGCAAAATACGATAAAGCTCCAAAATGCGAATTCGAACCGTTGAAAGTTGCAGAAAATACTCAAGATTAATCCACAAGTTGAAATACCTCCAGCAATCCAAATATCAAAAGCAAGAATGATGAAGGTTAAGCTCTAGAAATAATCACTTTTAGTGTAAAAGTGATTATCCTTCAAAGTAGAAATGAGCTTTGGTGTGGTTTTGGAAGAGAATTAGGATGAAAATGAAGATGTAGTAGAGAGAAATCAGAGAGAAAATGAGAGAAGTTTGATGAAAAATGGTAGAGAGAATGGTTTAGAGATTGAAAAGTGAGTGAAGGTGTGTTTATATAGATTTTAGGTTTGGAGTATGAGAGGTTTGGAATTTGGTTTGGGTTTGGAACTATGCTAGGAGTTAGTTGGACTTGACTCACCGAGTCAAGGCGGTTAACTCGGTTAGTTAGAACCAACTCGGTAACAATCCCAAGGTGAACTCCAACATCCAAAGATCCACATTACTTGGAAAACAAGAAACATGGGGCACTTGACTTGAAGTGAAGTATAGAATAAATGTAAGGGAAATGTATTGAATGGTCTTGAACTGTCTAGAATGTTCCACACAATGCTAGAATAGAATAGACCAACATAGAATGGAGAGAGCTGCTGAAATATGATGGAAATGTTGAATTTTTGTTGAAATAGCAGGTGTTAATCGATTAACCAACAGATTAACCGATTAACAGCTGTTAAAAAGCTGAATTTGGCGTTGTAGAAGGGTGTTAATCGATTAACCAAATGGTTAACTGGTTAACCAGTCAAAAACTTGCCCAATTTTGCTTGAAAAGGGTGCTATGATCACGGTTCCGACTTTCATCATCTTGCTTTGATGAATAGGCATAGAAATCATTAATTTGGGCTTATTTTGATGATGATAATAATCTTGTGAGGGTGATATTAGTCGGGCTAGAAAACCTGAAAATCCTGCAACAAGAAACACATAGAGGAAAGCGCGAATGCGTATGCCGACAATGCGAATGCACATGCTTATGCGAAAGGCAAAAGAGGGAGGTCAAATTTTAGGTTACGACAGTACTCCACATCACCTTTTAATCATCATCTGTCTTTAGTTCATGCATGGTGAACTGTATGTTTCATTCGTTGTCTGTAGAGAGTGAATGGCAATAGAGCTTGACAACTCTTCGATTTTTTTTGGATATCGCAGGAGAGTATTCAGTTTGGTTTTCAGATCGACGTGAAGTATCTCCTCGCATATTCGAAATTGAAGTGAGGTCTTTGCGCCATTGAAATATGCAAATGCAAGATGAGGATATGTACTCATTCTGGTTTGAGTAAAGAAAATGGAATGAAAGACTCTATTTATTGAAGTTGTAGAGCAATAAGGACCTTACAAATATGATCATATTTGCATGAAATTCTTCATAGATACATATCCAGATCTGCCTTTTTTTTCCTTCCAAAAATTAAGGGTCTCTCCGAATTATTTCATGTTTTTTTTTCAATAATTAAAATGTGTGTTTGGAGATGTATCTTAAAATCCATCCAAAGTTATGCAGAATAGAACCATGCTAATTATGCAAAGCAGAATTTTAAAAAACACAAAAATGTCCAAAAAATATCACCCAATTTTATAACATTATGCAGTGCGTTACTTATAAAAGAAAAATATGTTACATTGTTATAGTACAACTAAAATGCATCAAAATATATGTCACTACCTAAATCTATTGGTAGTTCCTTCTTCGACATTTCCTTATTTGCTTTTCGTTCAATGTCGCTCAAGTTTATGAACTCTTCCATCCTTTCAAGAAAGTGATTCGACCATGTTTCAGCATCTTGTGTGAAATGTGTTGTCTACTCCGGTGATGTCTTTGGTATATGACACCCCGGTTTCAAATAAACATGAACAGAATGTCATTTTTTAATAGCCAAGCAATACACATGCTGCATTCAGATGGATTTTGAGGTGGCTTGCTCCGAAGTAGAAAGAATGTTTCCAAAAAGCCATATTGTGCTAAATCAATGCACACCCTATCATAAGCACTTGATATATGATGTCTTATTTCCGGAAAACACATGCATTTTTCAAACGGAGTCGGAACACTAAGACAAGAAACAAGAGCATTGACAATTGTATCGTAATTTGATTTGTTCCTGTATAGATTTGTGTATGCTTCTCTATGCGTCCTCATCTCTTGTATAAGATGACGACAGACAAATTGGTGGTCATACTCTTCTTTACCGAGTAAATTCAAAACAACTCAAAAACCACAATTGTCGTTTCTTTCAACATTTACAATTCGCTCGATGTAGTTGTGCATAAAAAATGACATCTCTTCAATGACTTTGATTTTTAGTAACAGCGGTAGAGGAGATGGTTTGTTAATGCGAGCACCCTTGATAACACTCTTTTGGGGTTTTGGAGTCATAGAATCTGGAAAGTGTGAGTCAACATGTTTAAAGTATGAAGGTGTTTGTCTCATGGATTCGTCACTTTGTGTCTGTTTAACCTTTTTAGGCACACCCTTTGTTTTAACCGGTTCTGAAGATGGTTTCAAATCCGTTATTTCTGGATATGCAATCTTCCTAAGTTGCTATTTGATGTGCAATTTCATGATGTCATCAGCTTTCATGAATCGCTCTTGGATCACTTTCCACTCGGTCATGATAGATATGTTTAATTTATCATCCTTCGTCACGCCATCATCATAAAAACAAAGTCTTTTTTAGTGAGTACAAACTTCGTCCATATGTATTGGTTTTTCAAGCTTCAACTTCTTTGTAATTAAACAAGCACATGGAAGACCGCAAGTCTTCCTAAGAATACATTCATACTTTGAGCTATCTGAACTTGTTTTATCCGCTCACTTGGCTTCATGAAAAATAAAATTCAAAGCCGCCCGAGATACATTGCCAACAAATTGTGAATAAAGGATGACGCCTTTGAAACAGTGTTCTAACATAATAATGCTCCGACCAAACGATGTATGTATCTCATTATGTTGGTTTCAAAGCATTTGGTTCACGACATTCCAATCTCAACAAAAATCACCTTTACTATTTCCCAACCAATTCTTTAATCTAGCATGTGCAGATTCAACTTTGTTAGTTGTTGTATTGTCAAAGTGTTTGACCTTGATCGGTCCCTGCACAAACAATCTTCTCTTTGACCTGGTCCAAGATAGTTCCCTCAATATATTTTAGGAAATCTGGATATCTAGCACACACCCTTCTGAAATGTATTACGAATTCGGCATATAATTCTTCTGTGGAATAATTTATTATACCATTCCATGCATCCATTATCTTTTCAACCACGACACCAAGTTTGACCATTTTTCTGTCCTTACCTTTGATGTGTTTAATGTCAACCGCCGGTTTTAGTCGATTTCTCTCATTTTTGGTTATGTGATACTTACAAAGTAATGCGGACGATGTAGGAAACACCGTTACAACCGATTTCATTAGTGCGGTGTTGTAATAAGTGATTATGAATTGTGACATGTTTTCTTGGTCCTTCAACATACTCGTGTACATTTCCAAAGCCCATTTAATGTTGTCCTATTTTTCGGATTCCAAAAATGTAAAACCTACTGAATAAGTCATCTCCGTAGAAGTAACACCAACAGTTTCGAAAATGTAAGTCTATACTTGTTTGTTTTGTATGTCAAGTCTATTATGAGCATGGTGGAAAAAGTGTTGACCAACATGAAGAAATCAGGATGACTCCAAAAGATGTCTCGAACACTGACTTTGTCGTCACAAACTCTGAACCTCGAAACATAGTTATCATCTTCCAAAAACTTCAAGAGTTGTTGCATCTCAGATCTTGCTCCTCTTACCTCCCTGTTGTATCGAGCGCACACATTGTATATTTGCTTGATATTTGAAACCTTTAGAGATTTTTTCCATTTCAAAGACGTGAGTATATTTTTCGGAATCACCATGTTTAATGTCATGTCCGAAACAAGTTCTGTCCCCTCCAGTACAAGGCGACATGCAATGGGATGGTCAGCTAGCTTGTCATCCAAGGCATGATTATGTATACTAGAAATCACATTAAATTTCTACGTCTCATCCGCCATACGGTATCTACACAATTTAAATGTACACTCACATTTCCTCAATCTAGTGCCATCTCAATTCAACTTCATAATCTTCGGTTGGTACATGACACTTCCTTCGCATTCCATTATTACAAATTCTTTTCTTATATCCGAACCATTGTCGGACCTTCCAATTACAATGCCAAACCCCAATTTTCTGGCCTCTCTATGGACCCATTGTAGCATATGTTCACGAACAAAAAAAACTTCTTTATTTGTAAATTGTGCACAAATATCTACCTCTACAACGACCGTTCGAGCACCCGATTTAACATCATCATTCACTTCATCTGGTTGAACATCATCATTCACTTCATCCTATTTAACATCATGCTTCATTTCGACCAATTTAACGTTCACACTCATAATAACTTTGGGAAACATATCTGAGTGTCTCATATCTATTACCACCAATGACATAAAATAAGTGTTACATTTCAAACTATCAGGAAAATTTGGAGATACACATCCATAACTCACCTAACTTCGTCCGGAAATGCATCTCCTGGCTCAACGTTCATTTTTCAGTAGAAAACTAAGATTAATGCAAGGAATGAGGAATGAAATGAATGTTATTTACCTGTAATTCCAGCTTGTTTTGCTATCTTTTAAGTGATGAAATTCAAGAATGATGTTTTGATGTTGAAAAGTTGACTGAGAATGAAATAAAAATTTTCAAGAATTTTGCAATGGTTTCTTATTTTAGCATGAAGAAGAAGCTCATGCAAGGCGGTTATTTATAAACTTTCCCGCTGGTTATTTTTGGAGATGCATCTCCGAAAATATTAGCGAGTTGTTATTTAAATCATTTGCAGGAAAAACATACCCATAAATGAGTTCATTGGGGTATTTCGGAGATGCATCTCCAGATACACCAAAATCTGATATGGAGATGCGTCTTCGGATATTTTTTTCAATAACTGGGGTAAAACCCATAAAAGAGAATATATGAGTGGTTTTGGATGCATTAGGAAATGCATCTCCAGATACTAGAGAGCTTTTTTGAATTTTCAAAAGTGTGGGAGGCATCACTGGAAAGAGTGTTTCCCTAAAATTATTTGTTTTGAGACTAAAAGTAAGAACCATAACCTCTAATTTTAAAAAGTCATTTTTTGAAATAAGCTGACATGATAGTTTTTTTTACTGATGTGGATGACCAAGGGACTTTTTTATTTTAAATTTTTAATGCCAAATTGTCATTTTATTTTATATTAATTTTTGGTTTATGTTTGAAAACATGTTAAATACTCAAAAATTAGTGGAGATGGGTGTTGAACCCACAACCCTTCCAATACAAGGCCAACGCCTTTCCACTAGGCTAGCTGTCTAGTAAAGCAATTGATACGCATTTAATTATTCTTATAGCATATCTTTACTGCATTAAATATCTAAATAAGATGTTCTTATATTTAAATAACATGTTCTTATAGCATGTGCTTACCACATTTAATTTTCAATTATTAAATTATAAGTTTATTAAATATTAATCAAAAAGAAAAAATAAAGAATAAAATTAAACAAGAAAAACAAAACAGTAAAGATATGCTATAAGAATAATTAAATGCACACCAATTGCAAGACTTGACAGTCAGCCTATATCAAAATTGAGAGAATCTTCAAATATTAGGAAAATTTATCAAACTTTTTTTTCATTCAAAAAACGCCTATATGACAGGAGAGGGAGAATAAATATTAACCCTTTTTTTTTCAAGTCATGCTGTATTCCTTTTATGTCATTTTCTATTAAAATTCATATCTCATTTTTCCATAATTTGCACACAAATAATTTGTTATTGATTGTATTTTCTATTAAAATGCATATCTCATTTTCACATAATTTGCACACAAACAATTTGTTGATTTTATTTTTTTATTAAAATTTATATCTCATTTTCACATAATTTGCACACAAACAATTTGTTGATTGTATTTTTTATTAAAATTGATATCTCATTTTCACTTAATTTACATACAAACAATTTGTTGATTGTATTGTAATGCACTATCCAAAAACACATGTATTTTTTAGGGTAAAAGATAATAAACATATCAATTATTTTATGTTTAAAAACATATTATAACAAAGTACTTGAGTTCGAGTGGTAAACAAACTCCTGCTAAGAAACAAAGATTTGAGGAATACTTCAAAATATATTTTTAAAACCTAGATATAATGCTTTATATTTGTCCAATTTTCTTTTGGTATTTTAAGTTAAATGTTTTTTACAAACAAATCTTTCAAATTATTTCTATAACAAATCGATTATTTTAATCTATAAAAGTGTAACTCGAGGCACCAAGAGAGTGTCAGGTCCTCCAAGCACGATGACTCATCGACATCTCGTCGGGGAGCCGAGAGAAGACAGGATGACCACCCACAAGAGTCCTGAGACAACAAAGGGCCTTCTGGCCGTTTTCACGAATACACTCCATTGACCGTCTCTCGGGAGAAGATTCTCTCCAAGTGTGCCAACTCAGAGTTCCGACAAGCAGAGGTCCATTTCCCGAAACAGATACCGACCAAGCCGAATACAGATAAGTCGAAGTATTGTTAGTTCCACAAGAGCCACAACCCTATGACCAACAACTACATCCATCTGAAGGATGCGATTGAGATATTGATAAGGGACGGACACCTGAAACAATTGGCCAAGAAGAATGGCGCTCCTCGACAGGACACCCAGAAGTCAAAGAAGGTCGAAGAGGAGGTGCCTTCCTCGGAAGAGACCAATCTTCAGGTCTCCATGAGCATCTCACGGCCTGAAGACTTCTACGTCCCCGAGGGGCTCAACATCCTTCTTTACTTCGTTGCGCATAGCCCATGGGAAACCTTCCCCTCCGCCATGGTCATCTCTGGAGGGGGCTTCAACAAGGTGATTGTGGGATCCATTAAGAGGAAGTTAGAGCATCTCATCAACACTAGCTAGAACTGAAGTTCTACACTTGAAAAGGTCCGAGGAGAGTCGGTTCTCATCACATTCTACCACAAGGAACTCCCCGGCGGAGCTTCTAACTTCAGCATTCCTCTGCCCATTAGAGCGCAAATGGCCAACTTTAACGTTCGGCGAATCCTAGTCGATCAAGGCGGTTCGATCGACATCATGTATTCCCAGCTATTCTCCACCCTTAAGTTGGATGAGACACACCTGACGCCCTATGTAGGCTCTGACCTACAAGGCTTTAACGGGTCAGTCACGAAGCTGTGGATGTACGTGGAGCTAATCGTCACTTTCAGAGTAGTAGAGACAACCAGGTCCATCAATGTCCAGTTCCTGGTCATTGACTACCCATCCCTCTACCATTGCATCTTTGGATGGCCAACTCTGGCCGAATTGGTAGTTGTGCCCTCAACCGTGTACCTGAAGATGAAGTACTACACTTCTAAGGGGCTCGTTGCCACCCTGAACGGAGACATCGAAGCAGCGAGAAAATGTTTCGAGGCAGCCTCAAAAGGGCTGAACACCATCGCCGCCAGGCCAAAGACTCATAGCAAGCCTACTCTGCTCTGCAGCTCTGAAGAGGCAAAGCCGCTGCCCCGCGTCGACTCCATCAACCTCGATAGTTGTTTCTCTGAGGACGACCAGAGGGACCAGAAAAGGAAGGGGAAGAAGATCCAGTCGAGTTCGAGCAGCCCTTCCACATCGACCAGCAGCGATGAGACCTCCCATCTGATGCGACAAATCCCGGATGGCGAGTTCAAACTAGTCCTGCGCGGTGACGACCCCTAGAAAAGAGTGAAGATCGAGACCAGCCTTCCCGACCTGGCGAGAAAGCATCTGAAAGCCTGTCTCCGAGAGAATGCAGATCTGTTCGCATGGAGCGCCTCAGAAATTCTCGGGCTGGATCCTGAGGTGGCCTGCCATCAACTCACCATCGACCCCGGCGCTAGGGCAGTAGCTCAACGTAGGTGAAAGCAGTCTCCGGAGAAAACGGAGGCTGCCGAACATACTGTAAAAGACCTCCTAAAGGCAAATTTTATTTCGGAGGCCAAGTACACTACTTGGCTGTCCAATGTTGTACTTGTAAAGAAATCAAATGGAAAATGACGCATGTGTGTTGACTATACCGATCTTAATAGGGCATGCCCTAAAGACGCATATCCCTTCCCCAACATAGACAAATTAGTTGATAATTCTATTGGTTTTAAATTGTTGTCTTTCATGAACGTATATTCGGGCTATAACCAAATACCCATGGCCAAAATCGAGTAAAGGTACATAACTTTCATGACTGAATCGAGCAACTATTACTATAACGTAATGCCCTTCGGCTTGAAAAACGATGGCGCTACCTACCAAATAATGATGAATAAAGTCTTTCGAGGAGAGATCAGGGATATGCTTAAAGTCTACATGGACGACATGATCGTGAAGTCTCACGAGGAATCCAATCACACGCTCCATCTAAAGAAAGTCTTCGAACATGCCAAGAAGTACAAGACGCGCTTCAACCCGGAGAAATGCACGTTCGGGGTACGAGCGTGCAAGTTCCTCTGCTTCTACCTCAAAGAACAAGGAATCAAAGCTAACCCCGAAAAATGAAGGGCCTTCTCCGAGTTCCCTACACCGAACTCGAAGAAATCCATCCAATCCCTAAACGGGATGCTCGCCTCATTATCCCGTTTCGTGGAAAAATCTGCTCCGCACGCACTCCCCTTTTTCAAACTCCTCCGCAAAGAGGTAGCTTTTGAATGGACGGAGTGTTGCGGTGAAAATTGGATAACAAATTATTAATTAATTTGCATCATTTTTCTTTTACAACCGACTTTGATTTATCCAAAGGAAAGGTTCAAGATCGTTAGAAAAACCTAAAGGGAAAGATCTAAGGTTCGGGGGTTGGTTACGCCTAGGGAAGGTATTAGCACCCTAAACGTCCGTAGTATTCTACGGGAACCTCTTGTTAATGTTATCTTATGTTTGCTAAGGGTTCTATGCTAAAGGTTGAAACCCTGGGGGTTAGTATCTAAGTATACTCGATAAAGCATCGCACTTTACGCCTACGTATCCTCGGGAATAGAATCAGAGTATGCCTAGTTCTGTTTCTACTGAATGATTGACTATGGTCAATATTCAGAGGGGAAATGAGTACAAGCTCATTGTAGAGTTTAAGAACTCTCTAGATCTAGTTGAAATGGACCTAGGTTGAAGTTTAGTCAGTAGGGGAAGTGATAAATTCATTATGATGAATATCACTAAGAGTTGAAGAACTCTTCCTAAAGCTAGTCATGATTTCTATGGCTCCGATGAGGCCAAGACACAAGGTTTCTTCCTAAGAGGTTACTTAGGTTAAGATGGGGGCTATGACTTTAGGAGTCAACATGTTTAACCTTCCTTTGGAATAGGGGAATAATATAACAATTGTAAAGATATTAAGATAAAGAGATTAGTGCAAATACAATGATACAATCATACATGAATTAGGATAATGAGGTAAGATAAAAATCATGATATCAATGCAAAGTGAGAATTAAATATGTTAGATAATGATTAAATATAAGATGAAATAAAATAGAAATAGTCTCGTCTTAATCAGGATTCAATCGAGAAATCGATAATCAATGATTCTTGACTTTCATCGACTAAATAGGATCGGAATGGAAATAAAACTAGTCTCGTCTAAATCAAAATTTAATCGAGAAATCGATAATCTTAATACTTGACTTTCATTGACCAACAAAAGTGAATAAACAGTAGCTTCACATTCATCAAGACTTTGTTGATTTAGAATAAATCTACAAGTCACGATTTTGTATGTCATTGGCCTAAACAAAGGAATGACATAACATAAGGTTGATCTCGTCTTAATTAAAATTTAAATCGAAGGATCGATAATCTTGATATTTAATTTTCATCGATCAAAATAAAATCGGTATAAAATCAAGTAGGTCTCGTTTAAATCGAGATTTAATCGACAAATCGATAATCTCAGATTTTTTAACTTTCATCGACCAAAAATAGAATCGGAATAAAAACAAGTTGGTCTCGTTTAAATCAATATCTAATCAACGAATCGATGATCTTAAGATTTTTAAACTTTCATCTACCAATAATAGAAGAAAAAGAAAGTGGCCTCCTACAAATCTAGATTTTTAGTGATTTAAAATAAACCACCAAGGTCAAGATTTATATATGTCATGGGCCAAAATAAACATGGAGATAGGATAAAAAAAAAACATAAAGGATTAGTACTATACTAATGCAAATCATAAAAAAAAAAGTTAACATAATATAAACCAATTAAAAGAAAAAACAAAGAGGGGTGCGCCCGAGTTTGGAATGCGGTAAGAACAGATGAGAGTTATTGGGCTTGGGAGCCCATCAACTCATAACCACAGGCGGTGTGAAAAACGAACGTACGGTGTGTTGGCATGGAATCAGCATGAAAATGAAAACGGGCTACAAGCCCATAACTGTTGTCAATAGTTCACAAGGCAAAAACCATTTCCACACAGTTCAAGCGACAAAGTCAAAGGAGTTATCAACAGAAAAGGCAAAGAATCCTACTTCTAGCGACTCCCAGAAATCAAACCAACATATTTCGCCTCTTTTCGGAGATAACCAAGAAAGGTGCGAAAATCGATCGGAAGAGATCAAGGATACGACATTACTCATAAGGAATAAATCGTGAAGATTCCACCCTTCAGCCCTCACCTGATTCACTCGATCTTATTTCGATTTGAAATCTCAGGTTTGCATCGATTTGCCCTTAGATCTCGGTTTCTTTCCATCTCGGTCTCTCTCCACCTCTGTAATGGTTTGGGGTTGAGTGAGCAAAGGGTGAGGTCGTGTTTTTTAAAGGAAAAAAAATGTTGTTGGGTTGATGATGATGAAGGGTCGGTTAGGAGGTCGATGCTTTGTTGAAGGTGAGAGGGAGAGGATCGAAGGGCGAAGAAGGTTTTGGTTTGAAAAGTTTGAATGGCGTGTGTTGCTGGAAATATGGTGTTTATGGATGTGTATGTTTCATGACTTGGAGGTTATTGTTTTTTTCTTGTCGGTAGTGAAATGGTGGTTGTTGGTTTGTTTATGGTTTGCGAGGTTGCTGGTTTGGCTTTGTTGTTCCTGGCGACGATGAAGGTTGAGGTATTGAAGTTGTGTGTTTTGGTGGTTGATGCAGTGGCGTTGTTTATGTTGATGAAGGTTGGAAAGTGGAGGAAGAGATTCGGAGTTGGGGTAATAGTTTTGGATGATGGGTTTGGTGTTGACGGCAACAGAAGGGCATTAGTGAGGGTTTGAGTGAAGGGTATTACATGGTGGTTTGTTGTGATGATTGTTCGATGGTTTTGAAGATTGAGGCAGATTGAGAATGAATTTTGTAGAGTGAAGGTTATTGTTGATGGCGGAAAGTTTTGTGTTGTGAGCGAGGGAGAAGGTTGCTGAGGTGTTCGTCGAAGGTCATGGGTGTAGGAGGTTGTTGTTGTTGATGAGGGTGGTTCGATAAGAGGTTGAAGGAGAAGTATTGTAGCAGAGAGATGTCGAGCCAAAAAAAAATATCAGAGTTTCTGTTATGATCCCCCCCTTTTCAATTCTCTTTCTCTCCTTTTATCCTAGTTCAAAACTCCTTCTTTTTCTTTTAAAATTTGAATTTTGATCCGTCGGTGAGTTGTTGTTTTCACACTGCAAGCCTTGTTGGAGAATTGTACAATTGTTGCAGAAAATCGGTGGGTGAAAGCAGGCAGCAGCATGGTTTGGCAAGGACTTTTTGTCAAATGTGAAAAGAAAAAGAAAAAATACCCCCGGTGCATGTGTCAATGTTTCATTGGCTTAGCTCACGTTTGAAAAGTCAAACCATTTTTGCTTAACTCCCCATTGGTTGATTAAACCTCACGTATAGATCAATAGAAAATGACATTGGTAACTTTTCTTTCCTTAATAGAAATGGGTTAATGACAATTAATTAAGACTAACTAAATTAAAATGATTGATTAATAAAATAAAACTAAACAATTTAAATAATATAACAAACTATTAATTATTTAAAATCAAATAATTAAATTGAGATTAAATTACCAACGAAATTAGTTAAATTAAAAACCTGCTAAATTAAATTAAATTAACTAAGCTATTTAAAATAAATAAAAAAGACACATTAAAATTAAATTAAAAAGATAAAATAAAAAAATGATAAAATGGAAATTAAGATAAAATACAAAGAAAAATAAATCACACTACATCTAATAAAAAGATGAGGGTAAAATTTGGGGTACAACAGTTGGCCCTATTTAAATATCTTCACCGGATGACATGAAAGATGAAGATCCTCATGGAATCAAAAGTGAAAGATATTTAAATACAGATAACCGAAAATTTTACCCTCAGATGCGCAGACATGCAATGCAACAAACATGATGATATGATGCCATGCAGATGCAAAGATGCAGACACAACGGAGCGCTAAAGGACAGACAGGAAGCAAACACAAGATAAACTTCACTGGGGAAGGAGGAAGGTTAGTGTCCATGAGAAACACTCACTGGGGATACAAGTCAACCAACAAAAGAGACTCACCGGGGAGACTCCAAAGAAACACTAGGGAAAACAAAAAGACAATCTCCATTGGGGAAAGATTCAGGGAGATGGACTACTGGGGACAAAACAAACCCACACTCTTCCTGGGCACGAAACCATAAAGAAAAACATGATCACTAGGGATAAGCCCAAAGGAAATAAACAACCAGGCAAAGACTTCCTGGGGATCTCAAACTGAAGAGTTCCAAAATGGGATCTTCAGAAAGAGCCAGAAAGACAGAGACTAACCCTGCGCACCAGATAGGAGTCTTAAGGTTGAAGAAATTTGTTCCAAGAAGCTTAGCTTAAAGCAAGTTTTCAAAATCCGAGGTAAAGGTTCAATGTCTGACACGATTCGAACAAGAACGGTTTTAAAACAAGAAGACAGTGCTTGACACGATTCAAGCAAGGTCCAAGTTCAGGTTTGACACGATTCAAACGAGAACAGTTTTAAAACAAGAGCCAGTGTCCGACACGATTCGAACAAAGACTCTGTTCAGGTTTGATGCGATTCAAACAAGAACAAGTTTTAAAACACAAGACGATGTTTGACACAATTCAAACAAAGCCCAAGTTCAAGTTTGACGCGATTCAAACGAGAACAGGTTTTAAAGTACAAGACAATGCTTGACACGATTCAAAAGTCCAAGTTCAGGTTTGACACGATTCAAACGAGAACAACCTTAAAATAAGAGGACGATGCTTGACACGATTCAAACAAAGTCCGAGTTCAGGTTTGACACGATTCAAACAAGAACAGGTTTTAAAGCACAAGACAATGCTTGACACGATTCAAACAAAGTCCAAGTTCAAGTCTGACACGATTCAGACAAGAACAAGCTTTAAAACACGAGACGATGCTTGACACGATTCAAACAAAGTCCAAGTTCAGGTTTGACACGATTCAAACGAGAACAGGTTTGCAAAATCTTTAATGTTAAACTTCTTGGGGAACAGCAGAAGGTTTTAAGATTCCAATCTGGCGCGCATAGGTTAAGATCGAATAAGCACGACACAAAGCAAACCGGGAATGTCTTTACTTCCCTGGGGAAATAGAGACAGACACCAACAAAAGATCACAAGCAACGCAAAGCACAAAGATGCGAAGATGCTAGGGTATGATGCATATGCTTAGCTATATGCTAGAACCGACGCGAACAACGCAAAACAAGAAAGAAGAGAGGATAACACAAGCCAACACCCTGAAACCCGAACATCAAGGATAACCGGGGCAATCTTCTTTCCTCTGGAGATGGTAGATCCATGCCAAAAAGTTGTACTGCTAACTTTCTTGTGTAAACTTGATTCCAAAACGTCTTAATTCCAGAGTAAAACTTAGTTTATCTTCGTGTTTTCTTAAAACTTCTCTGCTTCCAAGAATCAGATGAAAATGACGAAGTTATTGTATTCAGTGACCAATAACAACTCTAGTTACTAAGAATTCTGTCGTCTAACAGCTGACTTCTCTGGGGACTCTTGCATAAAAAGCTGGGGTTTAAATGGGAACATGGTTAATGAGTCAAGAATAGACTCTGGTACTCAAATAAGAGTTGGTTGAGATAACACATAATATGCTTCATGAAGGAAAACCGGTAGGAGCCAGAAAGGTAACCTCATTGGAGATAGAACCAAGAAATGGGCTCCAATAAAGGTATCTAGAATGATTGATCATCAAGGCTAAACGCAACTAGATGACATTCTAGAAAGGATTCGCAATGAAGGTTGAACCAAAAAACGGTCTTCACTGGGCAAAGATATCCAAAGTGATGGAACAACAGGTTCAAGTATGACCGGTCGGCACTTTGGAAAAAGAAGAACCTTATTGGAGATTGAACCAAGAAATGGGCCCCAATAAAGTATCTAGGATGATTGATCATCAAGTCTAACGTGACTAAATGACATCCTAGAAACACCTCTAAAGTGATGGAACAACAGGTTCAAGTATGACCGGTTGGCTCTTTAAAAGTAACCTCTAAAGTGATGGAACAACAGGTTCAAGTATGACCGGTTGGCACTTTAGAAGTAACCTTGTTGGAGATAGAACCAAGAAATGGGTTCCAACAAAGTATCTAGAATGATTGATCATCAAGGCTAAACGCGATTAGATGGCATTCTAGAAAAGATCCGCAATGAAGGTTGAACCGAAAGACGGTCTCCACTGGGAAAAGACATCCAAAGTGATGGAACAACAGGTTCAAGCATGACCGGTTGGCACTTTGGAAAAAAAAGAACCTTATTGGAGATTGAACCAAGAAATGGGCCCCAATAAGGGTATAGAATGCGTTAGGTTAGCACCGGAGTTGTATAACTGAAGATAAAGCTTCCCGGGGAATACCCAATTATGGTTGCGAAGAGGTTGAATAGTACCAGAGATAGATAAGCTGCTTATAAGAGACTGCCAAGCTTCTTCAAGAGATTGCCGCTTCAAAGATATGTTGATATCACAATACTGTTGGAGAAATAATTATGTCTTCAATGAGGATCTGTGAAAGATGCTTCTTACGAGACACGGTGCAAAATAAATGCACGTTCAAAGATAGGTTAAGAAACCACGCCTTCCAGGGACCAAAGTTCAATCTAGGAACAAGCTAGAAAGAAACGGTCAAACAAGACTCCAATTGAGGAATGAACTCAAATGGGGATTTATCTAATCCACATGTGGAAAAGATAACTGAACCAACCATCATCCACGAGGATCAGACTCTGTGGGGAATTCAGAAAGAATGGGCACTTTATGCCTAGGGCTGACACCTCTATTGGAGAGAAAAGACAAACCCAGTCACTTGGGGGGATAAATGCCAAAGTGAACAACACAGATAAACACCAGAAACAGAAGCAGAAAATGCTAAAATGGTAAGATGCAAAGGTATGAGTGCTTATGCCATGCTTATGCTTATGCTGACAAAACAGACAAGAAGCGAAACGAGACGAGATAAACGTCTCGACAAAGGATACCCAGCCAAACTCAACAGGTTAGACCAATACTGGGGATGAAGAAGAATCAACAACTTCACTGGTGGAAAAAGTATTCTTCTTGAGGTATAACATCATGAGTATTGCCATCATGAGCTTGATTTCTTTGTTGGAGGAGAATCCAAAATTAGCTGAAGTAACAGCTTATTGGGGAGGTAACAAAGTAATTATACATTCCACTGGCATAAATACCATCTTCAAATCTTATCTGCCCCAGGCTAGACGGTCTATACGATAACAAGCGGATTTTATGGAAGAATTGGCATACAGGGTGTTTCAATATCTTCAAACTCTTGGAGAGATCTTGACGTAACTGCCCCAGATAAACGGCGTTTGCACAACAAAGCCTTTGGACTTGCTTCAGAATAGTTTTTGACAGCTGGGGAAGGGATGCCCCAGACTGATTGGCCTTTTAGAGGTTTACCGAATCTCGACCTGACTGCCTCTGATTAACTGATTTGTAGTCAAAAGGATTTTATAGAAGAATTGGCATACCAGATGCCTCAATATCTTCAAACTTTTGTAGGGGAAATGGCAAAACTGCCCTTGTCCAACTGTATTTGTAACACTCAAGCTGTAGTAGAAATGACTGGGGAACAAAACTTGCCCCTGCTGATGAGTCACTGGAGTCCCACTTGTCATAAGATGTCCTGGAGAAGACTTGTTCTAGTATTTTGAACTTTGACGAGTTCTGCCCCTGATTCGGTAGATTGGCAAATCCTTCTGCTTGGTTGCCCCTGACTGAGCTTCCTTTATCAAGTTGAATCCCCCAGCTGGCTGTATTTGTTGGGATTCCTTTGTTATTGAATTGTTTTTGCAAACAAGTATCGTTCATCAAAACATTGGCAAAATTTAATGCAAAGTTTAATGCAAAGTTTGAAAACAAAGCTTTGATAAAAAACGCACAGTGAAATGATTAAATAGTCAAAAACAATGGTGGGTCTAGTCATTAAGGAAGTGACCAACACACACGAGTAGCAAAGATTATTAGGAGTCAGGTTACTCAACCTTGTTGTAGTATGCTTTTCAAAACAACCTTACCTCAATTAGGTCTTTTAAGGGTTGTAATGGTATGGTTCATGGTTTATGAAACAAAAGATAAAGGCTCAAATCCTACGCTCAGTTAACTCAAGATATACGTTCAACTCTCCAAAAGTAGGAAGTCACTTGATTTGAAAGCTGACTGGCGCCTTATATGAAGCGCTCGTGTTTGAATGCATAACCGAGTTAAACTGAGAACTACCCTGCCCCAAGGTTGAGATTTAAGGTTTTTGTGTAAAGAAAACTCCTACTTCTAGGCTCGAAGGGGTTAACAATGTTTAGGAAATGTGAAACAAATGCCTTACATCCTCGGCGAGGTTAACTTGAAAGTATACCACAGCAATTATGAACACGGGGTTTTCATCATCCTCCCTAATCTTTGTTTAAACAAACAGTTGAATAAAGGGAGAAAAAGATATATATTTTTTGAAAATAACAGTAAATGAGTGAAACAAATGGGTTTAATCTAAAAGATGCACAATCATTTCATTAACCTTGCCAATTTGAAAGTACAACAAAGCTTATAAGCAAATACAAATTCAGAGTGCAAAGGAAATACAATACAATTGCTGAAACATCCAAAAGATTGCTAGCTTTAGGGAATCAAATATAGAAAATCAAAGAGGAGCTCAATCACGGTCCATCTTTGTCTTGATACATCCTTCACAACATTACTTATCTCATGAGTGGGTAAGGATTGCTCTTGATATTAGGCTGAGAGCCATCGAAAGACAAAATGTTTCTCTCCACTAAGTCCTTCACAATATGCTTTAAAGCAAAACAACCTTCCAAATTATGACCTGGTGCACCTTCATGGAATGCACAATGAGCATTGGGATTGTAAGAAGGTGGAAGCGGATCAGGAGGTGGGCCTGATGACCTTGTAGTTATTAATCCTTGTTGTACCAAAACAGGATACAATGCTGTGTACGTCATAAGAATGGGAGGAATCGGAGGCCTTCCACCTTTTCTTTTGCCTGGAATATTCTGACGAGGAACTTGAGTCCGTTGAAGATAAGCAGGAGCATTGGGCGCTCGTTGATATACCGGTGGTTGAGGAACCGACTGATAAACAGAAGCTTGATGGTTGAATGTTGGCGCGATGGCGGCCACATAAGGTTGCTGAACAGAATAACACTGTTGTTGCTGCTGACGCTTCTAGAACTGATTTTTCTTCCTTTTGTTCGTCATCACCACATTGGTGTCTCCTTCCCTTTTGAAGGATATCTTGGCATCGTCGCTTGGACTACCAGCTCTCTTGGTCATTTTCCCGCTCTTCAGACCAAGCTCTACTTTAATCCCCACAGCTACAATATCGGAAAAACTAGCAGACACGCTACTGATCATCCTTTCGTAGAATTCTGGTCTCACCGTGTCGACAAACCAATCAGTTAACTCTTTTTCAGACAAAGGTGGCTCTACCTGTGAAGCCAACTCTCTCCATCTTTGGGCATACTCTTTAAAAGACTCGGTATCATTTTGAGACATGCTCAATAGTTGTCTGCGATCTGGCGCCAGGTCCATGTTATATTTGTAATTGTCGCGGTGAGAATCGGCTACCAAGCTATTGATTAACTTGAATCACAATTTTTGAAATTCACCACCGTCTTTGATTTATCCAAAGGAAAGGTTCAAGAACAAAAAAACCTAAGAGATCTAAGGTTCGGGGGTTGGTTACGTCTAGGGAAGGTATTAGCATCCTAAACGTCTGTAGTACTCTACAGGAACCTCTTGTTAGTATTTATGTTATCTATTGCTTGCTTGCTAAGGATATCTGCTAAGGTAAAGACCTAGGGGTTAGTATCTAAGTATACTCGCCAAGACATCGCATCTTGTGCCTATGTATCCTGACGGGAGCGGAATCAGAGTATTCGTAGTTCCCCTCAATGAGGGTGAGGAACTCTTGACTGTGGTCAAGGTTCCAGGGGGAGGTAACGTCTATGGCAAGGCGCTACATAGAGTGCAGTGACTCTAAAGTTAAAGTTAAGTTGAAAGGGAGGATTAAGTGTCCATGGTAGAACACATGTATAGAGTGCGGTGACTCCAATACTAAGGTTAGGATAAGTGGGAAGGACCTAAAGTTTAGGCTAAGCTGTGACATAGTAGTCAACAAAGGGATCTTTTCCTTTGGAATTGAGTAAAGGGAATTTAGCAACAACAATGAGCAAGGGACGAAATTCTGTCCTAACGTTGTCATGCAAAAAGGAGTTAGTCCTAATGTCTAACCTTAATTCAAATTGATCGAAGACCAATACAAGTGTATCAAAATCTCTACAAGAAAAAGGATGAACAATTACCGTTAACATCAAAATCAATAACCTTAAATTAAATTAACTAGAAAAACTAATTAATTAATTAAAATATAATTAAAGGCTAAATAAATTAAAATCTATCTAAAGCTAAATAAATTAAAAGTTAAATATAAACTTTAATTAAATTATAATTAAATTAAGCAAAAAAACTAAATTCTAATGAAAATCTATTAGACTAAATCTAAATTATAAAAATAAAACAACAAAAAAAGGGTTATGAAATGCTAAGATGGGTGTATAGAAGCAAAGGCCCAGAAAGCTTCAACCCAAAACAGAATGGGCACGGGTCAAGTGGTGATGGGTCGGGTCATCCGACCCGTTTTGCTTAGAAAACATGGTCCAAAAGAACCCTAGATCCCAATTGCCAATAGCTATATGAAACAAAATCACATTCACAACCCAGTCTTTTTCCATCCTTCTTTCTCACACGTTATCTTCTTCCTCTCATCATTTCTCATTCTCGCCCAAAAAAAACCCAATCGCACCTCAACCTTTCGTTTCACTCCCTCATTGTATATTGCTCTATCATGGTTTCTCTCTCTCGAAACATGTTCAATCAAAACATCGACAACCACAAAAAAAATGAATCCGTAAAGAGGAAAATAGAGAAAGTACCGAAGGCAAATCGCGAACGATCAGATGACGGATTCGGAATGGCAACGGAGATGACGGGCTTCCGGCAAATTCACGGCGTGCGCAGCTCTGAGGATGGTTCCCGACAAGTTTCCGATGGTGGTCTCCGCTGCTGATACTTCTATTATTGTGAGATGTTGTTGTGGTGCGTCGTGGCGTGTATACTGCTCTCAAATTTTTTTTGCTGTGAGTGTATGTGCTGACTGCTATTTCCTGCTATACATGTTTTTTGTGCGATTTTCCAGTGTGAGGGTCGTATGTGTTATTGATGTTGCGTGTGGGTATGTTTTCAGTATGTGAATGATGTGAGTTTTCTCTCTCTCGCTCGCAATCGCACTCTTAACCTCAATATCCCTTTCTCGTATTCGTGTATGTATTCACCGGTAAAAAGGTCTCCGCCGCTCTCCTGCTGCGATTACGACGACAATCTCTCTTCTCTCGTTCGTGTTCTCTCGGTTTCGCTCAAATCATTTCCGGCGACGCACACAGTTCATTGAAAGGGGAGACAAACAAACAATGGCAACGAACAATAATAGATTACAGCATATGCGAAACAAGGGTGGAGTGAATAGAATTACCTGTCGAAGTTCGTCCGACGCGAATTCTACAGCGATGTCGATACAAGCTAAATACAGGTACAACTTCCTCTTTCTTGCTTACTGATCCTGCGTGTGATTTCTGCTTGTGAATATGTTGCAAACTCGTATGTGAAGCTGTGTTGTGTACGATTTGCTCCGAAACCGCGTATCCTCTTTTGTGTATGAACTACTACTTGCTGATGTGAACTGTGATGTGTATGTTCTGGTATTGTTGTTCACTGCGTGATGACGGATACATGAACACTGCTTGTGTATGTGAGGTTTTGTGATATTTTGTGAAACTTAGCTCTCAATGCCTTGTTTGGTTTTTGCAAGTTAAATGGTAAGGGAAAGGTTTATCAGTAGTATGTGAGTTCTCTGTGAATTTTCGGTGTGACTTTTCTTTAATTCGTGTGTTTGTTGTTCTTACTCTCTCCACTCTGTCAAAATCGTGTCTCTTTTATAAGCATATGACAATTTAATTCACGATTTCGATTTCAAAACGTGTGATTGTTGTCTGTATTTGTTTTGGAAAGGAAATATGATAGCCATGAATGTGTGATTTTCATGATTCAAATTTGTAAACTCTTGATGATTTGTTTCCATTTTCGAACCAAGAATGATTTTGGGGCATGAATACGCTTCCCGTTTCGGTACAGATATGTTTGAACATGTTTTGGCATGAATTTGATTTTTGTCTAAACATAAATTGAAACTTGTCATTTTCGGTTCGACATGTCTAAACATCTTTAAACTTCTTTCCCCCTTTGATTCCAATTTCTTAACAATTTTATTCACTTCCCGATTTTTGACTTTAATGGCCCTTGATTTGAAAATTTGTTGTGTTTAGGAATGTTTGAAATTGTTTTGGAGACTATTGAATGATGTTTGATTATGTTTTGAACATGTTATTGATGATAATGGATTTTTTAAAACAGGTGACAACAACTTCTCTTCCATTGTCGGTTGAACCAGACAGCAGCTTGCCAACACATCTTCTTGGCACAGTTTATAACCATGTGTTTTTGAGAAGCCTTGAAGAACCTTCCGTGCCATATATAATTGGCTCTGCAGTGGAAGCGACGAAGCTCTGCATGAATTTGCTGTAGAGTTATCTTGAAATGGTGAAATATTGTAGAGTGCATTTGGTGTGGTTGCTTGTGTGCCATTGTGGATGTACGTGAGATAATGTACTTTAAACTATTTGTAACAGTCCACTTGTTTGTAATTGCCAATAGTTCCCGCATGGCATTGTATAATTTTTCTCAATAAAGACTTTTGAAGCTTGTGCTAGTAAATAGCTTTTGTGCTTTGTATGAATCCATGAATTATTACTATGAAAATAACTTGCAAACTTTAGAACCAATTTGGACTTTTAACTTGCACTTTGTCATGAAAGTTTAGAGAAATGAATATTGAACCTTAAACTCAACCTTGTAACCTTGATAGAAAAGATTGCCACTTATATGCTTCGACTTCCATAATAAGCAACAAAATTGACGAATGTATCATACGCCATTGGTGAACAAAAGGGCCATGCCTTGCAATGTTAAAAAGACCTTGAGTAATGCCTACCGTAGTAGTCTGGATTCCAAATGATCCATTTGAATACTCTTGCACTTTGATAAACCACAAAACCAAATTCTAAGGCAAAATAAATGCCTAAGACCCTGATGCCATTCATGAATCTATTATTCTTCCATGTCACACTCATCGTAGGAATCTTAACCTCCAATCCGCTCACAAATCAAACATGTTCCTTGAGAGATCTTCAGAAGTAAGGATACAATTCAAAATTTAACTTGCCATAAAAACCTTAGTCAGTCTCCAACCGACCATGCTTAACACCAAGAAAGCCCTAATTCTCTTCGGGAGTATATGTTGGAATTCAAAAAAAATTCTGAGGAAAATGACCGGTAGAAACCTTAGAACCATTCTGAATCAGAACCAACTAATCACGTCTTGAAGTATTCGACTGTGAAAACGAGACCATCTCCACTTGAAACCAGTGTTCCTGCGCGAACCCGTTAGTGATAAAACATGCAGACATGCAAGATGATGCAAAAAAAGTCGTGGAATCTTACGGTAAAAAATCAGGGTATGACAGTAATGCTTTATAAAAGCATCAGATACATCTTGAAAACATCGGATCCTAGATTGGTCCAAAGTCAGATACCACTTTGCAGCAGCCCCCTTCAAACTATCTTGGAAGCAGTGGATCATCAATTTGTCATTATCCATAAATGCAGCCATTCGTTAGTAATACATGACCAAATGCGACTTAGGACAGGTCACACCTGAGTATAGGTCAAACTTGGGTAGTTTGAACTTGGGTGGAATTACCAAGCCTGAGACTAAGCACATGTCTTTAACATTAGTATTAGATACATTGCTCCTCTCCATTACTTCCAAATTCCTTCGCATTGTCTCTACACTTTCCTCCAATCTTTCATGTCGATTATCCCCTTCTTCGGACATGTTGACATGATTATGAACCGGATGTGGATTCTGAAAAACTGGGTGCCTCTGTGCTTGTACTGTTGCTGGAGTGAAGGTAGGAATAGCTTGAAAAGCCTCATTAACTAAGGGAACAACTTGTTGAGTAGAAGTGACGGCCGGAGCATGCATAAAGTTAAAAGGCATGCCTAAAGTGGGGTTCATAATAGTAACGGGAGGTTCTACAGTTGTAGCAACGACTTCTGAGACTACGGTGACCTGCGTATCCACCTTTGCTTGTATAACATTCAAAACTTCCATGATATGCCCCATTCCTCCTCTGAGCTCACTCAATTCATTGTTGACTCTGTCCATCTCGCAGTATTGTTTAGACATCCTTTATTGAGTTTGGCTCGGGAGACGACTCAAAGACGATTCTGAAGGGAAAACGGTGACATGAGACGAAGACAGAGAGGAAATGCACATGCTATGACATGATGCAAAATGAGATGCTAATGCAAGCCAAATGGTTTCAAGGAACTCAAAGGCAAGTTGTAAACATTTTTGGGAAAATTGAAGAGTTTTTGTTTTTTTAAAATCTCTGATCTGTATTGATTTTTGAAAAGGAAACAAACATTTGAGTTCCTCGAAACCAAAGGGCTAAGAATGCTTGAATGCAGAGATGCATAAAACATACGAGCACAGACATATGGCAAACACACAACAAGATAAACAAAACCTAGGTTTAGGTCTCATGAATGGAGCCATGGTCTACCCATCCCAAAAGGTGTGTACTATGGTTTTCACCTGCCGAACAAGGTTCTAAAGAGTTCCCAGAGTCTACAATCCATCTTTCGAATTTTAAGGACTTCCCAGATGACTTGGTAATCGATAAAATTCTCAAGAGGATCTCGTCTGAGTGTAGTATCGCGTGACAACCAATTCAGAAATAGACTCCATCATGGTCTCCGCACTACATCCTAAAAGGCCAAGTGGGGTTTGGTAACTACGGTTCTCAATATCCCGGGCTCCTAGGTCGAGAGTAACACGCTTTCACGAATAGGATCGTTCAACATAACTAGACTCTCGAGAGGGCCTCAACTGAGTGATGGTGTTCTCAATTCAACTTTTTCAGGAATCGACTCCCTCAAAGCCTCCTTGAATATACCATCGTCCTATAATAAGTGTACGCTCAAATCCGGGTATAGGATTTATCTCACTCATAGATATCATATCAGCCCAATATAACAGGAAAACTCAAGCAAGAACAGATATACAGATATATAAGCAGGTATCACATACATAAGCATATACAAGTAAATAAGCAAACATGAATGAAAACAAGATAGGCTTAAACCTCTTAGGAAAGGACCAGCAATAGGTCTAACTTTCCCCAGTGAAGTCGCCATTTCTGTTGCGGTGAAAATCGGATAACAAATTATAAATTAATTTGCATCATTTTTCTTTTACAACCGACTTTGATTTATCCAAAGGAAAGGTTCAAGATCGTTAGAAAAACCTAAAGGGAAAGATCTAAGGTTCGGGGGTTGGTTACGCCTAGGGAAGGTATTAGCACCCTAAACGTCCGTAGTATTCTACGGGAACCTCTTGTTAATGTTATCTTATGTTTGCTAAGGGTTCTATGCTAAAGGTAGAAACCCTAGGGGTTAGTATCTAAGTATACTCGATAAAGCATCGCACTTTACGCCTACGTATCCTCGGGAATAGAATCAGAGTATGCGTAGTTCTGTTTCTACTGAATGATTGACTATGGTCAATATTCAGAGGGGAAATGAGTACAAGCTCATTGTAGAGTTTAAGAACTCTCTAGATCTAGTTGAAATGGACCTAGGTTGAAGTTTAGTCAGTAGGGGAAGTGATAAATTCATTATGATGAATATCACTAAGAGTTGAAGAACTCTTCCTAAAGCTAGTCATGATTTCTATGGCTCCGATAAGGCCAAGAAACAAGGTTTCTTCCTAAGAGGTTACTTAGGTTAAGATGGGGGCTATGACTTTAGGAGTCAACATGTTTAACCTTCCTTTGGAATAGGGGAATAATATAACAGTTGTAAAGATACTAAGATAAAGAGATTAGTGCAAATACAATGATACAATCATACATGAATTAGGATAATGAGGTAAGATAAAAATCATGATATCAATGCAAAGTGAGAATTAAACATGTTAGATAATGATTAAATATAAGATGAAATAAAATAGAAATAGTCTCGTCTTAATCATGATTCAATCAAGAAATCGATAATCAATGATTCTTGACTTTCATCGACTAAATAGGATCGGAATGGAAATAAAACTAGTCTCGTCTAAATCAAGATTTAATCGAGAAATCGATAATCTTAATACTTGACTTTCATTGACCAACAAAAGTGAATAAACAGTAGCCTCACATTCATCAAGACTTTGTTGATTTAGAATAAATCTACAAGTCACAATTTTGTATGTCATTGGCCTAAACAAAGGAATGAAATAAACATAAGGTTGATCTCGTCTTAATCAAGATTTAAATCGAAGGATCGATAATCTTAATATTTGATTTTGATCGATCAAAATAAAATCGGTATAAAATCAAGTAGGTCTCGTTTAAATTGAGATTTAATCGACAAATCGATAATCTCAGATTTTTTAACTTTCATCGACCAAAAATAGAATCGGAATAAAAATAAGTTGGTCTCATTTAAATCAAGATCTAATCGACGAATCGATGATCTTAAGATTTTTAAACTTTCATCGACCAATAATAGAAGAAAAAGAAAGTGGCCTCCTACAAATCTAGATTTTTAGTGATTTAAAATAAACCACCAAGGTCAAGATTTATATATGTCATGGGCCAAAATAAACATGGAGATAGGATAAAAAAAACATAAAGGATTAGTACTATACTAATGCAAATCATAAAAAAAAAGTTAACATAATATAAACCAATTAAAAGAAAAAACTTAAAGAAAAAACAAAGAGGGGTGCGCCCGAGTTTGGAATGCGGTAAGAACAGATGAGAGTTATTGGGCTTGGGAGCCCATCAACTTATAACCACAGGCGGTGTGAAAAACGAATGTACGGTGTGTTGGCATGGAATCAGCATGAAAATGAAAACGGGCTACAAGCCCATAACTGTTGTCAATAGTTCACAAGGCAAAAACCATTTCCACACAGTTCAAGCGACAAAGTCAAAGGAGTTATCAATATAAAAGGCAAATAATCCTACTTCTAGCGACTCCCAGAAATCAAACCAACATATTTCGCCTCTTTTCGGAGATAACCAAGAAAGGTGCGAAAATCGATCGGAAGAGATCAAGGATACGACATTACTCATAAGGAATAAATCGTGAAGATTCCACCCTTCAGCCCTCACCTGATTCACTCGATCTTATTTCGATTTGAAATCTCAGGTTTGCATCGATTTGCCCTTAGATCTCGGTTTCTTTCCATCTCGGTCTCTCTCCACCTCTGTAATGGTTTGGGGTTGAGTGAGCGAAGGGTGAAGTCGTGTTTTTTAAAGGAAAAAAAATGTTGTTGGGTTGATGATGATGAAGGGTCGGTTAGGAGGTTGATGCTTTGTTGAAGGTGAGAGGGAGAGGATCGAAGGGCGAAGAAGGTTTTGGTTTGAAAAGTTTGAATGGCGTGTGTTGCTGGAAATATGGTGTTTATGGATGTGTATGTTTCATGACTTGGAGGTTATTGTTTTTTTCTTGTCGGTAGTGAAATGGTGGTTGTTGGTTTGTTTATGGTTTGCGAGGTTGCTGGTTTGGCTTTGTTGTTCCTGGCGACGATGAAGGTTGAGGTATTGAAGTTGTGTGTTTTGGTGGTTGATGCAGTGGCGTTGTTTATGTTGATGAAGGTTGGAAAGTGGAGGAAGAGATTCGGAGTTGGGGTAATAGTTTTGGATGATGGGTTTGGTGTTGACGGCAACAGAAGGGCATTAGTGAGGGTTTGAGTGAAGGGTATTACATGGTGGTTTGTTGTGATGATTGTTCGATGGTTTTGAAGATTGAGGCAGATTGAGAATGAATTTTGTAGAGTGAAGGTTATTGTTGATGGCGGAAAGTTTTGTGTTGTGAGCGAGGGAGAAGGTTGTTGAGGTGTTCGTCGAAGGTCATGGGTGTAGGAGGTTGTTGATGTTGATGAGGGTGGTTCGATAAGAGGTTGAATGAGAAGTATTGTAGCAGAGAGATGTCGAGCCAAAAAAAATATCAGAGTTTCTGTTATGATCCCCCCCTTTTCAATTCTCTTTCTCTCCTTTTATCCTAGTTCAAAACTCCTTCTTTTTCTTTTAAAATTTGAATTTTGATCCGTCGGTGAGTTGTTGTTTTCACACTGCAAGCCTTGTTGGAGAATTGTACAATTGTTGCAGAAAATTGGTGGGTGAAAGCAGGCAGCATCATGGTTTGACAAGGACTTTTTGTCAAATGTGAAAAGAAGAAGAAAAAATACCCCCGGTGCATGTGTCAACGTTTCATTGGCTTAGCTCACGTTTGAAAAGTCAAACCATTTTTGCTTAACTCCCCATTGGTTGATTAAACCTCACGTATAGATCAATAGAAAATGACATTGGTAACTTTTCTTTCCTTAATAGAAATGGGTTAATGACAATTAATTAAGACTAACTAAATTAAAATGATTGATAAATAAAATAAAACTAAACAATTTAAATAATATAACAAACTATTAATTATTTAAAATCAAATAATTAAATTGAGATTAAATTACCAACGAAATTAGTTAAATTAAAAACCTGCTAAATTAAATTAAATTAACTAAGCTATTTAAAATAAATAAAAAAGACACATTAAAATTAAATTAAAAAGATAAAATAAAAAAATGATAAAATGGAAATTAAGATAAAATACAAAGAAAAATAAATCACACTACATCTAATAAAAAGATGAGGGTAAAATTTGGGGCACAACACGGAGGAATACGACAACGCCCTCCTCCACCTAAAGCGAGCACTATCGGAGCCATCGATTGTGTCTCAGCTAGATAACGAGGAAACCCTATATCTCTATCTCTCCGTTGCGACCGAGGCCGTCAGCGTCACCCTTATTCGTGAAACCCCTGATGGGGAGAACTCCATATACTTCACGAGCAAGGCGCTCCAAGGACTGGAGCTTAGATACCAGCAGATCGAAAAAGTGGCCCTGGCCCTCATCAACGCTGCAAGGAGGCTGAGGCACTACTTTCTATCCCACACAATCGTGGTGCACACAGACCACCCCGTAAGACAACTATTAGGCCGCCCAGACATATCCGGTAGAATGCTTAAATGGTCGTTGGAACTATCTGAGTTCGACATCCAGTACGAGAGTAGAAAATCCATCAAAGCTCAGGCACTGGCCGATTTCGTGGAGGAGATGACCTTGCCCGCCTCCCCGACTTGCAGAGCTCGTAAGTGGACAGTCTTCGTTGACAGAGCCTCCAGCTCGGCAGGGAACGGAGCAGGCATCATCCTGGAAAATGAGGAGGGTATCCTTGTCGAGGTGCCCCTTACCCTATCTTCCCCACTGCTAATAATCAGGTAGAGTATGAGGCCTTCCTCACAGGTCTGCGTCTCGCCAAAGACCTGGGAGCCGAGGAAGTCGTCATCTGCATGAATTCTCAACTCGTGGCCCTCCAGGTTTGAGGAGAATAACAGGACAAGAATGATAACCTATCCGAATACTTGACCTTGGTTAAGGAAAAAATGACGAAGTTCACATCGGTGGAGGTAAATCACGTTCCCCGCGGACACAATGTCTGGGCAGATGTCTTGCCAAAGCTGGCGAGCACGAAAAAGAAGGGATGAAACAAATCTGTCATCCAGGAGGTACTTCCTCGACGTGCATGTCATTGGTGACAACAACTACTGGATAACCCTAGTATACAACTACCTCGCCAAGGATGAACTATTGTCTGACCCAAAGGAAGCCAGCATAATCAGGCGAAAAGTCTGCTCATATGCCCTGGTCGAAAATAAGCTCTACAGGCGAGGGTTTTCCATTCCTCTCCTCAAATACGTCGAAGAAGAAATGGTCGCCCACATCTTGCGGGAAATCCGTGAGGGAATCAACACCCAGCACCTCAGAGGAAGATCCCTCGCCAGGAAAGCCCTACGAGCAGGATATTATTGGCCAACCATGTAGCATGAAGCAAAGGAGCATGTTAAGAAATGCGACAAATGCCAACGTCACGAGGACATGCACTTGGCACCGTCCAATGATCTCAAAGCAATGTCCTCCCCATGGTCCTTCACATGGTGGGGCCTGGATATCCTGGGACCATTTGTCGTAGGGTCAAACCAGACCAAGTACCTATTAGTAGGCGTTGACTACTTTACAAAGTGGATAGAAGTAGAGGCTCTGGCCAAAATAACGGCCCACAACATACTCCGCTTCTACAAGCGAAACATTCTTGCTCGCTTCGGCATCCCCCAAGCGGTCCTCACCGATAACGAGACACAGTTCACAGACAAAAATTTCCAGGAGTTCGTCGCCCAACTGGGCACCTAACAACACTTCGCGTCCGTCGAGCACCCGCAGACGAACGGGAAAGTCGAGGCAGCGAACAAGGTAATCCTACTAGGTCTCAAACGGAGACTGGACAAAACTAAGAAACAATGGGCCGAGGAGCTACACAGCGTGCTCTGGGCCTACCTAACTATGCCCCACTCTTCGACCGGGGAAACCCCTTTCCGTTTAGCATACGGGACTGAGGCGGTAATCCCTATCGAGAGACATGTGCCCTCCAGGAGGAATGAGGCTCCCTTGGACAAGAAAAACAACAGTGAGGCACTAAGAGAGGAGTTCGATCTCGTCGAAGAGGTCTGATCGGGAGCAACCCTCTACGAGGTCTTATTAAAACAAAAAATCGTGATTAGGCATAACGCCAAAGTCATACGGCGAGACTTCCAAGTGGCCAGTCTCGTCCTAAGGAGAAATCACAAAGATTCTTGTGAAGGCAAACTCGCCGCAAACTGGGAAGGACCCTATCGTATTCGAGCAAAAATAGAGAATGAGGCCTACTACCTAGAACATCTCAACGGGGAATAACTCGCTCTACCATGGAAAGCCGAAAAGTTAAAACAATATTATAGCTAAGGCCACAGCTGTCGGTATGCTCCGCCTACACGACGAGCATAACGTACTGACCAGACGTGCGCGCCCAGGTACAAGCACTGATGTAATACCCTAATTTTTTACACTGAGATTCTGTTTTTCATTTCGCATCGTCTGCATAGCATAGCATGCACTTCATCTTGCATAATGTCCGAAATGTCAGTCAGAATAAATTTGTTGGATTTACAGACAAACTGGTCTAAATTTATTTCAAAATCTGACCAAACGTTGTATTTTTCCAATATGTTTATTGCACGCTGATCATTTTGGTGTGTTCATTTTATTTTCAAGCACTTTTTTGCCCGACTTTTTTATTTCGTTTTTTTAATCATTTTTATTTTTATTAATTAATTTTATTTTTAATTTTTTTATTAATATTTTCTTTTTTTATAAAAAACACAATCAAACATCAGCAAGACCAATTCAATTTCTTTCCAAAACAAGGCTTAAACATGTTCCTAGCAGCATCTGTCCTTTCCAAAACAAGGCCTAAACATGTTCAAGATAGGTACATTTTCTTTCCAAACATACACAAACATGTTCCAACACAATCACAACCTTTTCATGAATTACATGACAAGGAGATAAGAATTTAAACTCTTTCCAAATAGGTTCAGAAATGTTGATGAGGAATTCATAAGCCACAAAACCTGGTGGCTATTAAAGAGCAACATACACACAGAAAGAAGACAACAAGCAATCACAAAAAGATCCACACAAACCTTACTGCACCTCACCAACACGCAACTGCACATTGGCATCAACCACCATCCCGCTTCTTCACAACACCGCGGTAACACCGACGACATCGCATTGAGGTAACGGTACAGTTTGATTTCCTTAAATAAAAACTTGTGTTTTCTATTTCTTATTGTTTGCGGCTTGTAACTGTACAGTTAAATATTAGTTTGTATTAATATATATATATATATATATATATATATATATTATATATCTCAATTTGTTTTTGTAGTTCAATAATATATATATATATATATATATATATATATATATATATATATATATATATATATATATATATATATATATATATATATATATATATAATTTTGTCGTTCTGCTTCGTTCATTTGATTTCGAAAGTTTGAATTTTTCATTTCGGGTCAATTGTTGATTTCTGTTTAAAAGATATTTTGATTGTGGCATACTGTTGTTCTTAACTTTTATATGTATATATTTACCTTAGTTTGTTTTGAACTTTATATATAAATGTTATTGGTATGAAAGCTTCAAGAATAGATACTTTCTGTCTTAGATTCTTATGTACATATATATACTGCTAGTTCCGGTGGATTTTTATAGATGTAACACTTTCTGTAATTAATTCTATATGCATGTTAAATACTGTTAGTTTTTTTATACACATTTTAACCTTTCTAAATTATCTACTTTGTGATTTGTTAAAGTTGCATGTTTTGTTTTCTTAAGAATTTTATTATTTTATTTTATTTATATTTCTACAAATACTTTATGTTTTCAATTTTATATATAAATTTAGTTTTAGTTTACTTAAGTTATATATATATATATATATATATATATATATATATATATATATATATATATATATATATATATATATATATATATATATATATAAAATACTTTTTTACACATATATATTTTATTTTTAGTAATATGAACTTCCCCCATACTCTATTAATTTGTTTTAATTTATATTTTTGATTTTTTGATTTTTTATTTAAATCTTGGTTATTTTTGTTTTTTTATTTACTAATTTAATTTGGTTTTGTTTCTTTCTTAATTTAGGTGTGGATTTAATATTAGTGAGTTAATTATATTTTTAATAAATTAGGTTGATAATTTGATGTTGATTAAGTTTGAGATTTATGCCTAATTTAAATTGTAATCAATTCTTAGTTCAAGTTTATGATTAAATTCTTGTTTAAAGTTATGAGGATGTAGTTAGCTTCTTATAGATTTTAAGACATACACTTGTTGATGATCCTTGCCTTGATTTTAATACATTGCTTAGTGATAGTTTGTAATAGTCATTACATACGAATGATTGCCTATGTTCGATTCCAAGGGAGGATCCCCTTTGCTGTCTGCCATGTCATATATAAGATAGCTTAGCCTAACTTACTCCTTCCTTTACCCGTTTATCCTAGCCTTAGGATTAGAGTCGACGTACTCCATGCGAGTGTCTTAGCATGTACACTTCTTTCCCTTTTCATCCCAGCCTTAAGATTAGAGTTGCCGTACTCTATGTGAGTGTCTTGCCAAGGACATTTCCTTTCCCGTTTAACCTAGCCTTAGGTTTAGAGTCGCCGCACTCTATGTAGGTGTCTCGCCGCAGACAATTACTTTTCCCTTTGGAACCTTGACCACAGTCAAAAGTTCTTCACCCCTAGTGAGGGGAACTACGAATGCTCTGATTCCATTCCTGTCAGGATATGTATGCACGAGATGCGATGTCTTGACGAGCATACTTAGAAATAATACCTTAGGTCTCCCTTTTACCTTTTCACCCTTAGTAAACAGATAAAGAATTATAAATAACACAATAAAATAAGAGGTTCTTGTAGAGTACTACAGATACTTAGGATGCTAGCACCTTTCTTATGTATAACTAACCCCCGAACCTTAGATCTCTTGCATTGTTTTTACATTGCAATTAGGGTTTTAGATCTTTACCCTTTCCTTTGGATAAATTAAAGATCGGTGGAGAATTAAGATATGTGATTCAAGTTAATTCAATAGCTTGATATCCAATTCTTACCACGACAACTGCATACCAAAATAAATCAAGGCAGGCTTTTGCTCAGGAACGAGCGAAACCCATGCCCGACAGCGGTCCCTTGACCGAGCCCGCCGTCGCCAAAGTACCACGAAAGGCAGAACACCTAGCTCGTGATGGGAAGTTCACGCCGCGAGCTCAAGCCACAAACACGAGTTGAGCTCCGCTCTCATGCCCGGAAGCTACCCAGGCCTTTCGACCAGTTCCCCCCACTGTCGAACATAATTTGTCGAGCAAACCCTGAAACAATAAAAATCGTTCACTAAAGTAGCCCATATAATGGGCACAAGTAACGAGAAGCATGCGACACTTAGCGAATTTAAACAAAGTAAAGCATGCACCAAAAACAAATCATATACAACCGACCACCATGGCCGAAAATAAATATTGTCATATAAAAACGGCCAAAAGGACCGCGATTGTGCTGGTTACAATACAAAGGGGCCAAGCCCCATACAAAAAGATTAAATTACAAAAATACGGCACGCATGCTGGAAGTACAACAAAAGGGAAAATCAGTCGGCCGTCGGCTGAGGCTCTTCACGGGCAAGCTGCTCCTGCTCCTCGCTAAATCGGAGAAAGTCTGGGACGACGATCTGGCCATCCACCACAGTGTATAGGAACACAATCCCCTCGGTGGAGAGTGCGACCCCGGGGTTCACAATCCTCAGCCGCTCCACAACATTGTTGAAAGCCTCCTCAGTAACCCCCATATAGTCTTCTTCAGTCTGGTTGATACGAGCAACAAGCTCGACTAGAGTCTTCAGACTCTTCACCTCATCGCCTTCATCCTCGTCTGGAGCAGCGACAGTCCTCAACGACGCAACCATGTCCTCCGCGACTTTCGTCTCCGCGGCCAGAGTGTCCCTCTCCTCGGTGACCTTGGTTAGCTCGCCCTTATACTTCTTTGTCGTATCTTCGATGGCCTTGGCCAGTTTCTCCTTGTACTTTTACGCCGCCTCCTCCGTAGCCTTCAACTTTTCATCCAGAACCGTATTCGCAGGTTGTGCCTTCTTCAACTCCATTTCTTGGAGGGCACCCTCCTCGGTGTAGACCACCGCCATACCCAAAATCCTCATCAGGGCAGCAGCGTCTTGAGCCAATATCGTCCTCTTGCTCAGACGGTCCAGCTCCTCGAGCTTCAAGGACTCCGCCCGATGGAATGCGAGAGAGGAGCCTTCAAAGAAACTCCAGTTGTGGAAGAAGGGAGGCATCTCAAATTTACTCTTCTCTCCCTCGGTGGTGAGGTCGAGGATCTCGTCCGCCTGGGGGCGCTTGGACCTTAAATTTACTGGCACGGGGGAGGTCTGGGTGGCAGATGGGGTAGACGAAGAAGTCCCCGACCCGTCTATGGAGGAGTCACTCACTCACTAAGGTGACTTTTCCTGATCTTTTGACCCACCTTGAGTCTTGCTTGGGCACTCTTCACCACACACTCCTGGGCAAAAGACATGTTACCTGCAAAACAACGAGCACACGTTAGTAAATAAGGAAAATAACAATACGAGCAAGCTAAGAAATAAATAGCTATCCAGAAGTTCCAGAGCCTTCTCACGAGTGCTACACTCAGGAGCTCCTTCGTGTTAATGTATCGGGTCTCCACTTTGACCCTCCGTCTGCTTCATAGATAATCTCCCCGTTCCTAGTCACGTAGTGGGCAAGGACAAAGCCGTTGACGAAGCCCACCAGCTTCTCATAGCTGGCCCGATCATCCTTCTCCATAAGATTCAGATTGATAAGGTAGTCATCGGTCCCACGGGTAAAATGGTCCCCGCTCTAACAGAAGGGGAACTTCAATAACCTCCGCCTTGGTACCTTGCCCTGCTTGTCGACGAGAGGCTTCTCGCTCTCGTCTGTTGAAACCTCCCAGACAAACGAGGAGTCTTTGGCCCTCTCCGACACGGCCTCAATGATGTAGTACCTCTCCTTGGACATCTTGATGGACTCAGAGAAAGGCTTGAATAATTTCATCCTCTGCTTCAGGGATACCCATCTGAACTGTCTCCCAGTAACCTGACGTTGAAGATGGAAGACGATGAAGAAGAGGGGAAGAGTGGCTCTGATCTTCAAAAATTCACATGTTAGCTCGAATGCCCGCATGAAAATAATCAAGTTTGGGTGCAGCTGGGAGGGTTCCAGATCCAGGTGTCTGAAAACCGCCACCTGAAAGTCCGTAAAGGGCAGCCTCAACCCTATCTCTTTGAAGACAAACTCGTACATGGGTAACCTCTCCCCATAGGCCAAGCATATTCGGTCGTTCTCCCGAGGAAAATGGACCCTCAAATCTCCTTCGGCCCCCACCATCGTGAAGGCGTCATAAGTATGAAAAACAAAGAGGGAGACAAGCTCCATAGGCTCCGCGGCAACCCATTCTTCCCCAGCATTACTACTTGGAGCAGATGTTTCGCCGAAATTTTGGGGAGTAAAAGTATCATCACCAGTGTTATCCTCCGAGGAGCTCTCCTCGGACAGTTCCCTCATAACTTCATTCTTAGGATTGCAAGACATCTCCTTTACCTGAAAAGCAGAGGACAAAAGTGAATTCGATAACAAAATCAAATCCACCCTTCCACCACTAGTCAAGTGAAAGGGCGCGCGAAGGCCCGAGGACAACGTCCCGACCTAAACCCCTACTCAAATAACACAACATCCTCCACACGGGGAGATCCTCCCCGGTGCGTTACCCAGAATTCCGTTGGAGATCCACCAGAAAATTCATGAGTACACCGAAAAACGCATAAATTCCACCGACAACAAAACTCACTCGTTATCGCAACAGTGTCAGAATCAACTAAAATCCTAAGTTTCTAAGGCTCCGGCGGCAGGAGATGGCCTAACCACCGCCAACCACCAACACTCACCAGGAACCACCCCTACTCTACCCAGTTTCATCCTAACTACATGCAACTAAGCGAAACATAAATTGAAACACTTGAAACAGAGAAAGGTTAGGAAGACTTACGTGGTCGAGGAAGGGAAGTAGGTGGTCGGAGAGCTCTGGTCGTTGCGCGTATGGCGGTTGAATGACGGTGAACGACGGAGACGAGAACAGGTAGAAAGAGAAGAGAGAGAAGCGAAAAGTGGAAATGAGTGTTTCTTTCCTCTATTTATAGACAGACCAGAGGCACGTGCACGAGCACGTGCGTAGGGGCATCATCATGACCCTAGCATAACCATCATTACGCATTAAATGCAGCATGTGGCTCGATGCATGTGTGGCAATCCATCCCTTCAAATCCCATCAACCGTTGGGCTCCCCGCACGCCGGGCATACGGGACAACGTTACAGACTCACCAGACACAGACGCCCTAGAGCACCACGAAACGACCTCGTCTTAGTGATAGGTGTCGACCACGCCTAATCCTCCTCAGGACTGCGGGCTGCCCTTAAGTCATCACTCCTATGCTCAAGAGCAACGACTTAGGGGTCTCCTATTCCGGACTGGCCCAATGGATAGGCATGGCCCAATCCACTTCTACTCCCAGAATGACCCAATAGCCTAAGCCCTACCACTTAAGGGCAAGAGGAAGCTTTCTCTCCTCTGCCCCTCTGTTGAGGAAGGCTGGCCAACTGACCTCCAAGATCAGCTGCCCCTCCTCAAATTCCTGCCCGTCACGCACAGTTCCACCATCCAGAAACAGTCACGACGCCCGTACCTGCGACCACGCCCTTGCCCGCAGCAACAGCTAGTTCCGAGCACCTCTGCCCATCCCAACAACTAGTTTCTGGCAGTTACTTATTCTTTGGGAGCGAATATCTCGCATCGAAAATAGGGACTAATGGCGAAGCGCTAGGGGCATTATAAAAACCCTCTCATTTGAGAGGGTCAGGGATTCTAAATCATCCTAAGACATACACACTTTGTACTTGCCTTTTTTTCTCCTGGTTCTTACTTTAACATCAGAGTACCTTGCAGGTACACCCCCTTCTCATCTTTGAAACCATGCATCGCAGACAAAATCTCTGACCCACTTCAGGTTCTGATCAACCAGTAAGATCATAATGTTTAATAAATTATAAATAATAAAATAATTCAAAGTCAGCCAAATAAATGCCAGGTAGGGTATTACGTTTGCCTACTTTAACATATTTTGACAAAATTTAACGCAAAAGACTAATATGACTAACAAAACTTGATTTAAAAGACTTAAAACGAACATTTATTAAATAAAAGACGAAAATGAAACCTTAAATTAAGTTAAAGAATCAAATAATGCATTAAACCTATAAAAAATTATGCGTCTTTCATTTACACTATGTAGTTTTGAAGCAATGTCTTTAACCTTTGTAATGTATATACATTATAACTCTATCACCATCTACATCAAGAGCAATATGTCTAGATGTCTTAAAGTGAGATTTAAAAAAAATGAAAATATATATTATTATAATTTTAAAATATAAATATATAATCAATGTCATTAATTTTTAAAAGGGTTAAATATGTTTGTGATACTCATAAAATTTCAAATTTAATTTTTACTCTTAAAATATTTCAGTTAAAGGATGATCCTCCTAAAATTTGTTATCCACACTTTTGGTCTCTCATGCAACTTAGCGACGGTTTTTACAACTTAGCGACTGAATTAATGACGATTTTAGCGACAATTTATTACTTAGCGACTGAATTAGCGACAGATTTAACGACAACTTTAGTATTAGGGATCAAAAGCGTGAACAAAAATTTTAGAAGGACTATTCTTTAAAAAAATATTTTGAAAAACTAAAAACGAAATTTGAAATATTTAGGAGGATCACAAACATATTTAATCCTTTTTAAAATATGTGCATACATATTTTTTTCATTTCAAAAACTATATTAATAAATATTTCCATTATTTTAAGGAAGTAGAAAAAATCTCAATCCATGTTAAGTTTTTACCAAACATTCAAATAATTTATACGTTTAATATATGTAAGCAAATAATAAATTAACAGCATAAACGTTTAAAAACTAAAATAAACTAATTTATTATATTTTCAATTTTTTTTTGGGTCTAGTCATTTTATTTAAAAATATTAACTTAGTTCAAATAGGCATATCGAACCGGACCACATATCGGTTACCGGGTCAACCGGTCCGGTTCAAATAACAGTAATAATTTTCGCGGCCACTTTGGTTTGAATTCATTTTATTCTCTTTTTTTCTATATTGTAACACACTTCAATATTCTTTCATTCAATTCAATCACTCTTTTCCCCTTTTTCTCCTTTTCTGTCTCCTACTTTCCTTTCTCTCTCAAAATCTCCCAAATCCAATTCTTAAACCCTCAAAAACCATTAACACTACTCAAACATGAAGACAAAAACGCCATTGAAGCAGCTCAAACTCTCTGTTCCTGCTCAAGAAACACCCATTACCTCATTCCTGTAATTTCATCATTTTTCATCTTCCTTTGACTAACCCATTTCTTATTTTTCATTCATTACTCTAATTCATCTATAAAGTTCACTTTTTTATTCCAATTTGATGCTAGTTCCCAAAAAAATGAAGATTATGTTAAACTTCATGTTTATGAATTTGATTTGATTCTGTTGAAACTGTTATTAGGACTGCAAGTGGTACATTCCATGATGGGGATCTGCTTTTGAATCAGAAAGGGATGCGTCTCATTTCCGAAGAAAAGGAATCAAGGGTAATTTTACTCTACTTCTCTACTATTTTTCACCCTAATTTATGTTATAGGTACTGTTTCAGATTGCAATTTCAAATTTTTTGGTAGTGTAAAGAATTTGCATGCATTGATTTATTAAACAATAGTGTTGTTCTGTATTGATTATGTTTCATTCTACATGCTTACTCTATGTTTACTTTATCACCAACATTTAGGGTTTGGTTTGTTTATTGTTTTTGGATTTAAGCATCTGATTTGAAGACTTGAAATTTGTTTCTTTGGGCAGCCTTCTGATGCTAAGGATCTCGAATTTGACTTCACGTTGGACGATCTTGAGACTGTCAAAGTAATTGGAAAAGGCAGCGGCGGTGTAGTGCAGCTCGTTCGCCATAAGTGGGTTGGAAAATTGTTTGCTTTAAAGGTTGTCATTCATGACTATTTTCAATTGCTTCTTGTCGCTGGATTTGCCTGTATGATTAATCTTTTTGCACATTATTGTAATTTGTATGTGTCTGCAAAAGGTTGCTTTTAATATAAATGGTAGAGTAGTCAATCTCATATAGCGGCATTGAGTGGCCGACCCCCAAAATGGGATAGCATATAGCGGGATGACCTCTATTTGATCATTTTTTAAATAAATTACATGAATAATGAGTATAGACATATGAAATGCTAAGGGAAGAACAAAGTGCTGAGAGAGGTGATGGAGGAACTTGTGATTTTTCTTTGGAATGACTGAAGTGCAAAAACGTCGGTGAAGGAAGGTTAGGGTTGAGTCTCAACTCAAATTTTATTAAAAACCTAAATTTACCCTTAAAACATTTTAAATTTAAAGGGTAATTTTGTTTTTCAGTGGGGAAAAGGATAGCGGGACAAAAACCGCTTTGGGCCAAGAACCGCTCTGCCCCCGCTACCCTCTTTTTACCCTATAGAAGCCTCTATAGTGTTTAGCACTGCTAAGACTCTTCCCATAGTGGCAGGCCTCTGCTCCGCTATAGCAAGTTAGCGCCGCTGTTGGGCCTATTGACTTCTCCTATAAATGGTTGCAAGTGTCTTAGGATATTTGGCATCTATAAGAACGTGTGAAACAGGTTACCGATATGATTTTGCGCTAAGTAGCACCTTTTGAAATTAAAGCATGTTGTTTCAAAAATGATTTTCAAATTTATAAATTGAACTTGTGTATGATAGGAGAAAATCTTGTTAAACTTTTTAATGCAGGTAATTCAGATGAATATACAAGAGGATGTTCGTAAACAGATTGTTCAGGAACTGAAAATAAACCAAGCATCACAGTGTCCACATGTTGTAGTTTGTTACCATTCATTCTATCATAATGGTGTTATATCTCTTGTACTGGAATACATGGATCGCGGTTCTCTAGTAGATGTAATCAGACAAGTTAATACGATTCTGGAACCATATCTTGCCGTGGTTTGTAAGCAGGTACCTAGATCATACTTCTATTTCTTTCTCGTTGAAACTCGCCAATCCAATATTCTGTTTCATTGTTGAATGTTCATACTCTGTCCGTATTGCAGGTGTTACAGGGCCTTGTTTACTTGCACAATGAAAGACATGTGATACATAGAGACATCAAACCGTCGAATCTTTTAGTAAATCACAAAGGGGAGGTGAAGATTACTGATTTCGGTGTTAGTGCTATGCTCGCTAGCTCAATGGGCCAAAGAGATACATTTGTTGGAACTTATAATTACATGTCGGTATGTAACTTTTCTTCATATATTCTTGTTCTATATTATTTTCTAACAAAATTTCTAAAGCTACTGATATGAGTAACATTGCATAGTAGCGTTTTTATATTCTATTTATTCTCACCATATCTCTTTTATGTCCTTTTCTATTAAAATTGCAATAACTGTGGATTTGTCGATTTCTTTGTGTAGCCAGAAAGAATCAGTGGGAGTACTTACGGTTACAGCTGTGACATATGGAGTTTAGGGATGGTAGTACTCGAGTGTGCCATAGGACGGTTTCCTTATATACAATCTGAAGATCAGCAAGCCTGGCCTAGTTTCTATGAGCTTTTGCAAGCAATTGTCGAAAGTCCACCGCCGTCTGCTCCTCCTGATCAGTTCTCCCCGGAATTCTGTTCATTCGTGTCATCCTGGTAACTTTTACTCCATTTTACTACTTTCTTACTATGTGCTTGGAACCTTGGCTCAATTCACATCAACGTGGAAGCTGCCATATTAAGCTTCTATAAGAAATTGACCGCGTTTTCAAACAGACGCAAAGTTTCCATACCAATAAAAACTCATGGTATACTAAGTTTTTCAAACATGCAACTGATCATAAACTACCTTGTGCTATAAGTTACATGTAACACGACATTGCGGTGATCGTTGATTCTAAACATATTTACGTCTTTTTTCCGTTACTAAGTTCTTTCTTGGTATTATTACAGCATAAAAAAGGATCCTCGCGAAAGATCAACATCATTGGAGCTTTTGGTTCGTATGCTAAGCTGTTCTTTTTATAAAAACAAATTCTCATATCTTGTTGAAATTTGTCATTTCTGATTCTTGTTATCTCATTCCACTTTCAGGATCATCCTTTCATAAAAAAATTTGAAGATAAAGATCTAGATCTTGGAATTTTAGTAGGTAGCTTGGAACCTCCTGTAAATTTTGCCCGATGATTTGTTAAGATATATGGTGTAAAATTTGTACTTGAATTTCATAACTTTTATGAGTTAAGTTTCTCCTTGTCACTATTACTATGTTAGAAAGTATAAATATAAAATATATTAGTATGTATTAGTGTTGAATTCATTAAAGTTTTCTGAAACTGATTTGTAAAATAATTGTTTTTTATTTGTAAAACAGTCCTTATTTCTTAACTATATACCAAAGGTGCTACTATTTATTTACAACTATAAGGATAATAGAATGGAGTAGAGTGGACAAAGTAGAGAACAGACGGATATGAAACATCGACTTGGTCAGGTAAAAATGATAAGTTAAACGGACAGATGGGTCACTTTGGTTTTGCCACCCAGTTAAATTCATGTTTATCTAGTTTAGTTCGTGTCTATCGAAAATTAGAGTTGACCTTAAAGTAAACTTTGATTTGATTCATCGAAAATTAGTTTAGTCCTTATTTCTTAACTATATACCAAGGGTGCTACTATTTATTTACAACTATAAGGATAATAGAATGGAGTAGAGTGGACAAAGTAGAGAATAGACGGATATGAAACATCGATCTGGTCAAATAAAAATGATAAGTTAAACGGACAGATGGGTAACCTTCGTTTTGCCACCCAGTTAAATTCATGTTTACCTAGTTTAGTTCGTGTCTATCGAAAATTAGAGTTGACTCTTAAAGTAAACTTTGATTTGATTCATAAAAAAATTGGGAAATTCTAAAATGTCTTTTATGTGTTTGGTGATTATCTCTAGATACACTTGAAATCATTTTAGTTTGAATTTTTTTGAGATTTATCCCATTTTGAATAAAATATGATCTAGAGATGCATATTCATATTGTATCTTGAGGTACATATCTGAAATATCCTATGTACTTAATTATGACATTTTTATTCACTTAAATTGTTTAATTAACAATTCAGTGATGTTTCTGGAGATGTATACTTGAAAATGTCATGGGAAAAATTGGATAAAACACCACCTTGTATGATCTTCTTCTTCATGCTGGCTTCATTTCAAAACCATTAAAAACTACATTTCATTTCAAAATCCTTAAAAAAGTTTCTTTCATTCTCAATCAACTTTTCAACACCAAAATATCATTATTGTATTTTATCACATCAAAGAGAGCAAAATAAACTGGAATTACAGGTAAAGTTCATTCATGTCATCATCATTTCCTTGCATTAATGTGTTTTTTGGACTGAAAAATGAACAAAGTTCAGATATGTCTCTCTGGAAAAGTTTGGTCTAAATATATATCTTCAAATTTGCCTTATAGTTTGAGTTTTAAAGTTGTTTTTCTGTTATTCATGGTATTAGATATGATGTACCCATATATGTTTTCCAAAGCTATTGTGAGTATGAATGTTAAACCAGACGAAGTGAAGCATGATATTAAACTGAATGGAATGAATGATGATGTTAAACCGGGTGATCGACCGGTTGTTGTCGAGGTAGATGTTTGTGCACAATTTACAAATAAACAAGAGTTTATTGTTCGTGAACGTATACTACAATGGGTCCACATGGAGGCCGAAAAATTGGGGTTTGGTGTTGTAATTGGAAGGTATGACAATGGTTCGGATCGAAGACAGACATTTATAACAATGAGATGCGAAAAAAGTGGCACGTAACAACCACAAATTAGGAAGTTGAAATGAGAAGACACTAGATCAAGAAAATGTCAGTGTCCGTTTAAATTGTGCGGATACTGTAAGGTAGATGACACATGGAAATTTTATGTGATTTCTGGTATACACAATCATGCCTTAAGTGACAAGCTAGTTGATCATCCCATTGTATGTCTCCTTGTTCTAGAGAAAAGGGGACTTATTTCAGACATGACATTAATTATGGTGACGCCGAAAAACATACTTACGTCTTTGAAATGAAAAGACCTCTAAATGTTTCAAATATCAAGAAAACATACAACATGCAAGCTCAAAACAACAAGGTGATAAGAAGACCAAGATCTGAGATGCAACAACGGTTGAAGCTTTTGGAAGATGACCACTATGTTTCTTGGTACAGAGTTTGTGAGGATAAAGTCGTTGTTCGAAACATTTTTGTTGGCTCATTCCGATTCCATCAAGTTTTTAACACATTTTCTACTGTGCTCATAATTTATTCAATATACAAAACATACGCGTATAGAATTCCACTCTTGGAAATTGATGGGGTTACTTCTACGGAGAGGATTTTTTTAGTCGGTTTTACATTTTTGGAATCCGAAAGAAAGGACAATGTTACACAAGCTTTGGAAATGTGCAAGACTATGTTGAAGGACCAAGAAAACATGTCACAAGTAATAGTCACCAATCGTGACACCAAACTAATGAATTTGGTTGCAATGGTGTTTCCTACATCGTATGCATTACGTTGTAAGTATCACATAACCAAAAATGTGAGAAGTAGACTAAAACATGTTGTTGGCACCAAACAAATCAAGGGTGAAGATGGAAAAATGGTCAAACCTGGTGTGGTGGTGGAAAGGATGATGGATGCATAGAATGGTATAATAGATTCTTCCATGAAGGAATTATATGTCGAGTCTGTAATACATTTCAGGAGGGTGCTCGAGATATTCAGATTTCCTGAAATATGTTGTAGGCACTATTTTGGACCGGGTTAAAGAGAAGATTGTTTGTACCTGGACCGATCTGGTCAGACACTTTACCAATACAACAACTAACATAGTTGAATATTCACATGCTACACTAAAGAATAGGTTGAGAAATAATAAAAGTGATTTTTGTCGAGATTGGGATGCCGTGAACCAAATTCTCTTAAACCAACATAATGAGATACATACATCTTTTTGCCGAAGCATTTCTCTATTAGAACACCGAATCAAAGACAACATTCTTTATTCGCAGTTGGTTGACAACATATCTCAGGAGGCATTAAATTTTATTTTTCATGAAGCCAAGCAAGCAGATAAAACAGATTCAAATAATTCAAAGTGTTGTCGTGCACTTAGGAAGACTTACAATCTTCCATGTGCTTGTTTAATTTCAAAGAAGATGAAGCTTGATAAATTGATACGCATGGATAGAGTTTACACTCACTAGAAAAGGTTCCGGTTTGATGATAATGGTGTGATGAAGAATGATAAATCAAGTATAACTATTATGAGCGAATGGGAAGAATTTTCGAAAGCCGATGAAATCAGGAAATTGCACATCAAAGAGCAGCTGAGGAAGATTGCCTATCTGAAAATAACAGATTTGAGACCACTATAGGAATTGGTTAAAATAAAGGGTGCCCTTAAAAATGTCAAACCAACACATAGTGATAACTCTACGAGACAGTCTCCTTCATACTTTGAACATGTTGACTCTCATTTTTCGAATTCTCCAACTCCAAAATCTCAAAAACTGATTTTAAGGGTGCTTGATGACAGTCCGTCATTACATATAATCAGTCGAAGAATTGGCGGAAAACGAGCAAAAGAGGAGCCAAAATGATGAAGAAAGACCAAAGTATGAGTGAAAAATAGCCAAGTATGGAGGAATGGGACTTAGTGAAAATTCTGGTGAAAAAATGGTGGAAAAAGCACACAGCGACTGAAATAATCACGCATAACATTGCGCACCATCGAGTACGCGACAAAGGAGAAAAGGTTGCATCGCACGCAATGCTTCCATAATGCGCGCGCGATGGTTGCTTTTTCTGGGCTTTTTCTAACGCATTCTGGCCCATTCTGACAACTTTAAAAGGGGATTTTCTACACTTTTAGAAGGTTTACAAAATTTGGCAATGGGAGCACGATTTTACAACATCAAAGGGTGATTTTAAGAGCATTGGAAACCATTGGAGGCCAGTCCTTCAAGGGAATTCATATGCTATTCTTCTTTATTCAATTGGTATTGTAATTTTCATTATGAGTAACTAAATTCTCTTAGGTTAGGTTGTGTGATGATGAACCTTATTCAATCTTGTTGACATTAGATGGAAGTTTGACTTTGTATGAATCTTTTGAATTATAATTTTATTCAGTTATTTCTTATGCTTAATGCTTATTATTTTAGATACTCTATTAATCTGTTGTTAGAAACATATGGATTCCTGACCCGTAGCCTATGTGTTGGACCTAAGGCAACTGTTCTAATTAAGTCGGTTGAATAAGGATAGGAGACCTCGAGTAGTGGCATAGGAAATTAACGATTTGTAGATCGTCTAGCACTACTTACGCTGGCGGACTAGGGATAGAAAGCTCCAAGTAGTTGTTAGTGAGTTATGTCGTGAGGGACAAACTATAATGGTTTTGTTAATTCTCCGTAAGGTTATAAGGATAAGATAATTCATACAAGGCATCGTACATCAACAAGAGTGGATAAGGGGATTCTAAAGCACAAAATGTTTGCTTTCGTGACATAGCTTTCTCGTTTAATTACTTTTTGCACTGAAACTTGCAAAACCCTCCCTTTTTACTGTTTTTATTTAATATTGCACAAATCATTGTTCTGTTCGAACACAGTCCTTGTGAGTTCGATCTTTTTATTACTGCGAGATTATCAGTACACTTGTCGAGAAGTCATCAAGTTTTTGGCGCCGTTGTTGGGGATTGTTGAGTGCAACATGGAAACGCTTTATGCAACATATTTTTCTTATTTTATTTAATTATAGTTTTTATTGTTTTCTTTTGTTTTCTTTTTTATCATAGTGCTACTGAGGTAATTGTTGGTTGTGTGTATGCAACACATGTATCATGACCAAACCAATACCACAAACTTTGAGGGACTATTGTAGGCCTACTAACGCATCCCAGGTCTCTTTAGGTTTCGTTCCCGCAAATGCGGTACATTTCAACATTAAATACTCTGTATTGTCCGAATTGAGAGACAAAAAATTTAATGAAAGCGCAACTAATGACCCTTAGGAACATCTAGCTAGATTCTACGAGACAACGTCGATGTGTCGGCCAGAAGGTATTATAGAGGATCAGGTTAAACTAAAGTTGTTCAGTTTCTCGTTAGTTGGAAGAGCAAAAGATTGGTTATTATGTATTCCAAATGGGGTAATAAGCACTTGGAGAGAATTGGAAGACAAATTCTTAGAGAGATTCTTCACTACAACACAATTCACGGAAAGAAAAGCTGAAATTACACAGTTCGAACACCAAGAGACCAGATCTCTATATGACGCGTGGGAAAGGTTTAAATTGTTATTGAGAAGGTGTCATAATCACAATATGAGCAATATGGAACAAATGTAGATATTTGTGAAGGGACTACAAATGCAAGCACAAATGCTCTTAGATGCATTCGCCGACAGTTCAATTAGAACATTAACCGAGCCACAAGTGAGGGAGTTATTAGAAAAAATGAGCCTAAATGAGTACAAATTTGAAAATACTAGAGGAAATCAAAGTATGGAGATAAAAAATAATCCCCATAATCAAGTAACTCAAGGGGGATATGAAGAACTCTTTGCAAAGTTGGAAGGGCTGAATCAAAAGTTGCAAGGAGTAAAAAAAAGTCAAGAATCTGTAAGTGAAATAATGTTTGTCTTGTGTACTAACTGTGAGAAAGAACATTTTGCAGGTAAATGCACTAAAGAACAACCTACAAGGGAAGTGCAAGCCATCATCAACGCATCACAAACTACTATGGACGACAAACTTGTATCAATGGAAGAAAGCTTGGCTAAATTCATGATGGCAACTCAAGATCAACTCGTAAGGATAAATAAGTCACAAAACTGGCTAAGCGAACTGAATGAGGAGTCAATGAGAAGGATGAGAGATAAAATGTGTCATTTGTCACAGAAAATTACATTATTGTTCCTAGAAAAGAGAAATTGTGACGCAATAGAGCTGAGGAATCGCACAATTCCCTCCGCTCCGGTCGGAAGTACACAGAAAAATAGTGGAAAAGAATAAGGATGAGGAGGAAGAACCAACATCCACATCAACTGAAAAAGAGGTTCCAAGCAATGATTCTAGGGAAGGATATACACTTGATAAACTTATTAATAAAGACTCGCCTTTCAAGAGAACGAAAAACGAGGTTATAAATGAACCAAACCCTCCTTTACCAGATTACATTCAACCACCCTATCTGTTGAGTAAAAAGAAACCAAAAAGGGAAATGGAAGTGGGGCAATTTAAAAATTTTATGGAGATGTTCACCGCATTACAAGTGAACATACCTTTTTGTGAAGCTTTGGAGCAAATTTCGGTATATGCTAAGTTCATGAAAGAGCTTCTGAATGGAAAACGCAAACTAAGGGATAATGAAAATGTAGCTTTAGTAGAGGAATGTAGTTCTATCATTCAACTCAAATTGCCACCTAAACTTAGAGATCCTGGTAGATTTACTATCCCTATTGCTATAGGCCCTCTAAAAATTGGCAAAGCATTATGTGATTTAGGGGCAAGCATAAATTTAATGTCATTGTCTATGATGGGGAAACTAAACTGTGGAGAATCTAAACTTACCAAAATGAAGCTAACTCTAGCCGACCGATATGTCACTTATCCATATGGAATTTTGGAAGATGTTCTTGTTAAGGTTGATAATTTACTTTTTTCAGCCAACTTTGTCATCCTAAATATGTCGGAAGATGCGGAAACACCTTTGTTGTTGGGAACTTTAACTAATGTGGAAAGAGGGTAGTTGATTCTACAATTTAATAAAAAGCATGTAATATTTATTGTTTTTGAAGCCATGAAACATGCTCAAGAAGATTTGCAATGCTACCAAGTTGATTTAAATAATGAGTTAATATATAATGTTGCAAAAGAAGAAGGCCTGTCATCCCCAACGGAAAAGGTTATAGTACAATCAATCGAAGAAGTTGTATTCGATGATGAAAACAAATAGGAAAATGAAGTAGTGCTCCAATTGCAAGCTGCACAACGAGATCATGCTTATAAGAAATTTGAGGAATTGGGAGGAAATAGTGAAGAAAAACCATCTGATCCTAAACTAAAGGAACTCCTATTACATTTGAAATATGTTTTTCTAAGTCAAGGAAATAAGCACCCATCAATTATTAGTAGCACGTTGTTAAAAGTTGAGGAAGAAAAATTGTTACGAGTAATAAGAGAAAATAGAGAAGTGTTGGGATGGAGAGTATCAGATTTAAAAGGAATCAACCCCTCGTACTGCATGCATAAAATCAAGCTCGAGGAAGAATTCAAACTAATGGTTTAACCTCAACGGCGACTAAACCCGACAATGAAGGAAGTAGTAAGAAAAGAAGTCCTTAAATTGTTGGAAGCATGTATGATTTATCCTATTTCTGATAGCTCGTGGGTAAGCCCAGTGCATGGAGTCTCGAAAAAAAGAGGCACTACTATTATTCGTTATGAGAAAAATGAACTAATCCTAACCCGTACTGTGACGGGATGGAGGATGTGTATTGACTATCGCCGGTTAAATCTAGCTACACGAAATGATCATTTTCCATTACCATTTATGAACCAAATGCTTGAAAGGCTAGCGGGACAAACTTACTATTACTTTTTGGATAGGTATTCAGGATACAACCAGATAGCCGTTGACCCCACATACTAGGAGAAAACCGAATTTACATGCCCATTTGGAATTTTTGCTTATAGACAGATGCCCTTCAGAATATGTAATGCGCCCGCAACATTTCAAAGGTGCATACTTTCTATTTTCTCTGATATGATTGAAAATTCGATAGAGGTATTTATGGATGATTTCTCTATTTTTGGTAAGTCGATTGATAGTTTTTTTGGTCGATTGAATAAAGTCCTTAAGAGCTATACAGAAACAAACTTGGTTTTAAATTGGGAAAAATGTCATTTTATGGTCATTGAAGGTATTGTTCTTGGGCACAAAATTTCTGCGAAACGCATAGAAGTTGATCAAGCAAAAATAAAAGTAATAGAGAAACTTCCGCCCCCGATAAATATCAAGGGAATAAGGAGTTTTCTAGGACATCCAGGTTTTTACCGAAGATTTATTAAATACTTTTCTAAAGTTTCAAAACCAATGTGCAACCTGCTAGTCAAATAAAACGAATTTAATTTTGACAAAGAGTGCATAACTCTTTCTCTATAATCAAACAAAAATTAATCACTGCTCCAGTTATTGTATCACCAAAATGAGAGATTCCCTTTGAAATTAAGTGTCATGCTAGTGATTATGTTGTTGGCACAGTACTTGGCCAAAGACACGCAAAACATTTTCATGCAATTTACTATGCTAGAAAAGTCTTGAATGAAAATCAAGTTAATTACACCACTACTGAAAAAGAATTGCTAGCAGTGGCATTTGCTTTGGAAAAATTTTGCCCGTATTTAATTGGTTCCATAGTTATTATTTTTACAGATCACGCAGCTCTGAAGTATTTGTTCAACAAGAGTGATCCCAAACCAAGATTGCTACGATGGATGTTACTGTTGCAGGAGTTTGATTTAGAAATTAAAGATAAAAAGGGAGCAGAGATCATGGTGGCAGATCATCTGTCAAGATTAGAAATGAGGAAGTGACAAAGAATACGCATAAGATTACAGAGACATTTCTGAATGAGTGAATAATGGCAATAAGTGAAAGACTGTGGTTTGCAGACATGACAAATTATAAGGCAACAAATGTTGTGCATAAGGAATACACATGGTAACAAAGAAAACACTTCTATAAGGAAGAAAATTTTTATATTTGGGATGACCCATATTTTTTTAAGAGAAATCTTTATGGTTTACTTTGCAAGTGTGTTGTAGGTAAGGAGGCAGACAACATTATGTGGCACTGTCATAGTTTAGCTTATGGAGGACACCATAGTGGTGAGAGAACAACAACAAAAATTCTACAAAGTGGGTTTTGGTGGTCTATCTTATTTCATGACTGTAAGTCATATGTATCTACATGTCCAAGCAATAAGAAAGGTAACATCTCAAAAAGAGACGAGATGTCGTTAAACATTATGCTTGAGGTAGAACCATTCGATTTTCGGGGAATTGACTTCATGGGTCCCTTTCCCAAATCTAATGCATGTCTTTATATTCTTATGTGCGTTGATTATGTTACCAAATGGGTGGAAGCAATTGCTTGCAATGATAATTATGCTCGCACTGTTACTAATTTTTTGAAAAAGAATATTTTTTCCAGGTTTAGGGTGCCCAGAGTTTTAATCAGTGATGGTGGAACACACTTTTGCTACAAATATTTAGAGAAATTGTTAGAAAAATATAATGTGAAGCGTAATGTGTCCACAACATATCACCCTCAAACATGCGTTCAGGTGGAAATATCTAATAGATAGTTGAAGCAAATTCTAGAAAAGACGATGGTGGTATCAAGGAAAGATCTAATATATATATATATATATATATATATATATATATATATATATATATATATATATATATTATGCAATCACAATGACATCATCAAACATGCTCATTTTACACTAATAACACCACAACAACCTCTTTATAACAACGTTCAAGTTTCGCCACTTACAACGAGATTTCTTTAGATGCACAACAAGTAATAGTCGTAATCTTCAACATATTAAACATACAAATATTATAAAAATGGCCCATCTAATTATACCATGTTAAAGTTCTGCTCATTAGCTTTCCAACGCTTCGAACGATTCGTCATTTGGATTAACGGTTAAAAAGTTATGACCGAAACCGTTTCTGGCATTTTCTGCCTATGAGTCGACCCCAGGGTCGACGCGCAGTGTACTTAGGTCGAAGCAAGGCCTATGGCTATGAGTCGACGCATACTGTTCAAATTTCCACAATATTACATTTGGGTAGCATCAGTTTGACCCAGGGAGTCCTAGCGGTCGACGCACAGTGTTCCGAACCCCAAAAATCACTTTTTTTAAAAGCACTTTCACCATAGATTTTCACACCAAAGTCTATACCACTAACCCCCATCACCCTAGACCCTATTTTATATCGAAATAACGTCCTAAAACTCGATTATGCTATGTTTTACTCATGGATTAACAACAAATCATCATCGATTTCATACTTTCGACCCGAAACTCCAAAACTCAACAATGGAGAAATTTTCAACAATTTCCAAAACATAATTACTACACACATATGTACATAACTCATCACATATCAGTTAGAAAACATCGTGTATCACACAATCAACTAACAATTTCATCATTGATCAAGTATTCATAGTAATCATAATATAGAACAACATCTTACCCATAAGACAAAACCTAAATTTTACCCACCATTCAACATATTAACCGTTATAAGACCATAACCCCACCCTTACCTCGAAATCAAGCTTTCTAGACTTTCTCAGATGGTGGTTCATCTTCTCCTCCTCTAGGCCTTTCTCACTGTCAGTTCCAAAACACGTACGATCAGAAACTGATTCCAATCTTCCAATTCCCTTATAACCTCCTCAACTATGGTTTGCCTCTTATGTCCTTACTTATTCCTCTAACTCTCTATTATGCCCTCAACATTATCTCAATTGTCAATTATGCCCCTCCTTCTCATTTTCACCTTAATATTCTTATATTATTATAATTATTATTATTCCAATATTAATATTACCAATTATTTTATAACTAAAATAATAACATTATCTCATAATAATTAAATTTTTAATATTACTTATTAATCATTCTCACCACACCACCAATTCTACAAGATTAGCCGCACACCCCTCACCCTCGAGGTCATTAACATTAAAGTCACTACCCTCTACCGCAGGGTACCCCAAACTCAACAAAGCACACATAATCGCATTTATACACACAACTTCACAAAATTAAATTACAAAAAATAATTTAAAGTAAACTGGCGTTACAACATGCATTAGCAAACCATCTCCTCCACCACCATTGCCAAAAATCAACCACCTTGGAGAGATACCGCTTTTGATGCACAAATACATTGAGTGGATTATAGACGTTGATAGTGATGACAACTGTGGTTTTTGAATTGTTTCAGGCTTGCTCGGTAAATAAGAGGACGACCATTAACTTGTTTGCCTTCAACTTATACAAGAGATGAGAACGCACAGAAATCATACACAAAGCTATATTGGAAAAACGAAAATTATGATGCAATTCTCAATGCTCCTGTTCCTTGTCTTAGTGCTTCGACATTGTTTGACAAATAGATGCGCTTCTCCGAAATGAAACATCTTATAGCAAGTTCTTATGATAGAATGTGTATTAGTCTGACAAAATACAATATCTCGGAAACATTTTTTTCCACTTTGGAGTAGGCCACCTCAAATTCCATTTAGACACATCATGTGTATTGTGAGGCTTTCAAAAACACACTATTTTGTTCAGGTTTATTTGAATACCAAAGACATCACCGTAGTGGACAACACATTTCACCCAAAATACTAAAACTTGGTCGAATCACTTTTTGAAAAGGATGGAGGAGTTCACCAAGTTAAGCGACGTTGAAAGAAAAGCAACTAAGGAAAGGTCAAAGAAGAAACCACCAATATATTTAGGTAGTAACTCATGTTTTAATGCATTTTAACTTTAATATAACAATGTAACTCAGTTTTTGTATGTAATATTGTCAATGATGTAATCTCAATACAATTTGCGACATACATAATGTCTATTTTGTTTTGATGTTATAGAATTTAGGGGTAAATTTTGGGCAATGTCCCACTTTTTTCTATTTCTGATTGTTTTAATGGATTTGTATCAATTATGTTCTGGGTGGGTTCAGATATGTATCTCTAGACACACCCAATTTAAATTGAAAAAATTACTGATCGTGAAGGCTGGATCAAATTCTGTAGAATTGGGCCGCCAAGTGCGTCAGGGATGCTGGTCGTATGGAGAGGAGGGGGTGTACCTGCAAGGCACTCCGACGCTCAAGTAAGAAAGGGTAAGAGAAAAGGGGCAAGTACAAAGTATGAATTCTTAGGGTGAATATTGGATACCTGACCCTCTAAAGCGAGAGGGTTTATATAGAGCCCCCAGCGCGTGGCCAACGGTCCTATTTTCGGGGCGAAATAACCGTTTTCCCTAAAGAACAGGTACCTACCCAAACTATCTGTTATGTCGGGCAGGGTGCCCAAGACTAGCCGTTATGTCGGGTATAGGCGTAGTTCCGGGCAACTGCCCATAGCTGTTCGGGGAGCAATGAAGCCGTGCGTGACAGGCAGTAATTTCGGGGAGGAACGTTGCATTCCTTGCCCGGTTGGAGGGGCAGAAAGGTAACTTTTGCCCCTCTGTGGATTGGACTCAGGCAATTTGGGCCGCTCTGGAGCAGAAGCGGATTGGGCCATGTCTAGCCATTGGTCCAGTCCATAATAGGAACCCCCCAAGTCGTTGCTCCCGAGCATGGGAGTAATGACTTAAGGATAGTTCGTTGCTCCGGGGAGCTAGCATGGAGTCGTCGTTTGAAGATGAGGAGGATTGCCTTAATACGCCCATGACCCCTGGTGTTCGTGAAATTTGTGGTCGTGACCTTGTTGCCCGGTGTTCGGGGAGAGTAACGGTCAGACAGAATTGGAAACGATGGGACGCCACGTGTGCCTAGAGCTCCGTGTAGCAGTTGATAGGCATTGATGGCTAGTGGATAACCATCATGGCCTACGAGCGCGTGTTTGCACGTGCCCCTTTGTATAAAAAGGGGAAAATCGTTCCATTTGGAACTTTTTGATCTGATTTCTCTCCGTTTCCTTCAGCATTCTTGCCCGTAACCGCCGTCTGCCTACTCCGACCACCGCTTCCAGCTTCGAGCAGCTACTTTCGTCTACTTAAATTAAGTAAGTTTTTTGATCCTTTGCTTGTTTTACTCCTTTTTGTTGTCAATGGTAGGTTGCATGTGGTTAGGGCTAGGTTTAGAGGACGAAATGAGTGAGTTTCTAGCGATTGTTGGTGGTGGATGGTGGTTGTGCCATTTTTCTACTTCTGACATGTCGCCGAAATTAGTGGTGCATTTCAGCGAGGAGGGTAGTTCGCGGCGATGTTGCGGCGGCTATGCATGTGTGACCGCCGTGTCTGTTCATCCTCTGAGTGGGTGATGAGTTTTCCGGCAAAACATTCCCAGATCCCGGTGAAGCTTTGCGATTTCCGGCGAAGCTTCAAACGGAAACTGGGTGTGAGTGCGGGGAAGCTCCTTGCTCGGGGAGGATTAGTTTCGAGCGTCCCCTCGCGGGGAGGTTTCAGCTTTCCCTTTGATGTTAGGGCTTAGGCCGGGGACGTTGTCCTCAGCCCTTTGCGCGCCTTTTCACTTGACTTAGCGGTGGAAGGGTGGATTTGATTTGTTGTCGAATTCACTTTATTCTCTATTTTTCAGGTGATTGTAATGGCGACGAGGCCAGATAGAGAGGTTCTTATAGATACGTCCGAGGAAGAAACGGGCTCCGAAGATAATAGCAGCTCGACGGCTTCGAGTTCGACGACTTCGAGTTCTTCCTGCAATGTTGGGGAGGAGGAAGAGTTGGACGACATGGACGAGGACGTCGACGGGTTCTCCGCGGAGGAGTGGGAAGTGGCCAAACCTGCCGAGCATGTGTCCACTTTCGCAAAGTCCTTGGTGGACATTTTCACGGAGGTTGGACCGGAGGGAGAGTGGAAGGTGCACTTCCCTTCCTTGGACGATCGTGTCTGTACGCACTTCGGGGACCGTTTTACCATGTATGAATACCCTTTCAAGGAGCTGGGTTTGAGGTTGTCGTTCACTGATTTTCAACAGTTAGTGTTCGAGCATTTGATATTGGCCCCCACGCAACTGCATCCTAACTCGTTGGCCTTCATCCGGGCTTTCGAGCTGGTATGCGAGCATCTCTCCATAGGGGCTACTATTCCTTTGTTCTTCACTGTCTTTCATCTCCAACGGTAGCTGTCGGGGAAGAAATACGGCTGGGTTTCTCTGAAGCATCCCTGCAAGTTGTTTAAACCGTTTTCGGAGTCGATACAGACATTTAAGGAATGATATTACGTCGTCGAGCCCTTGTCCGAAGCTGTCCAGGACAGTACATACGTCTGGGACATCGAGGTTGACGAGGATGGGAACAATATGCACGATGAGGATGAGAAGTTTATTGGGCAAAGAATCTACAAATTTCCCATCCATTGGGCGCCTGACCACTTTGCCAAGAAGCCCAGTGACTATGTCTTCCAACCGAGCGAGCTACGTGGGCAGGACGCCGCGGCGTACGAGGTGCTGGTGAAGTGGGTTAACTCCTTCTGGCTTGCTGAGTGCTGGACGAGCAAGGGTAGTCCGATCTTCGAGGAGGACGGGAGCCAGAGGGTTGAGCGTCGATTTATCAATATTAAGGCACTGCTGGAGTGCAAGACTCCCGTGGATGCCGAGAAGCTGCTTGGTAGTCTTAGTTATTTAGATTTTGTTCGCGTCATTTATTTTCCTCATATCTAACATGCTCGTATTTTGTTTGTGCAGGTGAGATGCCTCAGGCCCGCGACAGAGTTGTGACGAATGCTCTTGCGAGGAACAAGGCCGGGGCAGCCCCTCCGAAGTCTCAGTTTGCTGGTGCCGTGTTCCTCCTCCCGTGCAGTCTCCTGCGGGGACCTCTTCTTCTCCTACTCCTGCTCCCCGGGGGTCTCCTTTTCCTTTGACCGGTCGATCCAAGCGGCAAAGGTTTAATGACGCTGTGGACCTTACTTGGGCGTCAGAGAAAGGGAAGTTCGAGCTTCCTCCTTGCATCCATGATCGAAAGTTCTTCGAGGGGAACTATCTGATTGTGCCTCGGGCGGAGTCTCTTCGCTTGGAAAGTATGGATCGCCCGAGCAAGAGGGCGTTGGTGGCTCAGGACGCTTCTGCCTTGGTTAGGATGTTGGAGATGGCAGCTGTGTACGCCGAAGGGGACTTGGCGACTGAGGCCGAACTTTCTGCTGCCAGTGCTACCATGGCGTCCCTCAAGGAAGAAGCTAAGGGTGCCGACGATGCTCGGAAGAAATCTGAGGAGGAGGTAGCTCGGTTAAAGGAGGAGAACTCGACGCTGGCGGCGGAGAAGAAGTCTGCCGAGGAGTTGATCCAGCGGCTGAAGGCGGCCAATGCCCCAGGTGACGATGAGCTGGAAGATATGAAGGAATTGAAGACAAGATCCGAGCTGGTTGCCCGTTTACTGATGGTCAAGGATGATGGAATTGTCGTCGCAGAGGAGTCTTTCAAAAATGCCGTGGCTCAACTGCGGGTGGTGAATCCCGAGCTTGACTTTTTCGACGAGGGTACCCATTATCTGGCGCACGTTGAGGATGGTCGGATCATTATGCCCGATGCTCTCCTTACCGAGGATCAACCCGCGGAAGACCAGGGGCCCTAGCCTGAGCCTGCCGAGCACGCGGAAGAGTGAGGAGTTTGTGTTTTTAATGTTGTAATTTGTCCGGCCTGCGTGCCGTGTAACCGTTGTAATTTAATTTTTGGGGGGCTTGGCCCCCGTTTCATGTAACTTAGTACAATCGTGGCCCTTGCGGTCATTTATTATGTTAAATTATTACATGTTTGATTCTGCCATCTGCATGATTTTACTTGCTTTTATTTTTCGCTAAGTGTTGTACTCATGCTCGTTGTGAATGTATGTCCACCCGTGATAGGGGGTATTTGACTTGTACAAATAATTTGGGGGGATTGCTCGTTGTAGATGTGTTCGGCAGTGAGGGGAACTGGTCGAACGGCCGGGGAATATCCTGGCGGGGGGTGCGGAGCTCAGGTCGCGTTTGAGGCCTGAGTTCGCAGCGTGAACGTTCCATCACGAGCTGGGGTTCTGCCAGTCATGGTACTTTGACGACAGCGATGCTCGATCGAGAACCGCTGTCGAGCAGTTACCCGACTCTTTACTGAGCGAGGTTCTTCTTTATTCGTATGCGACACTTGTACCTAGACGTGCATAGTGGTCGGTAGCTGACGTCCGCCGTCGTGACGGGTCGAACCAAGAATTTAGCTGTAGTATTGTTTTAACTTTTCAGCGTTCCATGGTCGAGCAAGTTCTTCCCCGGTGAGATGTTCCAGGTAGTAGGCCCCATTTTCCGTTTTTGCTCGGACGCGATAAGCCCCCTCCCAGTTGGCTGCTAGTTTGCCCTCTCGAGAGTCTTTGTGGTTTCTTCTTAGAACAAGGCTTCCCACGTCGAACTCTCGTCGTATCACCTTGGCGTTGTGCCTGATGGTAATTTTTTTTTCAGTGAGGCTTCGCGGAGGGCTACCCCGGTTCGGATTTCCTCGACAAGGTCGAGTTCTTCTCGCAATGACTCGTCGTTCATCTCCTCGTCTAGGGGCGACTCTGTCCGCCTAGAGGGCACGTGAACTTCGACGGGAATTACAGCCTCGGTCCCGTATGCTAGACGGAAAGGTGTTTCCCCAGTCGTCGAGTGTGGTGTTGTGCGGTATGCCCAGAGTACGCTGTGCAGTTCCTCGACCCATGGCTTCTTTGTTTCGTCCAGCCTTCGCTTGAGGCCTCGAAGGATGACTCGGTTGGCTGCGTCAGCCTGTCCGTTTGTTTGAGGGTGCTCGACGGATGCGAAGTGCTGCTTCGTGCCTAGTTGGGCGACGAAGTCTTGGAACTTCCTGTCCGTGAATTGCGTCCCGTTGTCCGTTACTATCGCTTGGGGGATACCAAAACCTGCAAGGATGTTTCGTTTGTAGAAACGCAGGATGTTGAGGGCGGTTATTTAGGCTAGAGCTTCCACTTCTATCCATTTTGTGAAATAGTCTACGCCCACTATTAGGTACTTGTTCTGGTTTGATCCTACCACGAAGGGTCCTAGGATGTCTAGGCCCCACCAGGCGAATGGCCACGGGGAGGACATAGCCTTGAGCTCGTTAGGAGGATCTAGGTGCATGTCCCAGTGTCGTTGGCATTTATCTCATTTCTTCACGTGTTCTTTCGCGTCGTGCTGCATGGTCGGCCAATAGTACCCTGCTCGGAGGGCCTTTCGGGCAAGCGACCTTCCCCCGAGATGTTAGGCATTGATTTCTTCGTGGATTTCATGCAGGAGGTGGGCGACCATTTCTTCCTCGACACACTTGAGCAGCAGAATGGAGAATCCCCGCCTGTAGAGTTTATCTTTGACCAAGACGTAAGAGCAGGCTCTTCGCCTGACTGTGCTGGCCTCCTTTGGGTCGGACGGAAGTTCGTCTTTGGCGAGATAGTTGTAGACAGGGGTCATCCAGCAGTTGTTGTCGCCGATCACCTGCACGTCGAGTGTCGGGGAGGCCTTCTCGATGCTGGGTCGAGGAAGTACTTCCTGTATGATGGATTTGTTTCCGCCTTTCTTCTTTGTGCTGGCTAGTTTGGATAGCAAGTCTGCTCACACGTTATGTTCGCGGGGAACGTGTTTCACTTCCACTGTTGTGAACTTCGCCATCTCCTTCTTGACCAGGGCCAAGTATTCGGTCAAGTTGTCGTTTTTGGCTTGGTATTCTCCCCGGACCTGGAGGGCCACGAGTTGTGAATCCGTGCAAATGACGACTTCTTCTGCGCCCAGGTCCTTGGCAAGGCATAGCCCCGCGAGGAAGGCCTCGTATTCTGCCTGGTTATTGGAGGTTGGGAAGGACAAGGTGAGTGAAACTTCAACAATGATGCCTTCGTTGCTTTCCAGTATGATGCCCGCACCGCTTCCTGCCGAGCTGGAGGCACCGTCCCCAAAAATGGTCCATTTGTGCGCTTCACTCGCGGGGGAGTCTGCGAATGTCATTTATGCGACGAAGTCATCCAGAGCTTGGGCATTGAGGGCTTTTCTGCTTTCGTATTGGATGTCGAATTCAGACAGTTCCAACGACCATTTGAGCATCCGACCGGCCATGTCTGGTCGTCCGAGCAGCTGCTTTATGGGTTATCTGTTCGAATCACGATCGTGTGAGCCAAGAAGTAGTGTCTTAATCTTCTGGCTGCGTTGATGAGGGCCAGCGCCACCTTCTCTATCTGTTGGTATCTTAACTCCGGTTCTTGTAGCGCTTTGCTCGTGAAATATATGGGCTTCTGCCCGTCAGGTGTCTCGCGGATGAGAGCGGCGCCCACTGCTTCGGTTACTATGGCGAGGTATAGGTACAACGTTTCTCCATTGTCCGGGCGAGAGAGGATCGGTGGCTCTAAGAGTGCTCGTTTAAGATGGAGAAGGGCCTTGTCACACTCCTTGGTCCATTCGAATGCTGCCTCTTTGCGGAGGAGTTTGAAGAATGGTAGGGCGTGCTGGGCGGACTTGGCCACGAAACGAGATAGTGACGCGAGCATCCCGTTGAGGGACTGGATGGATATTTTGGACTTGGGCGTAGGAAACACAGAGAATGCCCGACATTTATCGGGATTAGCCTCGATTCCTCGTTCTGTTAAGTATAAGCCGAGGAATTTGCCTGCCCGGACACCGAACGTGCACTTCTCCAGATTAAAACGCATTTTGTATTTCCTGGCCTGTTCGAAGACCTTTCTCAAATGGGCAGTATGATGGGTTTCCTCGTGGGACTTTACGATCATGTCGTCCATGTAGACTTCGAGCATGTCGCCTATTTCTCCCCGGAATACCTTGTTCATCATTCGTTGGTACGTTGCTCCGGCGTTCTTCAGGATGAAGGGCATTACGTTGTAGTAATAGTTGCCCGATTCGGTCATGAAGGCCGTATATTTTTTGTCGGACATTGCCATCGGAATTTGATTATAGCCCGAGTAGGCGTCCATGAACGATAAAAGTTTAAAACCAGCAGAATTATCAATAAGTTTATCAATATTGGGGAGGGGGTAGGCATCCTTCGGGCATGCCTTATTGAGATCGGTGTAATCAATGCACATGCGCCATTTTCCATTAGATTTTTTAACTAATACAACGTTGGACAGCCAAGTGGTGTACTTGGCTTCTGAAATAAATTTGGCCTCGAGGAGGTCCTTTACAGCTTTTTCAGCAGCCTCCATTTTCTTCGGAGACTGCTTTCTCCTACTTTGTGCTACGACCTTGATGGCCGGGTCAATTATTAGCTGGTGGTAGGCGACGGACGGATCCAGTCCGGGCATTTCGGCGGCGCTCCATACGAATAGGTCGACATTCTCACGAAGGCATGCTTTGAGATGCTTCCTCACGAAGTCGGGAAGATCTGCTCTAATCTTCACTCCCCGCTAAGGGTCATCGCCGAACAGAACGATCTCGAAGCTGCCATCCGGTATTAGGCGCATCGGATAGGAGCCGTTGTTGGACGATGTGGATGGGTTGGCTGAAGCTGCTCGTTTCTCCTGCTGGTCCTCTTCCTAGAAGAGACTGTCGAGGTCGATGGAGTCGACCTGGGGAAGAGGCTTGGCTTCCTCGGAGCTGCTTGGAAATGTTGGCTTGCCTGATGCTTTTGGCTTGGACGCAATGGCGTTGAGCCCCTTTGTAGCTGCCTCGAAACGCCTACGTGCAGCTTCGATGTCGCCGTGGAGGGTGGCGACCATCCCTTTTGAAGTGTAATACTTCATCTTCAGGTGGACTGTTGAAGGCACCGCTACCAACTCGGCCAGAGTTGGCCTTTCAAATATGCACTGGTAAAGCGACGGGCAGTCGATCACCAGAAATTGTACCTTGACAGATCTGGCCATCTCAGCTGATCCGAAGGTCACGATCAGTTCGACGTAGCCCCAAGGCTTGGTCATTGATCCGTTGAATCCCTGTAAATCCGACCCTACATAGGGGTTAAGGTGCGATTCGTCCACCTGAAGCGTTGAGAACAGCTGGGAGTACATGATGTCGACCGAGCTGCCCTGGTCGACGAGTATTCTGCGAACGTCGAAGTTTGCCATTCGGGCTCTGACGAGCAAAGGTATGCTCGAGTTCGGGGATCCGCCGAGGAGCTCTTCCCGGTAGAAGGAGATAGGGACGGAGCCCCTCTGGGCCTGATCGAGCGTGGTCACTTTATTGGAGCTTGTGTTGATCAGATGCTCAAACTTGCGTTTCACGGAGCCCACAGTGACTTTGTTGAAGCCCCCTCCAGAGATGACCATGGAGGAGGGAAAAGTCTCCCACAGGCTGTGGGCCGCGAAATAAGCAGGGGCGCTAAGCCCGTCCGGGACGTAGAAGTCCTCCGGTCGCGATATGGACATTGCGACCTGTATGTTGGCGTCTTCCGAGGAGGGTACTTCCTCCTCTATCTTCTTGGACTCCTGGGCGTCCTGCTGAGGAGTGTCCTTCTTCTTCACGAATTGTTTCAGGTGCCCGTCCCTGATCAGTATCTCAATGGGATCCTTCAGATGGATGCAGTCCTCGTCGTGACTCTTATGGAAACGACAGTATTTTGATTTGTCTACGTTTAGTCTGTTCGGCAGCTGCTTGGGGAAGCGGACCCCTGCCTGCTTAAACTCCGAATTGGCACATTCGGACAAGATCTTTTCCCTGGAGACGGTCAGGGGAGTGTAGTCATGGAACCGCCCGGAGGGCCCCTTGTTGTCACAGGAGTCACAAGGACGATCCTCGCGCCTCCGTTCGCCCCGACGAGATGTCGAGGCTTCCTCTCCTCTAGATGCCCGAGCATTCTCCTGATGGCGTGATGCTTGGACGTTGCTGGCCACAACCTTCTCTTCGTACTGAATGTGTGATTGGGCTTTGAGGAGGAGGGCGTCTAAGTTCCTCGGTGGTGCGATGCAAATGGCTTTAGAAAACTCGGAGCCTAGGCGGAGCCCTTGCTCGACCAGAAACTTCTTCATTTCGTCCGTTGTAGGGACTTGTACAGTTTCCTTGTTGAACCTCTCGATATATGCGCGGAGAGGTTCATCTTTTCCTTGGATTATGGCTCCAAGGAAGGCCTCGGTTTTGGGGTGGCGGTGAGATGCTGTGAAGTGCCGCGAGAACATCCTGCCCAGCTGTCTCCAAGAGGTAATGGACTCCTCGGGCAGTTGCTTGTACCATGTCATCGCTCCCTTTCAGAGTGTGGTCGGGAATAGTCGGCATTTGATGGCGCCTCGTACGCCGCGGTAGTCTAACAACGCATCGATGTTCTCGATGTGCTCGTCGGGGTCAGTGGTTCCGTCATACGTGCCAAGTGACGGGGGTTTCTCCAAGCCTTTTGGGAGACGGGTAGCCAAGATCTCCTGGGACAACGGGCCGCGAGGCTCGTCGTCGCTGCTAGAACTGGTGTATGATGGGGATCAGATGGGATGCTCGCGGCGGCGGTTCCTCAGGGGAGAAGGGGAGCGGTTCCATCGCGGAGAAGGTGAGCGGTTCCTTCGAGGAGAAGGCGATCAGTTCCTTCGAGGGGAAGGTGAGCGGGCCCGTCTTTTAGACTTGACCGGCGGAGATTACTCGTTCCCTTGAGTCCTCTTGCGGTCGTGAGCGGGCTGGTCACGCGGGGAGATTTGGTCGCGCTTTCGGTCTGCGCGAGGATCAGGCTCTTGGCGCAGTCTTCGGTCGATGTCTCTCCGGGGATACGGGCTCCTTGATCGTCTTTGGTTTCTCCGCGTGGGAGGGGATCTTGGACGGTTGGACTCTTCTAACGCCCTGATCCTCTCGTTTTGCTGCAGGATCAGGGTGTTGGTTTTGTTGATCGCCTCTAGGAGGGCTGCCACGGCCGGGTCGGCGTTGGGCGGAACAGGAACGGGCTGGACGTCAAGTGAAGGTTGATCGTTGTTGCGATTAGCAGGGGTAGGGGAAGGAGAAGCAGTGGCTCCGTCCCTGAGGAAACGGGTATCTCGGAGAAGAGATGACTGGCCGTCAACGTCAGATTTATTGACGGGGAGGATGGTGGTTTGGAGAGCATCCTTGGTGCGATCTTGGGAGGCTATGATCGTGATGATGTTTGAGAATTGTTTTGATCTTCAGTTTCTGAGGAAAGAAAGATGGGGAGAACAATGATTTCCACAGACGGTGCCACTGATCGTGAAGGCTGGATCAGATCCTGTAGAATTGGGCCGCCAAGTGCGTCAGGGATGCTGGTCGTATGGAGAGGAGGGGGGTGTACCTGCAAGGCACTCCGACGCTCAAGTAAGAAAGGGTCAGATAAAAGGGGCAAGTACAAAGTATGAATTCTTAGGGTGAATATTGGATACCTGACCCTCTCAAGCGAGAGGGTTTATATAGAGCCCCCAGCGCGTGGCCAACGGTCCTATTTTCGGGGCGACATAACCGTTTTCCCCAAAGAATAGGTACCTACCCAAACTAGCCGTTATGTCGGGCAGGGTGCCCAAGACTAGCCGTTATGTCGGCCATAGGCGTAGTTCCGGGCAACTGCCCATAGCTGTTCGGGGAGCAATGAAGTCGTGCGTGACGGACAGTAATTCTGGGGAGGAACGTTGCATTCCTTGCCCGGTTGGAGGGGCAGAAAGGTAACTTTTGCCCCTCTGTGGATTGGACCCAGGCAATTTGGGCCGCTCTGGAGCAGAAGCGGATTGGGCCATGTCTAACCATTGGTCCAGTCCAGAACAATTACAATCAAGACATTTTATTGGTGTACATCTTCAGACACTTTATTTTGTAAAAAAAATAGAGCATGTCAGATATGCATATCCGAAAAATGTCGTGCTAAGAGGATATGATTTTTAAGGTCCAAATTGATCTACGACTTGTATAAATAGGGCCTCCCATTCCATATTCTTACAAAAAACAGAATGAATACATATCATCATCTTACATTTGTGTATTTCAATGACACAAATCCTCCACTTCAATTTAGGGTCTTCAAGGACATACTTCTCGTCGATATGAAATCCAAACTGAATATCTTCTGCGATATCTAGAAAATAGGAGAGTTGTGAAGCGCGAGTACCGTTCACCCTCGATTGACGATAAAGGAAATATAGGGTTCACCAAGCTTGAACGGAAGACATGTGATGGTTTAAAGGTTATGTGGAGTATCTTTTACCGTTACGAATAAATGATCCTATTGAAATGGATGTGACGATTGCAAGATCAGTCGAAGATATTATAAATATGTTACAACATCTTGAACCACCCGTTTATAATGAAATGTAATGTTAAATTTATGTTAACGTTAACGATTATCTATGTAATATTTATTTTGATGTTAATTTATGTTGTTTTTCAATTGTTCTACTATTGTTTTTTGTTGTTTCTAATTTGAACTAACAAAACATATTTTAGAAATGTATCTCCAGAATATTAAGAATTGATATGGAAATGCATCTCCGGATTAACAAAATATATAAAATAGGATATCTCATCAGTTGCGCTAAAAAATATATTAAAAATGTACATTTAGAGATGTATCTTCGTATATTAAAAACAATTGAGATTTTTCATAATGCTAAGAGGGCATCTCTAAAAAAAAATCCCTTAAAAAATAACAGATTTAATAGGTGGTTCGGACTAGGGGTGTTCGCGGTGCGGTTTGAGCGGTTTTGACTAGGGGTGGCAAAACGGGCCAGGCCCGTTTTACCCGCACTTTAGTGCGGGGTGGGCCAATGATTTAGGCCCTCACCCTCTAATGTGTCCGCCCCGCCCCGTCGTCGCGGGCTTTTGCGGGCATGAGCATTTATATAAAATTTTGTAATTTTAGGCTTAAAAGGTGCAGTGTCTGCGGGCTTTCTCCGCCCCGCCCTCACTTTTTTGCGGGCGGGCCTAGGTTTTAGGCCCGCGTCCTCAACTATGACCGCCCCGCCCCGCCCCATTTTCTGTGGGCATTTGCGGGGCGGGCCTAAACGGGGCGGGCATGCCCGTTTGCCATCCCTAGTTTTGACACTAAAAATCATCCGAACCGCAAGGAAAAAAAACATGCGGTTTGGTTTGGTTTGGTTGTCTTTTAAAAAAAATCCGAACCAAACCAAATCAAACCAATGCGATTTGGATTGGTTCGGTTGATTAGGTTTTTTACAAGATTTTTATTCAGTGATATTTACATATATAGAGAACAACATAACTTTGTGTTTAGTCATTCATACATTGCCAAATAACAACAAAAATTACCATATTTAGACAAAAAGTTCTCACTCAATATACAAAAATCAATTTAAACAAAAGTGAAAAAAATAGTAGCATAAAACAATATCAAAATATTATAATAAAACAGAAAATATAAGAGAAGGGAGATTAGAGAAGATGTAAAAGAAAAAACATAACAGATGTGAGATTAGAGAAGAAATGTGCGATAAAAATATAATTAGAAGAGAAAATAGTAACATAAAAATGAAAAGATGAAAAAGAAAGAACATGTGAGATGAGAGATTAGTGTAGAAGATGCGAGACGTACATGGCAAAGAAGATGAGAAGAATGCACAATACTCTTAGGAGAGATTTGAGAAGATTAAAACTAAAAAGTTAAGTGTGAGTAAGAGAAAATATTTCGTAATTGTAAGGTTAATGCATAATGGGTTTGAGTTTTGGGTTAGATGTGAGATAAGTGAAGTTTAGGTTGTAACATAATGCGGTTTGGTTTGCTTTAGTTCGGTTTGCAAAATACAAACCGCAAACCAAACCGAACCATACGGTTTTGTTAAAAGATGGTCCGAACAAATCCGAACCAAATGCGGTTTTTTGCGGTTTCGATTTGGTTTGATTTGGTTTAATTTGCAATTTTTTATTAAATTGTTTCGGTTTTGAACACCCCTAATTCGGACTCGTTCAACGACCCTACTCTTGTCAATATTTTCTGAAAATTATTTAAAAACTATCCGAAAATAATTAATGAATACAAGTTAGGCGTGGCATGACTCATGAGAAATGCCCCCTTCCTTCCACCTACTCTTATTGAATTGTCACACAAAATAATAGGCATTTGATGTGTGAGTGGCACTCTTGTTCTCCACATAATATTTATTCAAATACCAACCTTTCATGACTTGTGAGTCCAAGTCAATCTTCTTATCCTCACAAGTCATCATCTCATTCTAAATAACAATTCAATTTATACCGTCATTATCAATAGAACTTATGTTCTTAAATAAAACCAGTTTTCTTGTAGAACATTTTCATAAGTAAATTCACCGTGTATAGTATAAAAATTATTAGAAATTTGAGAATAGTCCACGATACTCTTCAAACTATTATATTTTATCTTATATTTAAGATAAAGTTAGATCAATAAAATCTAATATATTTGATTAAATTTTACATATAATACATAAATTGTTGTTGATTTTTTTTTAAATATTACTTTTGTCTTGTGATTCCTTAACTTTAAAAAAATCAAATTAATTTCTTATTTCTTTAAATATTGTCACGTTTAACTTTTCCGTTAATTCTGTCGGTCAAAATTAAATACATTTGTCACATAATGTATATTTAGCAATCAAATATCTCTATTTAATCCATTTTTAAAATAGATGTGTGTCATGTGGTAAGTGATAATTTCAATGATTTAGATTTATCAAAATTAAAAATAAATTCAATTTTTTATTTACAAATAAATAAATAAATAAATTCATCTCGTTTATCAACTTAATTTTATCTTTTCTTATGGTAATTTCTCAACAGATCTGAAAATATAAAATCAACCAAATCAACCATTATCTTGTTCAGTAAAATTTTCAACATTCACAACACCAAAACTTAAAACGCACCTCTCTATAGAGAATGAATCGCATAAAAAAAATTCAAAATTTAATAAGAGAATTGAAATTACTCTACAAATACTAACCAGTTTGAGAGCTGAGAGTGTCGTTGAGTTATTGAATATGTCTAGTAGACTCAACCAAATCGGAATCAATAAGATGACTGGAATTTAAAAAAGAATGGAAAAAGTTTGAGAATCAATCGATTGACTATACCACAACAGTAGATTGTTGTCCATCCGGTAAAAAAAAATTGGGAAAAAATTGGTTGATTCAATCGATTGTCTCATGCATTCAATCGATTGAGCCTAGTGCAATTTTGAAAAATTCATTAAAAAATCCAGATTTTTGGCTAGTAAAACATATGACCCAATACATAAACATGGTATGACATATATTTAACATATATTAACATAGGACAACGAATGATGATAATCTTATTAATTCACAAATATAATTATGAATTAATCAACCATTATTAGAAAGACAAATATCATGTACCTTTGATATTTCTTGAAGAATCATATCAACCATCATCTTGACATGTGAAGTAGTGACTCCGTGATCGTTCATACATCATTTTCATCCAAAATGTCAAGCTCTCTCCTTATTTCGTAAAATGGTTCATTTATTAGTGGCTTCATGAAAATATTCACCAATTGATTATGTGTATCCACAAAAGTGACTTCAAAGTCTTCTTTAAGAACATGATTTCTTAGGAAATAATATCAAATATCTATGTGTTTGATTCTTGAATGCATGACTGGATTCTTTGTTATGTTGATTGCATTTGTATTGTCATATGTAAGTGGAATGCATCCTATAAGATCAAGTATATTATCGCAAAGTTGCTGCAATATCCATATAATCTAAGCACAACAACTTCCTACTTCTATATACTCTGCTTCTGATGTACTAAGAGCAACACACACTTGTTTCTTACAAGATCGTGAAACTAATGCATTACCTAGAATGTGACATGTATCACTTGTGTTTTTTCGATCAGTTTTAGAACCTGCATAATTAGAGTCAGAATATCTAACTAAATCACATATACTACCTTTTGGATACCATAACCCAACATTTGTTGTTCCTTTGAGATACTTTATGATCCTTTTCATCGAGGATATATGAGATTCATTTGGATTTGCTTAATATTGTGCACAAAGACAAACATTAAACATAAGGTCAGGACGACTAACATTTAGATATAATAATGAACCAATCATACCTTTATATTTTATTATATCAATTCGTGTACCAAATTCATCTTAATCTACATAAGTACTTGAACCTATTGGAATAGTAATCTCTTTGAAATTGCCCATAGAGAATTTCTTTAATAGTTCCTTGCAATACTTGGATTGGTTGATGAAGATGTCATTCTTTGATTGCTTGATTTTTTATTCAAGAAAATAATCCAACTTACCCATCATAGACATCTCAAATTCTCCTCGCACCATCATTGAAAATTATTCACATAAGTCCTTATTTGTTGAACCAAATATGATAACATCAACTTAGATTTAAACGAGTAAGGTGTGATTTTTGATTCTTTTGATGAACAAAGTTGTATCAACCTTTCCTTTTTCAAATCCTCTTTCTTATAGAAATTTTATAAGTCTATCATACCAAGCCATTGGTACTTGCTTTAAGCCATAAAGATCTTTTCTCAACTTGTAGGAATATGAAGGATTTTTGAAGTCTTCAAAACCAGAAGGTTGATTGGCATATACTTCTTAATTAAAGTATCCATTCAATAAGGCACTCTTGACTTCCATTTGGAATAATTGAAAATTTAATGAACAAGCATAAGCAAGTAATAATCGAATAGCTTCTAACCTTACAACCGGAGAAAAAGTCTCGTCAAAGTCGATTCCTTCTTTTTGATTATATCCCTGAGCCACCAATTTTTCCTTGTTTTGAAAAATTATACCATTCTCATCAAGCTTGTTCTTAAACACCCATTTTGTACCAATGATGTGTTTAACATTAGTTCTAGGAACAAGTTCCCAAACTTTGTTTCTTTGAATTGGTTTAATTCTTCTTGCATGACAAGTATCCATTGGTCATGCTCAAAGGCTTCATTAATCTTTTGAAGGTTATATTTGAGAGACAAACGCCATGTTCAAGAAATCATCCTTGAGATTGAGCCTTGTAGATACTCCTTTACTAATGTCAATAATGATGTTGTTAATTGGGTGATCACGGTGGGTTATGCATTCTTGTGGAATATCACTTTAGTTATGCTCTTGTTGAGTAATTTCATCTTAGTGTCATGATTGTTCAACATGATCATCTCTGATATTCTCTTCAATAGGTACTTCTGTTATATCATCCTCATCATCACAATAAACTATATTCTCCTTATAGGGGTTAGATTCATCAAAGAAAATATGCTTAGATTCTTCTATAACTAAAGTTATTTTATTATAAATTCTATAGGATTTACTTGTAAGAGAGTAACAATGAAATATATCTTCATTGAATTTCTCATCAAACTTACCGAGATCATCTTTGTCATTGTTGAGAACAAAACATTTATATCCAGAGACATGAAGGTGTGAGATGTTGGGCTTCCTTCCTTTGAAAATTTCATATGGTGTTTTCTTCAAGATTGAACTTATAATAACTTGATTGCTTACATAACAAGTCGTGTTCACCGCATCTGCCCAAAAATATTTTGGTAGATTTGAATCTTTAAGCATTATTCTTGAAAGTTTGACTAAGGAGCAATTATTTCTTTCAACTACACCATGTTCTTGAGGAGAACTTGATGCTGAAAAATTATGGGAGATGCCATATTCATCACAAAATTCTTCGAATGATGCATTTTGGAATTCTCTACCATGGTCACTTCCAATTGATATAATCTTCATAAACTTCTCATTTTGCACTTGCTATGCGTACTTCTTGAATGCTTTGAATGTGTCATTTTTCTACACACAAAATAATGTCCAAGAATATCTAAAAAAGTCATCAACAATAACCAAAGCATAAACATTACCACCAAAGCCTCTATTCTTTTAAGGACCAAACAAGTTCATATGAATCAATTGGAGAGGCCTTGTAGTTGTCACCATATTATTTGGTTTAAAGGAGACTTTATTTTGCTTTCCCTTTTGACATGCATCACACAACCTATATTTGATAAATTTCATCTTGGGTGATCCAATGACAAGGTCATGATTGACTAGTTTATTCAAAATTTTCATATGAATATATGCTATTATTTTGTGCCAAAGCTATGCATCATTATTACTTACCACAAGACACTTAATTTTCAAAGATAAGTCGTCCAATGATATCATGAAGATGTTGTTGATCTTTTTTTAAATAAGTTTTACTACATGAGTGATTTCATCTTCTATAATGTGTAAGTTGGATTATGCTTCAAGCCTTAAACATAGAGAACATCATCAATTATTGTAAAGGGGGAGTGCCAACTTTGCCAATACCAAGAATCCTTCCTTTGTTGTTCTCTCCATATGTGACATATCCTTTTGACTTTAGGGTAATAGATTAAAAAAATTTCTTGTCTTCGGTCATGTGCTTGGAGCAACCACTATCTAGATACCACATGTTAGTAAGTGGTCTTCAATAATACCTACAAAACAAATTAAATTTTTTTAGGTACCCAATGTGCTTTGGGTCTTTGTTGGTTAAATCCTTTCTGAACCCAAACATACTCACCATATGGAACATCGTAGTTTCTTGTGTAGCAAGCCCTAGAGGTATGACCTTTTGTGTTACAATAAAAACATGTAGATTTATAAAGATGATATGCATATGAATAATTTTTAACATAATAATTGTTAGAATAATTTCTATTGTAAGAATTATTTCTACCATTAGAATAATTTCTATTATAAGAATTATTTCCAACATTTGAATAATTTCCACCGTAAGAATTATTTCTAACATTCGATGTTTTAGGAGGATTTACAACACACACTTTCTTTTGTTCCATATTGTCGGATGTTGTGCTAGCTTTGACAAAAACGATTCTACTTGTGCTTGGTTTATCAAAATTACAATACCCAAGCCCATTTTTGTTATTTGAATGTCTTTGTCTACTCATCACATCTTCTAAACCAATTTGACATTTTTCATATTTTTTTATAACTTGGTTTAGTTCAACAATATTGGATTCAAGTTCTTGACACTTATTACATGCAATTTTTTATACCTTTTCTAATTCCACATTTGCGTCATTAGCCTTGCTTTCTAGAGATAAAATTTATTTATTCTGTTTCGCAAGCATTCCTCATGTAATTCTATAAAGTATCAAGCGTTCCTCATGTAACTCATGAAATTAATTTTTTAATTCCTCATATGAAGGTTTATCATTTAATTTATAATCACTAACCTCTTGTTCATCATTGGAATATTGTGACACCATTAATGCGAAGTTTTCACATTCTTCATTTTTCGAGTCGGAAGATGAACTTACTTCCTCATAATCCCAAGTAATGTATGTCATCTTTGATTTGAATTATTTATTTCCTTTGTGGATACTTTTCTTTGCAAGATTTAGGCAATTTGCTTTCATGTGATCTTGCTTCCCACATTCGAAACATGTGAAGATCGAGTTTGATGTTGAAGCCTATTTTTTCTTGAAGAACTTTCTCCTTTTACCAAATCTTAAAGTTTTGTCATTTTGAAGAAACTATCCAAAACTTTTAACAAAAAGGGTGATGTTTTCATCTTCATTTGGATTTTCTTCTTCCATTATTTCCCTTTATTCAAATCTTAAGGCAATGCTTTAAGGTTTCTTCTCTTGATCTTCTTTCTTTTATAATCTTCCAAGTTCTATCTCATGTTATTGGAGTTTATCTAACAATACTACAAAAGACATTTTCGAGAGACTTTTCTTTTCTGATATTGTTGTCACCTTTGGTTGTCAGGTCCTTGTCAATGATCTAAGGACTTTAAGATTCAAATCATCATTTGTAAATGTTTTTCCAAGAGCCATAAAATGATTTATTAAGTGTGAAAATAGCTTTTTTAAATCAAGAATTGATTCATCGGGCTGCATTCTAAATAATTAATATTCTTGTGATAAATTGTTGAGTTTGGATCTTTTCACTTCTATCGTGCCTTCATGTGTTACTTTTAATGTATCCCAAATTTCTTTTGTTGTTGAACAATTTGAAACATGAAAGAACTCATCCATACCTAGTACATATGCAAGAACGCTCTTTGCATTTTTCTTAAATAACACTTTCTTCTTGTCATATTCGTTCCAAGAGTCTTTCCCTTTTACATGTTCTACTTCCTTAATGATTGTCTTAGGGATGTATGGACCATTTTTAGCAATATCCCACATTTCTTCTCCTTGTGCTTCTGGATACATTCGCATATGAATATTCCAAAAATCATAGTATTCACCAACAAATCATGGAGGTTTGTTGCTATTTCCATCATTTGCAAGAAACAGTTTTATGGAAGCCATATTTTTGAATCTAGGAGAAAGTTACATTAAACTTCTCTGATGCCAAATGTAAGTATGAAGTGTAACCTAAGATAGGGTGAATTAGATTTTAAGATTTTTTATGGTTATTTTGCAGATGTTACAGTTCTTTTAGTTTTTAGGAAAGTTATGATTAACAGATGAACGAAAATGCAAGAAATATACAGTGCAGTAAAGAAAATAACACAAGATATATTCTAGTTCCCCTTTCCAAACAATGATAGTTTAGTCCCTCCACACCCCCGTAAAGGATTTCACTATACTCTTGTATGCGATTGTTTTTGTTCATTCAATTCATTATGAATTAAAGATCTGAATCGAAACATAATTACATTTCTTGATTTTGAGGGATTGAGAAATACGAGTGTTGGTGAGATCTGAGTGAATTTGCACAAGAACAAAGATGAACAGAAGAAACGGTAGCTGAACACAAAGCCTCGAGTATTTGATGGAAAGAATTGGAATTTATGGATGATTAAGATATGTGTGTTGTTTGGCGCTCAAGATGTTCTAGATCTCGTAAATGACAGTTACACAGCGGTTATAGTAGATGCAAGAAAAGCGCAGAGAAACGTGCAAAGAGAAACAAGGAAGAAGGATCAGAAGGCGTTGTTCTATATCCATCAGTGTGTGGATACGAATGTGTTTGAGAAGATCGTTGATTCAACGACGACGAAGGTTGTGTGGGACACAGTGGTATAATGCTACGGTGGTGATGCATCAATGAAGAAGGTGAAGCTTCTGTCTCTACGTAAGCAATATGTGAATTTCAACATAAAGAACAATGAGAAGGTACCTGATTACATCTCTAGAGTGATTCTGATCACAAATGAGATAAAATCTTGTGGAGAGACTCTCTCTGAACAAGTAATCATTGAAAAGTTACTGAGATCACTTACTTCTCAGTTTTATTACATTGTTGTAGCAATTGAACACTCTAAGGACCTCAGCACCATGAGAATTGAAGATTTGCAGAGTAGTATAGAGGCACAAGAGTTGCATCTGACTGAGAGAACCTCTGAAAGTGAGGTAGAGTAGGCTCTGAAAGTGTCTTCTGGTAAGAATAATCAGAAGCATTCTTAGTCATAGACTAAGAAGATACATGATGGTGGCTATCAAAAGTCAGAAGCCTCCAACTCTGATGAGAAGAAACATCATAAGGGAAAGAAGAAGTTTGACAAGAAGAAGGTTCAATGATAATGTTGTAAGAAGTTTGGACACTTTGTTGTTGATTGTTGGTCAAACAAGGATAGGAAATCAGAAGAAGCAAACAAAGCCAAAGCAGAGTCTGATGATGAACTTGTGTTATTGATGGCTTATGAATCTGATAGTGGATATTTGGTAGACTGGTGGTATATGGACATTGGTTGCTCAAATCACCTAACTTGAAACAAACAATGGCTAATTGATTTTTACTCTAGAAAGAGAATAAAGATCAGATGTGATGATGATAAGTATCTTAATGTTGAAGGAATGGGAAATGTCAAAGTCATAGTGAAGAATGGAAAAACTATTTTGACCAAGGATGTTTGGTATGTTCCTGACATAAAGAGCAATCTGATTAGTGTAGGTTAGATAATTAAGAAAGGTTTCTCAGTTACTATGAAGGATAATCTCTTGAAGTTGTATGATTCTGATCAGAAGCTGATTATGCAATATGAACAGGGAAGCAATAGAACATTCAAAGTGAATGTGGAAACAGTTGAAACTAAAAGTCTTAGTGCTGAAGAGGACAGAGAGTTGTGGCACAAGAAATTGGGGCATCTTAACTTCAGAAGCTCAGGGCATCTGAGTTCTAAGAAGCTATTACATGGCATTCCTAAGATTGTGAAGCCTGAGAAGTCATGTGAGATATGCATGAAAGTCAATCAACCTAGATTTTCATTTGCATCATAAGTGGCTCTAAGAGAAAAACATGTTTTGAGAGTAGTGCATTCTAATGTATGTGGACCATTTGAAGTACCTTCACTTGGAGGAAACAAGTACTTTGTGTCATTTGTGGATGGTTTCATAAGAATGACATGGGTAACACTCATCAAGTTAAAGCATGAGGTACTGAGTTTTATAAGTTCAAGGTGAAGGCTTAAAAACACAGTTGTCAGAAGTTGAAAGTTCTTAGAACTGATGGTGAAGGTGGGTACAACTCATTAGAGTTCAGTAGGTTCTTTGAAGACAATGGAGTTGAACATGAGATGACTGATCCATATACTTCACAGCATAATGGTCTTCCTGAAAGAAGAAACAGGACTTTGCTTGATATGACATGGAGCATGCTGAAGGAGAAGAATCTCCCTCACACCTTGTGGGGAGAAGTTGTTGCTACTGCAACATATGTGCTCAACAGGTGTCCAACCAAGATACTGAAGGAAATTGTTCCTTTTGAGAAGTGGACTGGAGATAAGCAAAGTGTGATTCATTTCAGAGTATTTGGTTCTGTTTGTTACAAACATGTTTTAGGTGCTACTAGAAAGAAGCTGGATGATAAAAGCAAAGTAATGTTACTGATTAGGTACCATAGTACAAGTGCTTATAAACTTTATTGTCCAGTCATTAACAAGGTGGAAATTAGCAGAGATGTCATTGTGAAGGAAACATAAGCATGATATTGGAACAAGTCTCTATCCAACTCTAGTGCAGTGTTAACACCTGAGTTAACTTCTGAAGATATTTCAGATTCAGAAAGAAAATCTGCCTCTGAAGGAGATTTTACCTCTAAATATGAGTCAGAGTCAGAAGGTGACTCTGATGCTGAAGTTGAATTTGAAAATGAGTCTGAAGAATAATCTGAAGGTGAATTTGATTATGATCTAAATTCTGATGAAGATCTAAACTCTGGCGGTAATCATGCCTCTAAATGTGGTCATGATTCTAAAGGAGGTCCAACCTCTAAAGGTAGTCTAGCATATAATAATGTTATAGCATCTAAAGAATATTCTAAACAAGTTGACATGTTTAGACGAATACTAAGTATATTTGCAGAGTTTGACATGTTGCAAGATAATGAGATAGACTCTGAAGGGGAAGTCATTCAGTATACCATTTGGTAGACTCCGAACCATTTAGTACTGAAGAAGCTCTCAAGAAGAAAGTGTGTCTAAAGTCCATGAAAGAAAAACTTGAGGTTATAGAAAGAAATAAGATTTGGGAGTTGATTGAGCTTCCAAAGTACAAGAAAGCCATCAGTGTGAAATGGATTTACAAGTTGAAACTGAAGCCAGATGGATCAACCGGCATTCATAAAGCAAGATTAGTAGCTAGAGGATTTCTATAGAAATCTGGATTAGATTACTTTGAAGTGTTTGCACATGTAGCTAAGCATGAAACAATTAGATTGGTGATTGTTGTAACTTCTAATAGAAATTGGCCTCTGATGCATTAAGATGTGAAATCTGCATTTCTGAATAGTCTTTTACAAGAGGAATTTTATGTGTCACAATCTCCTGAATTTGTGAAAAGAAATCAGGAAGGGATGGTGTACAAGTTGCATAAAGCCATGTATGGACTGAAACAAGCTCCTAGAGCTTGGAATCTGAAAATTGATTCATTTTTCAAGCTTTAAGGAATCAGAAAATGTGAGATGGGGTATGGTGTTTATGTTCGGCATACATCTGATAGCAATATGATTCTGATGTGTCTCTATGTTGATGACATTGCTAACAAGGAGCTATTCAGATGAGCTAGACAAGTTCAAAAAGGTGTTGATGAATGAGTTTGAGATAACTGATATAGGAAATATGATATATTTTCTAGGGAAGGAGATTATGTACTCTAATAAGAGTATAATTTTGTATCAGCTGAAGCATGAACTTGAGCTTCTGTAGAGATTTGAGCTAATAAATTGCAATTCTGCAATCACACATGCTGAAACAAATCACAAGCTGGATTCTGATGTTGAGGGTAATGATGTAGATGCTATAACTTTTGAACAGTTAGTGGGTTCATTGAGATATCACTATAACACTAGACCTGACATCAGTTATGTAGTTGGAATGATGAGTAGGTTTATGAATAAACCAAAGTGGTCACATTACCAAACTGCTGTCAGAGTACTGTGGTATATTAAGGGGACTCTGAGGTATGGAGTTTTGTTCCCTTCTGGTGCTAAATCTAATTTAGAGATGATATGTTATTCAGACTCTGATTGGTATGGAGACATAGTTGATAGAAGAAGTACTTCTGGATATTTCTTCAAGTATCTAGGATGCCCAATTTCTTGATGCTCCAAGAAGCAACCGGTGGTTGCATTGTCAACCTGTGAATCTGAGCACATTGTAGGTGATTTATTTGCGTGTCAAGCTATTTGGATTATTAACTTATTGTAGGATCTGAAGATCAAGGTGAGCAAGCTTGTGAGGTTGATGATTGACAACAAATCAACTATAAGCCTTACCAAGAATCCAATGTTGCATGGAAGAAGCAAGCACATTGACACAAAGTTTCATTTTCTACGCAATCAAGTTTAGAATGGAGTGCTTGAAGTTGTTCACTGTAGTACTCAGAAGCAACTTGCATATGTGTTCACTAAAGCTATCAATATTGAAAAGTTTATCCATTTGAGCGATGGAATTGGTGTTATTAATTTTAGTTTTGAATGTGGATTAAGGGATGGTGTTAGAGTGTAATTCAAATTCAGCTAGTTAGTATTTTTATTTAAATTACATTTAGGATTAATTTGAGATGCATTTTAATTTCCTCTGTAGTATATAAACTGAACTCAAGATTCAGTTTGAACGAAATTCATTTTGTAACCGTTTTTCAATTAGAGTAAAAGTTAGTTACTTAATTCTCTTTATTCCACCTTCCTCATCTGAAATCTTGGCACCAACAACATTCACTAAATAATGCTTGTTTTCGAATATAATATATATATATATATATATATATATATATATACACACTTTTAAAAATATATTTAAATTAATTTTCAATATAATTATAATTAAATATGTATACTTCATTTATAGCTTATCATAAATAAGAGTAACAAGCAAAAATTATAATATTAACTATTTTATAATATTATAAAATGACAATAATTTGAGACTTGTATTAAAAAATAATGATATTTAAATTATTTAATATTAATATTTTTACTGTATCTTTAATTTAAATTAAAAACATTTTATGTAAATGATTGATCTATCAAATATTAACAAAAATATTTTAATAAATTTATTTTTTATTTTTCAGAAAACTTAAAAATAAATTAAACTAATTCTATCTAATTAATTATCTTAATAAAAATTACTTTTATTTATAATAATTGTGGTATTTGGATCGAACTTTGGTGTCGAGAATGGTAGCTTCATGGTTCGACAAAGGTTAGCATGTAGTCGAAGTTTGTTCACATGCTGATCTTGTATGCTGTAGTCGAAGTATGCTCAAGCATGCAGTAGTCAAAATGCTAGGATTGTTAGCATGTCGAATTGGGCCTTGCTTGAGAGAGGTTAACTGTTGTTATTCACTTGTAATCTTTGAACCCTTATTGAGTAAGTGAATAGTAAAGCAGTTTTTTTAACCAAAATCAATTCTTCTTCTTCCTTCTTTTCTCTCTTTCGTAAAATCTAATAGGGTTTCTTGTGGTTGTTTAAGAAACTCAAATTATTTCTCATATTTTGGTTTGTTCTTGGAGGCATCAATTCATAACAAACTGGTGTGGTGAGTGTGGAGGAGAAGATGCCGTTAATAAAGAATGAGATTGAGAAATTCACATGTATGAATGATTTTAATTTGTGACGCTGGAAGATGCAAGCCCTTCTTGTACAACAGAGTTTGTTAGAAGCGTTGAAAGGAGTAGAGAATATGGATGCTGCTCTAACGGAGAAGAAAAAGAAGAAGAAGAAGAAGATAATGTTCGAGAAATCCCATAACGCCATTGTATTGAGCCTTGGTGATAAGGTTCTCCGGCAGGTTTCGAAGGAAAAAACTGCAGCTGGTGTGTGGATGAAACTTGAAGGTCTATACATGACAAAATTGTTGGTAAATCATCTCCACATGAAGCAAGTTTTGTATTCATTCAAGATGAGTGAAGAAAAAGTCATGGCTGAGCAGCTGGATATATTCAATAAATTGGTTCTTGATCATGAGAATATCAAAGTCATGATTGATGATAAAGATCAAGTGTTTTTGCTGTTGTGTTCTTTTTTTTATAAGCAAAAATATATTCAATAAGAGGTACTAGGGGTACCACAACCCAACAAACAATTTACAAGGAAACAAAGCAAACTACATCAAAAAATCATAGACTCCAACACGTAAGAGAATAAGCCTACAAAAAGTCAATTGGACATTTAAGCCAATCATAAAAAATTGCATCTAATTCTAGGATAAGAACTTAAGGACAACCACCACCAAGAATAGCTAATAATTCTGAAATTCTGGTACCAGACGTGTGATGTTAAGGTGCGATGTCACAACAACACACTCTACATAATGGACAGCAATAACAGTAAATAAATCAACACAATGATTTGTTCACCCAGTTCGGTCTAACTACCTACGTCTGGGGGCTACCAAGCCAGGGATGAATTTCACTACTTGTAGAATTAAATTACAGACTCAACAACCCAGTTGACAATCTCCTAATCTTAATTCATACTAGTGACTTTCTACCTAAGAAACCACTTAGATATGAGAACACTACTCAATCCCTAAAACCACTCAAAGAACAACCTCTTTGAGAAACCTTGATCTTGCTTCCTAGCTTCGATTAAGTCACATAACTCTCTTTGCTTCACAGCTTTAGAGAGGACAGAAAACGACACAGCAATTCACCCTAGAATTCTGGTTATACACCTCGTACAAAACACTCAAAACACTCAGCCTCTGCTCTTGATCTTCTCTCCGTATTTCTGTCCCTTTTTCCTTTGGTCTTGTGCGCTTTATATAACTCCTTGAATTGGGCTTGGACTTGTCACAATATTTGATCAGATTTGTTAATTAAAACTGAATCTTCAAAACAGATTTTATCCCCAAAATCTTTTTAAATCTTCAACCTTTTAATTCTCCAACAGACCTGCAATCAAATCTCCTATGTAACAGAAAATATCTATCCCAAGATATTCTCATCCAATGAGTCAACCACTCTCCACAATTCCAGCTAATACGCGTGCCCTAATAACATGTCCTGCTGTTGTTAATTCTGCAGGTCTGATGTTACAACATCACCTGTGTGACATCAGACATCCAACTTCAGCACTTAACTACTTAACACAGCCCAGTGTTAAGACTCCAATGTTACAACATCAGCACCTTGACATCAACATTGAATATCCTTTGTTTTACCAAAATTTCAGCCAATCCAGGAACTATCAATCCCCCCCTTTGGCTAATTTTGGCTAAAACAATCTCTGCACTCTGCAAACAACTTCTGCACTCTGCACCTTCAGAGATTTTAACAACGGAACAAACTTCAGAAATTTGAAACTCATTAGCAGCAGTTTGATAATCTTCATAGTCTTCATCACTTGATCTGCTGCAGCACCATCTTCATTATTGACAACAGCCAATTGGTGCTCCCCCTCAAAACCATGAACCAGCATCACAGCTGTTCAGTAGCTCACAATGTGCAGCACTTCTCCCCCTTGATGTCTGCCTGGATGCACTCTTCAAATGCTATGATATCTTCACTAGTAGCTCAGTCTAAACTCCCCCTCAATAACTGTACTTCTGCATCACAACTAGCAGCACTTGACCTTCTTTGATACTCTTGACTCTCTTGGCTATTTCTCCCCCTTTTTAGCCACAATTTGACAAACTTCAACAAGTAAGTCCTATGACTCCCTTTGCTGCAAAATCCATGGACAAGTACTCCCCCTGTCATGATTAACAAATGCTCTAGATGAATATGAACATTTGAGCACACTTGCTGAGCACATTCATTTTGGTACCACTGTCCCTTTTTCCACAGACTATCATACAATTCATCTTCACCATCCAAGGCAAACCTTCTACTTCATCATTCTCCCGTATGACTATGTAGATGCTCCTTAGATATAATGTAAGCACTAAGCTTCAGATCCAGAACAAAGACATCCTTCACCAAGGATACTCTTGACACTCTTGACACCAGGGTATTACATATGCTCCACTACTGGATTTACTATCAGCAAAATAATCCAAACTCAACACTGTGTCACAAACTCCACAAATTCTCAGCTTACTTATAAGCTTTACTGAGATCCAGTCTCTTCAAGAGATCACACTTCCTCTTTCCTTACATCCACCAGTAGTTGTTGAAACTGGTGATGTCTTCAAAGACAGTAGTCATGCTTAAACACATGACCATAATCTCCACTTCTTCTGACCAAAATGCTAGAGCATTCAACTCCACATGTCCAATCTTAATCATCTTCCAGATCTAACCACTAGCAAACATGATGTTATAACATCTTTTGGGACATCAGCTTCTCATCACCATTCAAAGGACTCATTGCACAGAGAAGTCCTTCAAGAAGCTCCCAATAATACACAGTCAGAGCAACTTATTCATACACACCTGAATACCATAAGTTCCCACACCCTCTCTGAACCATATCCTAGCAAACTCAACCATATCCAGAGTATCTATACCAAATTCTTTTTCCAGAACATACTTCCACCATTTTATGAAAAGCACAGGAATGTTATCTAGTATGCCCTTTTAAATTTTCTCAGAAGTTCTAACAACAACGGCTTCCTTCATTTGAGAGATATCCTGGACATTATCCTCAGACTTATCTCTGATCTTCCTAGAGATGAACACTTTACTCCTGGATTTTGTAGTACCATCCACATAGATTTTCTGCTTAGCAGTTCTCATCTTTGGAGGTGACTCAATAGCTTTCCTCTTTCTTGATTTCAGTCGTTTAGCAACCCCAGGAACCACTTTTGCAATTTGTTCATCATCAGCTCTAACATCTGCATCTTCCAACCTAAGGATTGTCAACGTGTGGAATTTTTCTTCTGAACTATAGGAGTCATTAGTCAGGTTGTCATCTTTCTTGGCCTTGCAAGTATTCAGCTCCCAACACTTCTTAAGGTCACAGCTTTTGATCCTTCCATCAGCATTGTTGACTCCTTCATCTTGCTCACATAACTGATTACTCACATCATCCAACTTAGGAGTAACAGCACCATAAGTCATTAACCCAGATTGACTTTTCACCATACTTTCACACTTGATGTCATCATCTGATGTTACAGCATCATCACTAGATAAGCTGTCCACTTGAGGTATCCACTGATAGCAATTATCTTTGGATCTTACTCCCTTCATCACTACCTCATTCTGCTCATCAGCTACCACATATTCATCTTTGGTGTAGCTTACGTTGTAACCTTCATCACAAAGTTGACTTATGCTAATTAAATTAGCACTCAACCCTTGAACAAGGAGCACATTATCAAGAGTAAGGCCATCATGATTCTTCACTCTTCGAACTCCTTCTACTACTCCTTTTTCACCATTGCCAAAAATAACACCATTTGCATGGCAAGGATTGAACTCTACCAAATGCTTCTTGGATCCAGTCATGTGCTTTGAACATCCACTGTGAAAGTACTATGCATCCATAGCAAAATGTTCATCTGATGTGTGAGCCAATAGACACTTCACCTTCTCCTTAGGTACCCATTGTTTAACAACTTTGGGCCTGTACTCTCTCCATCTGTTTTGAGGCTGAGGGTATCCATGCAGCTTGTAGCAAGAGTACTGCATATGTCCAAACCTTCCACAATAAAAGCATCTCACCCTTTCATCTCTGAATCTTCTGCCATGATGAGATTGCTTAGGCTGCCATCCATAATGTGGTCTCCTCCTACCATAACTGGCCTGCCTTCTATTATGCTGGTATCTTCTTCCATAAGGAGGCTGAGAATGTTGTTTCCTGGATTGTCTCCCATGATGGTGTGTCTTTCTTCTTCCATAGATATGAGGAACAACATTGGTGTAACCATACCCCTGATGTTGAGACACTTGATAAGACATGTGCTGTTTGAACTGAGCAGCTTGCATGCTCTTGTGGTGTTGTGGGGGCATATACTGACTAGCTCCTTGTGGCTGCTTTCTCTTCTGATTAGGACCAGTCTTCTTCTCAATCTTCTTAGGTTGTGAAACATCAGCTTTCTTAGGTGTAGGATCCTGCTTCTTTGGCTGATGTTGAGACAAAGGTTGTGACACTTCCTTCTTTGAACCTGAAGTGCTTGCTTCTGAAGTTCCCTTATCCTTAGCCACATAACCTATCCCAGCTTTGTCTCTAGCAGCTTTTTCTGACTGTAGTATCTTGTCAAGAGTGGCTGTCCCACTGTTCAACATTCTAACAGATTTAGTCATATGATTAAGATGAGCTTTGACACATAAGACTTCTTTTTCCAATTCAGCTTTGTCATTCTCTAGCTGAGCAATCTGTTTCTTCTGTTGATTCCTCTCCTGACATAGTTCAACACTCTTTAAGCATAGCTCTTTGTAGGTTGAAGCTAGCTCATCATAAGTGACTTCTCCATCACTATCATCATCAGGTTCAACAATTCCTGTCAAAGCTGTAACATGCTTTGCTGACTCAATTTCACTTTCACTATCAGAGTCAGACCAGGAAACTGTCATGCCCTTCTTCTGCTTCTTCAAGAATGTGGGACACTCTTTCTTGACATGTCCATACCCTTCACATTCAAAGCACTGAACTCCTTTATCTTGGGCAGTCTTCTCTTTATCCTGCTCTTTTGCCTTTCTGTTGTCAGAAGAGATGTTCCTGACATTATGCTTGGAGTTATTGTTCATCCTCTTGAACACTTTGTTGAACTGTCTTCCCAATATAACTATCGCCTGAGATAGATCCTCCTGCGATTCAGAACTCTTTCCTTTTTCTTCTGCATCATTTGACACCAGGGCTATACTTTTTGGCTTCTTTTCTGGTTCTTCCTCATTCAACCCAAGCTCAAAAGTTTGAAGAGATCCAATGAGCTCATCTACTCTCATCTTGCTGATGTCTTGTGATTCTTCAATGGCAGTAACCTTCATCTTGTACTTCTTAGGAAGAGACCTCAGGATTTTCCTTACAAGCTTTTCTTCTGACATCTTTTCTCCAAGGGCACTGGATGCATTAGCCAGCTCAAGCACACTCATATGGAAGTCATGGATAGTCTCCTCTTCCTTCATCTTCAGACTCTCAAACTTCGATGTTAGAAGCTGGAGTCTTGACATCTTAACTCTAGATGTTCCTTCATGAGTGGCCTTCAAAATATCTCATGCTTTCTTAGCAACCTCACAGTTATTAATTAACCTGAAAATATTCTTATCCACTCCATTGAAGATTGCATTTAAAGCTTTGGAATTTCCAAGGGCAAGCTCATCTTCTTCCTTGGTCCATTCTTCTTCCGGCTTCAGCTTTGAGGTGCCCTCTTTATCTTTGCCAGCATCATCTTTTTCAAACACCACAGGAGCTTTCCATTCTTTAATGACAACCTTCCAAGCTCTGCTGTCCAATGACTTTAAGAAAGTAGTCATTCTAGGCTTCCAATACTCATAGTTTGAGCCATCCAATATAGGGGGTCTGTTGACAAATCCTCCAACCTCTTTGTCCATCTTCACACCAGAAAGTATCTTCCCCAGATCTCACCCAGAGCCAGATAGGATGCCTGCTCTGATACCAAAAAGAAATTCTGGTACCAGACGTGTGATGTTAAGGTACGATGTCACAACAACACACTCTGCATAATGGACAACAATAACAGTAAATAAATCAACACAATGATTTGTTCACCCAGTTCGGTCTAACTACCTACGTCTGGGGGCTACCAAGCCAGGGATGAATTTCACTACTTGTAGAATTAAATTACAGACTCAACAACCCAGTTGACAATCTCCTAATCTTAATTCCTACTAGTGACTTTCTACCTAAGAAACCACTTTGATATGAGAACACTACTCAATCCCTAAAACCACTCAAAGAACAACCTCTTTGAGAAACCTTGATTTTGCTTCCTAGCTTCGATCAAGTCACACAACTCTCTTTGCTTCACAGCTTTAGAGAGGACAGAAAACGACACAGCAATTCACCCTAGAATTCTGGTTATACACCTCGTACAAAATACTCAAAACACTCAGCCTCTGCTCTTGATTTTCTCTCCGTATTTCTGTCCCTTTTTCCTTTGGTCTTGTGCGCTTTATATAGCTCCTTGAATTGGGCTTGGACTTGTCACAATATTTGATCAGATTTGTTAATTAAAACTGAATCTTCAAAACAGATTTTATCCCCAAAATCTTTTTAAATCTTCAACCTTTTAATTCTCCAACAGACCTGCAATCAAATCTCCCATGTAACAGAAAATATCTATCCCAAGATATTCTCATCCAATGAGTCAACCACTCTCCACAATTCCAGCTAATACGCGTGCCCTAATAACATGTCTTGCTGTTGTTAATTCTGCAGGTCTGATGTTACAACATCACCTGTGTGACATCAGACATCCAGCTTCAGCACTTAACTACTTAACACAGCCCAGTGTTAAGACTTCAATGTTACAACATCATCACCTTGACATCAACATTGAATATCCTTTGTTTTACCAAAATTCCAGCCAATCCAGGAACTATCAAATTCTATAATAAATTTCCACAGGATTACTAATACCATCATTAAATGTGTTTTGGTTCCTTATCCACCATATGCTCCAATAAGAAGCAAACCAAATCAGACTTGTAGATGAATTAGATGTCTTCCCAATGATTTTTAAAAACCATCCCAAAAATTGACCGGAGCAATTACCTGAAGTGGGTGGTTCGAACCCAATCCAATCCCCTACCCTCTTCCAAACCAAACAAATATGCGGACATCTAATGAAAATGTGATCAATGTCCTCTTCGACATTAAAACAAAACATGCATACCTTCTCATGTATACTAGATATAACGCCTCTAGTCGTAAGGTTCTCTCTAGTATGTAATCTATCCAATAATAATATCCAAAAATCTTGATTTTCAAAGGAATTCTGGATTGCGACACAATATGCAGATCCGTTTTTATATTGCCATCCAACATCACTTCTCCACTTGTTTGTAACAAAAAGGAATAGCAGGACTTCACAGTAAAGATATTAAATTTTCCTCTAGACCATACAAAACCATCTGGATGTCCTTCTCGCAACCGAACCTCAGACAGCAATAGCATCAAATCATGAAATTCAGCCTGCAAACAACCAATGAGCTCCAATGTACAAATTCCTAGATGCCACTTCCATGTTTCGCCCTTCCACTCCCCCGCCTCTTTAATTGTTCAATGTTGTTTTGATGATGCTGCAAAAAGACCTGCGAACAGATTGCACAACATTTCCTGGCCTATCTAACAGAAAGTCCAAAATGGTACAAACCTTCAATCTCCCAATTTTCATGATAAAAGACTTATGATTTCGTCTTCGACCAAAGAATCCCCCAATCCCATCAGATCCTTCCACCATAAAGAGTCTGCCTATCCCCTCTATGAATAACTTTGGAGACAATTCTATTTATGAGATTTCCATACCCCAACTCAACAATGTCGAACCTAATTGCATTAGGTTCCTGCAAGAATATCCACAACCATTTCGAAATTAAGGAACAATTCAATTTACCCACATCCTTAATTCCTAGGCCCCTATCTTTCTTAGCCAAACATATCTTATTCCAACTAACCCACGACATACAATGTTTAACACACAAGCCGCACCCAAGAAAGCTCCTTTGAGCATACACTAAGACTTTTAACACTTTTGTCGGAGCTTTGTAAAACGATAAATGGTGTACCGGTAAGTTTGTAAGGACATAATTAATAAGAGTGACCATACCCCCGATTGGGACCATTCTTCCCTTCCAAGTGGATATACGACCCCGAAAACTATCAATCACTGGTTTCCAAAATGAGATCCTCCTATAATTTCCACCAATAGTTATTCCAAGAAATTTAAATGGTGGAACATCAATTTTACAAGACAAAAATTGTGTTTCCGCCTTCAAGAAGTGTTCCTCAACTCCCACTCCAAACAAGAAACTTTCCCAAAAATTGTTTTTCAGTCCAGAGATCAATTCAAACCCTCTTAGAATAGACTTTAATCCCCACAAATTAGACCAGGAGCAGTCCCAAAAAATGATCGTGTCATCAGCGAATAGTAAAAGGTTAACAGAGTGTTCTTCATTCAGCTTAAATCCATTCAAAATATTCTTGCTAGTTTCCCTTCTAACCAACAAAGCTAATCCTTCCACCACAAGAGAGAATAAAAATGGAGACAAGGGGTTGCCTTGTCTAAGGCCCCTAGATGTCTTAAAGTATTTCGTAGCACTTCCATTTATTAACACAGACAAGTAAGAATAAAAAACTCCACCTTTATTCCACTTCAACCATTTATCCCCGAAATTCATTGCCACCAAAATTCTCTCTAGAAACTCCCAAACAACACATTCCTAAGCCTGAGCAAAATCAACTTTAAAAAGCAAACAACTCTTTTTGTCTCTTTTGCAGAATCAATGACCTTATCAGCCACAAAAACACCAACGAGAATCTGTCTCCCCGGGATAAAAATCGTTTGTGATTTAGAAACTAATCTACCAATCACCTTACTTAGTCTAGCATCCAAGATTTTGGCTACAATCTTATAAATGTACCCTATTAGACTAACAAGTCTATATTCCTCCAAACCTTGGGGGTTCTCAACTTTCAGTATGACGGCTATAAAGGAAGAATTGATAGTTTTTGAAAAGGCCTCATAATCGTAAAACTCATGGATATAGTTTACCACATCACTACCAACGACATCCCAACATCATTTCTGAAATTCAAAGATGAAGCCATCTGTTGTGTTCTTTACCTAAGTCTCATGCTCATTTCAAAGAAACTCTCTTGTATGGAAGAGATTTGTCAAACTTTGAAGATGTTCAATCAGCCTTGTACTATAAGGATTTGAATGAACGAAAGGAGCACAAGCCATCAACAGTTGGTGAAGGATTGTCTGTGAAAGGAAAATTCATAAAAAAGATGGTAGGTTTGAGAAGGAGAAGGTAAAGTTCTACAGAATTGTTATGGTGGCAATTCTTCTGCAATTAGGTGTTATCATTGTAAGACGGAAAGTCATACAAGAAAGGTGTGCCCTGATCGACAGAATAATCATGGTAGAAAGGACAATGGTAATGCAACCATTGTGAAAGATGTTATGAATCATCTGATGTCCTGATGGTTTCAAGAAACGACTCTAGAAAGAACTGGATTAAGGATTTAGGTTGTACTTGGAACATGACTCCAAACAAAGCTATGTTTAAGGAATTGTGTGATCAAGACGGTAGATCAATGTTGTTGGGAAACAATAAAGCCTACAAGATTGCAGGAATGGGATCTGTGAGATTCAAGCTCCATGATGAGTCAATAAGCCTATTGAGTGATATCAGTTATGTATCTAGCCTTAAGAGGAATTTGATTTCTCTTGGTGAATTCACCAAGAAAGGATATGTTTTCAAAGGAGAGCAAACTATCCTAAGGGTAATGAAGGGTTCAAAGGAAGTCTTGAGAGGCGTGAAGAAATAAGGCTTGTGTACTCATGATGACGAGGTTGTAAGTGGTACAACAGATGTGGCATCCATAAAACCCGTGTCGAAGACTAAGCTATGGCACAATCGACTTGGCCATGTCAATGAAAGAGGTCTGGTCGAATTGTCGAAACAAAATATGTTGTGTCGTGACAAGGTCGAAAAATTAGAGTTTTGTGAACCTTGTGTATTTGGTAAATCCTATAGGGTGGAGTTTAACAAAGGTAAAAAAAGAACACATGGATCTCGCGATTATATTCATGCTGATTTTTGGGGGCCTGAAAGGAATCCATCACACTCAGGTGCAAAGTATTTTCTATCCATAGTTGATGATTATTCCATAATGGTATGGTTATTCATCCAGAAGACTAAGGATGAAACTTTTGACAATTTCAAAAGTTGAAAGAATCTGGTCGAAAACAAAACTAGCAAAAAGGTCAAGAGGTTGAGGACCGACAATGCTGTTGAATTTTGCAATGAGGCTTTGGACATCTATTATGTTGTATCTGGTATTGCAAGGTACAAAACTACTGTAGGTACTCCCGAATAAAATGGTTTGGCTGAAAGGTTTAATCGAACTATTACTGAAAGGGTTAAATGCATGTTGGTTAATGTGGCATTAAAGAAGGTGTTTTGGGAAGAAGCATACCTGATAAATAGGTGTCCCTCGACTGCCTTGGGAATGAAGACATCTGAAGAAGTCTGGTCGGGACATTCACCTAGTCGTGACAGACTTAGAGTATTTGGTTGTTTAGCTTATGCTCACATTAGGCAAGTGAAGATGGCTGGTTTCTACCTGAGTGAATCACACACTCAAAGATACAACAGAGTCGCCACCGAACTTTATTTAGTCCCAAAGGACAGGGAAAATATCGATAAAACCCAAGGGGAAGAGAAACGGGCACGGGGGGTCGGTTATGTGAAAGGAATGTATTAGCACCTAACGCATCCGTCGTACTTGACGGGAACCATTTCGCTTGCTTCTAGGCTTGGATGGGTTATCTATCTAAAGGTTTCTAGCTAAAGAAAAGGGAGAGAGAGAGGGGAAAAAGAAAAGAAAGAAAGAAAGTGCTCACGGAGGAACGAAGTCCTCGTGCCTACGTACCCTCATAGTTCAATGAGGAAGTCAGGGCGCCGTAGTTCTTGGAACAAGGGGACGAAGAAGGAAGAAAGAAAGGAGGAAGACGGAAAAAAGGTGGAAGTGTGCTCGCCGAGATCAATGCGATCTCATGCCTACGTATCTGACATTCAGAAGAATGCAGAATCAGAGCTTCCGTAGTTCGGGGAACTGAACGGAAAAGGAAAACGGGAAAGAAACAAGGAGACGAAAGAAGTGGTGTCGAAACCAAGAGCAAGAATGAAAGAAAAACTCTATTAGGGAAGACCCCGCAGTAAGAGCGTTTGCACAAGAGACTAGGAAAAGAATGGTGTCAAAACCAAGAATGAAAGAAACTCCGCTGGGGATAGCAAAGAGAATTGGTGTTGAAACCAAGAAAGTAAGAGCAAGGGGAATAGGAAGGACTCCTCTGGGGATCCAAAAAGGGATGGTGTCATAACTAAGAGAAAAAGGGGACTCGGTATATTAACTGGATGGCAGTGGTTAACCGAGGAACGAAAGGACTGCCACTCTGTGGGGGCAGAGAAGCATTGGTTTTAGCAGAGAAGATTGCGATTAACCAGAAAATCGGGTGTAGGACCGAATAAAGATCATAACCCAAAGGACGGGTATAGGATCGAGCAAAGGTCGTCACCCAAAGGGGTTCGGTAAACTGACTGAACAAACAGTACTCAACCGAAGAAAAGGTATTTGAACCAAAGAAAGGTTACTAACCCAAGGGTTTAAATATTCGAACCAAGAGGAGGTTGCCAACTGCGGGGGATTCGGTGTTTACAGACGGACTATGACCAACCGAAGAGAAAAGCGAGTGATTAACCAAGAAAAGGTGATTAACTCGAAAGGGTTCAGTATTTTAACAGATAGGCTATGGTTAACTGAAGAAAAGGGTGATTAACCCAAGAGGTGCTCTGTGATTAATAGACGGACTGTGATTAACTGAAGAGACGCGTGATTAACCCAAGGGGTGCTTAGTGATTAACAGACGGACTGTGATTAACTGAAGAGACGGGTGATAAACCTAGAGAAGGTGATTAACCCAAGAAAGGAGAAGAACCAAGAGAAGGTTGCGAGCTCCTGGGAAAAATGGTCGTGACAGGAAGACTGTGTTGGACCAAAGAGAGAGAATTGAAACTCTTCAGGGGAATCAAAAAGCAATGATTGATTACAAGAATAAAGGAGTGATGGAACAAAGAGAGATTGCTAGCGCAAGAATAATGATCGCAACCAAGAAGGATGGTGATTGATAAAAAGGAGAGATTGAAAGAGATAGGAGTGGTCGAGGATCGAAAGGGATCGCAAAGAGAGAAGAGTGATCAAGGATCAACTCGACTGGGAAAGAAAACACATTACCGCCTAGAGATAGAGATGACTAAGCCAAGCACAGGGTCATTCGTCCCCTACCTGAAGTAGTCAAAATGAGAGTAGGAATTCTCCCTTCTCATCCCTTCCCTAACACACACAGGGTGTAATGCAGAAGTCGAACCGGACAGCCCAACAACTCCAAGTTATACAGTGCTCCTGCATAGAGAAACAGATAGCACAACGGCGTTAATTTGTACAATGCTCCGATGCAAGGCGCAGCGCGAAACTCCAACTCCACGGGGGGAAATGAGAGAAAAAGCTCTAAAGGAGGCCTAAAGAGGGGAAAAGGGAAGATCGATTAATCGAAACAAAGTTTCGATCAATTAATCAAGGGAGAAACATGCTAACAGCTTTCCAAAGAGGATGAAAAGTCATTAAAGCAAAAAAGGAGTGGATTATTGATTATACAAGATTAAGTTTATCCATGAAGAATAAACTTAATGTAAATCTTAAATGGAAGGTGCAAAACAGTGCCAAATGATCATCAAAATGCCACCCTAAATCATGTATCATGTGAACAAAGATAATGCAAGAATCGGTATGTTCACACAATGCTAAGAACATGAAACAAATGAATAATTGAAAATGTGCATCGAAGGTTCATGAACATGCGTCAATCAGAAGTTAAATGACACTTAAAACATCCATAAAAATGAAGCACATTGATCTATGGAAGTTAGAAGAAGAAAGGATACCAAGCAAGCTTGAAAAAACTTCAAAATTGGTCATTCTGTTCAGTGGTAACCGGTTACAGCATATCTGCTAACCGGTTACATACTTGAAAATCAGCGTATTTGTTGAAAATTGAACCGTGTAACTGGTTACAGCATAACTGTTAACCGGTTACCACTGAGACAGTGGTAAAAATAACGGCAAAAACAGCTTTTCAAAAGTAGTTTTCAACACATAATCACTTATGCCAACCACCACATGCTAGAACTGAAATTGTGCACGAAAATTGAACTTGAAAACAACAAATAAACAGTGATAAAATCAAATAACACAATAGGATCATGGATCAAACAAATGCGAAACCAAATCACACACAACAATTATCGACTACATTGCGAACGATACGAAAATGCGCGAAACGATAAAATTAGTTAGATCCACCAACCTACAAGCTGGAGATTTGGCTTGGTAAGTGTTGTAAAGAGATTTTGATGCAGAAAATCAAAGAAAACCAGAGGATCCTTAATTTGTAGACGAAACGCGTCGAAACCGATCAAAAACGCGAAAATGCACCGAAATCAAACTTGCACCAAATTAAAAGTTGTAGAACTCTTGGATTGAAGTAGAATAAGATGTAATTCCAGAAATCCAACCAAAGAATGCCAAATGATGAAGGTTAAGCTCAAGAATTAATCACTTTCAATGTGAAAAGTGATTATCCTTCAAGAATAAGAGCTTTTGGTGAGGTTTTGGGATGAGAATTGAGATGAAGATATAGAAGTTGCAGAAAAATGCAGAGGAGAATGAGAGAATTGAGAGTGAATTGTGAAGAATGGTTGAAGGTCTTGTGTGAGAAATGTGGGAAATGATGGAGAGAATGAAAAGTGAGTGAAGGTGAGTTTATATAGACTTTAGGTTTGGAGTATGGGAGGTTTGGACTTAGCTTTGGGTTTGGAGTTAGGGTTGGAGTTAGTTGGGCTTGACTCACTGAGTCAAGGTGGTTAACTCGGTTAGTTAGAACCAACTCGGTAACAATCCCAACGTGAATTTCCTCATCCAAAGGTTGGCATGCTTGTAAAACAAGGAACATGGTGTACTTAATTTGGAGTGAAGCGTTGGAACCAATCCACTTGGAATGTCTTGAAATGTCTAGAGATGTCTAGAATGTTCCACACATTGCTAGAATCAAGTAGGACCAATGACTAAGGAGAGTGCATGGTGCTGTCCCAAAAATGCAGCAGAAACTGAAATTTTCCACTGAGTAACCGGTTACAGCATATCTGCTAACCGGTTACAAGCTTGAAAACTTGCTTTTTTGGGGAAAAATACACTGAGTAACCGGTTACAGCATATGTGCTAACCGGTTACTTCAGCCAAATTTCCACAAATTTGCAAAAGAATGATGCTGAAGTCCTGATTCCGATTTTCCATCTCTTGTCTTGATAAATAAATATGGAAACCTTTATTTTGAGCTTATTTTGATGATGAAATATTCTTGAGAGGATACGATTAATCGGGCTTGGAGAACCTGCAGATCCTGCAATAAGAAACACATAGAGAAGTGCGAATGCGTATGCCAACGATGCAAGTGCTTATGCTCATGCAAAAGGCAAAAGAGGGAGGTCAAATTTCGGGTTACGACAGCTGCCCCTATTTAATCCTCTTGGACCTGATTCGAGGTAAAAGGGGATTAAGTAAAAGAGTAGCTCGAGAATTTGTCCGACGACGACAAACAGAGCGGTGCAAGGTAGAATAGATAAGTGCAAGGTTTGGCTGAAAATATGCTGGGAGATAAGTCAGGCAAAAAGAGAGGGAGTATGATTGATGCATATGTCATGTATGCGTTTCTACATGATGCTTGATATTATGTAATGCAAAGGCTCAAGATGAGGCACGGTGAGAAGTGATTAGGCAAAAATCGTAGTAAAATAACTTCGACACCCTCGGTCGGGGAGAGAACCCGTAGATAAAGACAATCTCTGCTGGAGAAGACAGTTCACAAAGGATGATGATCCTGCCGAGGAATGAAACCGAGGACATCTCAGGTTTCTAAATCACCATGGATGTCCCTGTTGGGGATGAAAGAACCAAATCAATCCTTTCTACCAAGACTGGCTCTGCATGGGGAAAAGAGATTCCCGAATCATGTTGACTCAGCTGAGGAGAAACCACTGCTGCTGGTGACAGATAGCTCCTAATCATTTGGAGAAGATGCACAACCCTTGCTGGGGAAAAGTGAACAAAGCATCTTTGCTGGGAACACTTCGGCAACCTGTTGGGAGAATGATGACTCTGTTGAGGAACTGCTGAGGAAACAACAACTACTTCACTGAATCAAAACATTGCCGACCAGGCGTTAGGCTTACCAATGGATATTACCGATCACCCTGCAGTAGTTACCAGTAACACATGCAATGCATATTGCTTTCTCGATTGATTTAGCTTTTTATTGTTCTCAACGTTTTTTAGTATTATGTGATCGCAAATAATTGTTTATTTTGCAAACAAAATACTGGAATGAAAACAAATTGAGATAACAAATAATGCATTTTATTGAGTGTCAAAATTTTTATACATAAAGTGTGTACAAGGATGCAAAATCCTTGATGAGGAACTTTGCAATAAAATTGAAAAACAAATGTAAATGGCAAATGGAAGTTATGCTTTGCATTGATTACAACATTGGCCACCATCCACTGTAAGTCTAGGTTCCAACGCCTTGCACCTGTTGATGATGATTGGAATGTTCTGTTATCGTCTGAGGCCTAGCCGTGATGAAAAGAGGCCCAAGTGTTCACAGTCAAATGCCTTTATCCCTAATTTTTGCCTGGACATGTTTTCACCTTTTTTTTTCATCCACCGGGATGCCCCTTTTTGCCTAAGTCGCCCTTTCGGGTTTTAAACTTAGCGGGCTGTTATTGTTTTTTCCATTGTCCTTAACTTTTGCATGTACATCTTTTTTTTTTCGGTCCATCGGGACGTCCATTTTTTCCTAGATTGTCCTTGCGGATCTCAATCTAGGGGACTTTTATCCATTTTTTTTCAGGCATTATATTTTTTGACTGTATCGGAGTTCACGGGTGATGGTAACTCCTCCCCATCCATTGTGGTGAGGATCAGGGCTCCGCCTAAGAAGGCCTTCTTGACAACAAAGGGTCCTTCGTAATTGGGAGTCCACTTGCCTCGTGGATCCGAGTGAACAGGTGAATATGTCTTGAGCATGAGTTCGCCTTCACAGAATGTTTGAGGGAGAACTTTCTTGTCAAAAGCTCGCTTGAGGCGTCTCTGATACAATTGACCATGACAAACGGCTGTAAGGCGCTTCTCTTCGATGAGATTCAGCTGGTCGTATCTGGATTGAACCCATTCGGCTTCGTCAAGACCTACCTCCATGATGACTCTGAGCGAAGGAATTTTGACTTCGATGGGTAGAACAGCCTCCATACCATACACGAGTGAATACGGAGTTGCCCCAGTAGAAGTGCGAACTGAAGTTATGTAGCCATGCAGTGCAAAGGGAAGCATTTCATGCCAATCCTTGTAAGTCTTGACCATTTTCTGGACAATCCTCTTGATGTTTTTGTTTGCTGCTTCGACGACGCCATTCATCTTGGGCCGATATGGTGAAGAGTTGTGGTGCTCGATCTTAAATTCTTGACACAACTCCTTCATCATGTTGTTATTCAGGTTGCTTGCATTGTCCATGATAATGTTGCTAGGAATGCCATAACGACAGATTATCTCTTTCTTGATAAATCTAGCAACCGCTTGTCGTGTAACGTTTGCGTAGGAAGCAACTTCAACCCACTTGGTGAAGTAATCGATGGCAACTAGAATAAATCGATGACCGTTGGAAGCCTTCGGTTCGATCATTCCAATCATATCTATACCCCATATGGAAAATGGCCAAGGTGCAGTCAAAACATTCAATGGAGTTGGAGGCACATGGATCTTGTCTCTGTAGATTTGGCACTTGTGACATCTTTTGGCAAAGTTGTAACAATCTACCTCTATTGTTGTCCAGTAATACCCAGCCCGAAGGATCTTCTTGGCCATAGAAGGACCTTTAGCATGTACACCCTCGCAGCCCTCATGTATGGACCTTATGATCGTGTGTGCTTCGTGTCTATCCACGCATCTGAGTAACACGAAATCATAATTCCTCTTGTACAATATACCACCACTTAAGAAGAATTTGGCGTAAAGCCGTCTGAGAGCCTTCTTGTCAGTGATAGTGATACCCTCGGGATATTCCTATTTTTCTAGATATCTTTTGATGTCGTTGAACCAAGGCTTGTCATCAGACTCGTCCTCGATTGCTAAACAGTGTGCTGGTTCGTTCAAGTGATCAATGCGGATATGAGGAGCTTTATGCTTCCACTTGACCTTGAACATGGATGCTATAGTGGCAAGAGCATCAGCTAGTTGATTTTCCTCTCTGGGAATATGATGAAAAGTGATCTCATCAAAGTAAGGAATCAACTTCGCTATGTGTTATTGGTACGGAACCAGCTTGGAATCCCGAGTCACAAAGTTCCCTCTAAATTGACCGATGACCAAGGCAGAATCTCCATAGACCTCAAAAATCTTGATTCTCATGTCAATCGCCGCTTCAATACCGTAGATACATGCTTCGTATTCAGCCATATTGTTGGTGCATGCAAAGCATAATCTGGCAGTGAAGGGAAGGTGAAAACCTGTTGGAGAGATGAGGATAACACCGATTCCACGACCTTTAGAATTAGAGGCACCGTCGAACACGAGCGTCCATCGCGCCCCTGGTTCGGGTCCTATGTCAGGATTTGGAGTCTCATAATCTCTGATAAGCAGAACACCCTCATCGGGAAAGTTAAACTTCATCTGTTGATAACCCTCTACAGGTTGATGAGCAAGGTAGTCAGACAAAACGCTCCCTTTTATTGCTTTCTGGGTAACATGTTGGATATCATACTCAGTTAACAGCATCTGCCACCGAGCAATCCTTCCAAAGACAGCAGGCTTTTCAAAGATGTACTTTATCAGATCCATTTTGGATATCAACAAAGTAGTATGGAAAATCATGTATTGTCGTAGGCGTCGAGCAGCCCAAACCAGAGCACAACAAGTTTTCTCCAAGAGTGAGTATCTGGTCTCACAATTAGTGACTTCTTGCTCAGATAATAAATGGCATGTTCTTTTCTGCCAGTGTCATCATGTTGACCCAATACACATCCCATTGATTCATCAAGAACGGTGAGATACATGATTAAAGGCCTACCAGGAACCGGCGGTACTAAGATCGGTGGTTCTGGCAAGTATTGTTTTATTTTGTCAAATGCTTCCTGACAATCATTATTCCATTCAACCGATTGATTTTTTCTTAGTAATTTGAACATTGGTTCACAGGTAGCCGTCAAATGAGAAATGAATTTTGAAATGTAATTGAGTCTGCCCAGAAACCCACGAACTTCTTTTTCTATTTTGGGAGGCGGCATGTTCTGAATTGCCCGCACCTTATCAGGATCAACTTCAATGCCCTTCTGACTCACAATAAAGCCCAACAGTTTATCAGATCGAACTCCGAAGGTGCACTTCGTAGGATTCAACCGCAATCTAAACTTCTGGAGTCTGTCAAACAGTTTCTTCAGATGAACCAAGTGATCATCTTTAGTTTTGGACTTGGCAATCATATCATCCACGCAAACCTCAATCTCTTTACGAATCATATCATGAAAGAGGGTTGTCATGGCACGCTGGTATGTTACCCCTGCATTCTTTAGACCGAATGGCATGACTTTGTAACAATATGTACCCCATGGCATGATGAAAGTAGTCTTCTCCATATCAGTTGGGGACATCTTGATATGATTATATCCTAAAAAAACGTCCATGAAGGAAAAGACAGAGAACTGCGCAGTGTTGTCTACCAAGACATCAATATGAGGCAAAGGAAAATCATCCTTTAGGCTTGCCTTGTTGAGATCTCGATAATCCACACACATTCTGATTTTTCCGTCCTTCTTGGGAACCGGGACAATGTTGGCAATCCATTCAGGATACTCGGAAGTGACTAGGAACCCAACATCAAGCTGCTTCTTTACCTCTTCTCAGATTTTGAGTGCCATGTCAGGTCTAGTCTTCCTGAGTTTCTGCTTGACAGAAGGACATCTGGGCTTGAGTGGCAAGTGATGTTCAACGATGTTGGTATCCAACCCAGGCATATCTTGATAGGATCAGGCGAAGATATCAACATACTCTTTCAATAACTTGACCAACTCGGAGTGTACATGCTCTGCGAGGGATGCGACAACCTTGACTTCTCTTCTGACCTCATCAGTACCAAGATTAACAACTTCCATTGGCTCTTTGTGTGGCTGAATCTCTCTATGCTCGTGCTCAAGGAGCCTTGCCAGTTCAGCCAGTAATTCACAATCTTCCTCACCATCTTCTTCGGCTTGGTTAATTGGAATTCCAGAATTACAATGGATGTTTGCCATGTTGTTATCAATGCTTTTATTAGTTCTGCATGTTTATGAATATGTTTAGAATGAGCTATTTTAAAAGTGAAAAAGAAAAGAAACTTTTGCCATTTGTTTTGTGAAAAAGTAAAAATAAAGAAAGAAAATAGAGCATGATTTTGAATGCAAAAACTTTTATTTATTGATCACATAATATTGCAAAAGCGCGAGGCCCTTTACAAGCTTTCCACTCGTCTCGGGCGAGGACGAGGGAACGAGAAAGAAAAATGCATTACATGTTATATGGGAAAACCACAGGAATCATGGTAGATGTCCAATTGTTGAGCTTGAAACCCGGCGGACATTTGCACACGAAGCTTAAAATCTGATTACTAGGACCAGCATCATCAGCAGCTGCCACGATGTCACCCTACTGGAAACCCGCGCTATGGAACTTGACAAAGTTGCATTGTTTCTGATCAGAGGGACCAGATTGACGACCAGGATGATAGCCCATTCCAAATTGATTATGCTTATCAACCACATCAATCACGTGCCCCCAGCCTGGTAGGGCACCTCTATCGATGGTCTCTTTAGCGCTCTTAGAAAATGCTAAAGTCAATTGTGGTGATCTACTTTGACTAGTTGAAGCAGAGCTGACATCTTCGAACTCGAGACACTGCAATGGTACCTCAACTATGCCTTCTTCGGTCTCGACGTATTGAAAAGATGATAACTCGCTTAAAATTAGATCCTCTTCACCACAGACAATGACAAGCTGATCGTCAAACATGAATTTCAACTTTTGATGCAAAGTGGATGTACCTGCCCCTTCCAGTAGACAACTGTACGCTGGATTAATATCCATCACCTGGAAGGTAATGGTAAACAGATGCGGACCAATATTGATAGGTAAATCCACTTCTCCAATGACTTTCCTTCGAGACCCGTCAAAGGCTCTGACAACTAAGGCGCTTGGTCTCATCTCGCTTCCTTCCACTAGTAATTGACTCAATGTGCCATTAGGCATCACATTGAGAGAAGAACCGGTATCCACTAGAAAACGAGATAACAGGATGTTTGTGCAGCACTTTATTGTGGGCATTTCCTTCAGGAAGCAATTCTGATTCATTGAAACCCAAATACTGACTTGCAGTTATGTTGGCCACAACATCATCGAATTCGACGACGGGTATATCTTGCATGACATGGGCACTGTTCAACACTTTCAACAAAGCTGATATGTGCGCAGGCGAACTCATGAGTAAGGACAAAATTGAGATCCTCGAGGGAGTCTGACCCAGCTGATCCACAATCTTAAAGTCACTTTTCTTGATCAACTTAAGGAACTCTTGATCATCAAGGGTCTCCTTGCTCTTTGAAACATCCTTAGACGGGATAGTCGGTACCGGAACTGCGGCGGAAGATGCCCCTTGTTGAACAGCAGGGGTTGTAGTTGCAAATGTTTCCTTGGGATGGACAACAGTTGGAACTTGAACAGGCTTTGTAGTGACTTTTGGAGCGAACACACGTCCACTACGAGTCATACCTCCACCGGCTGTAACATTCACGATCTCGGATTCGGCGAACCTCATCTCTTGACCTCCAGAAAACACAGTAGACCCATATTTCCAAGGTACCTCCTTAGAATTCTGGTACGGAAACGGCTTCAGCGGGCAAACAACGATGGGTTACACCTTCTTCTGTTTAGGGGATTCCACAGGAACCTTCCTATAGACGATGGTAAATGACTCAATAGCAGCAACTTCCTCAACAGGTTTAGATCTGGCGAATTGAACTTCACCACGGTTCATCAGAATCTGGACGCAACCCTTTAGCCTTCGACACTGGTTGGGATTATCGTCACAAATCTAACATTTACCATGCAACCCTTTCAACAGCCCATGTTCCTTCAATTTCTTGAAAACCACAGACATCAGAGTCTTTACTTCGTCAACAACCATGATCAATTCAGCCTTTGGACTATCCTCAATCATGGTAACCGCAGGTCCACCGTGATTCGGCAACGGATTACTCTGAATGTTGGGCCATTCCTTAGCAAAAGTCAGAACTTTCTTATCAATGAGTTCCTGAACCTTGGTTTTAAAAACAAAGCAATCCTCTGTTGCATGATAGGCACAAGATGCATTTAGGTTATGCTTCGGGCCATATGGAGGAATTGCAGGCGCAATCTGCTTGGGGACAATTGCCCCTTGGTGAACCAAGTAAGGAAATAACTCTGTGTATGACACCGGAATTCTATCAAAATTCGGACGCTTACGGTTTCCTTGACTGTTGTTGTTCTGACGGTTTTGATTCTGCTGATTTTTGTTATGTTGATTCTGTTGCTGATTCTGAGCATTCTGAACTGGTTGTTATGGATGATACTGATATAGAGGTCGTTGATACTGTGCAGCAGCAATGTACGGATACAGATAGTATGACAAGGGAGCCATGGGAGCTTGATACTGAGGAGAAACTTGAGCTGTCACAGCGATGGCTTCACCTTCCTTTTTCTTGGAATGACTGCTCTGAGATTTCCGAGTGGCCGGCTGCTAGGAAGCAGTTCCAGGAATATTTCCAGTCTTCAAACCATTCTCAATCCGTTCACCAATCGTCACAACATCAGCAAAACTCGATGAAGAACTACCCACCATTTTCTCATAGTAGGAACCTTGTAATGTACCCATAAAGATGTTACCAACTCATTGTCAGAGAGAGCCGGTCACACACGAGATGCCATCTCACGCCATCTTTGTGCATACTCCTTGAATGTTTCAGCTGAGCGCTGAGACTGATTCTGCAATTGCAATCTAGTTGGCGCCAAATCAAGATTATACTTGTATTATCTCACGAACGCTTCCGACAAATCCCTCCAAGTACGGATTTTGCTGCGCTCTAGGCCCATGTACCAATCCAATGAAGCACCAGACAAACTATCTTGAAAACAATGAACACGCAATTCATCATTATCAATATGGGATGCCATCTTCCTGCAATACATAGTGATGTGACTACGCGGGCAGCTCAAACCTTTATATTTTGGCAAATCAGGTATCTTGAATTTCTGCGGTAGCACAACATTTGGAACCAGACACAAGTCTTTGGCTTCCATGCCAAAAGTAGAGAACCCTTTGATAGCTCTGATACGGTCTTCCAACAACTTGTAGTTAACTGATCTATTCTGATTAGTGGGCCTGACAAGAATCTGAGGATTTGGCAGCTGAGAAGCGGCATGAGCATTCACTTGCGGAGTAGCAAACTGAGAAGGATACACCAAACCCGGATTAACCATCTGACCAGCATTCTGACCCATTGGAACACCATACGGATAATTCGAAGGAGGTACCCCAGCAACTGAGGAAGATGCCCCAGGATAAAACATCCCAGGATGAACATTCGGAACAGCAGTTTGAGCAACTTGAGACGAAATCGGAACATGAATAGGAGGACCTCTATACACATGCTCTTCATCATCAGGAGTTTCAGTGTCGACCAACCCGACAATTTGATGAGTTTGAGCCTGAAGATTCTCAGGATCATCATTCACCACTGGAGGCAGGACTGGAGTAGGCATGACCCATAGATAGGCAGCAGCATTCCCATTAGGCATGGGTGCAACAAAAGGCTGATATGGCATGAAGGCACTACCATTATTTGCAATCTGTTAGTAGAGTAATAGTGGGGGTTGTTTTTAATCGTATCCACATGGATTGTTTGATATTTGATGCGTGCCTTTCAATAGTTGTGATATTCTAAGTTCAATGGTTTCAAAAGTTTCTCAATTGTTGTTAACATTCACTTGTAGCAAAGATTAATTGGTGACAAAGATTTTGTAAAAGTTTTGATAAAAGCATGTTAAGGTTAGGTTTCGCTAATCCTTTTCACGTATAAACGATTAATCAAGCATATGAACTCAGTTTCCGACCAATATAACCGCGTATCCTCCCGACTAAGTTTATGTCTAAAGCGAAGTCGTGAGTGTCGGTGTTTAGACCGTTAGATGATGTCTCGCGCTAACAATCTAAACAACGATCATTAAGATCAACACAATACGAATAGCAAATCCCAAATCTATGTCTAGAGTTTGGTTTTTAAGAGATAAAATTGTTAGGTCATGATTTGTAGAATCTATGTCTAGAGTAAAACAAATCACACATGGATCATTAAGAGAAAACAACATCATCTATATTGATCAAAGACTTTGTTTATACACAATAGATCAAAAGCAATACATAAAATTAGGATCAACTACCTTTAACCTCAACATTGAGTGTTTAGCTACCACTTCTCATGGTAGATTGGATAACAAGTAAAGAGAGGAGATGAATGAGCATCCACAACGAATAATCGAGAATGGATGCGACTTCAGCTTCTCCAAGTGAAAATACACTCTTTGATGATCAAAATACTGTAAACTATATTTTCTACTGAAAATGAACAAGATCCCTCAAACAAATAAAGTGAAAATCTATTTATACACTTCTGAATTCTGCAGGATTCGCACTGCGAATGAGAGAAAATGGCACCTTAAGTACCTCTGAGACTTAAACCGCCCCAAGCAGAAATCGCGCGTTCGCAGTGCGAACCATTCCCTCGCACAGCAAATCATTCGCTAGCTCATTCGCACTACGAATAAACTAGCGAGCCAGGACAATTAAATTCCAGAACTTACTGCCTCCCTTCGCCAGCATCCTCGCACTGCGAAACAACCAGCGAGCCTTCACTGGACCCTCGCCAGGAGTTCGCAGTGCGAACTCTTTGTCATCTCAAAACTGGAACTCACTGCCATCATTCGCTGGCGCCTTCGCTGACGTTCGCAGTGCGAACCTTCGCTGGGCCTTCGCCAGATCCTTCGCACTGTGAATGCTCTGTTGCAGTAATAATTTCAGTGGAACTTGCATCCACTCCATGTGTCTCACACTTTTGCTCCTCATATGCCTAAACCTGCACATTAACACACAAATTACAAGCTCCACACATATATTCCAATGTAAGCATTACAACACAATTTACCGCTTAAATTCACAATTTCGCATGGAAAGTTAATGAAAAATGCCAATTATTGTATAGTAATATATAACATGTTTGACATCTAACAAACTCTCCCCAACTAACTCTTTGTTTGTCCTCAAGCAAAGTATGCCTCGATAGAGGATTTGCTCGAGCATTCAATTCAACCAAGACGCGAAAAACGGCTCAACTAAACAACGATCACAACAACGCACAATTACACAATTCAAGAACCTATAGCGTAAAAGAACTTGCCTCTTAAACAATTTCAAACAATGTTTCAAGAGACAACTAACTCATCCTGCACCTGTCATTCTACACTCCTCTTCGAAAAAGGATTGAAGGAAAACGTGCATACACGCACGGGACAAATACACTCAAATGACCAATGATGCAATACTAAGCAATTCATACCATATCTCAATGAACACAAAAGAAATCATGAAAGTAAAAGATCACTAAGGACTTCAAGGTTGTAGCTTGGTCGGGTAAACAAAAAAGGGACATTTCTTATGGCCATTGAAACGAAATTGCCGAAGCAAAAGAACATTCACTATACACATATTCACACATCTCAACGTCATTTCACTAATTTTTCATTCCACCTTCGCAAACTACCGTGAACAATTATTGACTCTACAGTTTTTTCATTCAAGCAAGCATTTTCTTATTTGTACAACATATTCACACTCTTTTCTTTACATGCTTACTTGAATTTTTTTCAAAATTTGGAGTAATGCACCCATCTTCTTTTTATTCTCCCCAACTCATTTTCGACTCAACCTAAAGTGAATGTTCCTTGCTTTTTAAGGCAAGGAAGCAAAAGTATACAATTTCAAAGGTTCAAGAAGAAAATGTTAGAAACTCACCAAATTTAGGGATGAACCAAACTTGCAAATTATGTACATAAAACAAGTTCATCACTAAACTGAGTTCTATACCGTTTAGGCTCAAAGGGGCTATCAAATGCTCACTAATCACGAGTGAATTAATATATGGACATGGTTGTGCTCACTTTCAACAAGTGCCTTGATCACTTCTCCTACTTCCACAAAATCACATGGTCACAAGATAAGGCATGAATTAAAAGTAAAAACAACATTCATCAACAATCCTTAGCATATAATAACACTTTGAAGGCCTCTCACTTTTATGGTTTTTGATCCTAAAATGACACATGCATTCAAAGGAAGTTGTAACATGAAACAACATTAACAATCGCACAAGACACAAAATTCTAAAACATACAAAATTCTCAAACCAGGTAAAAATGTACCTTGTCGCAACACAATGCTTAAGATACTATCATAGCCCTCACATCATGGAGGAATCTTTCTTTAAAATCAAGAGTCTCCAACCTACTTCCACAATTCCATCATAAAAGAAGGAACATTAACATGAAAACATATTAACAATTTAAGTAGAAGTGCACAAAAATAATTTACTCAAAACGCTTAACATTACTAATAATAATAAGTAAAGTGCTTGGTGTAAGAGCACATACAATATCCAAAATGGTACCACTAGGGTACAAGTACACCAATATCAATATATTCCACTATGTGGATACACTAGACTAGTAAAAGTTGAAAAATACAAAATATAAGAAAACTTCACTTTGGAGACCAAAGGAAGTGTACACATCTGAAAATCACAAAATTAGTCCTCTTCTGACTCAGTCTCCAATACCTCGGTAACCATCTCATCCTCATCCCCCTCATCAGAAGTATTACCCGAAACCTCCACATCGGTGCCATCACCCTCTATCTCATCACCATCTCCATCCTCATCAGCATCCTCTCCAGCAGGGCCAACTGAATCCTCTCCCCTCCGAAAACTGGTCTGGCCTCAGGCCATCCAGCATGTGCGAGGAACTGCTCCCTCGACATCATAGTATGCTCAGTAGAAGGGTCACGGATCTGCAATTGGAGAACCTGCAAAGAATCATGAATATCAGTCATGGCACGCTGCTGGGCAGCCATCCAATCCCAATTATATTGGCAGATCTCCTGCTGATACGGATAGAAATTAGGCGACTCACATGCATCACCACCACTCGTACCAGCCCCCGAAGACTCAGTCCTACCACCCTTTGGTTTGCAAAATTTGTCGACATATCGATCATCGATAGCCGACGTGATAGTGACCTGACGACGCGAAGGCAAATTAACACCCGCTTCAACACATAAGGTCATGATTAGGCACGGAAATGCAAGAGGGGAATTTTTCCTCGAGGCATTTCCACTTAATCCACTCTCGACAATGGACCTTATTTCATCTGCTATTATCCTCGCGACATCAATTTCTACGTTTGTAAGGATACTGTGCACAAGGTGAGCCAGAGGAATGGGAACGGTAGAGGAATGTGACTTTGGCTTAATGTTGGTGACAACCAAAAGTAAAACAAGCTGAGCCAAAGGTAACATGTCCTCTCGATGATACCTCACAGCAACTCCCAAATGGATTAACTTAACATCTTTACCCGGGCGCAACAAATCAGAGGTCATTCTTGTGATATCCCTGTTACGGTTAAGGTTCCTGTGGTAATCATCTTCCTCACTAGCACGCAATGGAAGAGGGTCTCCAAGCATTCGGTTAATAGTCCTTCTATCAAACCTTACAGTTTTCCCTCCAACAACAGTCGTCCAATTAAACAGATCTCCCTCATCAGGAAGGGCGTTGGCATAGAATTCGCGAACCATCTCCACATTGTACGAATCAAGGGGTGTTATCAGCTGATCCCACTTTTTTTCATGCAAGAGGGCAGCTACCGATCGATAAGTCCCTTGATCATTCAGAATAAATCTCTTTTAAGCAAGGATGGTTCATGTCTCCAATACTTCATATCTCTGCGCCTGCCTAATACCCTTGAACCTAGTGTCGTCGAAACGAATCGGAACCTGTCTGGATGTTGATGTTTTTCTTTTCTTGATCATGGTTTTAGGACCCATCTGCACAAATGACAAACAAATCCACACAAAAACACCAAGACTGAACATTAGAATTTAGGACACACATGCATCAGAATGACCTAAAAAAAACAAAAATCTGGGATGCTCGCTAAAACACTCGCACTGCGAAGCCTGGCGAACGCTCACCCTAGATTCGCAGTGCGAACAAGCCAGCAAACGCACGAAAACTTTGAAAAAAATTATCAGCCCCAGATTTCATAACATAGAATGATTCTACATGTCATCTAAACTCAAAAACCAGCAGAAAATTTGACATGCATTGAAAAATCTAACACAGAATTCTAACCCAATTGCTTAAAGATTTCTCATGTAAATTTCCAAACAAAATCACAATAACAGAAAGTACATAGAAACGAAATTCAAACCTTGTTTAGAATTGGCAATTGAGAGAAAAACTTGAGAGAAGGACAAAAAATTGCACGTGAGAGGGAAGGAAGACTTGTGGTTTTTTTTTTCTCTTTTTCCTTTGGTTAAAAGTGAGAGGCAAGGACTAGGGTTTGGTCCCCCCAAGTCATCAGAATTTCCACACGGGTCTTGGGCCTACGTGCAGGCCCACCCATAACAAAACCCTCACTTTAATGATGTGGCAGCAAAACCACCAAGGCTGGTTCACTGATGTTCGCAGTGCGAATGGCCAGCGAATGCTCGCCCCAGATTCGCAGTGCGAACAAGCCAGTGAACAAGACAGATTTTCAAAATTTTTAGGTTTGTCCTGCTGCCACACTGCATATGGTTCCATACTACAATGTACAATACTAGTCTCATAAAAATGACTTCAAACAGCAAAGAAAAGCAAAATACTTACAATGTTGGGGTGCCTCCCAACGAGCGCTTGTTTAACGTCGGCTAAGCTCGACGGTCCACCGTAATCTCACGGATCGCGGAAGGGAACAATGGTGGGATTCCGCTCGAAATCACCTCCAAGGTACACTTTCAATCTTTGGCCGTTCATAGTCCAATTCTCTTTGGTTGTTGTGTCTTCAATTATAACTGCTCCATAAGGCTTGATTTCTAGGATCCGAAACGGACCCGACCATTTAGACCTTAGCTTTCCCGGGAACAGTTTTAACCGAGAATTGAATAGCAGGACCAGATGTCCCACCTCAACTTGCTTGATGATTATTTTTTTTGTCATGGTAAGACTTTACCCGCTCTTTGTACAGTTTATTGGAATCGTACGCCTGAAGGCGTAATTCATCCAATTCCTGTAATAGCACTTTTCTTTTTTCGCCGCTAAGAGTTGGATCAAAATTTAAAAATTTTAAGGCCCAAAACACCTTGTGCTCCAACTCCACGGGCAGGTGGCAATTCTTACCATACACAATTTTAAACGGTGTGAGACCGATCGGAGCCTTAAAAGCGGTCTGATACGCCCACAAAGCATCATCCAATTTGTTGGCCCAATCTTTTCTCGAGACCGAAACAGTTTTCTCCAAAATACGTTTTATCTCACGATTGGATACCTCCGCTTGACCATTAGCTTGAGGATGGTATGGTGTGGCAACCTTGTGCTTCACACTATATTGCTCCAAAGCTTTGTCAAGCTGAGTGTTACAGAAGTGAGACCCTCCATCACTAATTAACACTCTAGGAGTACCAAAACGCGCAAAAATGTTCTTTTTCAAAAATTTGACCACTGTTTTACCGTCGGTTTTAGCGCAAGCTATCGCCTCCACCCACTTAGACACATAATCAACGACGACCAAAATATATTCATTAGAAAAGGAAGATGGGAATGGACCGACAAAGTTGATCCCCCAACAGTCAAAAACTTCGATTTCCAACATATTCTGTAAAGGCATCTCGTGCCGCCGTGAAATTCTGCCGCTTCTCTGGCACTTGTCACAACTAAGGGCATGCGCATGCGTATCTTTGAATAAGGACGGCCAATAAAAGCCCGAATGAAGGACTTTAGTGGCCGTTCTCAACCCATTAAAGTGTCCTCCATAAGGAGAGTTATGACAGTGCCACAGAATATTCGTGGCTTCCTCCAATGAGACACACCTTCTTAAGAGGTTGTCGATACCAAGTTTGAACAAATAAGGTTCGTCCCATACGAAAGACTTGGCGTCAGACAAAAATTTTCTTTTTTGGTGGTGCGTTAGACCGTCCGGTATCAATCCGGTGGCTTTGTGGTTAGCCATGTCGGTGAACCACGGTCTAACCTGCACTCTAAACAATTTTTCATCCGGGAACTCCTCTTTGACCTCAATTTCATTCTTGGTCACGTCAACGTTTACCAGGCGGGATAAGTGATCCGCCATCAAATTCTCGGATCCTTTTTTGTCACGAATTTCCAGATCAAATTCCTGTAGCAAAAGGATCCACCGAATAAGCCTCTACTTAGAATCAGGTTTGGTGAGCAGATACCTTATAGCCGAGTGGTCCGTGTAAACGATGACTCGTGAACCAATCAAATAGGAACGAAATTTCTCCAACGCATACACTATGGAAAGCAACTCTTTCTCAGTTGTTGCATAGTTAATTTAAGCCTCGTTTAAAACTTTGCTCGCATAATGTATAGCGTGGAAATCGTTTTCCTTTGACCCAAAACATCCCCAACCGCATAATCGCTTGCATCGCACATTAATTCAAAATCCAATTTCCAGTTAGGTGCAACGATTATCGGTGAGGTAGTTAAACTCTTTTTCAAAAAATTAAACGCAAAAAGACAAGACTCGTCAAAGTCAAAAATCTTACCTTGGATGAGCAAGTTGCTCAACGGCTTTGCGACCTTAGCGAAGTCCTTAATAAACCTTCGGTAAAACCCGGCGTGTCCAAGAAAGCTCCTTATACCTTTGACATTCATCGGTGGTGGTAATTTCTCAATAACGTCCACCTTGGCTTTATCAACTTCAAGGCTCTTTGAAGAAACTTTGTGACCGAGCACAATTCCCTCGTTCACCATAAAGTTGCATTTTTCCCAATTAAGCACCAAATTGGCTTCCACACACCATTCCAACACCGTATCCAAAATTTTCAAGCACAGATCAAATGATTGCCCAAAAACGGAGAAATCATCCATAAAGACCTCAATTGTCTTTTCGATCAAATCCGAGAAGATAGCTTGCATACACCGTTGAAAAGTCGCCGGTGCATTACATAATCCAAACGACATCCTCCTATAAGCGAAGATTCCAAAAGGACATGTAAAAGCAGTTTTTTCATGATCCTCCAGGTTCACAATATTTTGGTTGTAACCCGAATAACCATCCAAAAAACAGTAGAATTGTTGACCGGAAAGCCTTTCGAGCATTTGTCCATAAAAGTTAGAGGGAAATGATCTTTTCTTGTAGCTTTGTTCAACCTACGGTAGTCGATACACATTCTCCAGCCGGTAACGGTTTTTGTTGGAATGAGCTCATTTTTCTCGTTTCGGACCACCGTTAATCCGCCTTTTTTCGGTACCACATGCACCGGACTAACCCAAGGGCTGTCAGAAATGGGATAAATCATTCCGGCATCTAACATTTTCACCACTTCTTTTCTCACCACTTCTTTCATGATTGGATTTAACCGGCGTTGAGGTTGAGCAACCGGTTTAAAATCTTCCTCCATAAATATACGGTGCATGCAATACGAAGGGCTTATGCCTTTGAGATCGGACAACGTCCATCCCATTGCATCCTGATTTTTCCTCAACACTTGAATTAAGCGGCTCTCCTCGTTTTCAGACAAAATACTACTTATGATCACCGGTTTATTACCACCATCATTGAGAAAAGCATACTTCAAGGTTGACGGTAACACTTTCAGCTCAAGTTTGGATGGCTCATCATTAACCACTTTATTTAGAATTTCCTCTTCATACTCCCAAGGTTGCAATTCTTCCAAAGCTTCAAGCTCTAACAAACACTCTTCAAGAGCTTGCTCTTCTTCAACCGAGAATACTTCCAAGGAATCATCCAAAGCTCTTTGTAACGGATCAATGACATGAATTTACTTTGTAACTTCAAAACTTGCTTCCTCCGTTGCATCGATCCGGAAACAATCACCTTTATCTTTCTTGTGCTTCATGGCATCATAAAGATTGAAACACACCTCTTCATCTTGGACTCTCACTTTCATGAGACCATCGTCCATGTCAATTGCCATTCGAGCAGTTTTCACGAAAGGCCTTCCAAGAATCAAAGGTGCATCCTCATCCTCCTCCATTTCAATGACAACAAAGTCTATCGGAAACAAAAATTTGTCCACTTTGACCAACACATCTTCCGCTACACCGTGAGGACGGGTAGTGGATTTATCGGCGAGTTGCAACGTCATTTGTGTGGACCTCAATTCCATGTGTCCTAACCATTTGACAATCGACAAAGGTATCAAGTTGATACTAGAGCCCAAATTAATCAATCTGTTGCCAACATAGATGTTTCCGATCGTAACCGGCAATGTAACTCGTCCCAGATCACATTCTTTCCTTGGGAGAGTCCGTTGAATGATGGCACTACAACTTGCATCTACCATAATCGTCTCTTGATCCGTATACCTCTTCTTCTTAGTAAGGATATCCTTCATGAATTTCGCATATTTAGGCATTTGCTCCAAAGCCTCGGAAAATGGAATATTTATTTGTAATTGCTTGAAAATATCCATAAATCGAGAATAGTGCCGAGCACTATCTTTCTTCGTAGGAGCATGAGGATATGGTAGATGTTGAATCGGAATATTGTTCATCGGCTCTTTTCCCTTCCTAGTTCTCTTCACTCTTTCTTCACTCTCTATTTTTTTTCCCATTCTCACTTTTTTCCTTCTCATTTTCAACTAAAACACCCTCAACATTTTTTTCTACTTCAATCTCCTCACTATCTTTTTCTTTTTCATTTTCAACTACAACCTCCTCCTCCACAACTCTTTTACCTACACCCATGTCAATCTCTCTTCCACTTCTTGTTAGAATTGCTTTGCAATCTTTAGGATTCAGAAGCGTATTTGTCGTAAAGTGCCCTTTTTGTTGGTCGGCCAATTGTTTTGATAATTGCCCGACTTGTGTTTCAAGATTCCTTATGGCCGCATCGGTGTTCTTTTGGTTGGAAATTGCCATTTGCATAAATTGTGTGAAAGCGTCTTCCATCTTCGTATTTCCAATGGGAGCTTGCGGAGGTATGTAAGTAATTTTGGTATTGTTGACGGTTTGATGGTCCGGCTTCTTGTGGTCTCCATTGTTGTTGATAACCTTGGTTAGGCCTTTGTTGGTAACCTTGGTTGCCTTGTTGATACGGAGGTCGGGGTTGGTATCCTTAATTTCCCGCGTAATTTGCTTCCTCCATAACGGGAGGACAATAACCGGTCGGATGGTCTCCTCTACATAATTCACAAACTAACACTTGCACATTTTTACTTGAAGATTCCTGCATCTCTTTGAATTGTTGCGGCAGCTTAGACATTTGCTTAGTCAACAACTCAACCTGTTGTGATAATAACTTGTTCTGTGCAAGGATAGCATCGTTTGTTCCTAATTCCAATACTCCTGGAGTTCGTTAAGAAGGTCCACGGTTGTGACTACCTTGATGATCGTTCAAGGCTATCTTATCAATGATAGTTGTGGCTTCCGCTGCGGTTTTGCTTAACAAGGATCCACCAGCGGTGGCATCCAACAAGGTTTTGTGTACAAGTTGCAGCCCATTTCTAAATATATGAATTTGTGACAATTCATCAAAACCATGGCCCTTGCACTTTCTTAACATTGATTTGAACCTCTCCCAAGCTTCGTTGAGAGATTCATTTGCTCCTTGTGTGAATACCGCGATGGCGGTCTTTGCTTCCATAAACCGAGTGTGAAAGAAAAATCTCTCCAAAAATTTCTCTTCCAATTGGTTCCAATCCGTCATTATGGTCGTTGACTGATCAAGATACCATTCCTTTGCCTTCCCAATGAGAGAATGCGGGAATAGTCTCTTGAACAGAGACTCCTCTTCTGCTTCAGGTGCACCAGTCGCTCCCGCTATTTCATAGAATTTTGTAAGATGGGTAAAAGGATCTTCATGATCCACACCCGTAAATGGACTTTGATATAACAGCTGGAGAATACCGGTATTCATTTCAGCATGACGACCGTTGTGTGCATGGCGAGTGAACTGAGCATTGTGTCTCGGACTATTTGTACATGGCCTAGAAGCAGGTGGTGGTGGTGGTGGTGGATCTGTCTCCATAACTGGAATTATCTGTGGAACTGGTGGTGGTGTAGAAGTATTTTCCTCTTGTTCTCGCTTCTGTCTCGCTAGCTTCCTACTTCGTCTAGTTCTGCTGTTGATTCTACGAGCGGTTCTCTCAATCTCAGGATCAAAAAGAAGTTGGTCCGCCGGTAGTTTCCCTCGCATAAACTAAGTCTGCACACTAAATAAAACAGATTAACAAGTTCAAGATAAAGTTAGTAACAGCTTAAAATATCTCAACTATCGCAATGCTTGCAATATCAACTAACAATCCCCGGCAACGGCGCCATTTTGTTTGTATAGTAATAGTGGGGGTTGTTTTTAATCGTATCCACAGGGATTGTTTGATATTTGATGCGTGCCTTTCAATAGTTGTGATATTCTAAGTTCAATGGTTTCAAAAGTTTCTCAATTGTTGTTAACATTCACTTGTAGCAAAGATTAATTGGTGACAAAGATTTTGTAAAAGTTTTGATAAAAGCATGTTAAGGTTAGGTTTCGCTAATCCTTTTCACGTATAAACGATTAATCAAGCATATGAACTCGGTTTTCGACCAATATAACCGCGTATCCTCCCGACTAAGTTTATGTCTAAAGCGAAGTCGTGAGTGTCGGTGTTTAGACCGTTAGATGATGTCTCACGCTAACAATCTAAACAATGATCATTAAGATCAACACAATGCGAATAGCAAATCTCAAATCTATGTCTAGAGTTTGGTTTTTAAGAGATAAAATTGTTAGGTCATGATTTGTAGAATCTATGTCTAGAGTAAAACAAATCACACATGGATCATTAAGAGAAAACAACATCATCTATATTGATCAAAGACTTTGTTCATACACAATAGATCAAAAGCAATACATAAAATTAGGATCAACTACCTCTAACCTCAACATTGAGTGTTTAGCTACCACTTCTCATGGTAGATTGGATAACAAGTAAAGAGAGGAGATGAATGAGCATCCACGACAAATAATCGAGAATGGATGCGACTTCAGCTTCTCCAAGTGAAAATACACTCTTTGATGATCAAAATACTGTAAACTATGTTTTCTACTGAAAATGAACAAGATCCCTCAAACAAATAAAGTGAAAATATATTTATACACTTCTGAATTCTGCAGGATTCGCACTGCGAGCACATCATTCGCATTGCAAATGAGAGAAAATGGCACCTTAAGTGCCTCTGAGACTTAAACCTCCCCAAGCAGAAATCGCGGTTTCGCAGTGCGAACCATTCCTTCGCACAGCGAATCATTCGCTAGCTCATTCGCACTGCGAATAAACTAGCGAGCCAGGACAATTAAATTCCAGAACTTACTGCCTCCCTTCGCCAGCATCCTAGCACTGCGAAATAACCAGCGAGCCTTCGATGGACCCTCGCCAGGAGTTCCCAGTGCGAACTCTTTGTCATCTCAAAATTGGAACTCACTGCCATCATTTACTGGCGCCTTCGTTGACGTTCGCAGTGCGAACCTTCGCTGGGCCTTCGCCAGATCCTTCGCACTGCGAATGCTCTGTTGCAGCAATAATTTCAGTGGAACTTGCATCCACTCCATGTGTCTCACACTTTTGCTCCTCATATGCCTAAACCTGCACATTAACACACAAATTACAAGCTCCACACATATATTCCAATGTAAGCATTACAACACAATTTACCGCTTAAATTCATAATTCCGCATGGAAAGTTAATGAAAAATGCCAATTATTGTATACTAATATATAACATGTTTGACATCTAACATAATCTGAGGAGTATAATTTGGAGGCATGCCCCAAGGAAAACCAGCGGGCATCTGGTTCAAACTAGGTTGAACGGCAGGCTGATTCACAGGCTCAACTGGCACTTCAACTCTAGCAGGAGAAGGAACAACAACAACAGGAGTAGCTGTAAAAATAGGAGGAACAGTCACAGGAGTGACGACAGTCGCATCGATAGTAGTTGCAACAACAGTGGCAGCAGCAGCGGCGTCCCTCTGGGCACGAAATAGCTCCATAATGACATCCATGTTCGTCTGGAACTGATCCACCCGACCTTGGAATTGTGCCATAGTTTCCTTGTACGCAACGTTCTCAGCTTCGAAGTCAGCCATGATTCTGGATTTGCTTGAGCGAGTAAAATACCGATGTCGAGTCGTCGTCTTGCTACAAGGAAGGCGCACAAGGATGATCAACGGTTTCAGATGAAGGGATGTGCATATGTGTGCAAATGAATGTATGATATGCATGCAAAAATAAAGTTTTAAATTCCAGGAATTCTTAAACTTATCTTTGTTGACAATATCATAAAGCATACAAGTAAAGGCATAAAAGATAGAGTGAGAAAGCATCTTCATTCATTCATTCAATAGAGGAAAGAAGTACAAGTCGAATACAAGTCAAATATCTGCCTTTTGGGCTACAACAAAATCTGTACGGATCCTATCAAATACCACCCTGCACACAGACAAGAAATGGAAAACAGCCTAAGGAAGCTGGTGTGGAAATGCATCAGCATATGCATCCCTCAATAACCCAGTAGGTCTTCCAATGCATGCTCAACAAATCTGGCTAGACGACCATGCCTCTCACTCCAGTACTTTGCATCTTTCATGAGGTTGTGCAGCAAAGAATGATTAGGTCCCTGAAGCATGTCCTGAAGAAAGGCCTCTTTCTAATCTAGGAGGTTCTGTAGATGACAACTTTGATGCTCCCAGTGAGTGCTCTCTGTGTTGAGCTGACTAATCTGCTCTTGACTCTGATGTGCTTGATCTTGCAGCTTCTGAATCTCACCGAAGACTTTGTCGAGCTTAGCTTGACATTGGGAAAAGTCCTTTGCCAACTAATTAGCACGGTCTTGTTCACTTTGCCACTTTGCCTTGAACTCGGATAACTTCCCTCGAAGCTCTTCAAGTTGCTTGTTGTAGCTCAGCTCCCCCTTGTAGGCCTGATAATGAGCATCGGCGAGTTGTCTCTTCTTTGAAGCAAGTCCCTCATAGGTGCTCTTCAAAGCATCACCCACCTTCCTACGCTTGTTCTGTTCAACCTCCACCTCTTTGAGCATACGCTCGCGCTTCTGATGGAGCTCAATCTGTAGGCTATCCTTCTCAGAAGTGACTCTATCAAGGTTGAGACGAAGATTAGCATTCTCCTTCTTCAACTTCTCAATAATCAGCTTGAGTTGATCGACTTTAGATGGAGGAACAATGGCAAGTTCAGGAATCTTGGCATGCATGGAAGGCACAGGAAAGAATGGCAACAAGATCTCTTTGACGCGCTCTTTGACCCAAAGTGTGTAAGCTTCCTTGGCTACGCAATTCTTCTTACCCAAATCGGCTCTACCTTCAAGATGAATCTGAGTCCAAGCGGCACTAAACCTCTTCAGCAAACCCATGTCATCAGCCCCTTCATGAAAGATGAACTCTTCCACTACCTCAGGATCAGGCTTGTCAACCATAGGGTATCCGAACTGTTGGAAAACCATTCTCGGATTGTAGTTAATTCCACCCTTTGTACCCAAGAGAGGCACATAGGAGAATTTCTCACAATGAAGAATGATCAGAATGTCGTCGAAGACTCGAGAATACCAAGAAATATCATCAGCGGTAAGAGACATGATTCGTTGAGACTACTTGAGATTATCCTTATTCTCAACAAAGGGACCCTTCTGTGGAAGGTGAGACATGAACCATCGGTACATCAGAGGAGCACAACAGACAATGGTTCCTTTCTTCTTTTCATTCCTGGAATGAATAGAATGATAGGTATTAGCAAGAAGTGTCGGAACAGGGTTCTTGGACAAGAAAATACTGATGGTAGCCTGATCTATGAAATCCTCCATGTTCGGAAACAAGACAATGTTAGACTATGGCTATGGATCTAGAAGGGGGGGTTGAATAGATCCTTCGAGTTTTACACGCAAATGGACTACAAAATTCTGTTTTAAAAAAAATTGTTTAAATGGAAGCTGCCACTAGATTAAAAGTCTACAACGAACCTACTACCAAAAGGATCGGATATGCGAGAGTATATATTGCGACAGAGTATGGAAGAGAAAAATTCAGTTCTATTAATGTGATCAAATGCTATCAACAAATTATAGCGTGTTTATGTATAATCCAAACCAATGAGGCAAACAATGAAACACTAACGGTGTTTGGATTTGCTTTGCGACAAATTATCAAACACTTGGTGTGTACACACACACTAAGTACAGAATTTCTATGGTTAGTAATTTCAAGCTGCTCTTAGAAACAATTCAATGAATTGTGTCACTTTAACCAAAACGATTTTTCAGCTTTAGATTACGACACCTCAGAAATTTAGACAACTTGAAAACTTGACAAATTCAAACAATGCAGAAAAACTGTAAAGAGTTAAAGGAGAAAGAGAACGAACGCGATTTGATTAGGCAGTTCCCCAATCGTCCTCGCTATGGGTACATCTGCCCCCAATTCCGAACATGGAATTGAGATATATATATATTATCGTTGTAATTGAGAGTTTATACAAGAGAAAACTTCTGAGCACACAAATCTTCGAACGTCTTCGAATTGTTGATGTAGAGCCTTCTCTTCCCTTGATTCAAGATGAATCAAGTGCTTCTAATATGGTTGATTCAATTATCGTCCCACGCTACTAAACCGAAAGAAAACACCATTCTTCGATTACCTTCACTCGATCAATTGCAATCTACCAAAGATTCGAACCCAAACCACTCTTCTACGATCCTCTGATTACAGCTACTAAACCGATCTCTTCGGTTACCTTCACCCAGCTGAATCCTTGTAGAACGAATCGGCTTGTGCAAAACCCCCAAGATCCCTTAGATTCTTGGAGGAGAAAACCCTAAGGTTTTATTCAAGAAACACCTACCACAAATCTCAACTCAGAGATGAAGATAACACTTCCTGAAATCTGAACCTTATCACTTCAAATCAATGAACACAACAAACAAAAATTGGTTATGTGTAGTTGTTTGAATGCTCAAGGAAGAAGATGAAATTTGATGAGAGAAATGGCATAACAATCTTTCACGTTTCTTGTTCTATCAGAAAAAATGAACTAACTAGATATATATATCATGATTTGTAATAATATGGAAATAACAGAATTTTGAGATGAAAATACAAGTGAGAAAATTGATAGAAATCAGCGAGCGGTCGACCTATACAGAAGGTATAGGCGGCCTGTTCAAGCCCACGCACACAACTACGCAAAAATGCATACTGTGTGTCGACCGAAACAGGGAGTGCGTCGATGCATACCTCCCAGTTTTCAATTCTATCAAACGCAGACTGCATAGGTCGACCTATGCAGGGTGATGAGTCGACGCATGCCCTAGAAACATGCAAAAGATCAGGATTTTGAGATCCCTAAGGTGTTGGGACATCTCTAATGAACCTAGATCATTTCTAATCATAATCAAACATATGTGCAATATTTAACTACTTGAGTTTTTCATATAAACCACTATGTTCTAATCATGAAGGTTTTGACATCATTAAAAATAAAGTACATAGAGAGAATCTTCCCTCACATACTCCCCCTTTTTGATGATGGCAAAACATTCGATGTGAGATGGTATCCTCCCCCTGACTTTATGCATCCACTAGTTTGACTATCTCAATACCTGTTATTCATCTCAATACCTGTTATTCTTTCCAATGTTCTCCCCCTTTGACAACATCAAAAAGAGAGAGAGAATAGCATGACTAGAGAATAGCAATGGAAAGGACATGTTTTTAACAAATTACAACGATAAGCATTAACACGCATTCACATATACAAGTAAAAACAAGTTAACGGATATCCAAAACATGCAACATAACAACCCATAGTTATAACTGAAAAATTGTCACAAAAACAAAAAAAAAACATAACAGGCTAAAGTCAATTTGAATCATAAACAAAACATGAGCTAGCAAGTGAAACGCAAAATGACATGATGCAAGATGCAGTGTTGTTTCTTATGGCCTCCTCCCCCTAAATGAATGGCCTCTGCCGCGAAATGGTTGAGGATGATGAGGTGGTGGAGGTTGCAAATCCAACTGCTCGGTCATCTCTAACACTGTACGATTCAGAATGTTGAAGCTATTGGTAAGAGCCCGGTGTTGATTTGCAGAAGTTTAGGCCATTGTGTTAAATCTTTCCATTGCCTTAGTGGCAAAAGATTCAAAGTTGTTGGCATGAGTACGAACTTCTTCTTGCAAAGACTTGAACCGTTCTTCTTGAGCTGTGGCAAACCGCTGTTGATCAAGTTGCATCGTCCTCATAAGTTCAAGAATGTCTTCATTGTTTTGTTGAGGACGTGGAGGTGAAGGAGGAGTGTAATATGACTCTTGGTAATTCAGCTCTTGTGTTGATGGCCTATAATTGGGACCAAGATGGGTCCAACAATTATATTGCCATTGACCCCATCCTTGGTCAACCTCAGTTTCCATTGGAGATTTCCATCCTTGATTTTCTTCAGATCCTTGATACATCCATGCAGTATTAGCATCAGCCCCCATATTCATTTGTTGCCATTGAGCATTGTCATTTTGATTCATGTCATCATCATTCTGTTCAGTCTCTCCTTCATTTTCCCTTTCTTCTTCTTCGTCTTCGTCATCTTCTTCACTAGAATCTTCTAGAACAGCCTTGTTGGCTTTCAAAATATACTTATATTTTCTCTCTACAGCATCCCACATATGGCCCATCATAGTCATAGTTTTCTGACAGAACTCTTGATTTGAAGTGATGGACTTATAGGCAATCCCAGGAACAACTATTGTAGCATTATTAAAGAACTTCTGAATCACAGATGCATATCCAGGTGCAGTCCCTCTACCGGAATCGCGAAGAGCATACATCCTACTTGAAAAGTAATAAGGCCAACTGATTTTTATCTTATTCATCAGAATGTAGATTAACTGAATCTCAGATTGATCTACCCTAGAATAACCGCCCTGCTTGGGTCTAAGAATATGAGCAACAATCCACTGTAGAATTCTAGGGATAGGAGCCAGTTTTCCTGTTGTTACTGCCTTAGGGAAGAGATTACTTGCCACAACTTCATTAGTGTATGGTCTCCTGAGCATAGAATTTAAAGCCTTCTTATACTCATAACCATTTACATGCACAGTATCAGTTATGTGCTGTACAGGGCTCTCATTAGCTACAGACAAATTGAATAACTCTTGCCATGTGGTGTTTTGGACAGTAATAACCTTATTTCCTAGGTTGCAGTTGAACATGAAATCATCAAATTTTCCAACGAGACCCGTATAGAAAAGCCTTACCAAATCCTCATTATATTTGACATCACATTCCAAAAAACCATTTAAATTCTGAAAATCTAATAACTCTATGATTTGATCCAAGTGCATGCGTTGAACCGTAAGCCGATAATACACATATTGTTTAATCACAGTTCTTTTCTTCATACTCTTAAACAAGTCAAGATTTTCAGGAGAAAGTAGAGAGGGAAGAGTTACCGGCGAATTTTGTGGATGTTGAGAAGTACCGGCTTGAATAGGGGTTTCTCTTGAGACCCTTTTGCGGGTGACTCTACGTGTAGCCATTTGATGCTTGATGTTGAAAGAGGATGAGTAATGAAGAATTTCCCAAGATAGTTTGGAGCCCTAGCTTTGTGGGTGTAATTTATGAATTTAGGGTTTTTGGTGTAGATAGGATTAGGGAAGAGGAGGAGATGATACAATGAAGTAATGATGCAAAGAAAACCTAGAATGTTTTATCAGCAAAAAAAAAAACAAGCATTTATAGCAGAAGTCGAGCGAACGGTCGACCTAAGACCCTTATGCGTCGACACATACTGAAGAAAAATGTGTAATTTTAAAAGTTACAGCTATGCGTCGACCTACTTAGTCGACCTGTTCAGACCTGCACTCACTAGTGAAATACTGCATCAACAATAGGTCGACCTACAGACTGTATGAGTCAACGCAAAACATGAATTTGCTGAAAAATCAAAGTTTGTAACATTTAAACTGTAGTGTTGTCTAAGTAGAAAGATAACATGCACACCAAACATACAAATGAAGAAAGTGAGCATACTATAGGCAATAAAAACAACAATATCACTCAATTATGGTACACATAATATCTAATGAAAGAGAACGATATTACCTTGATCATTTTTGATGATGCAAGACCTTACACATGTGGTAATAGCTTTTGAAATTGTTAGTGACAAGAGTATAGATGTCCATATAGATAAAATAAGGTCATGAAAAAAAAAAATCAAACACGATCCGAAATGTCGAGAATGCCAAGTTCCCTACGGATATGAAAGAAAGGCTCAGTGGCTAAAGGTTTTGTGAAAATGTCAGCAAGTTGATTTTTTGAATCAACATGCTCAAAAATCACATCACCTTTCTCAACATGATCCCTAAGGAAGTCATGACGTATTTTGATATGTTTGGTGCGTGAATGTAATACAGTGTTCTTAGTTAGATTTATTGCACTAGTGTTATCGCACAAAATCGGAATACGCTCAAGCTTTAAATTAAAATCAAGCAATTGTTGTTTAAGCCATAGGACTTGAGCACAACAACTGCCTGCGGCAACGTATTCAGCCTTGGCAGTTGACAACGCAACAGAAACCTGTTTCTTGCTATGCCAACTCACCAAGGAATTTGCGAAAAGATGACATGTGCCACTAGTACTTTTCCTATCCAACTTGCACCCGGCAAAGTCGGAATAGGAATAGCCAACTAAGGAACAAGCACTACCTTTTGAATACCACAGACCATACTTTGGGGTACCAGAGAGATACCTAAGTATGCGTTTAACAGCTTTTAGGTGGGATTCCTTTGGATGTGCTTGATAGCTCGCACACATGCATACACTAAACATTATATCGGGACGTGATGCGGTAAGATAAAGAAGAGACCCTATCATACCTCGATACCTCTTTACTTCAACATCCTTACCTTTTTCATCACGATCAAGATGAACACTTGTAGGCATAGGAGTATCTATAGCTTTGCAGTTCAGCATATCAAAACGTTTTAGTAGCTCAAGACAATATTTCGTTTGACTCATGAATGTGCCCTCTTCAAGTTGTTTGATTTGTAATCCGAGGAAATAGTTAAGTTCCCCCATCATGCTCATCTCAAACTCCCCCTGCATCAAACTAGAAAACTCCTTGACCAAGGTCATGTTAGTAGATCCAAATATAATATCGTCAACATAAATTTGTTCCAAAATTAAGTGTTTTCCTTGACGTTTAATAAAGAGGGTCGTGTCAACATTTCCTCTTGAATACTCCTGATCAAGTAGAAATTTGCTTAGACGTTCATACCAAGCCCTAGGGGCTTGTTTAAGTCCGTACAAAGCTCGCTTAAGTTTATAGACATGATCAGGATATTCGTGTGATTCAAAACCTGGAGGTTGGGCTACATAAACCTCTTCATTTATATATCCGTTAAGGAATGCACTTTTGACATCCATTTGGAATAGCTTAAAGTTCTTTGTACAAGCGTAGGCAAGTAGAAGACGTATGGCCTCGAGTCGAGCAACCGGCGCATAAGTTTCCTCATAGTCGATTCCTCCCTCTTGGTTATAGCCTTGTGCTACAAGCCTAGCTTTGTTACGCGTTATTACTCCATTTTCATCAAGTTTATTTCTAAACACCCATCGGGTTCCTATTACTCGATGATCTCGCGGAGGGGGGACAAGGTCCCAAACCTCATTTCTCCCAAATTGATTTAGTTCATCTTGCATTGATAGATACCAATGCTCATCGAGTAACGCTTCCTTAGAGTTTTTAGGTTCAACTTGGGAAACAAAAGCAGAGTAATAACAAAAGTTACTAAGTTTAGAGCGAGTAGTTACTCCCTTAGAGATATCACCGAGAATGTTGTCAATTGGGTGGTCTTTAGAAGACTTCCAAGCTGGAGGAAGTTCATCTTCTTTAGCATGATGATCATCCTCACTTTTCACTGGTTGGTGATCCTTTTTCTCCTCAATACGCACTGCTTCAGGCTGATCAATTCCCTTATCAGTGTCCTTGAGTATGTCTTCAGTGGGTACACCTGCACCATGAAAAGAACTACCTTCTCTGACATTTCTCGGATAAGACTCATCAAAAGTAACATGAACTGACTCTTCAACTACACGCAACCTTTTATTATAGATTCTATAAGCTTTACTTGACTGAGAGTATCCAAGAAAAATACCCTCATCAGCCTTGGCATCAAATTTTCCGAGAGTCTCTTTTCCGTTATTCAACACAAAGCATTTGCAACCAAATACATGAAGGTGAGAGATGTTTGGCTTACGCCCTTTTAAAAGCTCATACGGTGTCTTGTTTAGAATAGGTCGGATGAGCACCCTATTCAAAACATAACAAGCCGTACTTATGGCGTCTGCCCAAAAATATTTTGGTAATCCATTATCATTGATCATAGTCCTTCCAAGTTCTTCCAAAACTCTATTTTTACGTTCCACTACCCCATTTTGTTGAGGAGTACGTGGTGCGGAAAAATTATGATCAATTCCGTTGGAATCACAAAAAGCTTCAAATAAATGATTTTCAAACTCGCCCCCATGATCACTTCTGATTGAACCAATGTTTGTGTTTAACTTGTTTTGAGATAACTTAGCAAATCGTTCAAAGGCTGAAAAAGTATCACTCTTATTTGCCAAGAAAATTGTCCAGCAAAACCTAGAAAAATCATCGACTATAACAAACCCATAGTAGTTACCACCTAGGCTTTTAACCCCAGATGGTCCAAAGAGATCCATATGGAGGAGCTCAAGAGGTCTCATAGTTGAAACAATGTTTTTAGATTTAAAGGAGATCCTTGTTTGCTTCCCCATTTGGCATGCATCGCAAAGATGATCCTTTGTAAATTTAATTTTGGGCAAACCGATGACTAGGTCTTTTGAGACAATTTTATTAAGCAAATCAAAATTGATATGAGCCAAGCGTCTATGCCACAACCATGAATCTTCATTCATAGCGACTAAACACTTGTCTCCATCCAATGATACCTCGTTTAAGTCTAGCATATAGACGTTATTCACCCTCAAGCCCTTAAACACGTTCTTCTTGTCGCAATCTTCAACTACGCAACAATCCTTTGAAAAAGAGACTTTATAATTTTTGTCGCATAGTTGACTAATGCTCAAAAGGTTGTGTCTAAGACCCTCCACAAGAAGTACATCAGAGATAGTAGTAGATGAGGGATTACCTATACTACCTTTATCGAGAATCTGTCCCTTGTTGTTATCTCCGTAAGTGACAAACCCCTTTTTCTTCGCCACAAAGTCGATGAAAAGAGATATGTCTCCGGTCATATGTCTTGAGCAACCACTATCTAGAACCCATCTTCTTTCGGTGGTCTCAAGACTTTGTACCTACAAAAATAATCAAGGGAGAGTAGGTACCCAATTCTCATTGGGTCCATTATGGTAAGTGAAACCAATATTGCCCTTGGGCAGCCATTGATAAATGCCCTTTGGAACAAGATATCTCCGAAAGCGGCACTTAGCAGTAGTATGACCGGGCTTACAACAATATAAGCAATCACGATTTGTTTGGAGTTTACCTTTGCTATCACTATCTCGAATCACATACGTGTATTTTTGATACGGATTATTCATTGTTTCACGATAATGTGATCGATCAATAGCAAACATAATCTTAGGCTTGAGAGCCTTGTCTAACTTGGCTTTGTGGGTTCTCACCTCTCTTTGCTAAATATGACAAGTACCACAGCCCCCAAGGTCAAACCATGTATATTCATCCTTATCGATATTAGTTTTTGATACATTCACCATAGAGTTTTTGAGATCTTCCAATTCCTTTTGGGAATCGGAGACCTTTTTCTCCAAATAAGAAAAAATATTTTTATTCGAAGCTAAGCGTTGAAATGCTTCCTTAGCTTCGTGGTGTAATGTGTCAAAAGCTCTTTTCAATTCAGCATGAGACATATTTTGACAGTTTTCATATTTAGAGTGTTTTACCTCTTTTCCTTTGTTGTGACGTGCCATGAGACAAAGGTTAACGGATTCACTTTCGTCACTTGATGAGTCATCTTTCTCCGACTCGCTATCGCTTTCCCAAGCGATGTATGCTCGTCGAGACTTGTTGGACTTTTTGTTTGAGCGACTCTTGTCTTTGTCCTTATCTTTGTCTTTCTTTAGGGATGGACAATCCGGCTTGTAGTGCCCGGATTTTCCACAATTGTAGCACGTCCCCTTTACTTTGCCATTTTTATGTCCTTCACTTCTTGATTGCTTCCGGAACTTGACAAGATTTATGTCCGAGTGCTGATTATCATTCTTACGAATGTATCTATTGTATCTCTTCACAAATAAGCTCATATCATCACCGGATTCTTCATCCTTGTCATCTTTGGCTTCATCATCACTTTGCTCTTGATGTGTGGACTTTGAACAAGAAGCCTTAAGAGCTATCGACTTCTTTTCCGTATCTTTTGCCTTCTCTTTCTTTATACTTTTTTCATACTTATCCAAGCTAATGAGCACTTGCTCATGCTCATCGAGTTTACCAAAGAGTGTTGTGAGGTCTAATGTAGCAAGATCATTGGCCTCCTTGATAGCGGTAACCTTTGGTTGCCATTCCCTGCTAAGACACCTCAGAATTTTATTAGTAGAAACCTCATTTGGAATTGGTTTACCAAGGACATGCAATTTGTTGATAATATGAGTGAATCGTTTTTGCATATCCGCAATGGTTTCCCCTTGCTTCATGTAAAACAAATCAAACTCTTGCGTTAGAGTATTAATACGAGCCAATTTAACGTCATTAGTGCCTTCGTGGGCTACTTGTAAGGCATCCCACATAGCTTTGGCTGTTTCACAATGGGAGACTCGATAATACTCATCAACTCCTAAAGAGGAAATGATCATATTACGAGCCTTCCAATCATAACTGTACTTTTTCTCGTCCTCCTCAGTCCATTGGTCTTCGGGTTTAGGAACGACAACGCCTTCCGCGTTAGTCATAGTAATTACCATGGGACCGTTTAAAATAACGTTCCAAACCTTCCGATCTAAGGAGTTAATATGAACGCGCATACAATCCTTCCAGTAGTTGTAGTTTTCACCTGTAAAAACGGGAGCTCTATTATAAGCCCCCTTAGGTTCGTTCGCCATGATCCAAGAAGTTTTACCGAAGCACCAGAATAAACCGGAGCTCGTGATACCACTTGTTAGACTATGGCTATGGATCTAGAAGGGGGGGTTGAATAGATCCTTCGAGTTTTACACGCAAATGGACTACAAAATTCTGTTTTAAAAAAAATTGTTTAAATGGAAGCTGCCACTGGATTAAAAGTCTACAACGAACCTACTACCAAAAGGATCGGATATGCGAGAGTATATATTGCGACAGAGTATGGAAGAGAAAAATTCAGTTCTATTAATGTGATCAAACGCTATCAACAAATTATAGCGTGTTTATGTATAATCCAAACCAATGAGGCAAACAATGAAACACTAACGGTGTTTGGATTTGCTTTGCGACAAATTATCAAACACTTGGTGTGTACACACACACTAAGTACAGAATTTCTATGGTTAGTAATTTCAAGCTGCTCTTAGAAACAATTCAATGAATTGTGTCACTTTAACCAAAACGATTTTTCAGCTTTAGATTACGACACCTCAGAAATTTAGACAACTTGAAAACTTGGAAAATTCAAACAATGCAGAAAAACTGTAAAGAGTTAAAGGAGAAAGAGAACGAACGCGATTTGATTAGGCAGTTCCCCAATCGTCCTCGCTATGGGTACATCTGCCCCCAATTCCGAACATGGAATTAAGATATATATATATATTATCGGTGTAATTGAGAGTTTATACAAGAGAAAACTTCTGAGCACACAAATCTTCGAACGTCTTCGAATTGTTGATGTAGAGCTTTCTCTTCCCTTGATTCAAGATGAATCAAGTGCTTCGAATATGGTTGATTCAATTATCGTCCCGCGCTACTAAACCGAAAGAAAACACCGTTCTTCGATTACCTTCACTCGATCAATTGCAATCTACCAAAGATTCGAACCCAAACCACTCTTCTACGATCCTCTGATTACAGCTACTAAACCGATCTCTTTGGTTACCTTCACCCAGCTGAATCCTTGTAGAATGAATCGGCTTGTGCAAAACCCCCAAGATCCCTTAGATTCTTGGAGGAGAAAACCCTAAGGTTTTATTCAAGAAACACCTACCATAAATCTCAACTCAGAGATGAAGATAACACTTCCTGAAATCTGAACCTTATCACTTCAAATCAATGAACACAACAAACAAAAATTGGTTATGTGTAGTTGTTTGAATGCTCAAGGAAGAAGATGAAATTTGATGAGAGAAATGACATAACAATCTTTCACGTTTCTTGTTCTATCAGAAAAAATGAACTAACTAGATATATATATATATCATGATTTGTAATAATATGGAAATAACAGAATTTTGAGATGAAAATACAAGTGAGAAAATTGATAGAAATCAGCGAGCGGTCGACCTATACAGAAGGTATAGGCGACCTGTTCAAGCCCGCGCACACAACTACGCAAAAATGCATACTGTACGTCGACCAGAACAGGGAGTGCGTCGACGCATACCTCCCAGTTTTCAATTCTATCAAACGCAGACTGCATAGGTCGACCTATGCAGGGTGATGAGTCGACGCATGCCCTAGAAACATGCAAAAGATCAGGATTTTGAGATCCCTAAGGTGTTGGGACATCTCTAATGAACCTAGATCATTTCTAATCATAATCAAACATATGTGCAATATTTAACTACTTGAGTTTTTCATATAAACCACTATGTTCTAATCATGAAGGTTTTGACATCATTAAAAATAAAGTACATAGAGAGAATCTTCCCTCACAGACAATACCATATACCAGCAGAGCGAGAACGGCGTTGAAAGCCTTCCAGTTTCCATCCTTAGCAAAAGTAGTGGCCTTGTCAACCAAGAACTTCGAAGCAAACCCTCGAATACCTTTCCCTTTGGTCTTGAGATTATCCTCCACATCTTTCTTACTAATGCAAAACGCATCAGCAATAAGATGAAACTTCGGACAACCACTAGTGTAAACATAAGGAACCTGCTTCTTGATCTCAACCCCCAGAATATAAGCATACTCCTCAAGTGTAGGTGCTAGTTGATAATCCTGAAATGTGAAGCACCTATATGGCGAGTCGTAGAACTGAACCAGAGTATGAATAGCAGTGTGTTGACTTCAGTGTTGAGGATGGTCAACAGATTACCATAAGTACCTATGAAAACCCCTCTGTGATCTCCAACCAACAAAGATGCCAAACCTCTCAAAACACCCAGCTTAGGCTCCACAAACTTGTAACTAAAGATGCCGCGACGACCAGTACTCATCTCCATGATAATGTCAACAAAAGATAAGCCCTCGAAAACCTGGAAATGCACATGCAAAAAATTAATTTACATGATGAAATGATATGCAACACAACAACAAGAAGCCAGCACTGCCCAAATAATCAAATCTGAACAATCCGGATATCTGCCTATAATCTGTGTCAGTGTAACATAATCTGATGTGTCGATGAGGAAATCTGGCATGTGTGAGAACAAGGGTATGAAGTGGCTTGTTTTCCTACAAAAACCCATCCCCCTCACAGGTGTGATCTAGACACAACAAGGTGTTCCCTAGAAAGGGTCGCCCAAACCATGGGACTCAGGATGAAAACCCCCCGCCGTAGTGAATTCTCACAGGACGGAAGTATTCTCAAACGAATCATGATCTGGGATGTGGGTCTCGTGATATCCCAACGCGCAAAACGCAGTCCTCACGACTATCCACGTTCTAGCCTATGTGTATACTAGGCCCGGTGTTAGGACCTTTCTCTCCAATAATATCTACCCATCCCAACAACAGCAGAAAATAGCAGATATCCAGAATATGCAGCATATGAATATTCAAAGCAGTAAAGGAATGCGATAAATAAACATAAAGCTAAAGCAAGTAAAATAAAGCTAGTAAAGCGCTAAAGATAAACACCCAAGCAAGCAAGAAAAAGCAAACAAAACTAGGCGAGACCCCTCAAGGGATGGACCAGCAAGAGGTCAATCTGTCCCCAGCAGAGTCGCCAGCTGAAGATGGCTGGTTTCTACCTGAGTAAATCGCACACTCAAAGATACAACAGAGTCGCCACCGAACTTTATTTAGTCCCAAAGGACAGGGAAAATATCGATAAAACCCAAGGGGAAGAGAAACGGGCACGGGGGGTCGGTTATGCGAAAGGAAGGTATTAACACCTAACGCATCCGTCGTAATCGATAGGAACCATTTCGCTTGCTTCTAGGCTTGGATGGGTTATCTATCTAAAGGCTTCTAGCTAAAGAAAAGGGAGAGAGAGAGAGAGAGAGAGGGGAAGAAAAAAAAGAAAGAAAGTGCTTGCGGAGGAACGAAGTCCTCGTGCCTACGTACCCTCATAGTGCAATGAGGAAGTCAGAGCGCCGTAGTTCTTGGAACCAGGGGACGAAGAAGGAAGAAAGAAAGGAGGAAGACGGAAGAAAGGTGGAAGTGTGCTCGCCGAGATCAATGCGATCTCATGCCTACGTATCTGACATTCAGAAGAATGCAGAATCAGAGCTTCCGTAGTTCGGGGAACTGAACGGAAAAGGAAAACGGGAAAGAAACAAGGAGACGAAAGAAGTGGTGTCGAAACCAAGAGCAAGAATGAAAGAAAAACTCTATTGGGGAAGACCCAGCAGTAAGAGCGTTTGCACAAGAGACTAGGAAAAGAATGGTGTCAAAACCAAGAATGAAAGAAACTCCGATGGGGATAGCAAAGAGAATTGGTGTCGAAACCAAGAAAGTAAGAGCAAGGGGAATAGGAAGGACTCCTCTGGGGATCCAAAAAGGGATGGTGTCTTAACCAAGAGAAAAAGGGGACTCGGTATATTAACTGGATGGCAGTGGTTAACCGGGGAACGAAAGGACTGCCACTCTGTGGGGGTAGAGAAGCATTGGTTTTAGCAGAGAAAATTGCGATTAACCAGAAAAGCGGGTGTAGGACCGAATAAAGATCATAACCCAAAGGACGGGTATAGGATCGAGCAAAGGTCGTCACCCAAAGGGGTTCGGTAAACTGACTGAACAAACAGTACTCAACCGAAGAAAAGGTATTTGAACCAAAGAAAGGTTACTAACCCAAGGGTGCAAGTATTCGAACCAAGAGGAGGTTGCCAACTGCGGGGGATTCGGTGTTTACAGACGGACTATGACCAACCGAAGAGAAAAGCGAGTGATTAACCAAGAGAAGGTGATTAACTCGAAAGGGTTCAGTATTTTAACAGATAGGCTATGGTTAACTGAAGAAAAGGGTGATTAACCAAAAAGAGGTGATTAACCCAAGAGGTGCTCTGTGATTAACAGACGGACTGTGATTAACTGAAGAGACGGGTGATTAACCCAAGGGGTGCTTAGTGATTAACAGACGGACTGTGATTAACTGAAGAGACGGGTGATAAACCTAGAGAAGGTGATTAACCCAAGAAAGGAGAAGAACCAAGAGAAGGTTGCGAGCTCCTGGGAAAAATGGTCGTGACAGGAAGACTGTGTTGGACCAAAGAGAGAGAATTGAAACTCTTCAGGGGAATCAAAAAGCAATGATTGATTACAAGAATAAAGGAGTGATGGAACAAAGAGAGATTGCTAGCGCAAGAATAATGATCGCAACCAAGAAGGATGGTGATTGATAAAAAGGAGAGATTGAAAGAGATAGGAGTGGTCGAGGATCGAAAGGGATCGCAAAGAGAGAAGAGTGATCAAGGATCAACTCGACTGGGAAAGAAAGCACATTACCGCCTAGAGATAGAGATGACTAAGCCAAGCACATGGTCATTCGTCCCCTACCTGAAGTAGTCAAAATGAGAGTAGGAATTCTCCCTTCTCATCCCTTCCCTAACACACACAGGGTGTAATGCAGAAGTCAAACCGGACAGCCCAATAACTCCAAGTTATACAGTGCTCCTGCGTAGAGAAACAGATAGCACAACGGCGTTAATTTGTACAATGCTCCGATGCAAGGCGCAGCGCGAAACTCCAACTCCACGGGGGGAAATAAGAGAAAAAGCTCTAAAGGAGGCCTAAAGAGGGGAAAAGGGAAGGTCGATTAATTGAAACAAAGTTTCGATCAATTAATCAAGGGAGAAACATGCTAACAGCTTTCCAAAGAGGATGAAAAGTCATTAAAGCAAAAAAGGAGTGGATTATTGATTATACAAGATTAAGTTTATCCATGAAGAATAAACTTAATGTAAATCTTAAATGGAAAGTGCAAAACAGTGCCAAATGATCATCAAAATGCCACCCTAAATCATGTATCATGTGAACAAAGATAATGCAAGAATCGGTATGTTCACACAATGCTAAGAACATGAAACAAATGAATAATCGAAAATGTGCATCGAAGGTTCATGAACATGCGTCAATCAGAAGTTAAATGACACTTAAAACATCCATAAAAATGAAGCACATTGATCTATGGAAGTTAGAAGAAGAAAGGATACCAAACAAGCTTGAAAAAACTTCAAAATTGGTCATTCTGTTCAGTGGTAACCGGTTACAGCATATCTGCTAACCGGTTACATACTTGAAAATCAGCGTATTTGTTAAAAATTGAACCGTGTAACCGGTTACAGCATAACTGTTAACCGGTTACCACTGAGACAGTGGCAAAAATAACGGCAAAAACAGCTTTTCAAAAGTAGTTTTTAACACATAATCACTTATGCCAACCACCACATGCTAGAACTGAAATTGTGCACGAAAATTGAACTTGAAAACAACAAATAAACAGTGATAAAATCAAATAACACAATAGGATCATGGATCAAACAAATGCGAAACCAAATCACACACAACAATTATCGACTACATTGCGAACGATACGAAAATGCGCGAAACGATAAAATTAGTTAGATCCACCAACCTACAAGCTGGAGATTTGGCTTGGTAAGTGTTGTAAAGAGATTTTGATGCAGAAAATCAAAGAAAACCAGAGGATCCTTAATTTGTAGACGAAACGCGTCGAAACCGATCAAAAACGCGAAAATGCACCGAAATCAAACTTGCACCAAATTAAAAGTTGTAGAACTCTTGGATTGAAGTAGAATAAGATGTAATTCTAGAAATCCAACCAAAGAATGCCAAATGATGAAGGTTAAGCTCAAGAATTAATCACTTTCAATGTGAAAAGTGATTATCCTTCAAGAATAAGAGCTTTTGGTGAGGTTTTGGGATGAGAATTGAGATGAAGATATAGAAGTTGCAGAAAAATGCAGAGGAGAATGAGAGAATTGAGAGTGAATTGTGAAGAATGGTTGAAGGTCTTGTGTGAGAAATGTGGGAAATGATGGAGAGAATGAAAAGTGAGTGAAGGTGAGTTTATATAGACTTTAGGTTTAGAGTATGGGAGGTTTGGACTTAGCTTTGGGTTTGGAGTTAGGGTTGGAGTTAGTTGGGCTTGACTCACTGAGTCAAGGTGGTTAACTCGGTTAGTTAGAATCAACTCGGTAACAATCCCAACGCGAATTTCCTCATCCAAAGGTTGGCATGCTTGTAAAACAAGGAACATGGTGCACTTAATTTGGAGTGAAGCGTTGGAACCAATCCACTTGGAATGTCTTGAAATGTCTAGAGATGTCTAGAATGTTCCACACATTGCTAGAATCAAGTAGGACCAATGACCAAGGAGAGTGCATGGTGTTGTCCCAAAAATGCAGCAGAAACTGAAATTTTCCACTGAGTAACCGGTTACAGCATATGTGCTAACCGGTTACATGCTTGAAAACTTGCATTTTTTGGGGAAAAATACACTGAGTAACCGGTTATAGCATATGTGCTAACCAGTTACTTCAACCAAATTTCCACAAATTTGCAAAAGGATGATGCTGAAGTCCTGATTCCAATTTTCCATCTCTTGTCTTGATAAATAAATATGGAAACCTTTATTTTGAGCTTGTTTTGATGATGAAATATTCTTGAGAGGATGCGATTAATCGGGATTGGAGAACCTGCCGATCCTGCAACAAGAAACACATAGAGAAGTGTGAATGTGTATGCCAACGATGCGAGTGTTTATGCTCATGCAAAAGGCAAAAGAGGGAGGTCAAATTTTGGGTTACGACAACAAGACAAGGTCGAACTTAGAGCTCTGAGATGTATGTTCCTTGGATACCTTGAATGAGTCAAAGCTTATAGGTTGTGGTACCTAGAGCCAGGTCATTGAAGGTGTATCACAAGTCGAGATATAGTTTTCAATGAAGCTGGGATGACCTTCAAGAAAATTGATGACGTTGGTCGAAGTACCAAGATTTTTGGAGAAGAGTTATAATACGAAGAGACTCCTGATGAGGTAGAGTATAGTGATGTTGAATTGCATAACCTAGATGAAGTCGAAAAGCAAGCACAAGTTGCTGATGGAGATGAGGAGGCTGATAATGACTACTTGCTGGCAAGATACAGTTCAATAAGAGTCCTCAAACCACCTCAGAGACTTGGTTATGCATATCTCATAGCTTATGCCTTAATCTTATCAAGTGAGGTCTCTGGATGAAGAACTTAGTGACTATAAGAAAGGTATGAGGAGTCGGGACAAGAATGATTTGTTGAATGCCATGGATGATGAGATGAAATCTCTATATAATAATATTACATGGGAGCTGATGGAGAAACTTACAAGAGCCAAGTTAGTCAATTGTAAGTGGATTTTCAAGGTTAAAGAAGGAATCAAATGAGGGATGTCAAGCCAATTTAAGGAAAAGTTGGTTGCTAGGGTTTTACTCAAAAAGAAGGTGTCGACTTCAATGATGTGTTCTCAATTGTTGTAAAGCATAAATCCATACGAATAATGCTTGATATGATGGCGAAATTCGACCTAGAGCTTGAACAGATGGATGTGAAGACAACCTTCCTGTATGGTGATCTAGATGAAACAATCCTGATGAGGCAGCCTGAAGTGTATGCAGAAAAGGGAAAGGAAGATTATGTGTGCAAGATGAATAGTTCTTTGTATGGCCTGAAACAATATCCTCGACAATGGAATAGGAGATTCGACAAGTTCATTGCACACATAAGTTTCACTAAGAGCCAGTTAGACCGCTGTGTTTACTTCATATTTTGACCTGGAAATTAACTTGTTATTTTGTTGCTTTATGTGGATGACATCCTCATAGCATGCAACAATGTAGAAAATGTTATGAAGGTGAAGGCTGAACTCGATAAGGAGTTCGACATGAAGGATTTGGGAGTTGCCTCTAGAATTCTTAGGATTGACATCCAGAGAGATAGAAAGCAGTTGAGATTATACTTATCTCTAAAGACATACCTGGAGAAGATTCTCGACGAGTTGGGTATGTCGAATTCAAAGTCGTTTCTAACACCAACTAATCCTCAGTATGAGTTGAGTACGACTCAGAGTCCTAGTACTGAAGTTGAAAGAGTCTATATGAATAGCATTCCATATGCTAGTATAGTAGGTTCTTTGATGTATGTTATGGTTTGTACGAGGCCAGACACAAGATACAGAGTGAGCTTTGTAAGTAGGTATATGGCCAATCCTATGAAGGCACACTAGAAAGCATTAAAGTGGATTCTAAGGTGCATAAATGAGTCTCTGAGCAGAATCCTAATTTATGGTGGAGCCTGTGGTGATGATAGTAAATTTAAAATCAAATGATTTGTCGACTCTGATTATGCAGGTTATATGGATTCCAAAAAATCTATTTCTGGATATGTGTTCACTATGTTCGGCACAACAATCAATTGGAAAGCAACACTTCAGAAGGTTGTTACCTTATCAACTGAAGCGGAGTATATTACCCTCACTAAAGCTGTGAAAGAAGCATTGTGGCTTGAAGATTTTTCTAAAGAGCTTAAACTTCAAGGTCAAGTAATTAAAGTTAAATATGATAGTCAATGTGCAATATACATGTTGAAGAATTCATCATGTCATGAGCGAATCAAGCACATCGATGTGAGGTTGCACTTCGTCGGAGAGATAATCGAGCGTGGAGAAGTCCAAGTGCTGAAGGTTTTCACTGATGACAATGTTGTTGATATGACCACCAAGACATTACCGAGTAGGAAGTTTTTCCACTGTATGCAATTGACAAAGTTGCATGATGAAAGCTAATTTGTTCCCTTGTTAGTGTAGAGTTTGTTCCAAGGTGGAGATTTGTGGTGTTTGGATCTCTGGTGTCGACAAGGGTAGCTTCATGGTTTGACAAAGGTTTAGCATGTAGTTGAAGTTTGTTCACGTGTTGATTATGTATGTTGTAGTCGAAGTATGCTCAAGCATGCAGTTGTTGAAATGCTAGGATTGTTAGCATGTCGAATTGACCCTTACTTGTAAGTCTGATTGTTTAAGTTAGGTTGTAATCTAAGTTATCTTAGTAATCTATAAATAAACTAGTTCTCTCATGTTGTTGAGAGAGGTTAACTGTTGTTATTCACTTGTAATCTTTAAACTTTTATTGAATAAGTGAATATTAAAGCAAATTTTTAACCAATTCCAATTCTTTTTCTTCTTTCTTCTCTCTTTCGTAAAATCTAATAAAATTTCTTATGTCTATTTAAAAAACTCAATATTTTTCTCATATATTATTTTTATTTTTAACGGTGTCAATTTACAACCATAACAATAATCAAATTAAATATAATACTTTTATATTATTAATATTTTATAGACGAAGTGATAATAATAACTATTTTTTTTTTTGGTGAGATTTCGGAATCCATCTCTAATAACAACCTAATGTAGAAATATCAATTTTTTTTATTAGGGGTTATTGAATATAATAGTGCATTAAAAAAGAGAATGTGGATATATACCTATCTGTCATGGCTTTGTGAAACAAAGTTGATTAGATGGGGACCCTAACTTTAGCTTTTCAGAATATAAGAAAAATGCTAATTAAGGACGTGACTCATTTACATGGATACACATCTCCAAAAATTTAGGTCTTATCTTTATCCTTGTTGTCTCATACAAAGCTATGCATTTTCCACCATATATTAATATAACATTTATCTGATTACGACAAAAATTCATTATAAAAATAATATTTTAAGTAAACTATACTAAAAAGTATAAAATTAGTCAATGTTATCCAATTATTCTTATATATATAAGATCCAACATTTTTATAAATACAACATAACGGATCTAAGCTTTTTCATTGAAGGATTGTTTCATTTCTTCTTCTTGATACAAAAATATTTGTTGAAATGAATGTTAAAGGAATAATGATGAAGGAAGATAAAAGTGATTCAACATCATCATCATCATCATCCATTGGAACATTTTCAGAAGATTCAATGAATTCTATGTGTTGTTGTTCATCTGAGTTGATAGAGGATGCTGATTCATCATCACAGTCAAATGGATCTTTATGTGACTTATCAGAGCTCATGAACAATCTTCCTATAAAGTATGTATACAATTTCTTCCTTTTTTTTTTAAAGTTTTGTTCTGAATATGTCAAAACCAATGTTATTATTTGGAAATTTTTATTAAGTGTTGTTTATGATTTGTGTAGGAGAGGATTGTCAATGTTCTATGAAGGGAAGACACAATCATTCAGTTGTTTAGGTGAGGTACAAAAAATGGAAGATGTTCCAAAGAAAAGCATGGGTTACAAAAAGAGAATGAAGAAATGTAGAAGTTATGGTCATAGAATATGGTATAGTCCAAAGGCTACAATAGCAAAAAAGACTTCAAGAGTTCCTTTTTCATCTGTATTAAGTAAAAGAGGGAGTTTCTTCTAAGGGTCTAGCTAGGCCTTCCATTCTTGTACATAACAACTTATGAAATCCAATTAATTAGAGAGAGAGCTTGCTTCATTTATAAAATTCAAAGGTTTTGTTTTTAACCTCACCTTAAACTTATTATGAGTCAAAGCCATATTAGTAAAGGGGTTTGATACGAAGATTCTATTTGAATAAATGTTTCATATAATCATACAAGTATTTATGAATAAATATTTATATAACTAAAGATAAAATAAAGAGTTAAATATATCAGATATCTTTATAAATATGTTAACATTTAATTTTAGTTATTCTAAAATTGTTCTTCAAATAGTGGTTTTTCAATCTTTTCTGTCTCTAAAATTGGTTCATTCCGTTACTTTTCACTGACGGAGGCTTACGTGATATACTATATGAAATTTTTTTATGACATGATACATATGTCGACGTGACAAAAAATACTGACATGAATGTCACGTGTCAATTGTTTTTATTTTAAATTTTTTATATTAACATTATACCTAAATTCAAAAATAGTAGTTAATTCCTAACTAATTTTTAAATAATTTCTATTTGTAATAGAAATAATGTCGCAATATTAATACTTATTCGTACGAGACATTAACCTTTCAGTTTCACTAGCTTTAGGAATATCCTTTCTTGCATAGAAATGTTATACATTAACCTTTCAACATCACCTGAACTAGTAAAGGAATGGTTGCTTGTTATATTTTCTTATGTATTGCTAATTGTATCCTTTAATTTAACAAATAGTAATTAATTTAAACCAAGTGGATGCATGATAATATTATCTGCAATGCAGTCACATTCTCTTTTCTCAAAAACCTACAGTTAAAGTAGTTTGTCCCACTGCTACAAGCAAGGAAGCACTGACACTTACAAAAAGAGTAGCCAATTCAACCAAACACGTTAATATTTATAATCAGTCTTTAACTTCTCAGAACCAATTCAACCAAACACACGTTAATATTTCATAATGTGTGTTTCACACCAACTCTTCTTTGTTTATTGTTTTAATAATGTCGGTGGTTATATTTTTTAATCTTGTATTTGTTGTAAGTTTTCAAACGCAAGTCAAGGTGATGGATCCCTCGTGTTCTACAGCTCTATATAACGTGTTGAAATTACGTTCTTCAATGTATACTCTAAATTTAAGAGGAAACTGTGTTAAAGTTGGGCGTAGGTGTGGGTTTCTCCAAACTTTAAGTTGGGGATGAATTTGTAATGTTAAAATTGGACCTAGGATTTACATATTTACTGTGCAAATTTTAATCTATTACTAATAGTAAAATTGTTTTAATAAATTTAATCTATTACTAATAGTAAAATTGTTTTGATAAATTCATAAACATACAGCAAAAAGCAAGAGTATAAACATGTAAATGCCAAGCTTCTTATAAGAACCCAATATATGAAAGATGTTTGATTTTGTAAGGATTTGTTGATATTGTACATCATTTCCAAGCTTTTAAATATTCCTTGCAAATTAGCTTATGTTTGGATTTGTTGAGTCAATCTTACATATAAGAAAATAAATGAGTACCAAAAAGACTATATTGCCCCTCTGGATCCACACGCTGCAACATGGCTTCCTACATGATCAGCATTTGTGAAGCCGTACTTTCTGATTTCCTCACGCTTTACTGTTGGTGCATGATGTACACATCTGCTTCTTTTCCCCAAACCCATGCTGAAATTGAAATCCATTTAATGCCTTGCTTCTATACATTTTGCCTTTTGCATTGGGCGTATACATAAAACAATTTGTTAATATCATTTACTATCATTTTGGAAGATTTCCAATCTAATATATCATTTCAAATGAAATCTCCTATTTTTTCCCATTTCTCTTTCTTCTTCTTTTCTGATTTGCTTTGCAATCTCCTCTCTCATTTCTCTTTCTTATTCTTCTCTCTCTGCGTTTCTTCTTCTTCTCTTTTTTCTTCTTCCTTCACCGAAATTGTATTTATTTCGTCACAAATGGAGGTAATGAAAAGGGGATAATCTGTGGCTAGGGTTTTTAGAATAGAAAGTAAGTTTATTGATTTTGAGTGATGATAGATGATTTTTTGAATACTATGATGAATTTGTTGAGTTTTTAATGTTGTTCCTTTTATTTTTTTTTCCAGGTTGTACATCTACCCATATTTAACGAAGACCTACACAGATCGAACAAATGCTTTGTTGTGTCTAGTTACCTTCATCGCCGTGCTTCAGCGCTAGTACGTGCTTTTGAAGAGAATAACATATTTAGTCTTATGGGTTTGATAGATCTGTTGATTTACCTTCTGTTATAACTTAATTTTTACTTTTGATGTTTCAAAATTCAAGCTTATATTTTAGTTTCTCTTCTATTTTTTTCTTCAGATCTATGAAAGATTGTAGATGAGATTTTAGATCTGGAGACAAAAATAGACAATAGTATCTTATCTTTAAACTATGGTAAATTCTCCTCTTTTATTTGATTTCTTTTCTCAAATTTGTTATAGTTTTTTTTCAAGGGTTTAGTATGTGTAATGTTTTTGTTTAATTAAAAAAAACTATTTTATTTAGGAATCAAGAGGAATGGTGAGGATGAATATTAACTGGAATGGATTACAAAGAAGCATAAGAGAGATGAGGTTGCTCAAAATAAGACATTGAAGTTGAGAACTATGAGACAAACACTTTCAATTTTGTCAGGTTGCTATGTAACTTGCAATCTCTATTTTATCAGGTTGCTTTGTAATGTTCAATCTCTATTAACATATTGTATTTTATTCTAATAATAATCATTCTTTTTATTTATTTGTATTTATTTTCAGATCTTCCATTTTGACAATAAGTATGGAAACTTTGTGTTGTTGGCTGTTGAAAAGCTAACTTTTCTTTTTGCCTATGTTGTTATTGTACAGACCATCCATAAAAGGATAATGGCCATGGCAAAGGCACAATGCAACATTTTAGGGGCTATTAAATATCTAGAAACGTAAGACAACGGTTGATTTTTTTACTTTCTGAAATTGAAAATAAAAGGAAAATATTACTTATAATTTACGTTTAACAGAAGAACATATATCTGAACTATTTTTCTCACTTTACAGATTCATGGCAGATCATGATGAATGGAGGAAATTGGCTGAAAATATACATATTCTTGTAAATTTAAGATTAATTTTCCATTTCTCTTTCAGCAGTGATTTATTTATGTTGCTATTATCAATCTTCCTTTGTTTTTTGAATGTGTCTTCCTGCCAGTTTTTTGAATGTGTCAAAACAAGGAGTGAAATCAAAACGATTTGGTTCGATGGGTACAAAATATGTGAATTCACCTTCTTCTTCAACGGCATCGTCTTCTAAGCAGTTTCAGGAAACTTCCAATGATGCTCTGAGCTCGCGGCGTATTCGTCGGTGCAGCAGTTTTATCCAGAAACTGTGCCTTTGGAGGCTCAAAACACTAAAGAGAATGTTACTATGACGATTCGGTTTTGGCCCTTAAAGTAAGTGTTTTGTTTTCTGAGTAGTGTATTATAATTGTTGTGACTGTTGTGTTGTGCTATGGTTGTTGATGTAATTTGATTGAGGTCTGATTTTTGCGTGTCACATTTTTAGGGAAAATCGTCACAGGGAGGAGATTGCTTGGTATGCAAATGCAGATATAGTAGTGCGAAATGAGCATAAATTAATGACTAATACAAATACTTGAGAGTTAGAGGCTGGAATTATAGTGTAAGTTGCTTATATATTACGGGGGTTTACAGATGTAGAAATTTCATTCGATTGATGAAAAAATAGCAACAAATGACCATTTGTTAGAAACAAATTGTAATCCATAAATTTTAAATGTGTTATTAGCACGCCAATGTTAAAAGAAGCTGTTATATTAGAAACTCACCTTTATGCTAATTTTTTTTTAAAATTTAAATAATTTTAAATTTCTTGCTCTATTAATGTTCATGATCTATTTTTGGTAATTCATTTTAGATACAATGACACACAATTATAATCAGAATTACAAAAATAAAATACTATAATTTAATAATTTAAAAAGAATAGGTATGGAATGACCATGATAGGTTCTCTTAAAAAGCAACGATTACAAAGCTTTTGATGTTAATTAATGAATGTTTAATGACATAAAATCAATTGAAGATTAAGAAAGAATTAGTTTGCAAATATCTGAGATGATATCTCACTGCAAAAAGATTTAGTAAATCAAAGACAAATGAATGAGATTGGAGTTTTTTTGTTTAATAATTAATTAGTATTTATTATAGAAACAATTAAAAAAAGGGTTAAATATGTTTAAGGTCCCTATAAATATCCCACCTTTCAAAATTGGTCCCTATAAAATTTTTCTTCAAACATTGATCCTCCAAAAATTTGCCGTTTCCAAATGTAGTCCCTGACGTTAAATTCATGTAACGGAAAGTGATGTGGCATGCCACGGTGGAACAGAAATAATTTAATAGTGAATGGTCAGTCAAAGAACACATTTTATCCCTCCTTCACTCGTGCCCTAGGTTCATTTTTGTTCTGCGTTTTGCAAAGGAAGGAAGACAACAACCGTTGAAGTGGTGGTCCCAAGGAGTCATAGTGCGTATCGTAGCAGCGGTGGTCCCAGGTTAGTAACTTTGTCTGCCATTGTTGAGTTGTTTATTTGTGGTCCCAGCTTCAAATTTTTAGGTTTTGTTACTTTGAGTTAATGTTAGGGTTAGTATAACAAAGAGTAAATAGTAACTTTGCAATTCGTGTTTTTTGTTTTAAACTTGGTAAAAAGTTATGGTTATTGAGCTTGTTCCAGAAATGGTAAATGAAATTAAACTTAGATTAATCTATGTCAACAGGGTAATGGATAAGTTCAAGGTAGTTTTTTACTTAAAAGGTCGTTTTGTAAAAGACAATAACCTAAAATATGAGGGTGGGGAAGTCTATGCATTTGCTGGCCAAGATCCAGATTATTGGAGTTTCTTTGAGGCATGTGACCTAGTGAAAATAGTTGAACCAGAATTTGATTATACTACTGTTAAGATGTGGTGGAAACATGAGGGTGGATTGCTTGAGGAAGACTTAAAACAATTTAGGGATGATGGAGATGCACATGAGTTAGCCTTGTATTCAATTGGATCTAAGTGTGATGTTGAGATTTATTGTGAGGCTATCCTTGAAGGAGAGGATACTTTTATGACTAAGTATTTAGAGAAAGGAAATGGAGTTAAATGTGACGACAATGCTGACAATTTGAGTGAATCAAGTGTTGATTCTAGTGATAATTCTGTGCAAGGTGTGTATTTTGAGGATAGTGAAGATGAGAGGATGGCAGGTTTTGAAGAAGGGCTGGTGGATGTGTCTATTAATAGGGATGATGTAGTACAGAAAAGTGAAAAAGTTGAAACTGAAGAGTGCAAGGCTGAAGAAGATAAGAAAGTATTTATAACTGAAGAGATGGGTAAGGAGCATTTAATTGAGGATGAATATATGACAGATGAGCTTGACAGTGGTGGTGATGATGATAGCTGTGATGAAAGGCCCTGTGTTTTGAGGTATAATCAGGATGAATCATTGAGTAAAGATTATGTTTTTAAAGTTGGAATGGAGTTTTCATCTTTAAGGCAATTCAAAGATGCAATCTTAGAACACAATGTGTTGAATGGTAGAGAAGTAAAGTTTGAAAAAAAATGACTCAAATAGGTGTAGGATTGTTTGTAAGGACAAGAAAAAATGTGATTACATTGTGTTATGTAGTAGGGTGCTCACATCCACTACATTTAGAATTAAAACTTTGTATGCAAAGCACAAGTGTGGAAGAAAGTTTTTTAACAGTAATGCCAGAGCAGAATGGGTGGCTAAAGTCATAGTTGATGGTTTGAAGAACAATTCTAAGATGAGATTAAGTGATGTGGTAGCCGATGTAAGGCAAAGGTATGCAACAGAGATCCCAGCATGTAGGGCATTCAAGGCAAGAAAGATTGCAAGAGCCATTGTTCAAGGGGACTCAAGCAAACAATTCAGCCTTCTATGGTCTTATGCTGCTGAATTGAGAAGGGCATCAGCTGGCAACACTTTTAAAATAACCACAAGTGCTCCAAGTGAAGGGATGAGTCCAAGATTTGAGAGATGTTATATGTCCCTAGATGGAACTAAGAAAGCTTTGACAAAATCATGTAGACCTTTCATTGGATTAGATGGTTGCCATTTGAAACACAAATATGGTGGAATACTTTTGATTGCAGTTGGGAGAGATCCTAATGATCAATACCTACCAATTGCATTTGCTGTGGTTGAGATGGAGACTAGGGATTCTTGGAGCTGGTTCATGAAGTTGCTAATTGAAGACATAGGTGATGGAAGATGGTGCTTTATTTCTGACCAGCAAAAGGTATTCATGTGATTCATTAATACATTATTGGTATTCTTAAGAATGTGCTTCATTTTTACATGATAGTTAAAACATTGTAAATATTGTATTAATCTGAAGATTTTTTTTGTTGAATAGGGTCTGGTACAGGTGTTTGAGGAGGAGTATCCAGCATATGAGCATAGGTTTTGCTTAAGGCATCTTTATGAAAACTTTAAGAAGAAATTTGGAGGAGGGACCTTGTTTAGAGATCTTATGATGGCTGCTGCAAAAGCTACCTACTTTGAAGCACATGAGGCAAAGATGTTAATGATTAAAGGGGTCAGTTTGGCTGCATATGAGTGGATTGAAGCAATTCCAAAACAGAAATGGTGTAAGCATGCTTTTCCAATTTTTTCAAAGTGTGATGTTTTGATGAACAATTTGAGTGAGTCATTTAATGCAACAATTTTGTTACAAAGAGATAAACCCATCATAACTATGTTGGAGTGGATTAGAAATTATTTAATGGGGAGGTTTGCCACACTTAGGGAAAAGGTAGAGGGTTATAAGGGAACTATCATGGCAAAACCCCTAAGGAGATTGGATAGGGAGATAGAAAAGAGTGATAGCTGGACAGCAACATATGCTGGCAATTTGTCCTTTCAAGTTACTCATGTGTTGTTCACAGACAGTTTTGTGGTAGACCAAGTTGCTGGTCAAGAAAACCCCACCCAAGATGCTCAAGACATACCTACACAAGCAAGTCAAGTTGTGGTAGACTCCAATGTGACAGCAAAAAAAAAGGGTAATTATTTTTACCAGTTTGTATTCTTATGTTGTTTTTGTTATGTATGTGTTGTCATAGTGTATTCCAATTATGTTTTTTGCAGGGGAGGCCTAAAGGAGCATCAACTAGCAAAGGACCTAAAAAGGTAAAGACCAATGAGGCAAAAACCAAGGCAACAAAAGTTTCTGTTAAGGCAACAACCAAGACAATAACCAAGGCAACAAAAGTTTCTGTTAAGGCAACAACCAATGAAGTTTCAACTACTCAGAATGCAACAACCAAGGCAGCCTCAACTACTCAGAATGCACCAGTTAATGAAGCTTCAGGTATTCAGAAGGAGACACCACAAGAAGGAAGTTCATCAAGGCCTGATCTCAATGAGTAAGGTGAATCCAGACCTGCTGTCAATGAGGGAATAGCTTCAGGACCTGCTGTCAATGAGGAGATTGCATCAGGACATGGTGTCCATGAGGAGATTGCATCAGGACATGGTGTCAATGAGGACATTGCTTCAGGACCTGCTGTGAAGGATGGAATTCATCCAAAGTCTGTTGTTCAGGATGACTTTGTCAAGGATAATTCTGACCAATTGTATACAGATGAGCCTGAGGGCATTAAGGTGGAAACCCCAACATCATTAGATGACACTATTACTGCTGTTCTTACAGGTTCTGCAGTCTTGAACATTCAACCTCTCAGGATTGATAAGTCACCATGCAAGACTTCTAAGCCAATTCCAACTGGCCCAAGGGTTTTCTTTGGGAGTCAACCAAAGGTGGGCAGGAATACTCCTTTCAAACCACCTGGTATAAGAACAACTTTGTCTTCACTAAGCAGTAGTGAACCACCAAAAATCAGGACACATAGCAGATACAAGGCCTATGAATGTGGGTTGCCTGAAAAAAGACAAAGTCAGAGGTTGAAGACACTCAAAACAAAGAGCATGCCAGGCCCTGGGAAAGACAATGTAGATCCTGTGATTATACTTGAGGATGAAGGCATCAATGCCAAGGGGCACACACAATGAAGACTTTCTTGTTGTTGTTTAACTGATGTTTTTTGAACACCTGTTATCATGTTTTGGTCACTATTATGTATTCTAATTTCTGATGTAGGGGTACTGAAGTGGTCTTTAGGCCCAAAATACATTTCCTTACTATGCTATGATGTTATGTAAGGGTACTAAGGTTTAATTGACTGTTGTTAAATGTCAATGAAATATATGTCATCTCTTTTGAGTAAAATTCTCTGTTGTTAAATTTCATTTGGATCTATAAAATAAACTGTAATACAACAGTTTAATTTGGATCTATATAACCTGTAAAACAACATTTAATTTGGATCTACACCAAAACAAGATTTCATAACAAGACAACAACATATACCATTTAACACATATTTCATTAAAACAGCTCCTAAAACAGTACATAACATATATCATTTACCACAACCAGCTCTTACATTTTCCAAACAAAACCATATAACAACATTCTTACAATTTAACAAAATAATACAACATTACAACTCCTAAAAACAAAACAAACATTACAATCTCATTACAGTCACAACAAATGTCATTCACTCAATTCTACAATTACACCTAACCAGAAAATACATGTTCACCACTACTAAAATTATGACAAAAAAAGTCTTCAAATTTCCATAGAATTCCACTGCCTTGAGCTTCATCTTCAGCTTGTTGTTCTTCTTCATCGAACTTTCATAAAGATCCTTAAAGGTTTCCACCATTTTCATTTCCCTCTCTTCCTTGCTCCATTCTACATCCCCCTTGCACTTCTTCAATCCCACCTCCAATTTCATCATCCCAAAGAAACATGTTGCACGTTCCCTCATTCTTCCAAAACGGACATCTCCAAAACAATCTACCTTCGTTCTTTCCCCTCTTGCACACGTATGAAATCAAACTTCCCTTGCAACCACACTTTCTCCCTTCACTGTTGTTTAAACTCTTGGAGTGACGTGAAACAACCTTGCTGGCCCTAGAAGATGTGGACATCACGAATCTTAATGGAAAAAATAAAGACAAATAAGATTGAGAAAGAAGAAGAAGATTGGGACAATACGAAATATTGGGGGTTTAGGGATTTGTTGGTGAATGATGAGAAAAAAGAAGAAGAAGAAGCCACACGTTAAAGGCAACAGAGAATGAATAAAATAATTATCCATTTTGAATAATCAACCAAATGATACACAGTTCGCATTGGATTTCAGCACACCTGGCATGCCATGTCACCCTCCGTTAGTGAAAACTAACGGCAGAGACTACATTTGGAAACGGAAAACATTGGAGGGACCAAACCTTGAAGAAAATTTTTATAGGGACTAAACTTGAATGTTGGGTTATTTTCAGGGACCTATTACTTATTTAACCCTTAAAAAAATATCCTTTACCCCAAATATAGACTATTTAAAGGGTTGAAAATTATAATATTTTTATACATCTTAAAATTTTAATATATTAATGAAAAATAATTTGCAACAAATTTAGTGCTCACTTATTCTGCCTAAAAGAAAAAAAATTAGAATTTAAAAGTTAAATTTTGAAATAAAATCTCTAAATCAATTTTTTTTTATATTTGTTTATGTTAATATTTATTTTGATTTTAAGTTATTTTTAATTTTTTCTCCCTCTTAAAATTTGAGGCAGAATATTGCCTTACCTTTAATGAGAAATAAAACTATAATCAATAATATTAAATTTTAAACATAAGATACTATTAAATTTTATACTTTTGAAAAAATTGAAAAATATTTTTTTATAAAAAAATAGTTAAACATTAAATGAAAGGAGAAAATTATTATAATATTAAATTTAAATTGCTACTACTGTGTTTCATAATCAATAATATTACAATTTTAAATCATAACATGATTAATAAATTTTATTACAATTTATAAAATCCAAAATCATAATCAATAATATTAAATTTTAAATATAAGTTACTATTATTTTGTGTTGTTAATTTTATTACACTTTATTAAAAATTATCCATTTCTTTTAATATTATTTAGTATTTATAATTTAATCACATTCATTTATTTCTATTCATAAAATAATAATTATGCTACTCTTTCATTAGAGTTTCCATTGATAAAAAAATGAGAAAACATTTTAACATTGATACATGAAATTATGATTTTTAAATATTTAACCTATATTGCCTAAAAAAGTTTTAGGTTATATTATCGAAAAAAAATAGCAAAATATAGCATAAATATTAGTCATCGATATAAATACGAGAATAATAGATTATATGTTATTGATATAAATATTAGTCATTTGTATCATTAAAATAATAATTTAATAAATGTGTATAATTGATGCAAATACAAAAAATGTTTTATATAAGTAAGTTATGATTGGATAAATGTTTTATATAAAGCCAATTATATTTTTAATTAAAATATGAGATAAATATATGTCACTTATAAAATAGTAAAATATATTCTACAATTTTTTTTGGCTAAATCGGTCTACATTTATTTTCTTTTAGTGAATCATTCTACAAAATATTCTATAATTGATTTCAATTACTTTTTTTAAATAAAATTATAACTTTTTTATTTCAACTAGTAACTAACCCGTGCGTTCGCACGGGCCTGTCTGTTCTAGAATTTTATGTGATGGACGCGTATTTGTTAATCAAATTGAAAAGAAAAATGGTAAAATTATAAAAACTAATATGATTGAAATTACAAATTTGTATTGGTAAGTATAAGAAAATGTTGGGGCGGATTATAACATGTAGAATTTCATTTGTATATAAAAAAATTTGAATCAAAATTAAAGTTATTCTCGTTTATAACAATAGTATTTTTGCGTATATAAAAGTATTTGAATCAAAATGATAGTTGTCCCCGTTTATAAAAGTAGTTTTTTATGTTATATAAAAACTTTAAATGAAAATAAAAGTTATGCCCTTTGAAAACAACTCTTTTTTATTTAATTTATTCAATTTTTATAGAATATTTATCATAGTATATACTTACAATAATATCTAATTTTAAAGAATTGGATTTTAATAATTTATTCAATTTGTATAGAATATTTATAATTAAATACTTACAATAATATTTTATTTTAAAGAAATAGAATTTAATAATTTATTTTGTAACGTGTTGAGATTATAAGCAGCATGTTAAGATGACTCTGTAGTATTATATTATAGTTGTCCCCGTTTATAACAGTAGTATTTTATCTTATATAAAAAAATTTGAATTAAATTTAAAGTTGTGTCCGTTTATAACAATAGAATTTTTTTTTTCGTATATAACAAAATTTGACTCAAAATTAAAGTTGTGCTCGTTTATAACAATAGTATTTCTTTCGTAAATAAAAAAAGTTTAATCAAATTTAAACTTGTGCCAGTTTATAAGAATAAAATTTTTTTTCTATATAAAAATATTTGAATCAAAATTATAGTTGTCCCTATTTATAACAGTAGTATTTTAACTTATATAAAAAAAATTTAATCAAAAATAAAAATTTTCTTATATTATAGTTTACATATAATTATATAAAAATGTGATATCTTATTGTATAATTAATGCACCATTACTCGCTATTTATCATCAATAATTTTATATAACTCAATTTCTAACTCTATAAATAATGCACATTAAAAAAATTTAAATACATAAGAAAACATAATTATAATATATTTTAAAATTATTAATTAAAAATTATAATATATTACTTATATTTATTTTAATATATTTTATTTTTATTATTTAAAAATTATAATATATTACTTATAAAGAATTATGTTAATATATTACTTATAATATATTACTTATATTTATTTTAATATATTTTATTTCTATCAAAAGTAAAGTTGTGACCGTTTATAACAATTGTATTTATTCCGTATATAAAAAAATTGAATAAAAAATAAAGTTATTCCATTTATAACGATAGTTTTTTTGCGTTTATACAAATATTTGAATCTAAATTCAACTTGTTTATGTTAATAACAACAATATTTATTCGTATATAAAAATGCTTCAAATATTTTATTGTGTGCATTTTAATCTTGGACTGGAACAAAATGTAGTGATTGAATCATTTAGGTCATGTTTAAGAAAAATGATAATAATATTAATGTAAATGATTAATCACTACATTTAATTGATTTTGATTACTTTAAACTGTTTTGAATAAAAGTGATAAATGTGGTCTTGATTGATGTGGCTTTTTGTTCATTCTAGAAACTTGGACGCATTATGTTAGAATTCAAAAAGTTATTGTATGTGAATTTTCAATTAAGTTAGTTGATTAATAAGTTAGAATTCAAATAGTTTTTTATGACTGTTAATATAACACTTATATAATTTAAAGATCATGACATAAAGATATATTTAGAGATAAACACTAAAAGTAATGGTTCAAAATTTGTCATATATATTTAGAGATAAACACTTAAAAGTAATGATTCCGATGAAGACAAAAAGTGAATAACTATAACATATTTATGTAATTGAAGAAGACAAAAAGTCTATAACATAAAAGTGAAAACCATAAGATAGCATGGGATATTTAATCACTATCTGTAAAAATCCTTCCATACATGTAGTTCTCCCATGTATAAGTGGTTGAATCTGGGGTCCCTGTTGGTGCAGTTGACGGCACTCGAATTCCGGCGAATGTTGAACCTCCGTAGGTGGTCGGTTCTCAGAATTGGGTTGTACCTTCAATATTGTAACAAAAAACTCTCAGCAACTATCAAATATTTAGGTTTGTGATATATAAAAAATCCGCAACTCTGGCATATTTTATTGGCACTTACTTTGGAAGAAAAGTTGCGAGCAAGCCATGTTTTCTTGCAATTGCCCTAACAGTTTCACGTGTGTAAACTAAGTTATCTGTAGCTTTAGTGCAAATGGTGTGTCCCAAAACCACTTCAAATTGGCCTTTTCCAGTTTCTGTATGTAACTGCAATTTTCTCATGAAAAACAAAAGTTCATAAAATGGGATGCATGTGTTACAATTCATATAGTGTGTCATGATTACCTGTTCTACTGGAATGCCTATGGATTGTAATGCAGACGTAATTTCTCGAAGTATTGGGGAGGCAACATCAAATGCTGAGGAGCAACCGTACGGACTCGAATCAAATGGTATCCATTCTTCTTTTTCTTCTCTGAATAGTTTTATGCATGATTATAACTAATTGGTACGGTCAATTACATTAATCAAATCACAAGATAATGTAGAATATCATACCTTGTTATGCTCTTCAAGATAAAAAACTCATTCTCGAATCCTGCATTCACTACCTAGAAGAAGAAGACTATACATTAATGATTGTTATTGAGTTTCAATATGACTAACGATTTATTTAAATTGTGTTAATCACTTCAAAAGTTATGGTTAAAGTACTTTAAATTTGATCGGAAAAAATAATATTATAAATAAAAGATTCGAGTAAGTAGACTTTAAATAAGAAAAATCATTGCAACATACCAAATCAAATTCATTTTTGAGATTCTTGGAAACTCTTCTTAAGACCTCTCTTGAACAATGTTCCCATGCATGACCAGGTTTAACATTCAGATCACCCAAAACCATTTCATCTTGTTTGCTCCTATAATGGAATATAGTTGAATTAGTTTAAATAATTCATTATGTCTTCTATAAGAAAGCTTGCATCTTAAGATGATAAATGTTCTTGAAATCCCAAACATCACAAGCAACATAGTACATCTTTATGGACAAAACATGTCCACCAACAGAAATATAACTTCAAACCACAATCTCTTGCCAAAAATTATGATGGTTATATAACTTCAAACAACCGTACAGTTGTAAAATAGTCCAACAATTGTCCATTGTTTGCGTAAAAGTCGATGAAGAACTTCAAACCATTGAAAAAATTAAAAAGAAGAAATATTATTATTAATCGGATAGTCACTAAATACTGTTTACGATTGAGATATGTACCTGTTTTATCATTCTCAGCTTCTTGATGGTTCATTTCCAGATTCTGCATAACAAACATACTTGGGCAATATACTAACAGAAATACATCATATGTAGCAGAAAACGCAATAAAATAGATAGCCAATATACGACATTCAATCAAAATATAAAAATGCATACAATGTAGCAAAATGGTTCCAAAAAACACATTAGTTGAAGTCGATTCTGACAATAATAAACTACTTTATCATAGATTTTATAAGAGCCCTAGATGAAAATCTAAAATATTAAAGATCAAATCTAAAACCACGTGCCCGCATAAAGTTACTCCAGCTAAAAGGTGTTTCATCTTCATCTTCTGAATCGAATAACCGCATGCTGGCTTGTCTTCTTCGTAATGCCCTTCTTCTTGCCCTTCTTAATCATCTCCTGGCTTGTCTTCTTCGCAATGCAGCAGCTTCTTGGGCTTCCGCAGCTTCCTCGGCCTCGAAGAGTACTTCCTGTTCAACATGGTGTATTTGTTGGACCTCATCAACCACAGGGATTACCTGGGGAACCTGTTGGACGTGTTGTGGTTGTTGATCATCTGACTCAGGTTCAACCGGGACAGCATAATTTGAATTCATTTTGTTGTTTCCCTATCCTCAGGTGATGGTTGTGTGATACTGTGAAGAGAAAGTAGGATTTTATAATGGGTTATTTGATTCTTGATATTCTATTTACATTGGAAATCTACAACTTTTTAGTGGGATATCATAATTGTTTGGTTAATTCAAAAGCCAATGTTGTTTATTGAGTATTGATGGTCAAGCCTATCAATAACGTTTCAATAAACTGTAATTGAAAACTAAAGGTCAAATTTATGATTAACATTGGTAATTAAAACATATTAAAACCACAGTAATTAAAACATTCACATAGTAAAGTCATGAATAGGTAACAGAATACCAAACAACATGACAACTAATCATATAATACGAAGGGAGTAAAAAAGAAGGGAGAGAATTACTAGAGTAAAAAATGTGAAAATAAATGATGGAGGCATACCAAAATAAAGAAGAAGTGACCCACCGGGTGTCAATTTTAGGTGTTAATTTAGGATATTAAACACACAAACACATAATTAAGAAAAAAGAGTAGATAGGCACTTGAGTTTGCAAAGCGTTGTGAAGTTCTTCTTATCATGTGGTGTAATATCTTTTGCGCACAACTGTCTACAAAAATCCCATAGCGTGAAAACGACATAGTTCTACAAAACAATAAAAACACTGATGACAGACATTATTGAAGCAGCATGACTTATGACATGAAGATAGTTACCTCTAAATTAGCGTCGGGAAATGTTTGGAGGATTAGTCGAAGAGGCTCAGAAAGAGTCTGTTAGATGGGTGCGACTGACTTAGAAAAGACATTTGTTGGCAAAAGATAGTCAAACTACTACCATCGAAGAATATGGCAGCTGTAAGAGCTGAGTTGTTATCATCATTGCCAGTGAAATCAATATAGTTATACAAAACACAACAAAAACACGGATCACAGACATAATTGAAGCAGCATGACATAATAACATGAAGATAGTTACCGCTAAAACTGCATCGTGAAAAACTTGAAGCATTAGTCGTAGTGGCTCAGAAAGCATAAGCTGGATGAGCGAGACTGGCTCAGAATCACATTTGTTGGCAAAAAATAGTCAAACTACTACCATAGAAGAAAATGACAGCCGTAAGAGCTGAGTTGTTATCATCATTGCCAATGAGAATGGAAAGGTACTAAAGTGGCACAACTATTTTGAACCATGTAAAACAACCTGTTCGCCTGAAAACACTTTAGTTTGAACAAAACACAACATAAACAGTGGTCAGCAGACATTAATAAAGCAGCATCACAATAAAACATGAATATGCTTACCTCTAAATGTGGCTCAACAAAGAGTAATTAGAACATTCACATAGTAAAGTCATGAATAGGTAACAGAAAACCAAACAACATGACAACTAATCATATAATACGAAGCCAGTAAAAAATAAGGGAGAGAATGACTGGAGGCAAAAGTGTGAAAATAAATGATGGAGCCATACCAAAATAAAGAAAAAGTGACCCACTGGGTCTCAATTTTAGGTGTTACTTTTGGATATTAAACACAAACACATAATCAAGCGAAAACATGAGATAGGCAACTGACTTTGCAAAGCTCTATGAAATTCTTATGATCATGTGGTGTAATATCTTCTGTGCACAACTGTAAAAAAAAATCCCTTTCCGTGAAAAGAACATAGTTCTACAAAAGAAAACAAAACTCTGATGACAGCCATTATTGAAGCAGCATGAGATTATGACATGAAGATAGTTACCTCTAAAACTGCGTCGGTAAATTTTTGAAGGATTACTCGAAGAGCCTCAGAAAGAGTCTGTTAGATGGGTGCAACTGGCTCAGAAAAGACATTTGTTGGCAAAAAATAGTCATACTACTACCATAGAAGAATATGGAAGCCGTAAGAGCTGAGTTGTTATCATCATTGCCAGTGAGAATGGAAAGGTACTAAAGTGGCACAAATGTTTTGAACCGTGTAAAACAACCTGTTCGCCTGAAAACAATTTAGTTCGAACAAAACACAACACAAACAGTGGTCAGCAGACATTAATAAAGCAGCATCACATTAAAACATGAATATGGTTACCTCTAAATGTGGCTCAACAAAGGGTAATTAGAACATTCACATAGTAAAGTCATGAATAGGTAACAGAAACCCCTAATAAAGGTGCCTAAACACCCTAAATTGAAACAAATAAAGAATGAAAGAGAAAGAAAGAAAGAAAGAAAAATTTAAAACTACCTTATCACTTGGATTAAATGCATCATTATTCAAACCTTCAGCAGCAATGCCCTTGGAAGGATGATCTTCATAAATACCCTGAAGACGCCATAAAAGTTTTATGCAAATAGAACTAAAACTACAGATCTGAGACTATAAAATGGTGATGATAAAAGCCAATAACTCCATCCCATGACTATAAAATGGTGATGATAAAAGAAAAGCTGATGAAGTTGATCAAACATTATATAGGCAAATTCAAAAGTCTTGAAAAGAGAGAAACAAAATCAAAATAAGCGCTTATCTATTCTCAAAAGTGCTTATTTCTTCTCCCTTTAACGGTTCATACGTTGTTAACTCGTCACCAACATTGTTCAGTTTCTACGAAGTATCTCTGAGCAAGAACCCATAACGTAAACATATGGATGAATAACCACCATCTGAAATATCAAACCAAACAAAATACCACAGATCTGACCGGAAAACAACAAAAAAATACATAACACAAATAATATAAATCGAAAGCTTAGACACAGATCTAAAGAGGAGAAAATTTCTTCCTGGAGTTTAAAGTTGAAATCGGTGACATCTTGCATGCAATCGGGGCAATGTAACATTCCATGGAACTTCCAGAACATAACCCATCTGCAGAATTCTTACAAATAACATAAAAAACAAAATGTTAGACTTAGATCTATACAAATCGTTACAAACACATTCATTTGGGTTAGGGTTTCGAAAGCGCCATTCTTGATAACAACGGAAGAAGTAAGAAGACGAGATAGAAGAAGAGGAAGAAGATGGAAGAAAGAGAGAGACTAAGGTCAGACAGAGAGAGAAGAGACAGAGAGAGAAAACTGAAAATGGTGAGATTGGAACACGGTGGAGAGAAGAGAGAGAAGAGAGAGAGAGAAAACTCAAAATACACAAAATGAAACACCGTGAAGAGAAGAGAGAGAAAAATTGATTAGCATAAAGTTTTATTTTTAAAATTCAAAATCATTGCAACTTAACCATATGACATCATCTTTTGTGTTAAACATAACCAACAAAGGCTTAATATAATAAATAAGTAGTTGGATTCCAAATATGTGACATCATCGGTTGCAAAAAGTAAATTTTGGACCAAAATTACCCCTAAATTGAATATGTGGCAAAAAAAGAGCAAGGGTCAATGGTGTAAATTCCAGAACAACAACTTTTCTTATATTATAGATTCTCTTTTTCTCTTTAAAAATAAAATTTATTACCCTTTTCTTATAAAGTCATTGATAATATAATAAAGTATATGAGACAAATATTTTTAGACATGAGAAAATTTAAATAATTTATATTGAAAATTATTTTTATAAATGAGAAAAGTGTATTGATGATCCGAATACTTTTAATAATGGGAACAAGTTTATTATTTATCAAAATAATTTTATAAGTAATGTCAAAACAAAATTAATATTTACATACGAGAAAATATACGGTTGATCCAAATATTTGTATATATGAAAAATTATATTTATACTCCAAATATGAATAAAAATATATTTTTATTTTAATATGGTTCAATGTTTCACACTTACTTGTATTTTAAATTATTAATTTTTTAAAAATTTTTGGTTTTTTTCTTCCACATAATTTTTATATAGTAATTTTTGTTGTTACAATTTATTTATAATAATTTAAATCAATTTATTATCTTATTTATAGGTTTTGAAATTAATTAATTAATTTATTTATTATCATTATATCATTTAATTTTTAATATAACGTAAAATTTTATTTCGATCACTATAAATGATGGTTAATTGCATTTAACATTCTCTTTAATATTTTTTAAAAATTAACTTCGGTGGTATAATAATTTAAGTGATTTAAATACAAAAAACATTACTGAAAAGTTATGTTTTTTTAAATATTTAATCGTATTTATAAGATAATACATTCATTTAATAAAATATATTATAAATTAAAATAAATATAATAAAAATGTTTGTATAAATATGCCTAAACAAAAATAATATTTGTATACGGATAAAAATATATTACTTATTAAAATACGAAAATTTTATCAAAAAATGTAAATTTATCAACAATGTTTCAATTTTTTCCTAATATTACACTAATTGTAAACAATGTTTCATGATTTTTTTTATTTAATTTATCAACAAAATAAATTTATCAAAAAAACATTTTCATAAAGAAATAAACATTTTCTTCTAACTAAGTAAAAATAATGTTATAAAAAATGTTTTTTATAAATCCTATCTAATAAAAATAATGTATATAATTATCAATTACTTTTATATGACTTTTTTTATATTATAAAAAATATTTATTTTATACTAAACTTTAATTTTTTAATTTATATCCATTACTTTTTTAGCATTATTACCTTAAATATTGTCATCTTTTATAATTATATATTAATTAGTTTCATAAATATGCATTTAAATTGATTTATTTTTTTAATGGTATTAAAAAATGTAACTTAATTGTTATATAAAATATAATCTTTTTTGCGATACAACATTATCTCAATTGTGTTATTGGACATACAGGATTTCTATGAAATTCTTAACATTATTATATATTTAGTCATCATTATCTCTATGTATCAAACATCACCTTCTAATCTTGCATTTCACACCGTCATTTCAATAGTCATACTCAAAAGTTATATTGCAACTTATTTATTAGTATGAGTAAATTATAATAAAATTCAATTAAATTGTTCAATTTTCAAAATATTATGATATTTATTAGTGATTGACCATGTGCATGCTATTGTATTGTGCACATTAAATTTATCTATTAAATACTAAACAACCTATTAGTTTATTGGCAGGGTCCGTTGTAAATTACATCATATATTTTCTATTGGTATTACAATTCTCTAGCAAGGTTGCAGAAATTATTTAACGTTTTTATTTTGATAGATACTACTATCTTTTAATATTTTTTTTACAGATTAAAAAATATGTAATAATATTTGTAAGATATTATAATTTTATTAATATATTAGAAATAGTGTACAAAATAATAATAATTAAAAATATTATTGAAAAAATTGTACTATCTCTGATTTTATTTATAAGAAAAATAAAACATATTTTTACAAAATATTATTTTGAAAAAATATGCATTTTTATTATGTTAAAGTGCTTTACAATAATTATTCAAGTCACTCAATTTTAATTTTTTTATAAATTTATAAAAAGAGTTATAAATAATTTTTATTTTTTTTAATTAATAAATAACTAAAATTAAATTTATTATTTTGTCTTAAACTTTGAGAGAAAAAAAGTCTTTTTTTATAAATTAGGACGGTAATGTTGTAGGTTAATCAGTACCCGGGCAAAAACAAGAGTACTTATATGAGTATCACACGAAATAGATAATTGTAATAATATTTACTTAAAATATATTTATTTATGTTGATGGTATTTATTTATTAAATGAAAAAAATATTTACAATTACTATTATATTATTTGATATTTATAAAACTAAATCATTACATAAATATTTGTATAAAAAATATCAACCGATGTCTGCGGGTATTGATTTTTTTTAAATATAAATAATATTTTTTGTATTTATTAATTTTTATCGATTCTAATTTTAAAAAAATAAAAACAAATCAACATAACACATCAGTACTCGGGCGATCACATGGGTACTGAATGGGTATCGCACGAACTAAATATTTGTAATAATACTTACATAAAATATATTTATTTATATTAATAATATTTATTTATAAAATTAAAATAATATTTACAAATACTATGTTATTATTTGATATTTATAAAACTACATCATTGCGTAAATATTTTTATAAAATATACCAACCGATGTCTGTGGGTATTGATTCTATTTTTTTTAAATATAAATTATATTTCTTTTATTTTACTGATTTTTATTAATTGTATTTTTTTTTCAACATTTTAAATGAAAACAAATATTAATTTTGAGTAAATAAGAAATTTACTAATTTTTCTTATATTTTGTTATTTTTTCAAATTTTAAATATAAATAAATACATTCTAAGAACAAATACATTCTAAAAAAAATACATTATAAAAACAAATACATTATGAGAACAAATGCGCGTCACCGACGTGCACCCGTCCAAACGCACAGGTATCATACTAGTTAGTGTAATTTTTGTATGACGGTCTTGGTGTTCACTTGATAGAATGGAGTATTAATTAATATAATAATATTAATATTTATGATAATGGTAGATTCTCTAAAAAAAATAATGATAAAATTTGTTAGAATTAACTACGAATTAGTTTACAATTATCTAAGAATTAGTTACCGATTATTGATTTCATGAATATAAAAATAAATAAAAAATGGAAGAAATTGTCACGTGGCAACTATGTTAGATTTTTTGCCACGCTGACACTGTCATGTGTATGCCTAGTCATCAAAAAAGTTCCACGTGGCATTGTATGGCACGTCAACTTCTGTTAACAGCCGTTAGCAAGAGGGACCAAAAGTGCGGATGAAAAATATTATGAGGACCATTTTTTAAAGGAAATTTTTAAAGAGACTAAAAATGAAAATGAACATATTTAACCCTAAAATAAAATCAAACTATTCTCATTTAAAATATAAGTTGTTTTCCTAAGTTACGGAAAATGTATTGAAATAAATCAAAACAGTTTAGTTATGGATTAGTCAAAAGTTATTTACTTATTCTTTCAATAAATCTCTCAAGTACTTTGTGAAAATAAAGTCAAAGTAACTTTTAAATTCAAAGCAATTATAAATAATTTGTGAAAATATCAGACTTTGATATTATTTTCTTAAGTGTTATAGGTTGTTCGCAAAACTCAAGATAAAAGGCATAAGAGCGAATCTCAATTTGAAAGGCATACAAAATAGGTAAGTATTCACTTTGACAAGAGGTAGACAACTTTACACTCCAACACATCAATCACTGTCCAATTCGATGAGACAGTTGTCTACACAGCATGTTGGATTACGCACGAACAATTTCAGGAGTTCATTATATATAAGTGTAAACTTCGTCATTTCAGGTATAACAAATTTATTCTTACTCTGACATTACTTCTGATTCTCTCACTGACTTGGGCGTTGAACTGTTTACCTTGTAGGTTCACCCATGTGCTGCCACACACGAAGTATCGATGTGACACACTACACCATATATGGGAATCGACTTATGATTTTTACTAATTTCCACACAAAAAAAAAACAATTATTTCTCCATTAAAGATCTAAACCACATATCTCTTTTCTTGAAGCTTCAGTCTCCTCCTCAAACACATATGTAATCAAACTCATCGAGCTTGATGACGTCTAAAGTGACTTGATCTCCCGCCCAACGACAATTCATCACTGCTACCCATGAAGCTTCCAAATCTCCACCCCTTCCTCCCGCACTTCCGGTGAAAGAAGATCTAATTCTAGTGGCATCTCCATTTTTTCCCTACACAACAAGATTTGGTTCCTCCAATAGTTAGTCAAGGAGCATCGTTTTTCATATCTACACAACAACCTTGCAAAGGAGAACAATCATATCGACTTCTTTCACTCCCTGTTACACCTAGATAGGAAATGCTTCAGAGCCTTTAGATGCTACAAGAAAATCATGGACTACAAGGGGTCATCAACTTGTTGAACAACGTCTTTAACCTAATACACCAACAAAAATCATATTTCTTGGTCGATAGGATACTTAAGACTGAAGAGAACCTTTAATATGCTCCACCAAGGGAAAATAATGTATGTAAGGTAGCCTCTCAGGGAAATTAAGTCGCCACACTTGATTCGGTACCCAACGACACGACTACACAGTGGGGATAGGCCCCTAGGTCACCATATCACAACAGGTGTCGATGGCACATGACCATTCCACCCTTTTCTAAAGCAATAAGTGGTATTCATACTCCTTTAGAAGTTAGGTGTCCTCACTGGTCAATGACACACCATTCCCGAAGAAGAGAAAGAAAGGCCATAGACAATACGACTTTAGAGCGAAAGAAGAACTCATTGTCTGTCTGCATCCTCGATAGCATAATCCTGAGGTCTTTAGGAAAACGTCTAATAAAGCTTCAAATTTATGATGGAATCAAAGATCCGAACAAACATATCGAACAAGTAGATAATATGTTAGATTACTACAACGCCGAATGGGCCGTGAAATGAAAGCTTTTCGCACTAACCCTAATAGGATCAACAATGATGTGGTTCAAAACCTTTCTAGACGGGAGTATTGATTCGTGGAAGGATCTTTATGATGCCATCTTTGCTTAATTTAATGCCTGAAAGACGAAATCCTCAATCATAATCGTGCTCAGCTGGATCACTCAGAAAAAGAAGGAAACTTAAGCGAGTACATTGGTTGTTTCATGAAATTTGCAATAGTAGCAAAGGGCATGGAGGACAGAGTAAAATGTTGGATGTTGAAAAAGGGTTAAGGAAAAATCGCATGTTTTAGAAAAAGGCGTGACTCGAGGGAGCCTGTAATTTAAGTGATTTTTTGAATAGGGAAAAACCTTATTATAATTACAAAGAAAACCTCATATCTAAAGAGGGAGTAATAGATTGGGGAGCAGGGAACTCTGTATACAATCGGGTGTCTGAAAGAGAAAACAAACATCGTAAACCAACGTTCGGCCAAATATGTATAAATATTTGGTGCAAACTTTCTAACATTATCCTTTTATTTTTAGCAATTTACTTTCAGTATTTTATTTCCACTGCAATTACTCACCAAAAAATTACTAATACAATCTTAATCGAGAAACATTTAAAATTAATCATGAATTTTGAATACCAAAATTCACCTTCCCTTCTTGTGCTTGAAGTCACTTGTCCAACAAGTGGCATCAAAGCCTAACTCCCGTTAAGGACTAATTATCTCATGAGTAAAGATGACTTCAAGTTATTCACCAAATAAATCCTTATTCTTTAATGGAGAAAGGTATAATTTATGGAAAGATAAAATGAAGTTTTCATAGAATGGATGGATCGTGGTATTTAGAATGATGTAAATGAATGTACATTTGTTCCTATACGCACAATTAATGGTGTTGTACAAAAAAAACTTTAAAAGGATTAGACCAAAGATGATAAAGAAAATGTGCAACACAATTTGAAAGCGGGAGCTGTCATCACTACCGTTCTCGGTTTTGACGAGTTTTTGCGAGTTTCTCACAACAAAACTACAAAAGAAATGTGGGACATCCTCCAAATCACCCATGAAGGTACTATTGAGATGAAAAGGGCAAAGTTGGGCACATTAACCCATTATTATGAACTCTTTAGAATAAAACCTGGAGAGAGCATTAATCAGATGCAAACTTACCCATATCATAAGTCATATGAAAACTCTAGGAAAAAAAATTATGTAAGTTTTGTGACCTTTGGGTTGGCTGCATTTTGGTAAAACAACATGTTGTTAGGAAGATGTTAAACCAGATGTTCTGCCATGACAGTCAGACATCATGTTCTGCATGATGTTCTAGGACATGTTATACCAGATAGTTAGGGCGTGACTATTTTGGTATCTTGAGTGTGATTTTTGAGTGTGTTCTGATTCACACGTATGCACTATCCAAGGAAGGATATTATGGGAACTTCTGTTTTGACAGATTGTGATGGTTTTCTGAAAAAGGATCGTTGAGCCTTTTTAGGAAACTTTGTATTTTGTTCCTATTTTTGTGCAGGAAATTATGCTTATGATTCCAAGCTGACTCTTGATGAATTGCGCCTCAAGAGCCCAAGCCCACAATGTATGAAGGTTATTTAAAGAAGACCTAAACTTAATGAAGATACAACTTTCACTTTTGAAAAATAGGGGGAGGTTTTGTAGTGTTAGGTTTTGAAAGTCTTTTGTGTGTAATTTTGTGTGTCATCCTTATATCTTTTGATACATTGTGGTAGACTGATTTTGTATTATTAATTGTCCACTCTAAATCTTGTAAGCAAGAGTGTATTGTTCTTGAAGAAGCTTTTAGGTAGAAGAGTGTTCTTCTTCTTTTTGGTTTCTCGAGGTATTGTCATTGGGATTGTGACTGATTAGGAAGTAAGGGGGATCTCATATCTAAAGGGGTTCTAGGTTGAAGTTGCACAAGGTAGTGATTAGGCAAGAAGTTATAAATGGGTGAGTTTAGCTTTGAACTAATGTTATCATTGTGAATTTCCTTCCTGGTTTGGATGCCCCCCAAATGTAGGTGATGTTGCACCGAACTGGGTTACCAATTAATTGTGTTATTTATATTTCTGCAATTTACTTTTCAGTCTGGTTTATTTGTTCTGTTAGACAGGCGATTTTGTAACATTTGTCTTGACATTATGTTTTGATGTGAGGGCATCAGTATCAACATGTGTTGCAGTGCCAAAATTTCAATTGGCATCAGAGATGGTACCCTAGTCAGTTCTCTGGGTGAGCTTCAGAGAGATATTTCTTTCTGGTACTACATGTGTGTTGAAAGGACAACAACTATTGGATATCTATCACCAAAGAATATGCTTGGTTTGTTCCTTTTTATCGAGGAGTGTGAGTGACTCATGTTGCTCTATCAGATTTGAATTCTATATCCAATGGAGTTGATTATAATGTGTTTAGTTTGATTAACACATGTGTAGCAACCAAAGATGCTTGGGATCCTCTCAAAATCTTTCATGAAGGTACATCTGGTCAGCAGGGTTCAGAAGTCTCTTCCCAAGAGTCGTGTCATGATTGTGACTGCTGTTGAAGAAGTAAATCAAGACACTTTCAGTATAGGTGGACCTCTCAGGTCACTATATTGTTGATCTGTTCTTGGGAATGACATTTGTTGGTTTGAAAGATAGGATTTTCCTACCCTTTAGAAGGTTGTGATCCAGCATTTGATGAGGAGGCATTTCAACCTATTTCTGAGGAAAGTGGATAGATGGGCATTGTCAAATGTCAAGAACATTCATCTTGGACATCTTCTAGAATATGTTGCTCAAGGATAAGCTGGACTTGGTAGAGGTATTCTGTGTCATAAACTTAAAGGTGTTTTATCTGGTTTCTAGCTTATTTAGAAGGAGGGTGTCTGATGCAACCCCCTGTATTGGAGAATCAATTCATGTTGAGCTGGTTTCCTCTTCAAGGTTTATGCATCAAGAGTATAGAAGGAACATAAAGAGGTGGTTGTTTTGACCTCCAATCTTGATTTCTTGATCAATTCTATGAGGTTGTGAACAAACGCCCTGATGTTATTCTATTTGAGAAGTGACTGGGAGCCTAAAAGGGATAGATGTTCTTAAATGTCTATAGAACTAAAATGTTAACTTATTGTTTTGGTTTCCATCAAAAGGGAAACTGAGCCAATGGTGCTCTCAAAATCATGGTGAACATTAAAATACTCATGTTGGAGGAAGGAACTTGCTCTGAAGGTGTCTCCTTCTAGGATTAAGCTGGTCATATCAGGCACTTCTATTTTAACTTGAAGGTTTGTCTCTAAGGTTCAACTCGTCCTATAGCTAACCAAGCAGTTGTTAGAGCTCTAGGAAGATGCAAATTGCCTTAGCTCTCATATCTTGTTATGTTGTAACTAAGCAAGATTGGTATTCTGAACGTGGGTGTTCCAGACTCATGACTAGAGTAAAGGTGGTTTTGGTGGACTCTAAGTATCTCCTTCCAAGGGATGTTGAGTAGTATGAAGTGATGATGAGGAAGTCGAGTCCAGAGGCAGTTGTTATTTGTGCTCATTCCAACGAACTACTGAAGATGTAGGCATCAAATGTTGTAACCTCTCATGTGGTTCATATGAGGCCAAGTGGAGGCCAGCTGATAGAAGATTAAAGACTGATAATGGTGACTTGCTCAGTCAACACCCTAGTATTTTGGTCAGCTCAGATGATGTTTGTTTGAAGGAACCTCTTCTTGTTTGCAGAAGTGTTTATGTTGGTACTGTGTTGTCAAACAGGTTTTCTTGACATCGTGCTTCTGTGTAGAAGCTATTTTTGGTTCTTGTTGTGTGTGAGAGCTCATTTCTCTCTGTGGAATTTTCCTTGAGTGTCTCTGGTCTGCCTTTGCAGGTTTGTTGCCTTACTCTTGTGTTTAATGCTAGTTCTCAAGAAGTTCATGCAAGTGTATGTGTCTAAGCTGCTATGATGATAACAGATCCGGAATATTGTCTAGATCCAAGGTTAAGGGTTCAAAGGACTAATGTTCAAGCAAATGTTGGAACATCATTGTAGCATATTAACTTTCCATAAAATGGAGCAGATTATACATGGGAGGTAATTTTGTGGAGTTTGTGTTCACCAAGAGCTTCAGAGATCTAATCCTGGTGTACGTTGGTGTAAAGCCATTGGCCAAGTCTGGTGGTGATGATGGCTGAAAGGAAGGCTCTGATGTGTGGTGCATGATGGCATACCTGATGTTGTAAAGAACCATGGTTTCTCTGGGTATTCTATTGTGAAGTTGTAATGTGAAGCATTGAAATTACTTTTACATTTCTATGTGATCTTTGATGGTACTGGGATGTAATATTCTGCATCATTCTAGTTGTTGATTCTTAAGAGGAAATGTATTTTTTTATGTGGTTTGTGTACATGATGTCAAACCAAATGTGCATGACATCTTGCCTGCCTGAAGTGCTTTAGAGAACTTTGGCTTCTCTTAAATGGGTTTGAGGTTTATTTTTCCCTGTGTGTGTGCCTCTGATATGTGAACTGAGATAGTTCATGATTGCATTGGTATGTCCTTGTGAACAATTTGTCTGTTGTCTGGGAGAATTTATTTTCTCTGCAGTAGGTTGTGGTGTTCAGGAGAAGCTGTGTACCTGTATGTTTTATTGCTGCAAGGTTGCAGTTTATACAAAGCTTACATGTTCTCATGTAGCTTGTGTTGATTTTTGATATCAGACCTGATGTCTTGACATTATGCTTTATTTGTTCAGCTTCACTTTGCTTATTTCTTCAGCTATGTAATCCAAAGGGAGTTGTTTATGTTCTCAATGTGTGGTGTTATTATGTGGATCTTGTTCTGTTTCTAGCATATGTGCCTCTGGTTGTTAAGGATGTTTCTTCTTGAGAAACAATCTTTTCTTTAAAGATCAGTAAGAATATTTTTTTTGGTCTAAGTATAGTGTTGAGGAAGTTGTTGCTCCAAATTGAGTTGGATGCTAAAAGATTCCAATATCAAACGCGATGTCATTACATTGTACGGTGACAAGCTAGTCAAAATCAGGATTTTCAAGAGACTCTCACTCTGCATAACTAGACAAGATCATTATCCTGTCAAGGGTGTTTAGGGAATTGGTATTAATTAAGATTTATAACATCTAAATTTAGAAGGCCTAAAACACGTTTTTTTGGAGCATGCATTTCTCAAGAAAAGCGGTTTTTCAATGACATGGAAAATGTCATTTCAAATGCTTCAGTCAAAGCTTGAAAAGCAAAAAAATAGAATGTCTCTGTTAACTAGGATACTTTCACTCCGTTCCATAATGTTATCCTTGACTATTCGGGCGTTATAAGTAAGGTTATTATTCTCTATTTCAAAAAATTATTACAGTTTCAGTCGTATACCCAGTTGTGTTTCAACATGAGCCAAAATTCCAAAACCACTGATGCTTTAAAGGCTAGTGTGTTGGATGCCAAGAATGATAAGAGTGTTGATTCTAAGAAGGTTAAGTCCAAAGTTGGGACATCTGATGGCTCATCCATTAGAGTATCTAGGACAAGGAAGGCTTTTGTGACAACGATGAGGCCCTGCAAGAAGAACCATGACTCTGATGAGGATGGTGATGAAGATTGGGTTAATTTCATTAACTCAGGAGGTTGGAGTGGATTGTCGGCTCCAGAGTTGTAGTTTTTTTTGTTTCTGATGTTTGTGTTGTAATAATTTCCTAACAACATTTGTTTCCATCTGGTGTTTTGTGTTTGCTTCCCTTAGTACTGTTTCTAGCCTTTGCTACTTTGTGTTTCCATTTTTGTTTGTGTACATTTACTCAAATTTGCCAATTTTTGGCTAAAAAGGGGAAGTAAATTGTTAGTCTAGTTGTTGTTTCTGATGTTGGATCAGATGACATGACATCATGTCATGTTTTAGTGTGATTTGAGGTTGCTTGATGTATGCAACCATTTAGGGGGAGTAGACATATCTGTTATGTTTTTGCTGCTACCACTGAGGTTATGTGTATGTGCAATGATGTGCAATCATATGTCCTGACATGTTGAGGTTGTGGAATAAACCATAGATGCTCTATGGTAATTTGTTACTCTGATAAGCTGAGTAATATGTGTGGCTTATGTTGTATGTGTTTCTAATATGTGTGGCTTCTGCTGTATGTGTTTCTAATGCATGAACTTGGATAGTTCATGCTTATCTGCCTTGTGCTTTGGGTTTTCCCCTTGAGAGGGATGTGTGAACTGAGGCAGTTGAGGTTTGGATATCTTGTGCTTTGGGTTTTCCCCTTCAGGGGGAGTATTGGTGACAGGGGGAGAAATGGACCTGTCTAGGTTACTGAGCTGTGACGTCAGACCACATGTCTTGACATATTTGGAGTTTGAAGGGGATGTAATTTCTAATGTTATGTAGCTGCACTTTATATCTGATATCTTTCTGATTGCAGGTTTTGTGGTATTATTCCTCTTCTCCAGAATTGTTGCGCAAAGATTGTTTTTGCCAAAATTTGTCAAAGGGGGAGATTGTAAGTTACGTGACTTTTGGGTTGGCTGTATTTTGGTAAGACAACATGCTATTAGCAAGATGTTAAACCAGATGTTATGCCATGACAGTCTGACATCATGTTCAGCATGATGTTATGACATGTTTCAGGACATGTTATACCAGATAGTTAGGGCATGGCTATTTTGGTATCTTAAGTGTGATTTTTTAGTGCATTTTGGTTCGCAGGTATGCGTTATCCAAGGAAGGATATTATGAGAACTTCTGTTTTGACAGATTGTGATGATTTTCTGAAAAAGTATCGTTGTGCCTTTTTAGGAAACTTTGTATTTTGTTCCTATTTTTGTGCAGGAAATTATGCTTATGATTCCAAGCTGACTCCTGATGAATTGCGCCTCAAGAGCCCAAGCCCACAAGTTCTGAAGGCTATTTAAATAAAACCTAAACTTAATGAAGATACGAATTTCACTTTTGAAAAATAAGGGGCACTACAACGAAAAACCCATTTAACAACGGTTGAGAATGACATATAATGATGCGGGCAAGGATGTTGTTATGTAGATTGTCGTTGTATTTATGATACTTACAACCACGGCCTTGTAGGCGTTGTAATAAACTAAAAAGAGCGCTAACTATCACAATGGATTTTACAATACACCGTTGTAATAAAAATAATTGTCCTTGGTTCGATTCCCAGCAGCGCAGTTTTGATATTTATTTTTTCCAGGGCAACGCGCCAGATATTATAACGGTTATGAAATATAACCGTCGTTAAAGTTTCTGCAAAATTAACAAATATGATCCTGCTTTTATAATTAATCCCATTTTTTAACTGTATTATTGTTCTCCATATCACAACACAGCAGAAAAATACAATTCACATTTTGTGATAAAGTTTTCATAATAATATTAATCGTATCATATTCATAATATCACATATACCACATTACAGTTTATCAGGTCAAACAACCTACATAAATAAAATATCACATATACCATATTACAGTTTACACACATTACATAACTTCACATAATTGTAACTTGATGTATTGGTATCTTGTCTTTTGGTGTCTTGTCTCTTGGCCTGGTGTCTGGACTCAAAATATTTATGATTTCAAATAATTGTACTTGTTAGTAAAAATACTTCTAAATTATAACATACAATTAATATACTCCCTCCGTCTCAAAATATAAGAGAAAAAATCAAAAACACACTTATTAAGAAAAGTAAAAACATAATAGTTTGACTAAGATTTTGTTGAAAAATATTGCTTTGAAAGATGTAAAAACAATTCTAACTGGTTGTTGGTTATAGAAAAGATGAGAGAGAAAGCAAATTAAATGCAACTTGCATTTAATTTTATCTTGAAAAAGATGAAAGTTAATTTTTTCTCTTATATTTTGGGACAAGAATAATGTACTTTTTTCTCTTATATTTTGGGATGGAGGGAGTATTATGAATAAATAATAAATTACGTACTTGTTAATTTTCCCATATGCCTTCTTCATGATCGAGTCGTATAGCATGCACGGCATCTCCATCAACTTCATCATATGAGGTAGGAACTTGTGTTGTGTAAGAAGGTGTAGACGAAATATCAAGATTTTCATCACTAAGAGGAATGTATTTTCCATGGAGAACGATTGACCATTTCCCCGATTTGTCTTATGGATTGGTAACATAGAAAACTTGTTTTGCTTGAGAAGCCATGATAAATGGTTCTGTATTAAAAGATGCCTTGCCAAGGTCGACCCAGGTGAATCCTAAGTCATCAATGTCTACACCATTACTATTATTGGGAACCCACTTGCATTTAAATAAAGCCACTTTGAAAATAACATAATCAATCTCCCAAATCTCATCAATGACACCATAAAACGCGGTAGTTGCCAATACCGGATTCATATCTTTCGAACTAGAGAAATACATTGATTCAGCTTCAACCATAACCCCACTATTTTGCATTGTACTATGATCATCTTTTGATTTTGTATAAAAGGTATAATGACCAATGTCGTATGCACTCCAGGTAATGACACAAAATTTTGGCTCGTACGACAACCATTTAAGTATCTCGGATGCACTACGATCATTAGATACACTTTTATTAAACCAATCCATGAATCTATTGTTATGCTCTATCAACAACAACTTGTCACTCATTCGGGGATATTTTTTCTTCAAAAGTCTTTTGTGAGTATCTATGAAAGGTTGAACCTCATCTATATTATTCAATATATAGAAATGTGATTGAATAACTACATCCCGAGCCATTAACCTAACATTTAGACCTTGAATACCTCTTCCGTCTGTGACATGCTGGAGGCAAATAAGTTCTTTTTCCTTTTTCTATTGGAGCCAACTGTTTTCGTATACCCATCTTCTCCATATCAAGACGGGAAGTCTTACTATCTTTAGTCTTGTCCGAAATGTTTAGAAGTGTGCCAATCAAACTATCACACACATTTTTCTCCACGTGCATCACATCAAGACAATGTCTAACATCAAGACTTGACCAATATGGAAGATCAAAGAAGATGGACCTCTTTTTCCATATATTTTTCGCAACTGCCCCTTTTTCTTTTCCTCTCTTCCCACCTTTTTCTTTTTCTCTCTTCCCAAAGACAACGTTAGTGTGTTCCTGCTGTTGATAAACTTCATCCCCGGTTAAAGGTTTAGGAGCCTCACCAAACTCTTGCTCTCCATTAAAAGCCTTTCGCAATCTACGATAAGGATGACCCGGTTTTAGAAATTTTCGATGCCCAGGGTAAACGGTCTTTTTTCCAAACTCAAGTTGGTGATAACATGTATCATCTTCACATATAGGACACGCTTTATGTCCTTTGACACTGTATCCAGCCAAGTTACCGTAAGTCGGAAAGTCGTTAATTGTGCAAAATAACATTGCACGCATATTAAACTTTTCCCCAGAATATGCATCATCAACTTCAACGCCTTCATCCCACAAGAGTCATAAATCATCAATTAATGGACTTAGATAAACATCTATGTCGTTATCAGGTTGTCGTGGTCCAGAAATCATCATACTTAACAATATATACTTGCGCTTCATGCACAACCAAGGAGATAGGTTGTAAATAGTGAGAAGAACAGGCCACGAAGTATGATTAGTGCTCAGATTACCAAAGGGGTTCATTCCATCGGTGGCAAGCCCAAGCCTAAGGTTTCTTGGCTCGACTCCAAAATCCGGAAACAACAAATTAATTTTCTTCCATTGCAACGAATCAGCTACATGGCGAATGTTTCCATCACGAATCTTTTCATCTGCATGCCATCTAAGATTCTTTGCGTCTTTCGAATTAGCAAAAAGTATCTTTAATCGTGAAACTATTGGCAAGTACCATAACACTTTAGTAGGAGGATGCTTCCTACTAACATTGTCATGGTGATCATTGTCATCACCATTGTTAGCCTTCAGTTTGTAACGCAACACACCATATTTCGGACATTGAAACAAGTCTTCATACTCTTTCCGGTATAATATGCAATCATTAGGGAAAGCATGTATCTTGATATACTCCAGACCTATTGGACACAATATCTTCTTGGCCTCATAGCAACGATCCGACAATTTGTTATCTTCTGGTAACATTTGTTGTAGCAATTCAAGTAATTCTGTGAAACTTTTATCCGACCATCCATTTTTTATCTTCAGATTAAACAACTTTAACACCGCCGACAATCGTGTGAACTCTGTGCATCCCTTATATAAAGGGGTGTCTTTATCACTACATAAATTATCATAAATATGAGCATTCATAAAAGAAGATTCCCCAATATCACAGAACATATCCTCTAGTTGATCTTCCATATATTCATCTTCCTCCACTCTTTGACTTTGTGACGCCCGACTTTCCTTATTATCCACCTCACCATGCCACGTCCATATTATATAATTTTGACATATACCATCACAACAAAGGTGATTGTGTATTTCTTTATGTGTACTCTTTTTGATATTCGCGCAAACAACACAAGGACAATAAAAGATACCATTATTGCCCGGAAGATGTTTATCAGCGTATTCAAGGAATTCACGAACTCCGTTCTCATAAACCGGACCTAATCTATTGGCTTTCATCCAACTACGATCCATTACAACTTCTGAAATTTATACATGTATAATAATGTGAATGACACACCAAAATCTAATCCAAAAGCTCAAGCATATGCATATACAATATGAACAAAGAAAAAATCAATGAAGATGTACTCTCATACTAAACGTAAAGCATATGAAACATCTCATTCTGACTTAAGCATATACAATATGAACAAAGAAAAAAGTAATAAAGATATTGAAGAATACCGTACTCCGAAGCTATAATCAAATGAACTTAAGGAATGAAGATGTTGAAGAGTACCGTACGTCGAAGCTGAAGAATCAAATGAACGAAGACGGTTAATATTTGAGCATAAACCAAGAAAAAAGGAATGAAGATGTTGAAGAGTACCTTACTTCGAAGCTGAAGAAGCAAATGAACGAAGACGGTCAATATTTGAGCATAAACCAAGAAAAAAGGAATGAAGATGTTGAAGAGTACCTTACTTTGAATCTGAAGAAGCAAATGAATGAAGACGGTTAATATTTGAGCTCCAAATGAATGGATACAAAGAGGGTAAAGGTTAGGGCATCTCTGGCTCACTTGTTCGATTAGGGCATCTTATGAAAGAAATACATAATAAGTTTTGTTTTAATTTATCAGTAAAGCTTTTAATCTCGGTTGGAGAAACAAACCGTAGTGGAATCTTAAGTGGCACACGCTAAATGTATCCTAAAAAGTGGAAAAAATGTGTTGCAGGGAATCGAAGCTTGTTATATTTCATTTATTACTACGGTTGTTCATCTTAACCGTTGTAAAATCGTTTACAATTTATTTATTAAATAATGGACTTAAGAGACACACGCTAAATGTACTCTAAAAAATGGGAAAAAATGTAGTTGCAGGGAATCAAAGCTTGTTACATTTTATTTATTACTACGGTGGTTTAAGTCAACCGTCATTAAATGACTCAGCTTTTGCCTGGGCGCGAAAATTTTAACCTATTACAACGGCGTAAAAGAATGCGTTGTAAGCCTGGCATTGTTGTTTTAACGTTTTGTAGTAGTGGGGAGGTTTTGTAGTGTTAGGTTTTGAAATTCTTTTGTGTGTAATTTTGTGTGTCACCCTTGTATCTTTTGATACATTGTGGTAGACTGATTTTTTATTGTTAATTATCCCCTCTAAATATTGTAAGCAAGAGTGTATTGTTCTTGGTTGAAGCTTTTAAGTAAAACTAAGTATTATAGTTGGAAGAGTGTTCTTCTTCTTTTTGGTTTCTTGAGGTATTGTCACTGGGATTGTGACTGATTATGAAGTGAGAGGGGGATCTCATATCTAGAGGAGTTCTAGGTAGAAGTTGCACAAGGTAGTGATTAGGCAAGAAGTTATAAACGGGTGGTTTTAGCTTTGAACTAAGGCTATCATAGTGAATTTTCTTCCTGGCTTGGATGCCCCCAGATGTAGGTGATGTTGCACCGAACTGGGTTAGCAATTGACTGTGTTATTTATATTTCTACAATTTATTTTTCACTATGGTTTATTTATTATGTCAGACAGACGATGTTGTAACATCTGTCTTGACATTATGTTCTGATGTGAGGACATCAGTATCAACATGTGTTGTAGTGCCAGAATTTCATTTTCAAATGAAGAATTGGTTATAAAGATTCTTAGATGCCTAAACCATTGGCAACTTAAAGTCACTACCATTTGTGAATCTATGAATTTAGCAACCATGGACACACACAATGTCTTTGGTAAACTGCAAGAACATGTGATGGAGCTAAAAATACTTGCTGATAATGAATAATATAACAAAAGGAATAGGAAAAGTATTGCACTCAAAGCTACTAACATTGAAGATATGGAATCAGAAGATGAAGATTGTCAAATTAAGATCAATAAATTCATGAAGCTCATGTTTCGAAAATTCAAGGAGTTCCTCATGCATAAAAAACAAACTTTAAGACTCCATAATAAAAGTAAAGAAAGTTCATCATCCGTTCCTACATGTCGTGCGGAGAGAAATGGCATATAAGACCAAGTTGCTCTCAAAACCCGGGAAGAAATCAAAATCAAAGAAAGTTCAAGAAATCCAAAAAGAAAGCATAAATATCTTGGGATAATGATGATATTGAATCTTCAAATAATAAAAAAGAAACCCTATGTTTCACGGAAAATCATCTAGATATGAGGTAACCTTTCTCTTTTCCTATCAAGATTTATTTTGCATTTGTAAAAAGCTAACAAAATTAGAACAAATCATATTTACCTCTAAAGACACTATCTCTTCCCTTGAATTGATAAATAAAAATCTGTTGGAAGAAATAGAAAGTATTAGAGAGAGAGAGAGAGAGAGAGAGAGAGAGAATATGATCTAATTTAAAACTCATCCTCATTTCATAAGACTTTAGACGAATCTATCAAGTGTGATCAATGTGACATTTTGAAAAATAAAGTTAATGATCTTCAAAACACTCTTGATAAATTCAGTAAAGGGAAAAACAACATGAATATTTTGTTATGTAACCAAAGGACGTATTACAATAGGGTTGGTTTTGGTTATGACCCAAGAACAATAGTAAAAGCTTCATAAATATTTGCAATTCCAAACAAACATTTAAATGTCAAACCCTAAAATGAAATTAATGTAATAAAGATGGACATGTAGCCATGTTATGTTTTATAAGAAAGAGTCATGAGAGAAAAGAAGGACATCTTCCTTCATACTTTTATAAAGAGCATTGTAAAATTAAGAATAGAAAGTTGTCTACTACTAACATCAAAGGACCCAAAAAGATATGGGTACCAAAGGTATAAAAGTCAAGTTGCTCCTCAAATGACACAACTGAAGAAAAAATATGTTTTGTTGTTCCACTTCTACCAGGGAAGAAATTTATTTGCCTAATAACAACAAGACAAAATCATTGAATCTTATAGTTTTGGTAAGATCCATAGTCTTACTATTTATCTGTTCTAATTTATTATAGATTTATTGCACAAGTTACATAATAATAAGTAAGTTGTGTTACAAAGGTAATAAAATATGTTTAATTCTTCTATGTGCATGGTCTATGAAAACCTTAATGTGAAATCCTTTTTAAAACCTCTTTTCGAAAGTACCATGACAATGGAAGAACTTATACATATTACCTTTGGTGAACTAACCCCTAGAAGTTGAAGTTGAGGTTATTACTTTTGCAGGTATCCCATAGACAACACCATGGGAAGATGACAATCAAGGGAAAGAAAATTTTCCAAAACAAGTCCAAATGAAGAGACTTAAGTTGAAGAAGTCAACATAAGAGAATCAATGTAAATAATGGAGGAAAATTAAGGACTATCTCATTCATATTGTTAATGGAGATATTTCTAAGGGAAATACATCTCAACACTCCCTAAGTAAGGACGTTTATGATATGATACACATCAAAAGATAGGAGAGTTTCCTGAAATAATCAATCCTTGATTAATTTCCTCATAAAAGAATGTCTAAGTCCTATGTGTCTAGACTTTCTATTGTACACTTTGTTGAATGCTCAATCTAAATTGGCTTGGCTATCGCAATGTATTAACACCTTTGAAACATTGTTTTTTGCCAATGAAACTCCTAACAGAAGGTCCCTCAACCATTCTGCTTCTGAACTAGCGAAAGCAAGATCCACAAACTTTAACTCCATGGTTAAAAGAGTAATGCATATTTGTTTCTTCCTCTTCCAAGAAATCTCTCCTCCAGCTAGTGTAAATATCCACCCAGTTGGGGATTTATGATCTCCAACATTGGATATCCAACTCGCATCGGTATATTCCTCTAGTATGGCAGGAAACCTACAATAGTGAAGTCCAAGATTTTGGTTCTTAGTAGATAACCAAAAATCCTTGTGATTGCCTTCCAATGTTCATTATTTCCATTACTCGTAAATCTTCCCATTTTACTAACTGCAAATGATATATCGGGTCTGGTGCATTAAACTAAATACATTAGATAACTTATTGCACTTGCATATTCCAATTGAGCCACAACTCTCCCATTTTTATTTTTAAGTTTGACTACATGATCAAATGGACCGGTTAATTCCTTAAAATTTATGTATTTTAACTTATAAAGTATTTTTTCAATATAATGTGGTTGACTAAGTTCATAAACCCCATTGTTTCATTTTACTTTGATCCCTAAAATTGTGTCAACTAGTCCAAGATCTTTCATATTGAAGTGAAAGTTAGAAACCTCTTTGTCTCTAAAATTCCATTCATATTGTTGCCAATTATCAACATGCCATCAACATAGAGACAGAGGAGTATTACAATACTTTTTTGTACCTTTGTGTACAAACAATTTTCACAAGAATTGGGAGTAAATCCATTTGAAAGTATGACAGAGTAAAAATTTGTATGTCATTGTTTTGGTGTTTGTTTTAATACATATAAGGATTTGACAAGCTTACAAACCTTTTATTCATTTCCAGGAAGTATGTAGCCTTCTAATTGTTCCATGTAGATTTCCTCAAAGAGATTTTCATTTAGGAATGTTGTTTTGATATCCATTTGATGAACTATAAGGTCATTCAAAGAGGCTAAGGCAAACAATACTTTAATTGTTGTCATCCTTGTTATTGGTGCATATGTGTAAAAAAAATTGACACCTTTTTTTTGTCTAAATCCCTATACTACTAATCTAGCCTTATAAGTTTTTAGTGTATCGTCACTATGATACTTCCCTTTAAACACCCAATTGCATCCAATAGGCCTTGATCCCTTTGGTAAATCGACAAATTCCCAAGTGTGATTTGGCGTAATTGAATCCATTTCATCTCGGATAACATCTTTCCAAAAGGAAGAGTCCCTTGAAGCTACTGCTTCCTTATAAGTTTCAAGATCATCCTCCACTTGAATAATATTAGGAATGCTCTGAACATAATTCTCACAATTTTCTTCAACTAGATAAAAGGAAATAAGTCGATAATTGATTTCGTTTGGTCCTAGATCCTTTGCTTTTCGGGCTCTTTTCCTTATTCTAGGCTCGGGTTGTTTTTCAATAATCCAAAAAGTACTTTCGAGTTGTATCTCGACAATCTGAGGAGTTTTTCTTGCCAAGATTCTTTGTTTGCGGAAAACACATATTCCTTATCCATAGTAATAAGGTTTTCAAAGAATTCTACCTTTTGGGATTCGACAATTACATTAAACTCTAGGTTTAAAAGTCTATTTGATTTATTATTTGATGCATATCCTACAAAAGCACATTTGATCCCTCGGGGACCCAATTTAGTTCTTTTAGGATCCATGTTTTTATAGTAGACTACACACCCTCTCACTCTAAGATAACCTATATTTGGTGTTCTTCCTTTCCATACCTCATATGGAGAAATATCAGTTTTCTTCAAAAGAATTTTGTTAATTATATGGAAAATGGATAGTAAAGTCTCACCCCACAAATTAAATGGTAATTCAGAATGCATTGATATGTTCCATATTTTCTGTCAGCTATACCATTCTATTATGGTGTACGAGGTGTGGAACATTAATGTATAATGCCATGTTCTTCAAAAAATGCATCAAATTCAATAGAAAAGTATTCACCTCTCTTATCACTACTAAGGACTTTGATACTTTTACTTAATTGATTTTATACGTTTGCTTTATAAATTTTAAAAGCATTAAAAGCATCATCTTTATGCTTTAAATGGTAATGAAATATCTATTTCCACCACAGTTTAATATGTCATTAAAGTCACACAAATATGAATGCACTAGATCGAGTAGATTTGTCTTTCTTTCAACACTTTTGAAAGGTTTCTTAATCAGCTTTGATTTAACACATATTTCACATTTTTCAAAATCATTTATATTACATGAGATCAAACTAGATTTAATTAATTTGTTCATAGTACTAATACCAGAATATGCCAATCTAGAATACCATAAAGAAATAGACTCAAGCATGTAAGCGGAATTATAAATTTTATTAATAATATTGTCGGTAGTACAAGGTTTGATCATTCGCTCAGCGAAATATCCTTTTCCTACAAATACACCATTACAGGACAAAATTATTTTTCTCGATTCATATACATATTTAATGCCCAGATTTCCCAATAAATCCCCACTAACAAGGTTCCTATTCATATCAGGAACATGAGGCACATTGACAAGAGTTATCTTATTTTCGGAAGTGAAGTTGAGTTCGACGGATCCTTTTTCAAAAACTTTAGATCGTCCTTCATTTCCCATTTGTACTTCCTGTACATCATTCACTTCATAATAGGTTTTAAATACTGTTTTGTCATAAGAGACATCCACGGTACCACATGTATCGTACCACCACCCTTCAATTTTGCCTTTGATTGCCATAATTTCGCTCACTGTAATGATTATGTTGTTATTAACATGCATTACATTGATCTTATTTTTGGACTTGTTGTGCCTAAAATCTCGAGCATAATGTATGGTTTTTCCGCACATATAACAACCGCTTTTAAGACCTTTAGCACCGCCAGAATTTTTGAACTTGTTATGTTCTTTCTTAGGTCCAAGATGGTTCTTCATGCCATCATGTTTCCTTTTTCTTAGTGGTAACAATATTTGCTTTGGAAAATCTAGCGGACTCTGATTTATCCCTGTCCATCGATTCCTCCTTGATTCAAAGGTGTTTTTGGATTATCTCCATAGTGAAATCCTAGAACTGTGCATCAATTTCTTTCTGTAGTCTTTCCACGAAGGTGACAACTTTGCTATAATTGCACTAACTTAAAAGGTTTCGGGAATGTCTATTTTCATAACATTTATTTTATTCACAAGAACATGTAACTCGTGTACTTGTGGAATAATGGGTTCGAAGTCCGACATTTTAAAATCAAAATATTTAGAAATTAAAATATTTTTCGTACCTTCCTCCTCAGCCTTGAATTTGAATTTGAGTGTCTTTCAGATTTCTGTTTCGGACTAGGTATCCGTGTAGAGGTCTTAGAGACAATCAGATAGTGTATCCAGGATATGTCCACGTCGTAAAAATATGTCCTCCTTATGTTTCTTGAGTTCATTCTTCATCTCATTAGAGTCATCCTCGGTTGGTTCGGGAATTGGTGTTAAGTCAGGATCTAAGACATAGTGAACCTTGAGGGCAGTCAAGAGAAATGTCATTTTATCTTGCCATCGAGTAAAGTTGGTTCCATCAAAGCAATCAAACTTGACAAGGTCCTGGTTCATGACCTTGATGCTTGAAATTGAAGTCTCAGTAGCCATTATTGGAATACTTTTAAGACTGTTTGATAAACTGTTTAGATCGAATGCATTCAGGCTTGAATCGTGAATAAAATCTCTTTCCTTAAATGTATTTCAAGCACTCTCAAATGTCTTAGAGTTGGAATGCAGGAATACCCAGGATTATTCAGCCTATAATTGAGTTTACACAAGAATGATGAAAACTCGAATGTAGGAAAGAGTATCTGAAATTTTGGTAAAGAGGATGTACGTTTTTGTTGTGTGATTTCTAAATTCGGATTGACTAATTTATAGGCCAACTTAGTGTTGTTTCACAAGGTTGCGACCCCTGATGAAACAACACACTTTTAACAAGAATTGTATTGTTTCGCCTATAGCAACACTTTTCAAGAGTTGTCTATTTTCATTTCGTAACCCTTCACGAAGTGTTGTCTTTTCCGAATTCAAAACGAGAGCAACGAGCCGCCACATGCTGGCCGTCGGCAAGTGCTCAAGTGTCGTCAAAAAGCCGCCTCTACACCTACGTCCTCGGATCCGGTCTTAGAGCCAGTGTCCATCGGCAAGAGAATGTTTGGATGAGACAAGTGGCATAATGTTTGGGACCACCACATTTGTCCATGTGACACTTTATCCTCTTTAGCTCCTTTGTTGAGTTAATGATTTTAACATTTTATAAAAACATTCAATGTGAGTATCACATTCTATGTGAAACTATTTTCTGTGCATTTATTGTCATTTACTCATTTGTACATTTATTGTCATTTTAGAATACACGTATGAATATTTGTTATCTCATAAATTACAACAAAGTTAAATATATTTAAATTATTTAATATGAATATTCTTATTATATTTTGAATTTATTTTAAAAATATTTAACGTAGATGATTGATCTATTGAATATTAACAAATATATTTTAATAAATATAATTTTTATTTCTCATAAAATATAAAAATTAATCAAACTAATTCCATATAATTAATTTTTTAATTAATAAAAAAAAATATTATTTAACATAATAATCAAATAGAATAAATATTTTTATTATTATTTATAAACAAAGTGATAATAACTACTAACATATTTTTCATATAATTGTGAACGATGGATTCAAAACCTAATCGCAATACAGTTTTTTATTCGATAAACTAGAATTTGTTGAATTAGGGGTTATATATATATATGAAAATGCTAATACACACCTAAATTTAGTGGATCCTACACAAAAATACACTACATGTATTTTCTTTCTATTTTTTTCTTCATCTTTTTAATGTGGGTCCCACTCAAAAATGATGAACCCCGCACAAAAATACACTAAGGTGAATGTTGCTAATGCACACCTACATGGGTGTGCATTAGCATGACTCGTATATATATATATATATATATATATATATATATATATATATATATATATATATATATATATATATATATTCTGGACTGAACCAATGGCTAGACATGGCCCAATCCGCTTCTGCTCCAGAGCGGTCCAAATTGCCTAAGTCCAATCCACGAAGGGGAGAAAGTTACCTTTCTGCCCTCCAACCGGGCAAGGAACACATCGCTCCTCCCCGGAGTTACTGCCCGTCACACACGGCTTCACTGCTCCCAAAATAGTTAAGGGCGGGTGCCCGAAACCACGCTTATGCCCGACATAACGGCTAGTTTCCGACACCCCTGCCCGACATAACGGCTAGTTGTGACAGTTACCTATTCTTCGGGAAAACGGTTATTTCGCCTTGAAAATAGGACCGTTGGCCACGCGCTGGGGGCTCTATATAAACCCTCTCGCTTGAGAGGGTCAGGCATCCAATATTCACCCTAAGAACTCATACTTTGTACTTGCCCCTTTTCTCTGACCCTTTCTTACTTGAGCGTCGGAGTACCTTGCAAGTACACTCCCTCCTCTCCATACGACCAGCATCCCTAACGCACTTGGTGGCCCACTTCTACAGGATCTGATCCCCGACCCTCGACGTGCAGGTAATCGGCGACAACAACTGCTGGATGACCCCAATCTACAATTATCTCTCCAAAGACGAACTTCCGTCCGACCCAAAGGAGGCCAGCATAGTCAAGCGAAGAGCCTGCTCTTATGTCTTGGTCGAAGATAAACTCTACAGGCGGGGATTCTCCATTCCGCTGCTCAAATGCGTCGAGGAGGAAATGGTCGCACACATCCTGCACGAAATCCACGAGGGAATCAATGCCCAACATCTCGGCAGAAGGTCCCTTGCTCGAAAGGCCCTCCGAGCAGGATATTACTGGCCGACCATGCAACACGACGCGAAAGAACACGTGAAGAAATGCGATAAATGCCAACGGCACGGGGACATGCACCTGGCTCCGCCTAACGAGCTCAAGGCTATGTCCTCCCCGTGGCCATTCGCCTGGTGGGGCCTAGACATCCTAGGACCCTTCGTGGTGGGATCAAGTCAAAACAAATACCTAATAGTGGGCGTAGACTATTTCACAAAATGGATAGAAGCAGAAGCTCTAGCCAAAATAACTGCCCTCAACATCCTGCGTTTCTACAAACGAAACATCCTTGCACGCTTCGGTATCCCCCAAGCGATAATAACGGACAATGGGACACAATTCACGGACAGGAAGTTCCAAGACTTCGTCGCCCAACTAGGCACGAAGCAGCACTTCGCATCCGTAGAGCACCCTCAAACAAACGGGCAGGCTGAAGCAGCCAACCGAGTCATCCTTCGAGGCCTCAAGCGAAGGCTGGACGAAACAAAGAAGGCATGGGTCGAGGAACTGCACAGCGTACTATGGGCATACCGCACAACTCCACACTCAACGACCGGGGAAACACCTTTTAGCCTAGCATACGGGACTGAGGCTGTAATTCCCGTTGAAGTTTACGTGCCCTCTAGGTGGACAGAGTCGCCCTTAGACGAGGAGATGAACGACGAGTCATTGAGAGAAGAACTCGACCTCGTCGAGGAAATCCGAACCGGGGCAGCCCTCCGCGAAGCCTCACTAAAACAAAAAATTACCATCAGGCACAACGCCAAGGTGATACGACGAGAGTTCGACGTGGGAAGCCTTTTTCTAAGAAGAAACCACAAAGACTCTCGCGAAGGCAAACTAGCAGCCAACTGGGACGGACCCTACTGCGTCCGAGCAAAAACGGAAAATGGGGCCTACTACCTAGAACATCTCACTGGGGAAGAACTTGCTTGACCATGGAACGCCGAAAAGCTAAAATAATACTATAGCTAAGGCCCGGATTCTCAGTTCGACCGTCACAACGACAGACATCTACTACTGACCACTAAGAACGCCTAGGTACAAGCGTCGCATACGAATAAAGCAGAACCCCGCTCAGTAACGAGCCGGGTAACCGCTCGACAGCGGTCCTCGATCAAGCACCACCGTCGTCAAAGTACCATGACAGGCAGAACCCCAGCTCGCGATGGGACGTTCATGCCGCGAACTCAGGCCTCAAACGCGACCTGAGCTCCGCACCCCGCCAGGATATTCCCCGGCCGTTCGACCAGTTCCCCTCACTGCCGAACACATCTACATCGAGCAATCCCCCTAAATTATTCGCACAAGTCGAATACTCCCAATCACGGACAGACACACATTCACAACGAGCATGAGTACAACACTTAGCAAAAAATAAAAGCAAGTAAAGTCATGCGGATAACAGAATCAAACATGTAGTAATTTAACATAATATGTGGCCGCAAGGGCCAAGATTATACTGAGTTACATAAAATAGGGGCCACGTCCCCCAAAAATAATAAATTACAACAGTCACTTGGCACGCAGGCCGGACAAGTTACAACATCAAAAGCATAAACTCCTCACTCGTCCATGTGCTCGGCTGGCTCAGACTGAGGTCCCTGGTCCTCTACGGGCTAATCCTCGGGGTTCCCTTCAAGGAGAGCGTCGGGCATGACAATTCGGCCATCCTCAACATGCGCCAGATAGTGAGTACCCTCGACAGAAAAGTCAAGCTCAGGGTTCACCACCCGCAGTTGAGCCACGACGTTCCTGAAAGACTCCTCTGCGACGGCAATACCATCATCCTCGGCCGTTAGCAAACGGGCAACCAGCTCGGATCTCGTCTTCAATTCCTTCACATCTTCCGGCTCATCGTCACCCGGGGCATTGGCCGCCCTCAGCCGCTGGACCAGCTCCTCAACAACTTTCTTCTCCGCCGCCAGCGTGGAGTTCTCCTTCTTCAACCGAGCTACCTCCTCCTCAGCCTTCTTCCGAGCATCATCGGCACCCTTGACGTCTTCCTTGAGGGACGCCATGGTAGCACGAGCAGCATTAAGTTCGGCCTTAGTTGCAGAGTCCCTTTCAGCATAAACGACTGCCATCTCCACCATCCTAACCAAAGCTGAAGCGTCCTGAGCCACCAACGCCCTCTTGCTCGGGCGGTTCATGCTTTCCAAGCGAAGAGACTCCGCCCGAGGCACGGTCAAAGAGTTCCCCTCGAAGAATTTCCTGTCATAGATGCAAGGAGGAAGCTCGAACTTCCCCTTCTCCGATGCCCGAGTAAGGTCCACAGCGTCATTAAACTTTGGCCGCTTGGATCGACCGATCAAAGGAAGAGGAGACCCCCGGGAAGCAGGAGTAGGAGAATAAGTGGTCCCCGCAGCAGACTGCACCGGAAGAGGAGCACGAGCACCAGGAAACCGAGACTTCGAAGGAGCCGCTCCGGCCTTGTTCCTCGCGAGAGCATTCCTCACAACCCGGTCATGAGCCTAGGCATCTCACCTGCACAAATAAAATACGAGCACGTTAGATACGAGGAAAAGAAATAATGCAAACAAATCTAAATAACTAAGACTACCAAGTAGCTTCTCGGCATCCTCGGGAGTCTTGCACTCCAGCAGTGCCTTAATGTTGATAAATCGACGCTCAACCCTCTGACTCCCGTCCTCCTCGAAGACCGGATTACCTTTGCTCGTCCAGCACTCAGCAAGCTGGAAGGAGTTAACCCACTTCACCAGCACCTCGTACGCCACGGCGTCCTGCCCGCATAGCTTGCTCGGTTGGAGAACATAGTCACTGGGCTTCTTGGCAAAATGATCGGGCGCCCAATGGATGGGGAACTTATAGATCCTCTGCCCAATAAAATTTCCATCCTCGTCGCGCAGGTCATTCCCATCCTCGTCAACTTCGATCTCCCAGACGTATGTACTATCCTGGGAAGCTTCGGACAAGGGCTCGATGACATAATACCGCTCTTTGAACGTCCGTATCGACTCCGAGAATGGCTTAAACAACTTGTGGGGCTGCTTCAAAGACACTCAACCGTACTTCCTCCTCGATAGCTGCCTTTGAAGATGGAAGATAGTGAAGAACAGAGGGAGAGTAGCCCCTATGGAGAGATGCTCGCATACCAGCTCGAACGCCCGGATGAAGGCCAACGAGTTAGGATGCAGTTGCGTGGGGGCCAATTTCAAATGCACGAACACTGACTGCTGAAAATCAGTGAGCGGCAACCTCAGACCCAACTCCTTAAAGGCATATTCATACATCGTGAAACGGTCCCTGAAGCTCGTGCAGACCCGGTCATCCACGGAAGGAAGGTACACCTTCCACTCTCTCTCCGGTCCGACCTCCGTAAAAGCGTCCCCCGAATACCTCGCAAAAGAAGACACATGCTCAGCAGGTTCGGCCACCTCCCACTCCTCGGCGGAGTCCACGGCGACGTCCTTGTCCATGTCGTCCATCTCCTCTTCCTCCCCAACATCACTGGGGGAACTCGAAGCCGTCGAACTCGTGGCCTTTGAGCTACTATTATCCTCGGAGCCTGTTTCTTCCTCGGACGTATCTATGATAACCTCTCTATCTGGCCTCGTCGCCATAACAATCACCTGAAAAGAAGAGAAGAAAGTGAATTCGACAACAAATCAAATCCATCCTTCCACCGCTAAGTCAAGTGAAAGGGCGCGCAAAGGGCTAAGGACAACGTCCCCGGCCTAAGCCCTAACATCAAAAGGAAAACTGAAACCTCCCCGCGAGGAGACGCTCGAAACAAGTCATCCCCAAGCTAGGAGCTTCCTCGCACTCGTACCCAGTTTCCGTTGAAGCTTCGCCGGAAATCGCAAAGCTCCACCGGAATCTGGGAATGTTCTACCGGAAAACTCATCACTCACGCAGAAGATGAACGGACGCGGCGGTCACACATGCATAGCTGTCACGGCGACGCCGTGAACCGCCCTCCTCGCTAGAACATACTAACACGTCCGGCGACATGTCAGAAGTGGAAAAATGGCACAACCACCGTCCACCACCAACAATCACCGAAAATCCACCTATTTCTTCCTCTAAACCTAGCCCTAACCACATGCAATCTACCATTGACAACCAAAAGGAGTAGAACAAGCACAGGATCAGAAAACTTACTTGATTTAAGAAGATGAAAGTGGGTGCTCGAAGCTTGGAGCTGTGGTCGGAGTAAGCAGACGGTGGCAACGGGCAGGAATGCTGAAGGAAACGAAGAGAAATCAGAGCAAAAAGTTCCAAATGGAACGAATTTCCCCTTTTTATACAAAGGGGCACGTGCGAACACGTGCTCGTAGGCCATGATGGCTATCAACTAGCCATCATTACCTAGTAACTGCTACACGGAGCTCTAGGCACACGTGGCACACGTGGCGACCCAACGTTTCCAATTCTGTCTGACCATTAGTCTCCCCGGGCACCGGGCAACAAGGTCACGACCACGAATTTCACGGACACCGGGGGCCACGAGCACATCGAGACAATCCTCCTCATCTCCAAACGACGACTCAATGCTAACTCCCCGGAGCAACGAGCTGTCCTTAAGTCATCACTCTCATGCTCGGGAGCAACAACTTTGGGGGCTCCTGTTATGGACTGGACCAATGGCTAGACATGGCCCAATCCGCTTCTGCTCCAGAGCGGCTCAAATTGCCTAAGTCAAATCCACGAAGGGGAGAAAGTTACCTTTCTGCCCTCCAACCGGGCAAGGAACACATCGCTCCTCCCCGGAGTTACTGTCCGTCACGCACGACTTCACTGCTCCCCGAACAGTTAAGGGTAGGTGCCCGAAACCACGCTTATGCCCGACATAACGGCTAGTTTCGGGCACCCCTGCCCGACATAACGGCTAATTGGGGCAGTTACCTATTCTTCGGGTAAACAGTTATTTCGCCCCGAAAATAGGACCGTCGGCCACGTGCTGGGGGCTCTATATAAACCCTCTCGCTTGAGAGGGTCAGGTATCCAATATTCACCCTAAGAACTCATACTTTGTACTTGTCCCTTTTCTCTGACCCTTTCTTACTTGAGCGTCGGAGTACCTTGCAGGTACACCCCCCTCCTCTCCATACGACCAGCATCCCTAACGCACTTGGTGACCCACTTTTACAGGATCTGATCTCGCCTTCACGATCAATATATATATATATATATAATAGTGCATTAAAAAAGAGAATGTGGATATATACCTATCTGTCATGGCTTTATGAAACAAAGTTGATTAGATGTGTACCCCAACTTTACCCTCTCAGAATATTAAAATTTAAAAATATGCTAATTAAGGACGTGACTCATTTACATGGATACACATCTCCAAAAATTTAGATCTTATCTTTATCCTTGTTGTCTCATACAAAGCTATGCATTTTCCACCATATATTAATATAACATTTATCTGATTACGACAAAAGTTTATTATAAAAATAATATTTTAAGTAAACTATACTAAAAAGTATAAAATTAGTCAATGTTATCCAATTATTCTTATATATATAAGATCCAACATTTTTATAAATACAACATAACGGATCTAAGCTTTTTCATTGAAGGATTGTTTCATTTCTTCTTCTTGATACAAAAATATTTGTTGAAATGAATGTTAAAGGAATAATGATGAAGGAAGATAAAAGTGATTCAACATCATCATCATCATCATCCATTGGAACATTTTCAGAAGATTCAATGAATTCTATGTGTTGTTGTTCATCTGAGTTGATAGAGGATGCTGATTCATCATCACAGTCAAATGGATCTTTATGTGACTTATCAGAGCTCATGAACAATCTTCCTATAAAGTATGTATACAATTTCTTCCTATATTTTTTTATAAGTTTTATTCCAAACATGTCAAACCAATGTTATTATTTGGAGATTTTTATTAAATGTTGTTTATGATTTGTGTAGGAGAGGGTTGTCAATATTCTATGAAGGGAAGACACAATCATTCAGTTGTTTAGGTGAGGTACAAAAAATGGAAGATGTTCCAAAGAAAAGCATGGGTTACAAAAAGAGAATGAAGAAATGTAGAAGTTATGGTCATAGAATAAGGTATAGTCCAAAGGCTACAATATCAAAAAAGACTTCAAGAGTTCCTTTTTCATCTGTATTAAGTAAAAGAGGGAGTTTCTTCTAAAGGTCTAGCTAGGCATTCCATTCTTGTACATAACAACTTATGAAATCCAATTAATTAGAGAGAGAGCTTGCTTCATTTATAAAATTCAGAGCTTTTATTAATCTCACGCTTTCGGCTTATTTTGATTCAATGCCAAATTAGTAAATCGTTTGATATTAAGATTTTGTTTGAATATTTGTTAATTGTATAAACATATATATTTTACTATAGAAGTGTTTATGAATAAGTAAATGAGAAAAAGAAATATACACCGACAGTGTAAAATATTTTTATACTGTCAGTCAATGACAAACGTGTATTCTACCACATTATATTTTTATTTTAAAAATAATGTTATAATTTGGTACTTTAAAATAATTTGATTGGATATCTGTATAATATTTCTTTACACCGACAGTGCACTACCTTTAAACTCTAAATAAATAATCATAAAATATTTAAAAAAAGTAAAATTACTTTATGAGTATAATTATTTGAGATTAATTGGTTTGATAGTGTAAAAAAATTTACACCATAAATACATCACAATCATAGATGATATTTATATATAATTAAAGGAAAAATCAAACACATAACAAAATTTAACAGTTATGATTACAATCTAAAACTCGATATATATCAATTAAATTTTAATTATTTTATATTAATTAAATTTTAATTATTTTTATAAGTTATTAATTAAGGAGAACGTATGAAATAAAAGCTCAAAACGGCTTAATTATGGATGAATCATAACTTGTTACAAACTCTTACATGAATAAGAGATGGTAAACTAGCAGTATAAACACCCATATTTTCTTATATGTTTCATAACGTACTAATGTAAATAAAATAAGGGATTAATTATTATAGACTGTCAGTATACAAAATTTTATACTGTCAGTTCATCACCATCATCCGTTGATATTACTTTATTAATAATTAAAATAAAAATCAAATTTATTTTAACATTTAACGATTATAATTATTTGACAGTGTAAAATTTTTTTACACTATCAGTACATTTCAATTAAATTCATAAAATAAATGGTTAATATTTATAAATTAACAATTTAAAAAGTATCAAATCATTTTTACAGTAATTAATTCAAACTGTTTACAAAAGTTATCATAGAGATTTTTTTATAAATAATTTCAAAATAACTTAAAAGATACGTCATAAGTTGTTTTCATCACTTGATTTCATGAAGCATATAACAATTTTTTCTTCAAAAAGTGAGAAGAAAAATATGAGTCTTACTAGCAGTCGCGATATATGTACTTTTAGCTTTAACAAAACTTTAAATGCAATTATAAAACTATAAATAAAAGATGGAAAGTGCTAACTTGTATCTTTAAAGTATAAAAATAAGAAATTAAATAAAGAAAATTTATTTTATAAAACATACATTGAATTTTCTTCAAGTTTAAAAAAAATCAAAAATAAAAGTTTAATAATCCACATACATTGAATTATTAGAATCCATTAGAATCCACATAAGTCCAATTCTTTTCATTTCACATGAAACACAAATCAAATGAAATATATAGCTCTTATAAAAAAGAAATTAACTTGAACCCGGTCAATAAATTTGCTATAAAAAATTACAAATTTTCCCTCTTTCACCTCATACCAATACAATAAACAAAACAAAAAGGATATGATAACTTGCCAGAACAAGTTTCATTTTGGGAGTTTTCTTTATATAATAAAAAAAAAACAAATCCTATGAAACAAAAATCATTTGAACTCCTTCAAATGGGTTATAACTTGTAAACAGGTTCAATTCCAAGGAGATAAAAGCACTTTCTCATCACTATTGCAGTTGCTTCACATAGCAAAAGTCTACTACTTTCCTCAGGCGATCCTACAACCTGACAAAGAAAATGACCCATCAGTAACATGGATGATGTATAGTACCCTATCTTCAACATGAGATATAACAAATATTCTACTTGGTAGCTTTATGCAAACCGCATAAATGGAAAATAGGAAAAAGAACAGCCATAGAAATTTGAATGTATAGCATAAGATGATGGCTTCAGAAGATGATTACCTGACAATTAGAATAAAACTTTTTAGAAAAGATTTCTGCCAAGGAATATAGGTAATCACACAACACACTAGGTAATAAATTGCTGCATGCCTCCTCAAAAACCTGAAAAACAAAACAATACACAAAACCCATATGTGAGACTCTGAGAGTATCTTTTTCGATTATAAATAATATGTAGAAATGTCCAGCTGCTTTAATCATATGATATTTCAAGTCTTCTGTTTAAAGAACACGGAACCCGGTATGAAGTAAGTAGTATGTAAAGGTCTAAAGCTCAAAAACAACATAAACCATTCATATGTCCTACCTCAGGAAATTGTAGCAGATGAAGCCCCAATAAACGCTCATCTTCGTGATCCAAAACTATAAACCCATTCTGTCGCAACAAGATGGCAGGGACATTAAATAGAGTAAGAAATATGCACAAGTTGATTTCATCTGATCATAACTATCTATATATAAATAATAAACACACACTGAATTGTGAGCCATATCACAGTTGTAATAGATGAGTGCTGAATTGACTTGGTATCAAATCAACCATGGCAGGATCTAAACTAGGCACAACTATTGTATCTTATATTGTAAAATTAAGCATATGATACAAAAAACAAAAAAAAAAACAAATTTTAATAAATATGGTAAGTCGCCGTCTAAGGAAGAAAAATAAACTTACTTTCTTTACTTCTTCCATGTCTTTGCCAGATTTCCTGATAATAGAGCAAATCCTAGCATGTGCGTAGAGCAAATAAACAGCAGTATTCCCCTGTTTCACATTAAACTTAGGAAGGTGAGACATAAATAACTTCAGATCATTAGTTTTCTTAGGGATAAAGAAAGGGTTCATTTATTGCTACAGGAGTAATCTTCTTAGCTGTTTCAACAGAAATTACGTAAGATTTTACTGGGTGGTTTAGCTTAGTCAAAAGCTATTCTCTTTAAGCAGGGGTTTCCTTTAGAGTCTACATTTTTTTTTCTGATATCATCTTGTAAGGAGCTTTGCTCCATCCATTGTTTCCTTAACTTTATTAGATAAGACTAGTAGACTACTCTACTTCAGTATTTGTAATTGAGGAATTATTCCTCTGTTGACAGATATATAAAAAACCAGTTTTCATTGTTCGGTCCATTTGGTTTTTAAGTCCTATTATGAGTTGCACTTTCAAAAGTTGAATCCAAGTGATAACCACTGGAAACGAAGTCAAAAGAGTCTATATTTCCACAAAGAAAAGGCGTGTTATCCATGTGTTGGTATTTAATTAAAATTTAAAACAATGATACTTTCAATCCATGGTTATCAAAAGTTACCCTATGCTTCAAGTTCAAAGGACCAAAATATATGACAGGGCCCAAAGAAAATGGCTACTAAACCTACTGGATTCTTTACTGTAAGTTCACATGTTAACTCTCAAAATTTGTATGTAGTGAATGCACCTTATCACTAAGCATCTGATCAAAATTGAACGTGTAATTCGTTAATCTGTTGATCTTCAAGTCAGCATACCTGTAAACATAAATCAAAAGAGCAAACATAAGGGACTATAATCGATAAGCCATTTAGAATTTCCATCAGAGGTGTAGATTGCAAGCGACACAATTGTATAGACTTTTTTAAGTCAAAACAAAACAATATGTAGAAGCGGAACCATAAGTTACTAAACCAATCCTCCTAACTGTTGAAGAGAGATATAATACCAAGTAGGGAAAATAGCTGGAAAATTCGCAATAGGGTAACAACCGAATAGACTGAGACTATGCTCATATACTTTCCTTTTGTCTTGATTTATTCTACTTATCAGTTAGCACCATGCATATGACAGTATTAAAAATTTGGTCAAAGAGACTGTGTTTGCCAATACATCTGTCTCGACATTAACAAAAAGAAATATGCCTCCGGAGAAACTAATTACAAATTAGCATGGCTGGATAGAATATTGATTTTGCTTTAAAGAGGAAAATGAAAAAGGCTTAAAGTTCAAGAAGCTTACTTAACAGCCCCATACCCAATTGCCTCTGATGTTTTCTCAATCTCCTCCTCAGACCAATCATTAGTTGTTTCTAGACAAACATAGAATATGGAAGGTTAACTTTTTGCTGTCTAGACACTAGAACCTCACCAAGTGAAAATAAAATAGGCACAAACAATCATTCATAAATCTTGATCAAGCAGAAATTTCATATCGTGGATGTCTTTATGAAGATAAGGAAGTAAAAATCAAACTGAACAACTTGTACTTTACCACGTTCAAGAAGGGCAGTTTTACAGCGCCTTTTAGCTTCGTCAAGCAAATCAACCAAACGAACAACCTCACTGCTTCGACTCCGAAATCGTTTTCCATCATCGCCAAGAACAAGACCAAAACCTATATGGGTACATTTTGGATATGCATTCTCATTATGTGGCAGCCAACCTGCACGCCTGAAGGCCTGAAAGGAAAATCAAAGGGGAACTCTACCATTTTAACTCATTGAAATATTAGCACTGGCACTAGTCTGTGACAATTCTCTTTCATAAAACTTCAATGAAAATGAAATGACAGATCCAATAAAAGCATTAAAGCATTTTAATATATAATTGTCATTTAAGGGCAATATCAGTAAAACCCGAACAGGTTAACTACAAAAGCAACTTATTACTAGCAAAAGAAAGTAGAAAGGGTAGTAACTAGTAAAAACAGTATAATCTAGTAACCATAATATACACTGAAAATCATCACTTGAGATATACCTTAAATAGCATATCAAAGTGTTGTTGTTGCCCGATATCTGTAACATATACAATCCACTCATGTTTTTCTTCATTTAGACGATACCTGCATGGTTCAAATAGCTCAGATAAACAAAACAGTTTATTTTCCTAAGTCAATATATTCCATGTTCTATTCTAAGATAAAATTAGAAATAGGTATACCAAAAATTTACAAAAAAGGAAGAATATTTAGGCATTCAAGATAGAAAAAATTAGTATAATAATGAATAACAAAGTTTGATTACTTAAAAATATGAACAAAAAACCTGTAAGAGAACTAACCAAAGTGCAGCTATATCAGTTGAAGAATAGTTGTAGCCGCCATCTCTTTTTACAGCAATAACTGGTATATTTACACCCTCAACATATATCACACGAGCACCATCACTATCTTCAATCAGTCCTAACTTATCTAGCTTCTCAATAACCCCAGGGATATATGGATTATAGAAGCTCTCTCCCTGTGGTCAAACATTTCATCATTCAGTACGCTGAAAAAAAATTGTCAAAATCACTGATTGAAGTAAAAAAATTTGTAATTATTGCAACATAAATTCAATATATATTCAATATATTCAGTGCTGCACCGAATGCACCTCATGACATTAACAACAGTCAGTAAAAAACAATGTCTTTTCACCCACATTAATGATAGTTTTCACTGCAGATGCTTTAAAGCATCAGTTGAATTGTGTTTCATACAAAATCCTAATTAACGGTTACCACTCAAACTTTTGGTCATAACAGAACAAGGACGAGGACACAGATTCATCAGACAGAGTATGGTAGGTCTGGTTAAATGAGAGTCCAAGCCACCCGATGAATCAAATATAAACAGCATCTTCAAGAATTTCTAGCAAATCCAACTAACATTAAGCATGTATAGAATTCAGAATGGTCGGATATTGCATGGTAATAATTAATAGAACGGCTCAGAAATTCCTCATGCAAGGTACAAAACATAGACATAAGGGATAAAATCCACAGATTAGAAAAAATACAAAACTAGAACCCTTACCTTTTCCTCCAATTGAACTCCAAGACGTTGATAAACCTTGTTGAACTCCGCCCTACTAACATCACAGATTTGTTGCCATGCCTTGCGATACCTGGTATCCCCACTCTGAGATGAAAATTAATGCATACATTTAAGTCAAAATTAAGTTCATCAATATCTCATGAGTAGGGAGGGGGTAAACTCAGGCTATCACTTACCTGGAGCAGGACCACTGCCTGTTGTGCCCTCAGCTTAAATTCGGGATCATCATCAAACCTCACTTTTGATGCCTTATAAAATGCCTAAAAATGCACCAACTCACATGAGTTTCAGTATCACCAATACTAATTCGCTTTTCCAGTAAGAATATATTTGTCAAACAAAAAGCAAAAGACAATGTAATTAGTGACAATTAATCAGAACGTTATCCCTCAGAGACTTGTAAACATTATCATTTCAATGCTGATAGTTCATTTATAAGAATTGAAAGATCAACATTTTTTATTGAACATAACCCAAATGATATTTTCTGACGCCATTCCTTAACTTCTTTCTACTTAACGAAGGGGGCAAATGTGACAATACAAACAAAGCATAAAACAACTACTTCCAGCACAAAATTGACAGAAACCCAACTGTTTTTTGCCATTGCTCATGTGATAGCAGTTTATATTTCTTAGCTAGGCTTAACGGTATTATAGCACATTAATTTCTGGATGTCTTGGAATGCAGTCTTTACTTCCCTTTTGAAATGTATTCAATTCAATTAGAACTAGAACTAGAACAAGCATGTGGCCAGATGAACTAAAAACTATGTCTTTTCATATCTGAACCGAAAAATGCCAATAAAATAATAATGATTAAACGCATGAATAAGATTAAATAGAGTGAGTTTGATATGTGTTCTCACCTGAAGATCTCCAATGGCTGTTTCACTAACATCTTCTTGGTTGGGAAATTTTTCAAAGAGGTATGCAATCAGCATCCCAAACTGCGAAACAAATGCATGTACTTTGAGCCCTCTAGTGCCAATACCAAAATGAAAACTTTCCTAGTGAAATGTTTCTGAATTCTGACAGATATCTCATTAGAATATCTGAGCAAAAAATCAATGGTAGTTACTAATTTAGTGACTAATTGAATTAATTCATTACTTTGATAACTAAAATACTTTATTTAAGGGGGAGAGCACTGTATAGCACATCAACTGTTAAAGATTACATATTGCACATATCAAATGAGAATAACACAGAAGACACACTATACGTAGATTTAATTAGGAGGGATGTAATGTGTGTTCTTGATCAAGAAAACAGTTAGGAACTCAACTTACATCAACCACTATCCCGATATATTGTTTTCAAGCAACTAAGTAATGCTAACACTCATAATGTCAAGTTAACTGATTGTTGCAAATGCAAAAATGAATCACCCAAAGTCGTGAGGTGTATGAAGAAGCCTAACTTTTACAGAGTATAGCAAAGATCAAGCCCTAAGAAATGGCGTAAATCATTTATCCCCAAACTAAACAAGCACTATATTCTAACTTGTAGCATAAAAATAGCAGAATTTTAGAAATTAAATCTACCTGGGTTCCCCAGTCGCCAACATGATTTCGGCGGGTAATATGTTTCACACGTGTAAATTCAAGCATGCGAGCTAATGTGTCCCCAATTATGGTAGATCTAAGGTGACCAACATGCATTTCCTTTGCTATATTAGGTGATGAAAAATCAACCAAAGCCCTCCCAATTGGAAGTCGGGGTGCCCACATATCAATACCATCAATTAGCATCCTCTGTACGCCCTGCAAGAGGATTTATTATCATTAAGTACTAATAGAGGGTTTGAATAAGCTCAATAGTCAAAACAAAATAAACATCAGAAGTTCATAAGATTCTTATATAACAGTCTTCTCATCAATGGACACTTACTTAAATGCCAACCTCTTCCTCTCGCAAACAAAAAAACTGAAATCTCAGATACAAGATATATACTATTTCTAATGTAAAATTATAAAAGAGTAAGTGTAATCACCTGCGCTATCCAATTCTTTGACAAAACAACATTAACAAATCCAGGACCAGCTAAAGAGCATGAATCTATCATTTCAGATGGAGGAAGATTGTTAATGATGGCCTACACAAATCAAAAACACAGATTACTATTTGACGACAATAAATTAAAATCTAATTTTGAATCAACAATTAACTAAATAGTTTAATGGCTATATACAAATACTCAAAACAAGTTTTACACAATCGTCCAATCCCAGTCATATTTACTATCTAATGGCTTCATAATATTACTTAATATCCATTTATGTTGTAGTAAGATGCTAAACAAACTATGATTAAAGCTTCTGTAAAACGCATTTTACACGATCAATACATAGTCATTAAACTCGTCGGTTAATAAATTCAAAAGTAAAATGCATATGGGTTACAGAGAAGAGAAAAAACAAGAGAAATGTGCACCTGTCCAATAGAAGGGGGGCCCTTAAATCCAGTTTCCTTCCCTTTTACCTTAGACCATATACCCATTGCATTATTACTGCAGAAATTAAAAAACTCTTCACTTTAGTTTCCACACATGCCCTTCGCCCAAAATTTGCACAATGTAAATAGAAATACAAAACGTAAAAATTCAAATCCTATACAACATATTAGTGACCAGGACAAAAAACTGAACTAACCATTGATAATCACCAAATTTTTTACCGCCAGTTTTGGCAGTGCAAGCATCAACTATGGGAAAAACATCTTCTTCATCAGGCAAAGTCGTCTTTAAAGAAACATCAAACAGTTGTGCTAACTGTCTTTTCACACTAGCAGGATTATCAATATCCTATATCCAAATTCAAATTCAAAAAACACATAAACCAACATCACTATCGTAAACTATCATTTCAAACAAAATGAATCGCATAAAAATGTATCATGGACACTCAATTATCCTCTACACCAAATTAATCACATGCGAAATTCTGGTTAATTCAGTTACGTATATGTTAATTTAGTTCACATTAGTTAAATTAACTATATAATTTTGACTGCAAATTGAATTATCCATCTACTCAACTCAATTAACCACACTTTTCGCAGTATAGAAAGAAATGCATTTCTGAATATCATTATTCTAATTGAATTAACTAAGTAATTAGTAAAATAATTAACGAATTGAATAAACTTACAATGGATAAGGTTGGAGGAGATTGAGTTTTAGTTAATGGCGACTGTGTTTTGTTAACAGCTAAAGCAAATCTTCTAGATGCAACTTTGAGTAAATCTGTCTACACAATAAACAACAACAACATTCAAAACGAAAAAACTACGTCGTTTTAGAGAGTTAGGAGTTGAAATAACAATGGCAGAAAGCAGAAACAACAACGAAGCGAAAGAGAAAGAGAAGAAGCATAGCTGACCAGAACGTGATGGTTGTAGAGATGGTGGAGAATGAAAGTGAGATAATCGATTAAAATTTAAGCACCCTAACCCTAGCATTTTGCTTTAACTTTTTTTCTTTCTTTCTTTGAGGTTTATTTTTGAAATTACACGGTTGGGAAGGAGAAAAAGGAGTAAGCAGAAGAACTGAAGAAGCATATTGTTGTTGTTGCAGTTTGCAACGCTGAAGATAACTCTAGTGGGGCCACCACCACTGTTGCAAAAATTCAAAAAAATTAAATGGGTTTTTTAAAGGGTTAATGAAGTTTTTGATCCTCATAAATATCTCAATTTCACTTTTAGTCTTTTCAAAAATTTCTTTCAAAGAATGATTCTCATAAAATTTTTAATTTTAACTTTTTGTCCCTCTTGCCAATTAACGACGGTTTTTACAACTTAGAGACAGAATTAGCGACGGTTTTAGCGACGGTTTTTTATTTAGCGAAGAAAATGACGACGGTTTTAGCAATGATTTTGGCAGGAGGGACCAAAAGTTAAAATTAAAAATTTTATGAGGATCATTTTTTGAAGGAAATTTTCGGATAATTTAAAAGTGAAATACAAGATATTTAGGAGGACCAAAAACTTCATTAACCCTTTTTTAAATTAGACTGAATTTATTTAGTAAAATTTATTGGAAAAAAATATTATCACAAAATGTTAACATAACAACTAATATATTAATCGCTAATAACAAAAATTGAATTTATAACTATTTTTATTATTTATTTTCATTTTTCTTTTAAATAGAGTTTAAATTCTCATAATTTATCGTATTTTATTTTTATTATTTTAATTAAATTTTATTTTTATTTATATAATATTTTATAATTGAAAATTAAAAGAATTGAATGTAAACATATAAAAAATTTTAATTTGTATTTATTAAAATTTATAACGCGCTCAATTTTTTATTTAAATTACAATATTATTATACAATTCCTCTTAAATTTTACTATTACAAAATTTACATGCATACAATTTGTTTCTTCTAAAATCATAATTAAATGCAGTTGATGAACTGAGATCTTAAATAGCTGGTACTCATCTATGATACTGGTGCAGGGTGGACTTGCAAGGTGAGTACTAATTGTCAAGTCATTTCAAGATCCAAGATGAATGTAATGAAAATTAAAAATCAGAAAAGTGTACATTGTTTTCTATCTAAAACGACTTTATACTTTAGGTCAAATGAAGTGGATTTAAGTTGAATTGGGTATTACTTATTTGAGCCTTTAGCCGATCCATAACAGTTTCCTCCAAGATTTTTCGGACACTTAGGGAGCCAGGGAAACCTTTAGTAGTCGAGGTCGGCCTCCAAGAATAATGTCTGATGCAAACTGGAAGTGAAAACGCTTGAAGTCAATTGAAAATGTAGTGGGTGACAAGCGCATTAAATGTTCTCTTATCACTTAAACATTTCACTCTCTGTTCCCTGTACTTCACCCTAGGTATGCAGGTCAGACAATGATTCCCCTACTTCTGGAACTTAAGTATTTTAGACTCTTCGTTCTGTAGTGTTTTCCTTCCTCTTCAAACGAACATTATTGCCCCCACCATTTGCGGGAATGGGGGTTTTTCCATTTAATATCTCAGGACTAACCTTTTTTTACCAAAGGTATGTTGTTACTAATCTATTTGATTTGTTTGTAATGGAGACAGGGGATTCGATCATTCTAATGGCGAGAACAATTATAGAAAATTACTCCTGGGTGGACCCATAATACTTGGAAACGCCATCTTCCTACACTTAAGAAGTTAAGGTGGTGGTTGTCCCCATCGAGGTAAGATTTCTCTCTGATTGGGCCATCTCCTTAATCTCTCCTGACATGTGGGTGTGCAGTAAGTTCGAAGGGTACTCTATTTCCTTTTAGGACTACATTTTCTAGAAGATGGGCGTCCATTTTTTGTTGACCACCTTTTAAAAAGAAGTGTTGGATCATATCTGCATCCCCTTTCACAGCTTCACTCGTGTTTTTGGCGCTTCATGAGAGTTTTTCAGTACTAGTATGAGTATTAGGGAAACATAGATTCGGTTTCTACGAACCTCTTCTTCCATCTTTTTTAGGTTAATCATGTCTCAAAGGGGGCGACGATTATGGATTTATTTCTCTTCGTTATGTCAAAATTAAATCTTTCGTGTCTATACGGAGAGCTAAAGAATTTCAAGGAGGATTATTTCTTGGTTACCCTCATTTCCCCCTTGCTCATGCTGAATTGTGTGTTGTTCCAGACCCTTCTGCAAATTTGGTCGCGTGTGCCGACCAGAGGAGGCGATTCTGGTCCCCATAGCACTTCACAAAGAAGGTTAAAGATTATTCTATTTTGTACAAAGCCCTCACTGACACATAAAAGTCCATGAAAGCCCTCTCTGACACATAAAAGTCCATGAAAGCCCTCTCTGACACATAAAAGTCCATTAAAGAGACTTTGTTTTCCTTATCTGATTCAAAGATACATTGTCAGGTTATTGTTGAGGCGCAATTTGTTGATGGGAGGAGGAAACTTTTTGGTATCCCCTATATTCCTACGTTATTTTGTGGCGTGTGGTCTCGTACCATCTTTTAACTGTTGATTTTTCTTTCCAAATTCTATCAAAAGGAAGGATAACTCAGTTTCCTGTGTTGTGCTTGTGCGGGACACTTGAGCTCATTTAGTTGTGTCGACACCTTCGGAGGGTTGAAGTAAAAAGAATCATAATTGTTCCTTCTTAGTCAGAGCTAAAAAGGACTTGGGTAAGGATGTAGCCCGAGGAAGTCCTGTAAAAAAGTTGAAACGGTCTTGATCCACTCCTACCATCCATTTGGGGAGCGTTCATGCCCCACTACCCCTTGTGACGGTCGGTCGATCACCTCAAACTGTGGCGGAGATGAAGGATCTTGTGCATTCTGAGGATTATTCTTATGTCTACCAGATTTCTAAGACCGACAATTCTTGCTTGTTGGCAAAGTCGGCTTACCAAGTGTTGTGGGTGGCTTCATTCTTGTCCTAGCTTGTTGTCGGCCATAAAGAACTTATTATCCCTGGCATCTCTTCTTACGGGGTCGAGTGTAACACCCTTCTACCCAACAAGCATTCACGACAAATATAAACAAATATATCAGAGTAAAATCCCAAAAGGGCGTCACATTTCGTCATAAAACATCAAATGGTAACATCCTGCTCCATAACACGGGTTATAATCATCAAAATTAAATCATTTACTATGCAGCAGAAAACTTCAAAGAAAACATCATAAGTTATAACATCAAAAGGTTTTAAAACAACTTCAACACATCATAATATCATCAAATAAAAGAACATTATGGTTCGACTCAAACGTCCCGATCTGATGTTACATATCAGAGCAAGACCATCTACTCGACCAAAATAATCAAAATACTTCAAGTAAGCTCTTCACGCACCAAAACCTAATCCTGGTTGTAACACCCCCAATCTATACCCCCAAGTAAACAAATAGATAATTAAAAATTCAAAATTTCATCAGAGTATATTTAAATTATCATGGCATAGACAGGGAGGATCACATTATATTGAAACAAAACATACAACACCTGCTCATAAAGATATGCAACAGTGGGGTAGCATTCATTCAGAGGGAACTCAGTTCCTTACACCCACTTTTCAAAAATTAGAATAAAACCGGAAAAATCTAAAATCTGATTATCATATACATATCACATGAAAAGTTGGTCATACATCAAGTTATACATGCACAAGCCAAAAGATATATATACATAATACACAATAATCACTAACGGCCTCCCTAACTACCCGGTGTCACATATCAGAGCCGACCGACAAAAGAATGAAGACATAAGCTTCACAAAAGACCTCCAACAACTCTAATCTGCAATGCCTCATAGAGCATTATAAAACAGCAGAAGGGTGAGAAAAACAACCATAATATAAATGCATATAATTATATATATCAACATAAAAATACACATATCAAATTTCTCACCACAATTATCACATGCCTACACATAAAGCGTATACAGATTATATTCACATAATCCCATATTCACACATCATGCATATGTTTATACACACAAAACATATCATTCATAATTCACGACATTTAACACAAATGCACATCAATTCACAAATGCATATCACAACGTCTCGCACATAATCAACCAAATCATGATTTTCCACATATAACCAATGCAATCATAATTCATGCAGATGCAAAGAGACCGACACAACGACTCTCTATGCAAATGCATATGCGGTACCGACTCCAAGATCTCATATCTCATCACTAGTTCACTCAGGAACTCTGCTGGAACCATCGCTCGTTACATCACTGTAACTCCCCGTCGGGCATACGATGTTCACCCACCGCTCACACCACCACCCAAGGGGCACACGGTGTTTATGGATCGCTCACACCTCCACCGAGAGAGGCTCACGACCCGATCGCTCACACCTCCACCAAGAGAGGCTCACGATCGTCTATAACCATCGCTTTCAGTCCCCAGGCTATTCATACCTTTCATATTTTTGAGGCACACGATGTTATAGCTGATTCCCCACCGGAACCGCCGTCACACAGGACGCAATTGCATATAACCATCGCTTTAGGTCCTCAGGCTATTCATACCTTTCATATTTTCGAGGCACACGATGTTATAGCTGATTCCCCACCGGAACCGCCGTCACACAGGACGCAATGACAATGCATATCATGATGCTTGACACACAAGAACTCATGACAACCATGCATTTTCACACATATATGCAACCATAAACATGCATATATAATCAAATACAACATATTGCATTTATTTGCCTTTCGGCCACAATTCATCACCACAACATGTCATCACATGCATTCACATCATACAACGTCATACAAGTCATATGATATCCATATTCAAGCACATTATATAATACATATCATTTACACACCATTAAAACGGCAAAAGTCGACAAAATGACACTATTCACATTCCTGACATAATTTAATCGACTAACAATCTCCAAAACATCATAATCATATTGTACAACTCAATAGCTTTCCACGACACCAAGAATGTAAAAATCGGATAAACGGAACCAAAGTTACGAAATAAAACGAAAAACGATATTTTGAAAAGTCACATTTTTACACTTGGCCTGACCATACGCGTATCACCAATGCCCATACGCGTATGGACAGAATCCTTTTCCTTCACAAATTTCACGCTTCAGAGCCCATACGCGTATCACCAATGCCATACGCGTATCACCAGATGGCCGGGAAAATGCACATCCCATACGCGTAATGCCCAAAACACAGGCCAATGTTACGCGTAACGCCTTGGCTCATACGCGTATGGACATGCCCCATACGCGTACAGCCGGGGCAAACCCAGGAAAATTCTGCAGAACGAGTTTCTGCGTTTTCTCACCCAAAATCAACCCAATCATCATCTAAACCCAGAAAAATACCAATTTGATTCACAACAACACATATCTATCAAGTATCAACAACAAGGAACACAAAGACATCATTTCCAACACGATTAAATCGAATTCCAACACTTTTTACAAAAATGGGTTTTGTTATATTTTTCATATAATCCAACAAAACAACAAACAAACACATACATAATCATACACATGTATAAGATAATTGAATTTCACACCCTTACCCGATTAAGTCGATTCCTAGAAGTGATTTTCTTGAGTTTCCAAGCTTTTCCCAATTTCTCTCTTTTTCTCCTTTCTCTTCTTTTCTTTCTTCCCTTTTTCTTCTTCTCTTTTTCTTTCTCTCTATTTTTTTTTCTCTCCTTTCTATTTCTATCTCTTTTCTTTACTAATTTAGTAAATAATTAGGGAAAAGACTAAAATACCCTTACTCTCAATTATCTCCCAAACGATCCCAAAATGCGATAAAATATAATAACAGTACCAAACAACATATTATCACACCAAAGTCATAAATAAAAATAATATAATACTCAAAATAATTAAATCGACTCGATTAAATAAAATGGTCGAAACGGGGGCGTTACAACTCTCGCCCACTTGGAAATTTTCGTCCTCGAAAATATAACCGAGACGAACAACTCCGGACACGACTCTCGCATCCGACTAACAAACCAATATGCCAACAAAAGGCACACGACAAACAACACAAACGACAAACACCTTGCTAATAGCAGATACAATCAACGACACGACAACGACAACAATAACGACAAGCTGCAAAGCCTATACAATGCACTTGACGACCGACTTCCAACTCAAAGAATACACAAGCACAAACTCACTGGTTCACTCTTGAACCAAAACACAACAAGATCTCAACCACATCAACAAAACAAGAATATCAACCTCCTTGTCACACAACCTTATCCAAACGATGCTACGATTCACCAATCGAACATATAACCAAAACATCTGTCTACTTAGTAGCCCATGAGTACCATTCAAACCTTTCACCTAACACTTCCACTCTAAAACATCCATTGGTCTCACCATTCCTACAGATTTCCAATGTTCAACCTAAGAACTCTTACAAGTCAGACACGCATATACGAAATGTGCCACATCACGCTTCCGCTGCGCACTCTGATGACTCGTAACCATCAAAACTACCAATCTCACATCCAGAGTCTAACTCTTTCGCATAATCACCAAAAACCACTATTCACTTTTAATATTCCTATCCTCACACTCCTCTGTGTTATCTCACACACTAGGCACTCGCCTCTGAACTTCTCAAACAACTCAAATTTCAGACCATTAAAAATAGACATACATAGAAACTTCTGACTTAACTTCTCAGTCACAACAATAACTTTTCCCAAAGGATAATCCAAGCCAAATTCGTAGCTAATCACAAACTCTAACCATTCTCGTTGTCTCTATTCCTTCAGACCAAACCAGTAATCAATATTCTTGTAATTACCACACACTTCGAATCTAACATCATAAAGATAATACTTCCTATAATCCAACATAACACAGCTACTACCAATTCCACAATAGTACTGATCTTTCCTCGAATCCTCAAATGTCAAAAAACACAAGCCACGACTTAAACAAATCACCATTCTTATCAAACATTCCAACAATTGTAATTCTAGTCAAACTCAACCAAACCATTCCAGTTACCTAATCCTGAACGTGAACACTTATTCTCAATCGTAACCCTATACTATTGTCTGTAATCCATACACAATTCCTGCTCTTGACAATCCAAATTCCATCCTATTGCAACAACCAACCAAAAAGGACTCTTAATGACTTCACCACTTAACCACATACCAGAACCTCTAATCCATCTCATCTTCTGATATAAGAATCTTCATCGACACAACAAAACAATCTGTAACCATTTCCTTAAATTCCAAACAATTCATTGCACACACTATCAAAGCCAGAAAGACACGTCCATTCCATCCAACATAATTCCCGTCTGCTATCAACAAGAGATTAAGGGTGATCAGTTCCTCAATTTGTCAATAGACAGCCGACAACCATGATGAGGCATAAACCGTCTCCACCAAACTATAATAGCATTCCTCACATCATATGCACAAAACTACCGAAGGCACAAATCCTTAGTCGCCATAATCCTTACCTCCGCATCCCTTCTTGAACCAGAAACTACACTTATAATCTTGTAATCCCGAACACATTGAGCCAGCGCTCTACACCTGAAACAACGTGGAGAAGTACCAGCTTCTCCCCCACTTATCTCATCCTAACCTCTCCAACTGTAAACACACCTAATCCATCACAAATCCTTTACCATAAATGGTCAAAGAACAATTTAAACAAACCAAAGAAATAATTACCGACCCCTATGCAGAAATATCGATAACCATCTTACCATCCCAAAAAGACCACAACAAATTCAAACGCTTCGTGCACTCAGACGAAATAAATGAATGAGTCGCTCCATTACCAATAATAGCAAATAAAGGTGTACTCTTAATAAAACAAGTACCTTTAGTCAAACGATCCGCACTAGTAGTCTCATCTCCTACCAATGCAACAACCTTCCTACCAGTCTGAGCTTTCTTCGGTTTCGTACACCCCGTGCTAATATGACCTGTTCCACCACAGTTAAAACACTGCACATTAATTCTCTTACAATCCGCTGCGACATGTCCCGAACCTCCACACTTGGAACATTTCAGTTCATTCCCCCTACAATCAAACTTACGATGTCCTACTTCCCCACACTTATAACACTTAATGTAACACCTCGGAGGACTAGACATTCCTCCTTCACTTGCCTTTTTCTCAAAATCCTCCCTTTGCTTACCCTTATCAGCTGGTGTGCCATAAGGACCACTACGAGACTGTTGTTTCCCTTTCCTGTCATTCACACCCTTATAGTGAGTAGAACGAGCCCTACGATCCTCCTCGTAAATCCTACAACTGTCCACCAAATCCGAAAACCTTCTAATCCTCTGATAACCGATTGCCCGTTTAATATCCGGACGCAATTCGTTCTCATACTTCACACACTTAGAAAACTCAGCAGTCGCTTCAGCATAAAGAGGATAGAACTGCACAAGTTCCACAAACTTTGCTGTGTAATCCACAACAGGCATATTGCCTTGTTTCAACTCCAAGAACTCAATCTCTTTCTTTTCCTTCACACCCTCAGGATAATACTTCCTCCGAAACTCTCGACCAAATAACTCCCAAGTAACCTCTTCATCATCCTCTCCTAGCACTTGGCGCAAACTAACCCACCAACCGGCTGCTTCTTCTTTCAGCATGTGAGTACCCAGTCTCACCTTATTCTCTTTAGCACAATTCATCACATGGAAGATTCTTTCAACCTCCTCAATCCAAAATTGTGCACCATCAGGATCATATCTTCCCTTGAAGATAGGCAGTTCGTTCTTCCCGAACTCATAATTACCCGTAACATTCAGTACACCCTGCACAGCCCGAGCCATATTCTGTTCATTTCCAATAACAGCAACTATGGTTAAACAAACAGCTCACCGAACCACAAAGACCAACAAAGACTGACACAAACTGACACGAACTGGCTCTGATACCACTTAATGTAACACCCCCAATCTATACCCCCAAGTAAACAAATAGATAATTCAAAATTCAAAATTTCATCAGAGTATATTTAAATTATCATGGCATAGACAGGGAGGATCACATTATATTGAAACAAAACATACAACACTTGCTCATAAAGATATGCAACAGTGGGGTAGCATTCATTCAGAGGGAACTCAGTTCCTTACACCCACTTTTCAGAAATTAGAATAAAAGCGGAAAAATCTAAAATCTGATTATCATATACATATCACATGAAAAGTTGGTCATACATCAAGTTATACATGCACAAGCCAAAAGATATATATACATAATACACAATAATCACTAACGGCCTCCCTAACTACCCGGTGTCACATATCAGAGCCGACCGACAAAAGAATGAAGACATAAGCTTCACAAAAGACCTCCAGCAACTCTAATCTGCAATGCCTCATAGAGCATTATAAAACAGCAGAAGGGTGAGAAAAACAACCATAATATAAATGCATATAATTATATATATCAACATAAAAATACACATATCAAATTTCTCACCACAATTATCACATGCCTACACATAAAGCGTATACAGATTATATTCACATAATCCCATATTCACACATCATGCATATGTTTATACACACAAAACATATCATTCATAATTCACGGCATTTAACACAAATGCACATCAATTCACAAATGCATATCACAACGTCTCGCACATAATCAATCAAATCATGATTTTCCACATATAACCAATGCAATCATAATTCATGCAGATGCAAAGAGACCGACACAACGACTCTCTATGCAAATGCATATGCGGTACCGACTCCAAGATCTCATATCTCATCACTAGTTCACTCAGGAACTCTGCTGGAACCATCGCTCGTTACATCACTGTAACTCCCCGTCGGGCATACGATGTTCACCCACCGCTCACACCACCACCCAAGGGGCACACGGTGTTTATGGATCGTTCACACCTCCACCGAGAGAGGCTCACGACCCGATCGCTCACACCTCCACCAAGAGAGGCTCACGATCGTCTATAACCATCGCTTTCAGTCCCCAGGCTATTCATACCTTTCATATTTTCGAGGCACACGATGTTATAGCTGATTCCCCACCGGAACCGCCGTCACACAGGACGCAATTGCATATAACCATCGCTTTAGGTCCTCAGGTTATTCATACCTTTCATATTTTCGAGGCACACGATGTTATAGCTGATTCCCCACCGGAACCGCCGTCACACAGGACGCAATGACAATGCATATCATGATGCTTGACACACAAGAACTCATGACAACCATGCATTTTCACACATATATGCAACCATAAACATGCATATATAATCAAATACAACATATTGCATTTATTTGCCTTTCGGCCACAATTCATCACCACAACATGTCATCACATGCATTCACATCATACAACATCATACAAGTCATACGATATCCATATTCAAGCACATTATATAATACACATCATTTACACACCATTAAAACGGCAAAAGTCGACAAAATGACACTATTCACATTTCCTGACATAATTTAATCGGCTAACAATCTCCAAAACATCATAATCATATTGTACAGCTCAATAGCTTTCCAACGACACCAAGAATGTAAAAATCGGATAAACGGAACCAAAGTTACGAAAGAAAACGAAAAACGATATTTTGAAAAGTCACATTTTTACACTTGGCCTGACCATACGCGTATCACCAATGCCCATACGCGTATGGACAGAATCCTTTTCCTTCACAAATTTCACGCTTCAGAGCCCATACGCGTATCACCAATGCCATACGCGTATCACCAGATGGCCGGGAAAATGCACATCCCATACGCGTAATGCCCAAAACACAGGCCAATATTACGCGTAACGCCTTGGCTCATACGCGTATGGACATGCCCCATACGCGTACGACCAGGGCAAACCCAGAAAAATTCTGCAGAACGAGTTTCTGTGTTTTCTCACCCAAAATCAACCCAATCATCATCTAAACCCAGAAAAATACAAATTTGATTCACAACAACACATATCTATCAAGTATCAACAACAAGGAACACAAAGACATCATTTCCAACACAATTAAATCGAATTCTAACACTTTTTACAAAAATGGGTTTTGTTATATTTTTCATATAATCCAACAAAACAACAAACAAACACATACATAATCATACACATGTATAAGATAATTGAATTTCACACCCTTACCCGATTAAATCGATTCCTAGAAGTGATTTTCTTGAGTTTCCAAGCATTTCCCAATTTCTCTCTTTTTCTCCTTTCTCTTCTTTTCTTTCTTCCCTTTTTCTTCTTCTCTTTTTCTTTCTCTCTATTTTTTTTTCTCTCCTTTCTATTTCTATCTCTTTTCTTTACTAATTTAGTAAATAATTAGGGAAAAGACTAAAATACCCTTACTCTCAATTATCTCCCAAACGATCCCAAAATGCGATAAAATATAATAACAGTACCAAACAACATATTATCACACCAAAGTCATAAATAAAAATAATATAATACTCAAAATAATTAAATCGACTCGATTAAATAAAATGGTCGAAACGGGGGCGTTACACTGGTCACCTGTACGTTACCCACGTGGAGGCAACATTCAAACAGGCAGGGTGAGTAATCATAAACCATTATACAAGATATAAGATAAGAAATAGTAAGGTAGCATGCATCGTAAGAAAACAACATCGTCATTATACATCATCATCATTATACATCATGAAAATCATGTCATTAACATCATTCCTTCACAATCATGCAATGCCACATAATATGAAATGCACAACACATACTCATGCATGTGGTACCAATTCGTCATGTTTGATGGACACTGGGTCATCACCCTCCAAAGATCCCTACCAATAGGATTGATTCTACACAAGAACCGGAGCAACGTCATACACTCCAATACACAGAATGCGATTGAAGCCACCACTGGGCCGAAGTCCTAGAATGCTATGAATGCACGATGAAAACGTCATAATCGTCATCGTCACAAAATCGTCACATTGCATCATCATTCATAAAATTAAACATCATGTTATCTCATCATCATCATGCATCAAAAGTCATCATAAAACATTATGGCACAAGGCATCACAAGAGAGGAAAGAAAAGAATTTAAAACAAAGTCACTGCTCCTGCTCGCCTGGAGCTCGTCCGGCAAAGCAGTGCGCTCGCCTGGGTTTCGCCCGGCGAAGTAGGGGCGAAACATCTTCCCCATACTAAATCCAGAAACTCCACTTTTCACACTCTCTCTTCGCTTCTATTTTCGCCCGCCGAAGCAGCTCGCTCACCTGGGCTTTGCCCGACGAAGCAGGGGTGAATCCCACACTCCCATACAAAATCCAGTAGCACCTTTTTTCCAACTTCCCTTCGCCTCCACTTTCGCCGAACGAAGTAGGGGCAAATTCGCTTCGCCCGGCGAGCTGGAAATTTTGCCCGGCGAAAGTGCGAACCTGCAATTTCTCAGTTGCAATTCTGCACTATCTCAGACCCTAAGAGGTATGCGATTCGAGCACCAAACCAACCAGCTTTCATCAGAATTCAACTTAGAACAACACAGCAACAACAATACATCACTATAGGTTTATTCCTAATCATCAAATACGTCCCAGAAACCCCAATTCCGACATGAACTCGTCTAATCTACCCGAAAACCTATTACCTACATGCTTCTACACCTATATCAATTTTAATGATGAATAATACTCCATATACCTTAGAAAATTGCTTTGTGATTTTTCCTCTTTAAGTTCTTCCGAAACCTCTCTAAGCCCTAACTTCCTTCTCCTTTTCCTCAGAGCTTTTTCTCCAAACTGATCGTACCAAGAATGACTTCTCGCTCTCTCTTTTTCCTTTAAGTCATTCTTACCCCTTGGACCCTTAATAGGCTTTTCCCACAATGTCCTCACTTAACTCATCCAAATTTACCAACTTGCCCTTAATGTTTCTCCTAATTATTTATAATAATAATAATAATAATAATATATTTCACATAATCCATATTATTATTATTATCAAAAATAATATTAACACATCACATACTTCTAAAGTACTCTCAACACCCCTTTTAACATCGTAATACCTCACAACATCAATTATAGACATCAAAATAATTCACTAAAATTCACCAGAAATACGAATATTTATAATAAATCAATTAAATAAATATTCTACTCATTTTGGGGTGTTACATCGAGGATTCAAAGACTCAATGTGCCCTTATTGTGGTGAAATTTCAATTTTGAAAGGTACAATTATGGGTTGCGCAGCTATCTAGATCAAATGTCTTATTTTCTAGAGGAGGTGAAGCAGTACGGGTCCCTTGAGACTTTGGTCAATCACATAGATAAGCTTGAAAGGCTGCCCCAAGAGGAGAAACATGGTTCTCATCAGATAGAAGTGGATTTGGAGACTTTATCTACTAGTTTCCAAGACGTCAAGATGGAGCTTAAAGATAAGAGGAACGCCCGATCTTAGGAGTTTGAGGCTCTTCAGACGAGCAAACAACTTTGAAAAACCATTTGTTGGATATCTCTTATGACATTCTAAACGAAGTTGCTTTCAACAATGTCTTGCGTCAGTTGGTGTCTCTTGTGCCTGACACCCAAACTTTTCGCAACTCCTTCACATTTGTCTGATCAGGATTTGTTGTAACCTAGTCTTTAATGTGTTAATTGATATGTATTATAATATTTAGTTTATATGTTTGTTCGCATGCATAGTGTTCGTTGTTTTAGCATTTGTCCATGTATGGTATTTAGCATTAGATGTTTTTGTGTATATTTATGTGTTGTATATAGCATTCGTTGTTTTAGCGCTTGTTTGCGTGTGTTTCCTGCAATAGGGCTCAGAACCAACGAGACATTGTCATGTATTTGTATTGTGATTCCCGTCATAGAGGATCGCTCCCCAACAGATGGTATGATCCTTGTTAGTGCCCCTGATGTATGACCCTGATCGAGGTGTACGTCTTTGGGCTCCACCACCTAACGCCCATAGATTGGCTAGAAATGCATGTAATATTTATGCTTACACCACGATTTTTAAGTGGGGGAGAGTTATAACGCCCCGATTTTTATTCTAGTATTTTTTTATAATTTTTATTGAGCTTTTGGAATGTCTTTAATTTAATTAATTATTATTATTTAGGTTAATGATGATTGAGAGAATTTAATTATAGTTTAATATTCAAATTATCGAAGAATGTGACAAATTATGGTTTTGGACAATAAACTAGAATTTAACTAAAAAGAGGGAGGTGAGTAGAGTTAGTGAAAATTAAGGGACTTAGTAGAAATTATTAAAATAAAATAGATTAGGTTTTATTTAAATATAAGAGAAAAGTGAGAGTACGTAAACTTTTTTGTGGAATAAGAAGTAAGAAGAGAATATAACAGAGCCTAACATAGAAAATGAAAGAGAAGAGTCTCCATAACAAAAGTTTTCAAAGTTTCAAGTTTTTCTGCATAATCGAGGTAAGGGGGATTATTCGATATATTGGTGTCTAAGCATGGGGGTGTCATACCCCAAATATTGACCAGCCATTTTAAAACTTGCATTCATTTGACTTTATTTTCACTTTGCATCATCTGTATAGTATATCATGTTTGTCATCATGCACAATGTCCAAATTATCAGCCAAAATAAACTTGTTGGATTTCCAATCAAATTGAGAATCAACTGTGCGTAAAATCAGTGGACGAAAAATTTTAAAATTGAGCTTGCAGACGTCATTTATTTCAGTCTACGTTTCACGTAGTTTAACCTGGCGTGCTCATTTTAATTTTTGATGACTTTTCGACCACATTTTGATCAGTCTGAGCATTTTTACCGATCCAGATTTATTTCGAAATTCCACCAAACGTTGTATTTTTCTGAGTCATTTATTTCGCGCTGATCATTTTGGTGCATTCATTTTTAATTTTCGAGCACTTTGATACCCGGTTTTTTTTTCGTTTTTTATTATTTTATTTTTAATTTTTAGTTAAATATTTATTTAGTTTATTAGTTAATTAGATGATTAATTTAGGTTAAGATTTATTATTGTTATCATTTTTTATATAATATTTAAATATTTGTTTTTTATCTTTATTTAGTAAACCTGTTTATTAAGATTTGAAAAATGTTTTGTTTATTTGTCTCATTTAGTAGACCTAGCATATATATAATTTACATTGCACTTTTGTGAAGAAAAAAAAAACTAAAACGAGAATACCAGCCGCACCACTTATCTTCATACACAATCTTCATCACATGCTTCACATCTCCACTCCATTCACCTTGTAACCTCACATTCACACTACAATATCTACACTCCCTTCATATGTGAAACACGGCCAAAACACAACTTCATATACACAAATTCATTTCTCCTACACACAACAAAACAACATCCTTGTTTTTTTTTTTCATTTTTTCCAACTCATGAACAAGCACAACACATAAATTTTCACCTCATCCTCTCACACTAAAACCATCATGCAACTTTTTCATTCTTCACAACGATAAAAAAAATGAGTTTCCACCATATCTCCCTTCCAATATCATCTTCATCTCATTTTAATCACAAAGAACCAACATAAACATGAAAAGAAAAAAAGGGTTGTTCACAAAGGGAAAAATTAACAACATCTTGTAAGACCATCACATACCACAACCTCTTCATGAAACTCTCACAACAATCATAAACAACACAATAGCACCACGTAACACGTTCAAAAACCAGAAGAAAACAAACTTTTCTTGTTCATGCCATCCAAACCCATCCCCTTCTCCATAATCAACCTCTCAAATAATCAGCCATCACCAAACAACAATCCTCTCTTCAATCCATACTCCTCACATGTCCAATTGTTATCCTCCTCATCTTCAAACGAGCTTACTTCAATCAGGCACAAAGAGAAGATTTATTTCAAAAGCTAAGTCCTATAAGGACCATCCTACAATTACAAGGATGCAGAAACTTGCGAAAGAGTTAGATGTAGTCACACCTGTTAGTTTCTTTTGAGAAGAGAAAAACCACAACAACTTGGAATCATCACCTTGCCCACTTATTTCCACCTAAAACAAAATACTTGCAGCATCATCCCTCAACTCATCTTTTGCGACCTCGCCATCATCATCAACCACCTTCACACGACCAAACCATTAACATCAACAATACAATTACAAAATCATCACCTTGCTCATTTGTTGTAACCATAAATCAAACACCAACCATCATTCCATCCATTTCCACTCAACAACGATAACACCATGACATCAACACCACCACCACTCGCCGTCGATTCACCGTCGCTCACAGACCAAACTGCAACACTAGTGTTCGTAACACGACCAGAATCACGATGTACTTTATTCCTCCATCTAAGGTAGGCGTGGGAATAGGCCAGACCAACTAACAGGGGCCTACGGTCTAGCCTACATAGGCTCAGGCCAGGCCAGGCTTTTTCTTAAATAGAAAAGGCCTAGGCTTTTTTATAAGCCTATTTAGCTAAAGAGGCTAGGCCACAGGCCGTAAGAAAAGCCTTTTAAGCCTATCAGGCTGGCCTATTTAAGAAAAAATAAATAAATTTATTATTAGTATATTCTATTTTGTACTTTGAGTTAAAATACGAAAATAAAACTTAGTTATCTTGAAGAACTTATGAAAGTAAGTTGAAAAAACATTATAAACAATGTCATAAGTTGTTGTCATAAGTTTTTCTCATAAGTTCTCTTCAACAAATACTATCACCAAACTTATGCTAATAAGAAAACTTGAACGAGACAATGAAATCAAACATTTAATCTCACTGATCTTTTAACTTGTTAGTCTATTTAACATTAGTTGAATTTCTTATTTACAGAAGTTCAAATGAAGTAGGCTTTTAAATAGGCTAGTAGGCTAATCAGACTTTCAAAAAGGTCAGGCTTAGGCCTAAAAATAAGCCTATGATAGACTACATGCTAGGCTTAGGCTTTGAATTTTTTAGCAGGTCTGGCTCAGGCTTGGCAAAGCCTAGCTCGGCCCAGCCTATTCCCACCCATAAATTCTAAGGTTGCTAAAGAAGTGTTGTGAAGAAGAAATCATCTAGGGAGAAAGAGATTAGAGAGGAGAGTGAGGTCGGACAAGTAGAGGAGAAAAACATGAAATTCACCTTTTTTTGAAACAGAACAAGAGGCATGAGATTTACCTTTAATTTTGTTTTTTATGATTTTTTGATGGCTGAGTTTCTTACTTTTTTTAGGAAGTTTGGATTTTGTTGGCTTGGGCTTTTGAAGCCTAATAGAGTTTTCTTAATGCACTCCATAATCATTATCTTCACCCCTCCCTATTTTTATTAATTATTATTTAAACTTTTTGTTAATTATTACTTAAAATCTTTGTTAATTATTACTTAAATTTTTTTGTTAATTATCTCTTAAAACCTTTGTTAATTGTTACTTAAGCTCTTTGTTAATTGTTACATAACATTTTTTGTTAACAGTTACTTATGATTTTGTTAATTGTACTTAAAATCTTTTAGTTAATTTTTTAGGATTGTTTTGATAATTGTTTCATGTTAATTTCTCCATAATTGTTCAGAATTTTCCTTTGATTAATTTTTATGACTTTAGTTTTTCTTGAATTAATTTCGATTAGAGCTTTGTTAATTTTGATTAGTCTTGATATTAATTGTGGTTAAATCTTGATGTTAATTTTTGTTTAAATTCTTGGCATTTATTTTGATTAGGATTCCTTGATAATTGTTGATTAGTGTTGGAATTCAACCACAACTTATGGTAATTCCTCTTTCAATCTTGATCTCAAGATTGATCATAAACCACACAATACGTAACGACAATGAAGAATATGAAGAACAAGAACAACAAGGAAGAAAAGAGAAAGAGGAGAAATATTTGGAGAAGAAGTGTTACCCACTAACCGTGGGATTTCTGTTTCTATTGTACTTTCACTGCTAACCGCAACTGTGAATTGAATACAATCTTCTTAATTACAATGCAAGGATACTCCCTATATATAAATTTAGATTTACAAAGGCCCAAAACTCTAAAGCCCAAAATATCAAATCTAATCTAAATCATATCTGAATCCAATCAAATCAAATCTAAAACGAATCTGTCGAAAAACCTTCGACAACTCGACACAAAGCTATTCGACACTAGAATGATTCGACTTCGACACTATGAATTACATTTAACACACCACCTAATTCATTGTGTCTAAACTATCTACATTCATCATAGTCCTTAGCTTCTTGAACACTTCGGCCTGCACTCCCTTCGTCATGATATCTGCAATCTGATTCTCAGTTCTGCAGTGTTCCAAATTCATCTTCCCTTCTGCTACCTGCTCTCGAAGATAATGGAACCTCATTTCGATGTGCTTGCTTCGACCGTGAGCTATTGGATTCTTCGCCAAGTTGATAGCTGACATGTTGTCGATCTTCATGGAAATTGCTCCATGATTCTTCCCTATAATCTCTTCGACCAAGTTCACCATCCAAGTTGCTTGACATGCACAAAGAGAAGCAGCTATATATTCTGCTTCGCATGATGATAATGCCACTACTGGTTCCTTTCTCGAACTCCAAGTAACTGGTGCACCACCTAACATAAACACGTATCCAGCTGTGGATTTTCTATCCTCAACATCACTACACCAACTAGAGTTGGTGTATCCCACTAACTTGCATTCTTTCCCTTCGTCAGCTGCAGGAAACAAAATGTCGTAGTTGAGAGTCCCTTTCTGATACCTCAGTATCCTCTTCGTCGCTGTTAGGTGTGATACCTTTGGCTTCTGCATGAATCTACTTATCATACCCACACTGTATGCTAAGTCAGGCCTTGTGTGACAAAGATATTTAAGTGACCCAATAAGTCTTCTGTATTAGGTTGGGTCGACATCATCTTCATTTAGATCCTTCGACAGTTGCAATCTGGTCTCAGCTGGATTCGAAGTTGGGTTGCAATCTTGCATCTCAAATCTCTTGAGTATTTCGCCTACATATCTTCTTTGGTGCATCATCAAGCCTCTACTAGTCTTATAGAATTCGATGCCAAGGAAATATGAGAGATTTCCCAAGTCTGACATTTCAAACTCCTCGCTTAGGTCATGTTTGAAATCTTCGATTTCCTTCTTGCAACTCCTTGTTATCAACAAATCATCGACATAGAGGCATAGTATAAGCAATTCATTATTGCTTCTTCTTACATACACTCCGTGCTCAGTTATACACTTCACAAATTCCTTCTCCCTTAAGAAGTTGTCGATTTTCTTATTCCAAGCTCTTGGAGCTTGCTTAAGTCCATACAGGGCTTTATGCAACCTGTACACCTTTCCTTCTTCGCCTCGTTTCACATACCTAGCTGGTTGTGCGACATAAACTTCTTCATCTAAGGGGCCATTAAGGAACGCACACTTCACGTCCATCTGGCATGTGTACCAATTATTCACATTTGCTAGACCAACAACCAACCTGATTGTTTCGATCCTAGCAACAGGTGCGAGCACTTCATCGAAGTCGATTCCTTCCTTCTGAAGAAATCCTTTTGCCACAAGTTTCGCCTTGTGTCGAGTTACTTCTTCTCTGGGATTCACTTTCACTTTGTAAACCCACTTCACATCAATTGCCTTCTTGCCTTAAGGCAATTCGACAAGTGACCAGGTGTTGTTGACTTCGATGGATTCTAACTCTTCATTCATCGCTTTCACCCACTTCGAATCTTTCAATGCCTCAGTTGCATTGACTGGTTCGACATCTGCGTAGAAAGCATAATGCACCAGCTCACCCTCTTCATCGACCACATCATCTGATGTAACTACACATTCTTGCAACCTTGCAGGCATGTGTCTTGTTCGTCGAGGTCTGCTTGAACCTGCTTTATCCGCGACTGGTTCCTGTCGAACTTCTCTTTCGACTTCAGTGGCTGGTTCTTCACAAGAGATTCTCACTGAATCCTTCTTGGCATTCTCTGTCCAATCCCATTCTTTAAGCTCATCTATGATCACGTCCCTGCTGATCACTACTTGCTTATTCACTGGGTCGAACAACTTGTAACCTCCATTCGAATGATATCCTATCAATAGCATCTGATTCGACTTGTCATCAAGTTTCCTTCTCAACTGATCTGGCACATGCCTATGTGCTATAGATCTAAACACCTTCAAGTGACTGAGGCTTGGCTTGACACCATACCAACATTCTTCTGGTGTGACTCCTTCAAGCTTCTTTGTCGGACATCTGTTCAAAATATACGTTGCTGTCGAAACTGCTTCTCCCCATAATTCTTTGGGTATATGTTTTCCATTCAACATACTTCTCACCATATTCATGATGGTTCTGTTCTTTCGTTCTGCAACTCCATTTTGCTGTGGTGTGTAGGGTGGCACCACCTCATGCACAATCCCTTCTTTTTCACATAATTTATCAAACTCTTTCGACACATACTCTCCACCACCATCTGTCCTCAGAATTTTCAGCTTTCGACCACTCTGTCTTTCGACCGTGGATTTGAATCTGGAAAATACCTCAATCACATCACTTTTCTTCTTGATGAGGTAAGTCCACAACTTTCGACTGAAATCATCTATAAACGTGACTAAATATCTGTTGCCACCAATCGAATCCACCTGGATTGGACAACATACATCAGAGTATATGACTTCAAGAATTGCCTTCGACTTCCTTCCTGCATCCTTGCTGAAGCTATTCTTGTGTTGTTTCGACTGAACACACTCTTCACAGACTTCACTTGGAATGTTGATTTCTGGTAATCCTGAAACCATATTTCTTCTCTTCAGCTCCCTGATGTCATTGAAGTTGAGATGGCCTAGTCGAAAATGCCATAACCACTCATCTCTGCTGGCTGCTGTTGCTAGACACTTGTGATCCATCACATTGAGTTCAATCTTAAAGGTCCTATTCTGAGACATTGGAGCCTTCAAGATCAACCTACCACCTGCGTCGAGAACTCTCATCATCTTGTCTTCGACAACTGCCTTGTAGTTATTTTCGACTAGCTGCCCTATACTGAGCAAATTACTCTTCATGCCTGGAATGTACAACACATTGGAAATTATTGACTTTTGCCATCTTTCCTCATAATCAGAACATCACCAACACCTTCAGCTTCTAGAGTGTTGTCATTTGCAAACTTCACCGTGTTCTTCGACGAGGGCTTCATGTTGACAAACCAATATTTCCTCCCAGTCGTGTGTGATGAGCATCCTGAGTCCAAGTACCACTGATCTTGGAATCTTTCTTCATCTTTTGTTGTGACCATCAACAACGTCTCTTCTTCTTCATGCTTCGCCAAATTTGCATCAGTTTCTTGATTCTTCTTCTTTTCTGGACAGTTACTAACATAATGGCCATACTTCTGACAATTGAAACATTGAATGTGTCTTTTGTCAGATTTTCGATCACCACCTTTTCTTCTACCTGCAACACCACCTCTTTGGTTGCCTTGGTTCCAAGGTTTCTTCTGATTCGACTGGTTTCCTCCTTTGTTGCCATTCCAACTTCCTTTACCTTTCCTTTCCTTTTCTGACTGCGTCTGCAAAGCCATATCACTCTTCGACTTTCCTGCAGCTCTTTCAATCATCCTTTGTTCATGAGACTCAAGCGTCCCTTGAAGCTCTTCCTTCGTCAATACTGACAAGTCTTTCGACTCTTCTATGGCTACTACCACGTGGTCGAATTTTGGAGCCAATGACCTTAAGATCTTTGCAACAACTGATCTTGATGTCAACACCTCTCCACATACTTTGATTTGATTCACCAGCTTTGTAACTCTGGTGAAGAAATCTGTAATGTTTTCGTTGTCTTCCATCTGAAGCAACTCATAGGTTCTCTTGTGAGTTTGTAACCTCACCTCTTTCACCTTCTCTGCACCTCCAAACGACTTTTCAAGAATCTCCCATGCTTCCTTTGCTGATTCTGCATCGCTAACTTTTTCAAAGTTATCTGGATCAACACATTGATGGATTATAAACAGCGCTTTATAATCTTTCTTCTTCAACTCTTTGTGTGCAGCCTTTTCTTGATCCGTCACGTTCTCCCCATGCGGTGTTACTCCTTCCTTCGCAAGATCCCAAAGATCTTGATAACAGAAAATCACCTTGATCTTCTTGCACCAATTCTCATAATTATCTTTCTTGAGAATTGGTAGGGTCGCCGGAAAGTGCCCATTTGAATGATTCATAGCCATCACGTTTTTCTTCCTTGAATCGCAACCGGAGCTCTAAATACCAGATGTTGGAATTCAACCACAACTTATGGTAATTCCTCTTTCAATCTTAATCTCAAGATTGATCACAAACCACACAATACGTAATGATAATGAAGAATATGAAGAACAAGAACAGCAAGGAAGAAAAGAGAAAGAGGAGAAATATTTGGAGGAGAAGTGTTACCCACTAACCGTGGGGTTTCTGTTTCTATTGTACTTTCACTGCTAACCGCAACTGTGAATTGAATACAATCTTCTTAATTACAATGCAAGGATACTCCCTATATATAGATTTAGATTTACAAAGGCCCAAAACTCTAAAGCCCAAAATATCAAATCTAATCTAAATCATATCTGAATCCAATCAAATCAAATCTAAAACGAATCTGTCGAAAAACCTTTGACTACTCGACACAAAGCTATTCGACACTAGAATGATTCGACTTCGACACTATGAATTACATTTAACAATTAGCTCTTAATAATTGTTGTTAGCTTCTTGTTAATCTTTGACTACAAGTTTTTGTTGATTGTCAATTAGAAGTTGTTAATAATTGATGATTAGGAGTTTTGATAAATTGTGATTAATTCTTGATGCCTTGATTAATTCTTGATGCCTTGGTTGTGATTAATTCTCGACGTTTATCCTTGGTATTACTCTTGTTTAACCTTGATGCTTGCCTAGTGCTTGACACTTTCACATGACATGAATTTCACTTTATGCTTGACCTTGCTTGATTAATTGTGATGCTTAACTGTTTTGTTATTGACTCCAATTGCATGTTCCCTTAGGATCTCATAGTTCAACTTAATTTCTGATTAAGCTTGAAGTAGGATATACATTAGGCTCTCAATCCAAGCATTATCACATTAGGATTGAACTTCTCTCTCTTCTCAACCTTAGGACAACTTTGCATGACAACATTTAGGATCTAGTTCCCTTAGATTTTATTTCTTTTTTCATCCAAGTCTTTTCTTGCATAAAAATAAAAAAGACACTTAATAAACACGTTTTGTGTAGTACGTCACGAGCCTTAAGTGCATAGGAAAAGATGATCGGGAGTTTTTCCTTACCTCTTCTTAGAGTGTTTTGTACACGAGACGCTTGGATCGTTTGTACAAAATATCCGCTCCTATTGTCATAGACTTTAGTATAATACGCGTCTCAAACTCTTTTTTCAAAACCCTAACAAAAATAGTTCAACAAATACAAATCATTTTATCCTTCGGGATTTTCTCTTCAAAATCATTTTCAGAAGGGGCATGTTATTTCCGTTCTACCGCGATACAGGTAACACATAAGACTCCATGAGCGAGCAACAAACACCTAACTGCTAGAATGTGAACGTTAGCATCGTCCATAAAAAACACCAACAAACTATAGTCCCACGAACTACGAAGTCTCTGATTTCGCACACCTGTTGAGAATACATAGGCACAAGGGCCCCAATCCTTGGCGAGCAACCTTCCCTTTTTCACCGTAGTCCTCCGAACTACGATTGCTACGTAGGCACGAGATTGTGAGATCCTGGCGAGCCCTCCCTTTTGCTTCCCCCTTTTGTTTTCCCTTTTCATTCATGCATTCTCTTAGCAAGTAAGCTTTAGATATACGCATCATTTAATTAGAACAACAAGAGTGGATCCCGTTGAGTACAAAGGACACGAGAGGTGCTAATACCTTCCTCTTGCGTAATCGACTCCGAAACCCCGAATATGGTTGCGAGACCATTTTTTTTCCCTTATAAGGTTTTCTCGATGTTTTCCTTTCCCCGTTGGGATAAATAAAGTTCGATGGCAACTCTGTGTCTTCGCCGGTTGTTTTTCGCGTAACGACGGGGGGGAGTAATGGGAATTTCTTAACCCTTTTTTCCTTTTCTTTTGTTCATTCTTTTTTTCTTCCAATGATGTGAGTTTGAACCTTGAGATGGTTTGTGCAAAACCTCTCTAAATTGCTATGTTATAATTCTGAGTTTTACCATGTTAAAGATGCGAATTCTATGAATCTATATGTTTAATTTGGGTTTTTGATGTTCATGAATCTATGTGATGTTTTGATGAATATGATGATGATTTCATGATTAATTGATGATATATGTTTTTGATCTGTGTGTTTTGTGTGTGTTAAATGTTATATGAATCGCGTATGATAATTATTATGCGTGTTGGGCTGTATGGGACTAAACATTGAGATCTAGAAGTGCTGCAATGATGAAAACGTAAAGTTTCACGTTCTGCTTAGTGGTGACGGGCGTCACCCTAGGTATTAACAACCATTGTTCTTAAATACTTGTATTTGCCATCATAAAAAAGGGAGAGATTGTTGGAATACAATTACTTTGTTCCATACCTCTAAGGTTTTGATGATAACAAAGTATTTAAATAACAATTAGGTATACTAACATATGTTCAAATGTACATGACCATAAACTAAAATTTCTTATATAAAGTCAGTTTTAGTCCTAAAAATGAACATTTAAAGAAAGGTTAAAATATTCATAACCTGAAGGATCAGAACCTGAGAATCAGACTCTGAAGAATCAAACTCTGAAGAAGGTCAACTTCTGAAGACCAGACTCTGAAGAAAGTCAGCCTTTGAAGTTCTTAGACTCGTAAGCTATTAGACCCTGAGGTCAGTCAACACAAGGATCAAGAAGACTCTGATAGGTCACACTGTCGCGGTGAGAATCAGAGACTATAGCTATTGAGTTAGCTAGGTTTCACAAATCTTAATTCACAACTGATCTTTAATTTATCCAATGGAATGGAAAAATAATGAATAACCCATAAGCATGCAATGCAATAACAAAGCAAAAGAGAATCTAAGGTTCGGGGGTTGGTTATACAAAGGGAAGGTACTAGCACCCTAAGTATCTATAGTACACTATAGGAACCTCTTGTCTTATTGTGTTATTGTTAAGTTGTTTGCTAAAGGTAAAAGGATGGGTAAGTAAAAAGAAAAGGTGGAAAAAAACGAAAACGGTAGCTCGCTAGGATCATCATAAACCTATGCCTACGTATCATGTATAGGAAGTTAGAGCAATCGTAGTTCGGCTAACTACGGGCGAAAGCATGTTTGTTGGTTGGTATTAGGAGAAGAGACAAGTTGTCATCTTAAGGAGAATAGTCATCTAAACCACCACAAACACGTGGAAGAAGGATCCTTGCTTCACATTAAGAGAAGGGCTCCAACTTGGATGTATAATCAACAAGTATGCCACATATATTTCTCAAGTGGAAAAGAATCAACATCTTTCTCAACAATGTCATGGGGTAGGAGATTTATATCTCAACTAAGGATGAATCATGTCTAATCTTTCTTTGAGAAAAGGTTTTAAATTGAAAAAAAAAACCAAGTGGCAAAAAGTTTTGAATGAGATTTGTGTTTTTTTAGTCTTATGAAAAGATTTGAATATGCTTAAGATGTATTGAATCATTTATTAAGAGAAAAAAAGTTTGAAAAAGTCAATGACCTAAGGTCAAGGTTTTTATTGAAAGTGGTTTTGAGTTAAAAAAGGGGAAACCCTAATTGAATGTCTAAGTTGAAGATAATCCTAAGGGAGACTTCCTAAGGGATAACAAGTTCTAGGATTACAAGTCAAGGGATATAGGTATAAGAAAGTAAGGATGCAAATGCAAATGCCAAAGATGTCAATAACAAGCCCCTCCCTTGGATATAGGCAACATGATAACCAAGTATGAATATCCACTAAACCAAATAGGTAAACATAAAAGCATGGATTGACATAGGTTAATAAATCATGTACAAGGAATCATGGATATACTTATTTACAAGACAAGTTTCAACAAAATCAAGTTTCAACAAGTTTAAGGATCAAGGCATGATTTGAAATAAACATGGTATAACATCATTATTTACAACACAAAACATTCATCAATATGAGAACCAAAGATCAAGATATGGTTTCAACATTTTTAGGTCAAGGAAACAAGTCCTAAGCACATGGACAAATTTGAAACAAGCATGAACAAAAAAAATGAATTATTTAAAGTATTTAAACAAGACAAAAGATGGTCATTAAGAACAAGCATGTTATCATGATCAATATCAACAAGTGATCAAAGAATTAAAGTTAAGAACCAACAAGGATCAACTGTTCAAAATCTTAATCAAAAGATATGAATATCCATATTTACAATTTAAAAAATACCTTTAATAATTAATGAAATAAGAGAAAAAGGTATGTGATCGTGAGATTTAATAAATGGACAAGAGACAATATTTTTGGGTATTTAAAAAAAATGGGAGTAATAAAAATAAGAAAAAGGAAAAAAAATTATGATTTTTTAGAGGTTTTTCACTAAAATAAAGAAATAATTAATAATAATAATTAACAAATTGAAATAAATAAGTGGACATAAAATAATAAATATTTTTGCTATTTTTTAATATAAAAGATAAAATAAGAAGAAAATAATTAAAAGGTTTTCTTTTGATTTTTTGTTAAAAATAAAGCTGAAAGTTAAAACAATTAAAAAGAAAATAAATAAAATTTAGTACCATATATGATCAACCAATGCCCATTTTCATGAGGTTTTCACTCAACATATATCAAGGCAAACACGATAACAACTTCTATGGATGAAAATGAAGCATTAATGAGGGTTTGAAATCAAGAAAGCTTACCTATTGGAGTGTGTCCAATGCACTTCTAGAGTACTTCCAGATGAGGTGTGATGATGTTTACAACTTCACTGAGCCCCAGGAGTGTGTTGAAATGTTTGGTTTCAGTGTATTGGATGAGTTATATTTGATAATTTGATAAGGGAAGTGGAAAAATCGGGAGATTCAAAGTTTCAACTCTTATGTGACAATGAATTTTAGTGAGAATATGACATTTGGAAGAATTTCATGACAATTTCTCTTGAATTTTCCTTGAATCAATCCTCCATGAATCCTTGAATCCCCCCCCCCCCCCCCCCACCGAATGAAGAAAACAAAATGACAATATATAGAGTTTTTTTATTCTCTTTATCTTTGAGTACCAAGGTTGCCTTGAGTATTAGCTTCTAATTACAAATTTGCAATCAGTAATACAAAATTGCCATTAGTAGTGTAAAATGAGAAGATCAATATTTACAGAATTGCTATTAAGCGATGTTGATCCTCACGCTGATCTTCAACTGCTTTATGTTATTACAAAAATGTCATTTAGTAATTACAGTTTTGCCATTACTTGGTGCCCACGTTTGGTATATTCCTTTCTTAATCCTCACACAAGTACCAATATTACAATTTGCCATTGAGTGATGTTGATCCTCAATTGCTTTAAGTTATTACAAAAATGTCATTTGGTAATTACAATTTTGTCATTATTTGGTGCCCACGTATGGCATATTCTTTCCTTGATCCTCAAGCAAGTATTTTTATTACAACTTTGCCATTGCCTTCCTTCTTGATCCTCACACATTATTACAACTTTGCCATTGCATTATTTTTTGATCCTCTTTGTGTTTCTTTCAAACATATGATTTTCTTTCTTCGATTTTCTTGACTTAACTTGACCAAACTCAATTACTTCCCACACTTTCTTGATTCTTGACTTGAGAAGTCCACAGTTGACTAAAAAAAAGTCAAAAGTCAAACTTTGACTTTGAGCATCTATTGACTTTTTAACAATTGAACCAAAATTCTTCAACTATCAATAGATCAAACTTCTCGAGCCATCTTAAACACGTGAATGGGCCACAGAGATGCATTTGAAACCTTTGAATCACGCTCTAAGCCATGAGATCCTGATGGACTTGAATTGATGCACACTCAAACTTGATTATTGATGGAGGGAAACTCTTGATCACCATGAATGAGTGGAGGTTCTTGAGAAGTGGAGAATCACACAAATCCTTGATTCGATCATTTGCTTGAATTTCTTGAAGTAAAACCCTAACTTGTAAGCAAAGCAAGCAAAACACATATTTTTTTGTATTTTTCAAATGGGGTTAGCAAAAATATAAAAACACACACAAAAGATGGTTGATGCTTTGCAAATGATGAAAATGAAGGTGGAATCTTAGGGTTACAAATTAGGGTGTGATAGATACCCCTATTTAAGGTTCTTCTATTTAGAGATATGAAGATTGAAATCTTTGTCTCGACGAGATAGGAGAAACTTAAATACAAACATGCACAATTTTTGGCCCTAAGATGCCAAAATATGCTTATGATATGATATGATATGAAACAAATGCAAGACAAGGATTTTGTGGGGGAAATGCCACAGGAGAAATGTGTATACTGGGAAAAGGTTACAACTCCACTGGGGAAAAAATTGACAATTTCAAGGGGAAGAGTCTACTGACTACCACTGGGGATAGCTTAAACACATGGTACTTCCAATAGAAAAAGGATATGTATTAACTATTACTAAACATATGGTAGCCTAAGCAACAAATAATAAACTTGAAAGGAAGGATGACATACTACCAAACACATGGTAGCCTAAGCAAAGGTATCTAGTGAAACAAAGAAATGTATATTACCTACTATCAAACATATGATAACCTAAGTAGAGGTAATAGACTCAGGTGGAAAGATGGCCTATTACCAACACCTGGTAGCCTAAGCAAAGACACCTGACCAAAATTAGATAGACATACTACCAACTATCAAACATATGATAACCTAAGCAGAGGTAATAAACTCAAGAGAAAAGACCACCTACTATCAAATATATGATAGCCTAAGCAACATGTGTCTGACTCAGAAGGAAAAATTACCTACTACCAACCACAGTAGCCTAAGCAACAGGTAACTGACCAAAAGAAAGGAGCATTACCTATTATCAAACATATGATAGCCTAAGCAATAGGTAATAAACTCAAGAGAAAAGACCACCTACTATCAAACATATGATAGCCTAAGCAAAGGTGTCTGACTCAGAAGGAAAGATGACCTACTACCAAACATGGTAGCCTAAGAAAAGGTATCTGACCAAAAAGATAGACATATTACCTACTATCAAACAATGATAGCCTAAGTAAAGGTAATATACTTGAAAAGAAAGATCACATACTACCAACCGGTGGCAGCCTAAACAAAGGTGTCTAACCAAAAAGAAAGGTGTACTACCTACTATCAAACATATGATAGCCTAAGCCACAGGTAATAAACTTGAAAGGAAAGATGACCTACTATCAAACATGATAGCCTAAGCCAAAGGTATCTGACCAAAAGAAACGAGTATTACCTACTATCAAACATATGATAGCCTAAGCCACGGGTAATAAACTTGAAAGGAAAGATGACCTACTACCAAACATGGTAGCCTAGGCCAAAGGTATCTGACCAAAAGAAACGGGTATTACCTACTATCAAACATATGATAGCCTAAGCCACAGGTAATAAACTTGAAAGGAAAGATGATATACTACCAAACATGGTAGCCTAAGCCAAAGGTATCTGACTAAAAGAAACAAGTATTACCTACTATCAAACATATGATAGCCTAAGCCACAGGTAATAAACTTGAAAGGAAAAATGACCTACTACCAAACATGGTAGCCTAAGTAAAAGGTATCTGACCAAAAGAAACAAGTATTACCTACTATCGAACATATGATAGCCTAAGCCACAGGTAATAAACTTGAAAGAAAAGATGACCTACTACCAAACATGGTAGCCTAAGCCAAAGGTATCTGACCAAAAGAAACAAGTATTACCTACTATCAAATATATGATAGCCTAAGCCACATGTAATAAACTTGAAAGGAAAGATGACCTACTACCAAACACGGTAGCCTAAGTCAAAGGTATCTGACCAAAACAAGCTTCCACGATCAGAATATGATCCAGCTTCTTCCTTTAACTAAATGATCCATTTAGAAAGGGTAAATAAACTTTCCCAACGCTCCGAGGTTGTATGCCACGAACATGTCTCAGTTTCTTCTTTTAACTAAAAAGGATAAAGATAAACCTTCTAGTGCTTCGAGGTTGTATGCCACAAGCAGGTTTATAAATGTTGTGAGGTTGTATGTCATGAGCAGAATCTTGAAATAAAAGCTACGAGGTTGTCTGCCTCGAGCAAAGTCTTGAAATAAAAGCTACGAGGTTGTTTTCCTCGAGCAAAGTCTTGAAATAAAAGCTACGAGGTTGTCTGCCTTGAGCAAAGTCTTGAAATACGAGCTATGAGGTTGTCTGCCTTGAGCAAAGTCTTGAAATAAAAGTTGTGAGGTTGTCTGCCTCGAGCAAAGTCTTGAAATAAAAGCTGCGAGATTGTCTGCCTCAAGTAAAGTCTTGAAATAAAAGTTGTGAGGTTGACTGCCTTGAGCAAAGTCTTGAAATAAATGCTGCGAGGTTGTCTGCCTTGAGCAAAGTCTTGAAATAAGAGCTACGAGGTTGTATGCTTCGAGCAAAGTCTTGAAATAAAATCTGCAAGGTTGTATGCCTCGAGCAAAGTCTTGAAATAAAAGTTGCGAGGTTGTCTGCCTCGAGCAAAGTCTTGAAATAAATGCTGCGAGGTTGTCTGCCTCGAGCAAAGTCTTGAAATAAATGCTGCGAGGTTGTCGGCCTCGAGCAAAGTCTGGAAATAAATGCTGCGAGGTTATCTGCCTTGAGCAAAGTCATGAAATAAATGCTGCAAGGTTGTCTTCCTCGAGCAAAGTCTTGAAATAAATGCTGCGAGGTTGTCTGCCTCGAGCAAATCTAAGGTTCTTTTTAGAAAGGTGAATACTTGTGGGAAAGTATCTTCACATGGGATTGAAATTTCACTGGAGACTTCAGACTTCAGTGGGGATCCTTATCTTTACTGGAGATTAGGAAACTTCACCGGGGATCATCAAAAGAGATGCAGGTCGGTTGACTTGTAAAACATGTCATCTCAAATAAAGAGAAAGATCAACTGTAAGATTCTTCGCCAAACTTCTCAAAGAGATGCCATTTGATGGAATTAAACTCGATAATGAACTCACTGGGGAGCATTGTGGATTGTAATTTGAAAGTTGTATTGGAACAAACAAGATTCTTGTAATAGGAATTCTCAAATAAAGAGAAACACTTGTAAAGTCTTCAATAAACTTATCTGACGAAACTTTCGGAGAGATGTCTTTTGATGAGAGGATAATCGATTATCAGATAATTTCACTAGGGATAAACAAATTATCCTGAAAAGAGACTTCTATTTGCCATCCAAATAGAAAACCTGAGAACAAAACAAGCAAATAAAGAGGCTGCCACTTGTTGCCTAGGTATGAATTCCAAGAGAATGTCACAACGCTACTTGGAGAATAGGATTTTGTCTTCAATGATGATCTTCACATAGATTCTTCTTGTGGAATCAAAGTGCAAACTAAATGCACATTCAATCTAGGTTTAGTAGCCTAGGAATCCAAAGACCATAATTGTAAGAGACCAAAGTTCGCTCCAGGAATAAACTAGAGAGAAACATTCAAACAAGACTATACCCAATGGGGAGTGAACTCTACTGAGGATTTATCCTATCCAAGTGTGGAAAGGAATAGCTAAAGCAAAGATCTACCACGAGGAATAAACTTAGTGGGGAATTTACAAAGGACACGCACTTTCTGCTTAAAGCTGACGACTCTACTGGGAAAAAGGATAAAAATCACTTGGGAGATAAACACAACCAAAGCGAGTGAAGGAAACAAAAATCACAAAAATGTATAAATGCATATGTATCACGTATATGTGTATGAATGAATGTCTGTCATGTTATGTTCATGTTGACAAAACAGGCAAAAGAGACAAACTGGAGATGAAATAAACATCTCAACTGGATACTCTGCCAATCTTAACAAGATAGAAACATCACTGGGGATGCATTGAAAACCACAGATGGAACAAAGTTCTGCTTCAAGGCTCCAAACTTTATGGGGAGAAGAAGATACCTCACTTGGGGATAACCCAACATAATCTACTATCTTCAAAGATCTACTGAGGAATAATAAGAATTCTGCTTTACATGGGAAGAAAAGATTCACTGGAGAAGGAATCACCCATAACCGGAGAAGCTTGAATCGAAATCACAGCTGGAAATACCAAATTTGAGACTTCATAGGGGATAAAATAAATATCCACTTCACTGGAGAGGTCTGCAGAGTTGTAACTGAGGATGCTAGAACTGGGACTTCATGGGGAATGAAATAAACATTCACTTCGCTGGGGAAGAATGGATTCATAAGAGATTCATTGGGGAACTCCTAGGTCACCAAACTTGTCATAACCGCCCGACGTAGAGACTTAATAGGGAATTGCCATGATCACCTGGAGTAGAGACTTACCGGGGACATGGGCAAAGGTATATCACCAGAACAACGCAGTTCTGCATTTCAACTGCATGGTGATCATCACAAACTAACAACAGTTCTTGTGAATGGGTAAAAATAAACTTCGATTCTCAAATGCTCCATATTATGTGGCTTTTGAGAAGAGATCCTCTCAAGAGGATTTTACAGAAAAACTTGGCATCCAAAATGCCATAGTGTCTTCAAACTCTTGGAGAAATTTATAGAATCTCGACGTAACTGCCCCAGATTGACTGTATTTGGCACAACTGAGTCTTCAAACTTGTCTCCTTAGGTATGATCAGACTGTAGAAGCAACAATTGGGAAACAAATTGCCCCTGTTTAGTAAAGTCTCCATGCCCCTGGATATGATCATCCTTTTGGAATGATTTGCCATTTACCCATCAGTGTTTCAAGTCTCCAAAGATTAAACTCATGACTGATGCTCATATGTAAGCTTCTATGATATCAAGTAGTGTTAGCAAGCAAAAAAAATGTTGATTCTGAAACTGCTAATGCAATACAGGTGTTAGTCTTGAAGTTTTTATTGAAAATATATCGCAATAACCTGTGATCGAATCACTAGTTAGGATGTGACATTAATTACTTTCTTACAAAACCAACACAGATTTTGAGCATAGCTCATAGGAGTCAGGAAACGTTATCTCGTTGAGTATGCTTTCGAAATAACCCTACTTCAATTAGGTCTTTTGAGGGTTATAACGTGACCAGGTTCACAGTTTATGAAACAAGGGATATAAGGCTCAAAGTTTATCTGTACCCACTCATTTTTCGTAATGTTCTCCAATCCTACATTCAGCTAATTGACTTGAGCACTCGTCTCTCAAAAGGAGTTTTGATATGGTTAAGAAACCATTGAGGTTTTGGACCTGACAGTCACTTACCTTTTTGCTTTTGGCGTCTAATCACACGACTTGTTATTTACTGGGGATTTTCTTTGTAATCCTTTTTGTGATCCTTTGTTTTCGCTTTTCGCATTTTTCATTCTTTTTTGTTTTCCCTAACTTTTGCCTGGACTGAGTGTTTTGGATTTGACCTTGAAGTCCAGCAGGATACCCCAATTTTGTTTAAATCTCCTTCATAGGTTTTGACTTAGCGAGCTTTTTTTTTATTTACGAACAAATCGTGTGACTCTAGGTCACTTTGACTTGTTGAAAGGATTGTGACTGCCTCACTTTTTAGCTAGTTGAGGGATAATCATTATGGATTTGACTCCTAGCCTCATAATGTGTGAGGGATAGGTGTAGTGGATCCTCAGACGTTCACTCTATTTTTGAAAGCATGGGCGCTCGATAAGCTTAACTGAAAACTACCTTGTCCCAGGTTTTAAAATTGAGGGTTTTTTGATTTGGAAAAGAAAACTCCTACTTCAAGGCTCAAAAGGGTTAAAGAGGGATTATCTTCCTTATATCTCCAGTGTTTGGGGATCATCAGCAGGGTTTTACTAAAAAGCATACGACAAGAGATCTTGCATTTTTCTCTTTCGTCATCCTTCCTCCAATTCTCTGCATTGGCAATAGACTGGGGCAACATTGGTATTATAAAACAGAAAAGCATTTAAAGAGTGAATACGAATGGATTACTTTAAGACAAACATATTTATTTCATTAATCATTCAAAATATACAAGTTCTTACATGCGAGAACAAATGCATTAACAAAACAAAGAAAGGTTGCACATGAAAAAGCAGTAAATGAACTAAAGATTTGAAAATACTGTCTCAGTATAAGTTTATGGCTTGCACATTAGGTCCAGAGTCTCCAAAAGACAAAATACCACTTCGTATTAGCCTTTGCACTTCATGTTTCAAAGGAAAGCAGTGTTTAATGTCGTGACCGGATGCCCCTTGATGAAATGCACAAAAACGGCCAGTCTTAAACCACCATGGAAGATCCTTCAGGATGGCTGGCAGAGTCCTTGTTTGCACCAGATTCTTCTGTACTAAAGCAGGATATAATTATGAATAGGCCATCGGGATCGGGTCAAACTGATCCACGTGTTGTTGCTTACTTTTGCTACGAGATCTTCCATGCTTTTCTCGCGAAATAGCGTTAGCAGCTTGTTCTCTCTTCTTGGGCAAACCCTCCCCAAACTTCTCAGAGCTGCTAGAAGTGCTAATGGGAGCCACATAAATGGGCATTGAGATGATTTCAGAAATCATGATTCTCTGAAGTGGTGTGATACCCCATATTATCTAAATGCTCAATTGGATATCAGATGAGATTAGACGAGTGTTTATGTGCTCTATCATTGGTTAATTGGAGTAATGGAATCCTCTAAGTGCTTTAAGTATTGTCAATTGGGATTAATAGAGCAACTAGTGAACTCTAAAGAGGTCAATTATTTAACAAGAGACAGATCAATATTTATTAGTTCAAGAGAGAATTTTATGGTAACTCTAATATTTGATCAATTAGTGTGAGACGTGTAGCGCGGTTTTCGTGACCGCCCGCATCCGCCTGCGGATGGGATTGGGTGATACTTTCTGATTTCTTATTTATCCTATGAAGCTGGAAAGGAAAGGGAAGCTATCTCAAACTAACCTTGCACGCAAATGTTTTCTTTAACAAGTGCTAAGAGATTGGGGAGTTTGGGGTCAGGTTATACAATGGGGAGTTGTCAATTACCCATCCTATACATGGTTATCCATGGGTTGTTAGCAATTTTCTACTGTTCTACTATTTTTTACTTGATTGTGTTTGTCTGTAAAAGGGAAAGTTGAGAGATATTGAAAAGGTATTTTTGTTGTTTTCGGGTTTTTTGATGTTTTTGGTAAGGTACTGGACCTAAGGTTTTTTTTATTTAGTGTGCTCGCTAAGATTTTTCTTTCAATCTTATGCCTACGTATTCCCGTTTACCGAAACAGGGAAATCAGAGCGTTCGTAGTTCCTCCTATTCTATGGGAGGAAAAAATATATTTGGGTGTCTTGTTCAAAGCCCAAGACGGAGGCTAAAAGGTGATTTGTTTGTATCTTGTTCAAAGCCCAAGATATGAAGCTAAAAGGATGTTTGTGGGAATTGATTGAAAGAGTGAAGAGATTAAAGATTGAGATATGAATATCCGGGAAAAACATCGGAAAACAGAAGGAATATTCAGGAAAGCGTCGGATGAAAATTGAAGGAATATCCGGGAAAACGTCGGATGTAAAGAAAAGGAATATCCGGGAAAGCGTCGGATGTAAAGAAAAGGAATATCCGGGAAAGCGTCAGATGTAAAGAAAAGGAATATCCGGGAAAGCGTCGGATGTTAAAAAAAGGGAAGGGTTTTTCCTGTGTTTAGAAGGAACTTGAGAATGTCTTTGAGACTCAAGAGGGGATATAGACTGTCCAAGTCTACTGGGTGTGTCTTTTGTACTGTGTAAGAGAAAGTACGCTTTGGGATCAAGATCTAGACTCATTTGAAAGGCTGCTCTAGCAAGATGACTAGTTTTTGTTCCTATACCTTTAGGAGGTCGTCGGGACAAGTTGTGCGAAGCCCTAGAGGAGGTGGGAAACTTTTAAGAAGCAGACGGGTCCTTGTACTAAGCCCAAGAGGAGGCTATCATTCCCGGAGGAAGATATCATTATACGAAGCCTAAGAGGAGGCTGTGAATACTTCTAAGAAGCCGTAGGGTCCTTGTACGATGCCCAAGAGGAGGCCGATGCTTTTAAGAAGCCCGTGGGTCTATCATCTCCTTTCCATTAGGAGAGATAACTCTTTTAAAGATAAAAACCACTGGTAAACGTGCGAGGTTTACTATCCAGCGACTTTTAACTTTTAAAGAGGGTTTCTTAGTTAAGGTCCAAGATTATGACCGTAGTGGGTACCCAAACCCCGAGACATTCAAGGCAAGCTATCCACAAGGAATAGATCAAGTCAGGAAAGTTCGAGAATTTGGAAGAAACTCAAAGATGCCATTCACGGAGAATACATTCATCTTGGGGAGTAGAGTTTCTTGACGATTCCTAAGGAGGACAGCCAAAGAGAAGACTGTATCTGGTAGATCCTATTTGGGGATCTAGGCGTCTATTTCTACGAATAAACGAAACGGCTTTACCTAGTGCTAGACGTAGTTGCCAGGGAAACTCTAAATATCTATACTATTATTACACAGTAGATACGAGTTTATGAACGAAGACTTACAGTGAAACAGCCCCACAATACAGTTATATATATGAAAGCAGATAAAAGAAAGCGGATAAACACTTACCCGGTTGTAGAGCTTCCATGTTGTTTGGTTAGTTTGTTCAACAAAGAAAGATTGAAAACAACAGTATATTTCAAAATCAAAGGAGAAAGTATTTTGAACAGAGGTTGGGGCTTACAGCTCAAGGAGAGGCCCAAGTTTTTATCAGTGATTGCACTGTGGTTTTGAGTTTGTACAGGGACTTATACAAGTGACTGAGGCCCAAAAGGTTTTCTGTACAAAGGGATGGGTCTTACACTCTCTCAAGAGGCCCAAAAAATCAGAGTCAATTATACATGAAAGAACGTCATGTGAAATAAAACATACACGGAAGAACATCGTGTTGATAAATAACAGGTATACGTGGCAAAACATCACGTAATAAATAAACAGAGATACAAACATTCACGGCAGAGCATCGTGGTAACTAACAGATATAATATACACGGAAAAACATCCGGAGATTAAAAGCATATACACGGTAAAACATCGTGTGTGAAACTGAATACATGGAATAAACATCATGTGATAAAATATACACGGCAAAACATCGTGATATCATGGCAATTGAATATACACGGAAAAACATCGTGTGAATAAAACATGGATAATGAGTTCGAAAACTTACCTATTGGAGCAAGGTCCAATGCCTCTTCTCAAGCTTCCAGAAGCGAGATAATGATTCTCAAAGTATCATATAAGAACTCCTGCGTCAGGTAAAAGACAAAGCAGAGAAAACCAGAGATCATAGAGAAATTCCCTAAGTCTTATCAAGTGGTTAGAATCGAATTTGAACATTTAATTAATTATTTATAAAAGTTTTACTTGAAAATAATCCTAAGAATAAATTACCAAATAATTAAATAAAACAATTTAAATGATTCATTACAAATTAATTAAATCAAATTTAATAACTTAGAAATTATTAACATTTTTTAGAATATTTAATCAAGATTAACTAAACTAAAAAAAATAAAGTTGTATTAAAAGGAAAAAATGGGACAAAAGAAGAATTATCAATTAATTTAAATATTAATATTTAATAAGATTAATTAATAATTTAATTAATCAAAATTAAATAAAAATATCTAAATTAATTAATAATTAAACAATATTTTTACATTTCTAAATAAAACTAGAAATAAGAAAAATTAAATAATGAAAGAGAGAAATATGTGGGAGAGAGTTGAGAAAACAATGTAAGAGATTGTTTTGGTGTGATTTGGAATGAGAAATGGAGTGGTATTTATAGGAAAAAAATTCTTGGAGAACAAGATACCAAGCTTAAAAATTAAGCTAACTTAGTTTAAGCTAGCTTAAATTTTAAGCTAACTTAAATAATTTTTTAAACTAGCTTAATTTTTAAGCTAACTTAAATATCTACATACTAGAATAATATTTAAAACAAAATTGTATTAAAAACAAAATTTTTTTTAGAAAAAAATATATAAAAAACAAAAATTCATAAAAAAACAAAATAAATATAAAAAAAACAAAATATATGAATAAAAATAATATAAATATATATTTATATATATATATATATATATATATATATATATATATATATATTTGATATATATATATATATATATAATATATATATACATATAAAAGATATGAAAAATATATAAAAAATATATAAAAAATAAAAAGACAAAAAAACAAATATATATATATATATATATATATATATATATATATATAAAATACGGAAATTTATATATATATATATTATTATTATTATTATTTTTTATTATTATTTTTATTTTCATTTTTATTTTATATATGTAAAAATAAAATAAAAATGAGAAATCGATTAAATCGTGCGAAAGATAGATGAACAATGAACATTTGTAAATTTAATTGAAAAACACGTCCGTTCATTGATTTTTCGCATAATTAACCAAAAAAGACAAAAATTTCAACGTATATATTTCGACTGAAAATTCAAACAATATGCATGACAGAAAAAGATGATATGATATGCAGATGACACGAAGTGAAAACACAATCGGGTGGTCAAAATTTGGGGTATGACAGATGCCCCTATTTAATCTTCTTAGACCTGAAGGTATGAATAGCAAAGAGTTTTATACCTTCGAGGTATAAGAGGATTAAATATCAGAGTACCTAGAATTTTGACTGTAAACGCAAATGAAATGATATGTGATGAATGAAAGATTCTTGAACACTGTGGGGAATGATGTCACAGGAGACAGACCAACAGATTTTTCTTGGGATATAAGATATTGTGGAAATTTGCCGATGCGACAAAGGTATCCAGCAATATTTAGAAAGAGAGGGATAAACCCTGGAACAAAGATACAGACATCCGAAAAAACATCAGATGCGAAAGAAGTGTCATACTCTAGAAAATATATCAGAAACATCTAGAAAAACATTAGATGTGGAATGAGACCAGATATGAGTATATGCCAGAGACTTCTGAGAAAGCAGTTTAATTTCATTATGGAATATACGAGAACATCCAGAAAGCAAAGGTAACTTTACTGGGAAAAAGGTTATAGTCATCAGAGATTTTCAGACATGTATTAAAAAACTCTGGAAAAGAACAGTAACAACCGTAAGAGACATTCAGAAGAGCATTGAATGAAATCTTGGAACACAAGCAGACGTGATTATCAGAGACATTCAGAAGAGCATTGAATGAAGTCTGAAAAATAAATCAGGCATATCCATGAGAAACATTGGATAAATGAGAAACAAACTTGAAGGCATCCAGAAAAGCATTGGACCGAGTTGTCGACCAAACTTAAAGATATATTAATGACATCCAGAAAAGCGTTGAATGTATTAAAAATAACTTTGAGTGTAAATCCGAAACATTTAGAAAAGCGTTAAATGTACAGAGAATTATTTTTAGAAGACTGGCTGAACGATGAACATATCCGGAAAAGCATCAGATAAGTCATCCGATCAAAAGTTACATCTGGAAAAACATCAGATGAGGAAAAGTCATATCCGGGAGAGCATCAGATAGACATGTAAGGTGTTTCTGGAAAAACATCAGAATAAAAGAGACATATCCGGAAGAACTTCGGATGAACGCAAAGAAAGTTCTGGAAAAGCATCAGAACAGGCAGACATATCCGGAAGAACATCGGATAGTAACAAAGAAAGTTCTGGAAAAACATCAGAACGGGTTTTGGAAAAACTTCAAAACCAAAAGATACATCCGGAAGAACATCGGGTAGACACAGAGAAACGTTCTGGAAAAACATCAGAACGGGTTTTGGAAAAACTTCAAAACTAAAAGATACATCCGGAAGAACATCGGATAAAACCAAAGTTATATCTGGAAGAACATCAGATAAGACATAAAAGTATAGGTGCCAGATAAGTTGGACTTTGTAGAAAGGTAAGATGTTAATAATAACACGATCATTGATGAATGCAAATGAGGATTAAAACACTCTTGAATGCATAGTATATGAAAAAGTTATGATGTATGATTAAATGTATGTAATGCAAATGAAAATGCTGACAACAAGTTTAGACTCTTTGAGAGAGTGGAAATCAACAAGTTTATACTCTTTTGGGGAGTGGAAATCAACAAGTTTATACTCTTTTGGGGAGTGACAGACAAAACCGATTCCTCAACACAGAGATCACTGTCATTGCCCAGGGACTACAAATGTTGTTTAAACACATCTTTGTCATACTGATAAACTGTATCAAGTTTATAATCCTTGGAGGAAGGCTGGATAGCTTGCTTGGGGATTTTTCCAAATAAATTACCCAAGACTCACTGAATGTTGTAGATGAACTGATTATTGCCTCAGCTTGAATGATAATGACTGTATGCTGCATACTAGGAAGGTTTTCCCCAGTAATGAGTCTTGAAATTTTTTTTGTATAAACCAATTCCGAGAAGGACTTGCACTGAACAAATCTCGAACTGATTCTTAACAGGCTCTGGAAAGAACTTGCCCCTCATAGGATCACTGACCAAGTTTCTAAACTGTTTTGAAAATTCCTTGAAAGGAAAGCTAGTTTGCAATAAAAAATGTTTATTTAAACATGGTAAATTTAATACAAAGCTCATGCAAAAATTTTGAAAACAAAATCATTGTTTAGAAAAAATACAGTAATATGGATTACTGGTTAAAAACACGGCGATTTAAAACATTTTGAATGAAAAGTAAAACAGATGTATGATACCAAAACAAATGATTTGCAAAAAATGATTTTGGAGTCAATTTACACCACCTTGCTGTAGTATACTTCCAAAATAACCTTACTTCAATTAGGTCTTTTGAGGGTTATAACGTGGCCTGGTTCACGGTTCATGAAAGAAAGATAAAGGCTCAAAGTTTATTTGGTGCCCACCCCCTTCGTGATGTTCTCCAGTCCTATACTCAGTTAAACTTAAATTGTGCATTCAGGTTCAAAAAGGTTTCAGAATTGTACTGATGATAGTGATGACGATGGTCCAGAAGTCTTGAGACAGCAGCTACTGCTTCTTTACAACATTTAGTTGTTTTTCGTCTTTGTGGATTTCTTGAAGATCGAGGATTTAAGGACCTCTTCTCTGTATTATCCCTAACTTTTGCCTGAACTATTTCTTTTGAAATTAATAGTCAGCGGGAAGCCCTAGTTTTTGCCTAAGTTTTTTTTTTTTGACTTAGCGGGCTTTTTCTTTTTTGATTTCTTCTTAGAAAGAAAGTGACTGCTTGATTTGATGATTATGACGGACCATCACTGAATTTTGATTTGAAAGACGTTTTCAGCATCTACTTGTTGTATGTAAACTTTCCGAACTTGAATACACAACCCAAATTAAACTAAGAACTACCCTGCCCTGGTTAAAATTGCGAGTTTTTTTATAAAGAAAGAAACACCTACTTCAAGGCTCAAAAGGGGTTAACGAGGGATTATCTTCCTTATATCTCCAGTGTTTGGGAATTGAAAAAAAATGCCTTACATCCTCAGCAAAGTTTTTTATTCGAAAGCATACCGACAGCAATTATGGGTATTATGTTTTTATCATCCTTCCACAAATATTTGCATAGTAAAAAATTTGAAAAAAAAGGTGCATTTTTTTGAAAGTTTTTGTTTTTTTTTAATGTTTTTGTTTTTTGAAAGTGAAAGGATAAAGATGATTTGAATCAAAATACTGTACATGATCATTTCATTAAAACTGACATTTAAAGATAAACAAGTTTGAAAGCAACTATGATACAAACAAGGAAAATGCAAAATAGACAGAAACAAGGTCAGTGACTAATCAAACACAAGGATGAGCTGTCCTGTCATTGGGAAGTAACTGAGCTGAAGTTGATTGAAGTTTCAGTTCTGTATCGGTGATGAGGAATCAGTTTGAGGACTTACAGAAGACTGAAAGACATAAGGTTTGGAATGAATTGACGATGACCCGGATGTATGTATGACTTATGCAAATGATATGCAATCATTGAAAGACAGATAGAAAATGCTAAACAACCTCGACCTCTTAGGAATTCTAATCCTAGTAAATGTCCCCAGCAGAGTCGCCATTTTTCTGTAGCGCGGTTTTCGTGACCGCCCGCATCCGCCTGCGGATGGGATTGGGTGCTACTTTCTGATTTCTTATTTATCCTATGAAGCTGGAAAGGAAAGGGAAGCTATCTCAAACTAACCTTGCACGCAAATGTTTTCTTTAACAAGTGCTAAGAGATTGGGGAGTTCGGGGTCAGGTTATACAATGGGGAGTTGTCAATTACCCATCCTATACATGGTTATCCATGGGTTGTTAGCAATTTTCTACTGTTCTACTATTTTTTACTTGATTGTGTTTGTCTGTAAAAGGGAAAGTTGAGAGATATTGAAAAGGTATTTTTGTTGTTTTCGGGTTTTTTGATGTTTTTGGTAAGGTACTGGACCTAAGGTTTTTTTTTATTTAGTGTGCTCGCTAAGATTTTTCTTTCAATCTTATGCCTACGTATTCCCGTTTACCGAAACAGGGAAATCAGAGCGTTCGTAGTTCCTCCTATTCTATGGGAGGAAAAAATATATTTGGGTGTCTTGTTCAAAGCCCAAGACGGAGGCTAAAAGGTGATTTGTTTGTATCTTGTTCAAAGCCCAAGATATGAAGCTAAAAGGATGTTTGTGGGAATTGATTGAAAGAGTGAAGAGATTAAAGATTGAGATATGAATATCCGGGAAAAACATCGGAAAACAGAAGGAATATCCGGGAAAGCGTCGGATGAAAATTGAAGGAATATCCGGGAAAACGTCGGATGTAAAGAAAAGGAATATCTGGGAAAGCGTCGGATGTTAAAAAGAGGGAAGGGTTTTTCCTGTGTTTAGAAGGAACTTGAGAATGTCTTTGAGACTCAAGAGGGGATATAGACTGTCCAAGTCTACTGGGTGTGTCTTCTGTACTGTGTAAGAGAAAGTACGCTTTGGGATCAAGATCTAGACTCATTTGAAAGTCTGCTCTAGCAAGATGACTAGTTTCTGTTCCTATACCTTTAGGAGGTCGTCGGGACAAGTTGTGCGAAGCCCCAGAGGAGGCGGGAAACTTTTAAGAAGCCGACGGGTCCTTGTACTAAGCCCAAGAGGAGGCTATCATTCCCGGAGGAAGATATCATTATACGAAGCCTAAGAGGAGGCTGTGAATACTTCTAGGATCCTTGTACGATGCCCAAGAGGAGGCCGATGCTTTTAAGAAGCCCGTGGGTCTATCATCTCCTTTCCATTAGGAGAGATAACTCTTTTAAAGATAAAAACCACTGGTAAACGTGCGAGGTTTACTATCCAGCGACTTTTACCTTTTAAAGAGGGTTTCTTAGTTAAGGTCCAAGATTATGACCGTAGTGGGTACCCAAACCCCGAGACATTCAAGGCAAGCTATCCACAAGGAATAGATCAAGTCAGGAAAGTTTGAGAATTTGGAAGAAACTCAAAGATGCCATTCATGGAGAATACATTCATCTTGGGGAGTAGAGTTTCGTGACGATTCCTAAGGAGGACAGCCGAAGAGAAGACTGTATCTGGTAGATCCTATTTGGGGATCTAGGCGTCTATTTCTACGAATAAACGAAACGGCTTTACCTAGTGCTAGACGTAGTTGCCGGGGAAACTCTAAATATCTATACTATTATTACACAGTAGATACGAGTTTATGAAAGAAGACTTACAGTGAAACAGCCCCACAATACAGTTATATATATGAAAGCAGATAAAAGAAAACGGATAAACACTTACCCGGTTGTAGAGCTTCCATGCTGTTTGGTTAGTTTGTTCAACAAAGAAAGATTGAAAACAACAATATATTTCAAAATCAAAGGAGAAAGTATTTTGAATAGAGGTTGGGGCTTACAGCTCAAGGAGAGGCCCAAGTTTTTATCAGTGATTGCACTGTGGTTTTGAGTTTGTACAGGGACTTATACAAGTGACTGAGGCCCAAAAGGTTTTTTGTACAAAGGGATGGGTCTTACACTCTCTCAAGAGGCCCAAAAAATCAGAGTCAATTATACATGAAAGAACGTCATGTGAAATAAAACATACACGGAAGAACATCGAGTTGATAAATAACAGGTATACGTGGCAAAACATCACGTAATAAATAAACAGAGATACAAACATTCACGGCAGAGCATCGTGGTAACTAACAGATATAATATACACGGAAAAACATCCGGAGATTAAAAGCATATACACGGTAAAACATCGTGTGTGAAACTGAATACATGGAATAAACATCATGTGATAAAATATACACGGCAAAACATCGTGATATCATGGCAATTGAATATACACGGAAAAATATCGTGTGAATAAAACATGGATAATGAGTTCGAAAACTTACCTATTGGAGCAAGGTCCAATGCCTCTTCTCAAGCTTCCAGAAGCGAGATAATGATCCTCAAAGTATCATATAAGAACTCCTGCGTCAGGTAAAAGACAAAGCAGAGAAAACCAGAGATCATAGAGAAATTCCCTAAGTCTTATCAAGTGGTTAGAATCGAATTTGAACATTTAATTAATTATTTATAAAAGTTTTACTTGAAAATAATCCTAAGAATAAATTACCAAATAATTGAATAAAACAATTTAAATGATTCATTACAAATTAATTAAATCAAATTTAATAACTTAGAAATTATTAACATTTTTTAGAATATTTAATCAAGATTAACTAAACTAAAAAAAATAAAGTTGTATTAAAAGGAAAAAATGGGACAAAAGAAGAATTATCAATTAATTTAAATATTAATATTTAATAAGATTAATTAATAATTTAATTAATCAAAATTAAATAAAAATATCTAAATTAATTAATAATTAAACAATATTTTTACATTTCTAAATAAAACTAGAAATAAGAAAAATTAAATAATGAAAGAGAGAAATATGGGGGAGAGAGTTGAGAAAACAATGTAAGAGATTGTTTTGGTGTGATTTGGAATGAGAAATGGGGTGGTATTTATAGGAAAAAAATTCTTGGAGAACAAGATACCAAGCTTAAAAATTAAGCTAACTTAGTTTATGCTAGCTTAAATTTTAAGCTAACTTAAATAATTTTTTAAACTAGCTTAATTTTTAAGCTAACTTAAATATCTACATACTAGAATAATATTTAAAACAAAATTGTATTAAAAACAAAAGTTTTTTTAGAAAAAAATATATAAAAAACAAAAATTCATAAAAAAACAAAATAAATATAAAAAAAACAAAATATATGAATAAAAATAATATAAATATATATATATATATATATATATATATATATATATATATATATATATATATATATATATTTTTGATATATATATATATAATATATATACATATAAAAGATATGAAAAATATATAAAAAATAAAAAGACAAAAAAACAAATATATATATATATATATATATATATATATATATATATATATATATATATATATATATATATATATATATAAAATACGGAAATTTATATATATATATATATTATTATTATTATATTATTATTTTTTTTATTTTTTTTATTTTCATTTTTATTTTATATATGTAAAAATAAAATAAAAATGAGAAATCGATTAAATCGTGCGAAAGATAGATGAACAATGAACATTTGTAAATTTAATTGAAAAACACGTCCGTTCATTGATTTTTCGCATAATTAACCAAAAAAGACAAAAATTTCAACGTATATATTTCGACTGAAAATTCAAACAATATGCATGACAGAAAAAGATGATATGATATGCAGATGACACGAAGTGAAAACACAATCGGGTGGTCAAAATTTGGGGTATGACAGATGCCCCTATTTAATCTTCTTAGACCTGAAGGTATGAATAGCAAAGAGTTTTATACCTTCGAGGTATAAGAGGATTAAATATCAGAGTACCTAGAATTTTGACTGTAAACACAAATGAAATGATATGTGATGAATGAAAGATTCTTGAACACTGTGGGGAATGATGTCACAGGAGACAGACCAACAGATTTTTCTTGGGATATAAGATATTGTGGAAATTTGCCGATGCGACAAAGGTATCCAGCAATATTTAGAAAGAGAGGGATAAACCCTGGAACAAAGATACAGACATCCGAAAAAACATCAGATGCGAAAGAAGTGTCATACTCTAGAAAATATATCAGAAACATCTAGAAAAACATTAGATGTGGAATGAGACCAGATCTGAGTATATGCCAGAGACTTCTGAGAAAGCAGTTTAATTTCATTATGGAATATACGAGAACATCCAGAAAGCAAAGGTAACTTTACTGGGAAAAAGGTTATAGTCATCAGAGATTTTCAGACATGTATTAAAAAACTCTGGAAAAGAACAGTAACAACCGTAAGAGACATTCAGAAGAGCATTGAATGAAATCTTGGAACACAAGCAGACGTGATTATCAGAGACATTCAGAAGAGCATTGAATGAAGTCTGAAAAATAAATCAGGCATATCCATGAGAAACATTGGATAAATGAGAAACAAACTTGAAGGCATCTAGAAAAGCATTGGACCGAGTTGTCGACCAAACTTAAAGATATATTAATGACATCCAGAAAAGCGTTGAATGTATTAAAAATAACTTTGAGTGTAAATCCGAAACATTTAGAAAAGCGGTAAATGTACAGAGAATTATTTTTAGAAGACTGGCTGAACGATGAACATATCCGGAAAAGCATCAGATAAGTCATCCGATCAAAAGTTACATCTGGAAAAACATCAGATGAGGAAAAGTCATATCCGGGAGAGCATCAGATAGACATGTAAGGTGTTTCTGGAAAAACATCAGAATAAAAGAGACATATCCGGAAGAACTTCGGATGAACGCAAAGAAAGTTCTGGAAAAGCATCAGAACAGGCAGACATATCCGGAAGAACATCGGATAGTAACAAAGAAAGTTCTGGAAAAACATCAGAACGGGTTTTGGAAAAACTTCAAAACCAAAAGATACATCCGGAAGAACATCGGGTAGACACAGAGAAACGTTCTGGAAAAACATCAGAACGGGTTTTGGAAAAACTTCAAAACCAAAAGATACATCCGGAAGAACATCGGATAAAACCAAAGTTATATCTGGAAGAACATCAGATAAGACATAAAAGTATAGGTGCCAGATAAGTTGGACTTTGTAGAAAGGTAAGATGTTAATAATAACATGATCATTGATGAATGCAAATGAGGATTAAAACACTCTTGAATGCATAGTATATGAAAAAGTTATGATGTATGATTAAATGTATGTAATGCAAATGAAAATGCTGACAACAAGTTTAGACTCTTTGAGAGAGTGGAAATCAACAAGTTTATACTCTTTTGGGGAGTGGAAATCAACAAGTTTATACTCTTTTGGGGAGTGACAGACAAAACCGATTCCTCAACACAGAGATCACTGTCATTGCCCAGGGACTACAAATGTTGTTTAAACACATCTTTGTCATACTGATAAACTGTGTCAAGTTTATAATCCTTGGAGGAAGGCTGGATAGCTTGCTTGGGGATTTTTCCAAATAAATTGCCCAAGACTCACTGAATGTTGTAGATGAACTGATTATTGCCTCAGCTTGAATGATAATGACTGTATGCTGCATACTAGGAAGATTTGCCCCAGTAATGAGTCTTGAAAGTTTTTTTGTATAAACCAATTCTGAGAAGGACTTGCACTGAACAAATCTCGAACTGATTCTTAACAGGCTCTGGAAAGAACTTGCCCCTCATAGGATCACTGACCAAGTTTCTAAACTGTTTTGAAAATTCCTTGAAAGGAAAGCTAGTTTGCAATCAAAAATGTTTATTTAAACATGGTAAATTTAATACAAAGCTCATGCAAAAATTTTGAAAACAAAATCATTGTTTAGAAAAAATACAGTAATATGGATTACTGGTTAAAAACACGGCGATTTAAAACATTTTGAATGAAAAGTAAAACAGATGTATGATACCAAAACAAATGATTTGCAAAAAATGATTTTGGAGTCAATTTACACCACCTTGCTGTAGTATACTTCCAAAATAACCTTACTTCAATTAGGTCTTTTGAGGGTTATAACGTGGCCTGGTTCACGGTTCATGAAAGAAAGATAAAGGCTCAAAGTTTATTTGGTGCCCACCCCCTTCGTGATGTTCTCCAGTCCTATACTCAGTTAAACTTAAATTGTGCATTCAGGTTCAAAAAGGTTTCAGAATTGTACTGATGATAGTGATGACGATGGTCCAGAAGTCTTGAGACAGCAGCTACTGCTTCTTTACAACATTTAGTTGTTTTTCGTCTTTGTGGATTTCTTGAAGATCGAGGATTTAAGGACCTCTTCTCTGTATTATCCCTAACTTTTGCCTGAACTATTTCTTTTGAAATTAATAGTCAGCGGGAAGCCCTAGTTTTTGCCTAAGTTTTTTTTTTTGACTTAGCGGGCTTTTTCTTTTTTGATTTCTTCTTAGAAAGAAAGTGACTGCTTGATTTGATGATTATGACGGACCATCACTGAATTTTGATTTGAAAGACGTTTTCAGCATCTACTTGTTGTATGTAAACTTTCCGAACTTGAATACACAACCCAAATTAAACTAAGAACTACCCTGCCCCTGGTTAAAATTGCGGGTTTTTTTATAAAGAAAGAAACACCTACTTCAAGGCTCAAAAGGGGTTAACGAGGGATTATCTTCCTTATATCTCCAGTGTTTGGGAATTGAAAAAAAATGCCTTACATCCTCAGCAAAGTTTTTTATTCGAAAGCATACCGACAGCAATTATGGGTATTATGTTTTTATCATCCTTCCACAAATATTTGCATAGTCAAAAATTTGAAAAAAAGGTGCATTTTTTTGAAAGTTTTTGTTTTTTTGAATGTTTTTGTTTTTTGAAAGTGAAAGGATAAAGATTATTTGAATCAAAATACTGTACATGATCATTTCATTAAAACTGACATTTAAAGATAAACAAGTTTGAAAGCAACTATGATACAAACAAGGAAAATGAAAAATAGACAGAAACAAGGTCAGTGACTAATCAAACACAAGGATGAGCTGTCCTGTCATTGGGAAGTAACTGAGCTGAAGTTGATTGAAGTTTCAGTTCTGTATCGGTGATGAGGAATCAGTTTGAGGACTTACAGAAGACTGAAAGACAGAAGGTTTGGAATAAATTGACGATGACCCGGACGTATGTATGACTTATGCAAATGATATGCAATCATTGAAAGATAGATAGAAAATGCTAAACAACCTAGACCTCTTAGGAATTCTAATCCTAGTAAATGTCCCCAGCAGAGTCGCCATTTTTCTGTAGCGCGGTTTTCGTGACCGCCCGCATCCTCCTGCGGATGGGATTGGGTGCTACTTTCTGATTTCTTATTTATCCTATGAAGCTGGAAAGGAAAGGGAAGCTATCTCAAACTAACCTTGCACGCAAATGTTTTCTTTAACAAGTGCTAAGAGATTGGGGAGTTTGGGGTCAGGTTATACAATGGGGAGTTGTCAATTACCCATCCTATACATGGTTATCCATGGGTTGTTAGCAATTTTCTACTGTTCTACTATTTTTTACTTGATTGTGTTTATCTGTAAAAGGGAAAGTTGAGAGATATTGAAAAGGTATTTTTGTTGTTTTCGGGTTTTTTGATGTTTTTGGTAAGGTACTGGACCTAAGGTTTTTTTTATTTAGTGTGCTCGCTAAGATTTTTCTTTCAATCTTATGCCTACGTATTCCCGTTTACCGAAACAGGGAAATCAGAGCGTTCGTAGTTCCTCCTATTCTATGGGAGGAAAAAATATATTTGGGTGTCTTGTTCAAAGCCCAAGACGGAGGCTAAAAGGTGATTTGTTTGTATCTTGTTCAAAGCCCAAGATATGAAGCTAAAAGGATGTTTGTGGGAATTGATTGAAAGAGTGAAGAGATTAAAGATTGAGATATGAATATCCGGGAAAAACATCGGAAAACAGAAGGAATATCCGGGAAAGCGTCGGATGAAAATTGAAGGAATATCCGGGAAAACGTCGGATGTAAAGAAAAGGAATATCCGGGAAAGCGTCGGATGTAAAGAAAAGGAATATCCGGGAAAGCGTCGGATGTTAAAAAGAGGGAAGGGTTTTTCCTGTGTTTAGAAGGAACTTGAGAATGTCTTTGAGACTCAAGAGGGGATATAGACTGTCCAAATCTACTGGGTGTGTCTTTTGTACTGTGTAAGAGAAAGCACGCCTTGGGATCAAGATCTAGACTCATTTGAAAGACTGCTCTAGCAAGATGACTAGTTTCTGTTCCTATACCTTTAGAAGGTCGTCGGGACAAGTTGTACGAAGCCCCAGAGGAGGCGGGAAACTTTTAAGAAGCCGACGGGTCCTTGTACTAAGCCCAAGAGGAGGCTATCATTCCCGGAGGAAGATATCATTATACGAAGCCTAAGAGGAGGCTGTGAATACTTCTAAGAAGCCGTAGGGTCCTTGTACGATGCCCAAGAGGAGGCCGATGCTTTTAAGAAGCCCGTGGGTCTATCATCTCCTTTCCATTAGGAGAGATAACTCTTTTAAAGATAAAAACCACTGGTAAACGTGCGAGGTTTACTATCCAGTGTCTTTTAACTTTTAAAGAGGGTTTCTTAGTTAAGGTCCAAGATTATGACCGTAGTGGGTACCCAAACCCCGAGACATTCAAGGCAAGCTATCCACAAGGAATAGATCAAGTCAGGAAAGTTTGAGAATTTGGAAGAAACTCAAAGATGCCATTCACGGAGAATACATTCATCTTGGGGAGTAGAGTTCTTGACGATTCCTAAGGAGGACAGCCGAAGAGAAGACTGTATCTGGTAGATCCTATTTGGGGATCTAGGTGTCTATTTCTACGAATAAACGAAACGGCTTTACCTAGTGCTAGACGTAGTTGCCGGGGAAACTCTAAATATCTATACTATTAATACACAGTAGATACGAGTTTATGAAAGAAGACTTACAGTGAAACAGCCCCACAATACAGTTATATATATGAAAGCAGATAAAAGAAAGCGGATAAACATTTACCCGGTTGTAGAGCTTCCATGCTGTTTGGTTAGTTTGTTCAACAAAGAAAGATTGAAAACAACAGTATATTTCAAAATCAAAGGAGAAAGTATTTTGAACAGAGGTTGGGGCTTACAGCTCAAGGAGTGGCCCAAGTTTTTATCAGTGATTGCACTGTGGTTTTGAGTTTGTACAGGGACTTATACAAGTGACTGAGGCCCAAAAGGTTTTCTGTACAAAGGGATGGGTCTTACAATCTCTCTCAAGAGGCCCAAAAAATCAGAGTCAATTATACATGAAAGAACGTCATGTGAAATAAAACATACACGGAAGAACATCGTGTTGATAAATAACAGGTATACGTGGCAAAACATCACGTAATAAATAAACAGAGATACAAACATTCACGGCAGAGCATCGTGGTAACTAACAGATATAATATACACGGAAAAACATCCGGAGATTAAAAGCATATACACGGCAAAACATCGTGTGTGAAACTGAATACATGGAAAAAACATCATGTGATAAAATATACACGGCAAAACATCGTGATATCATGGCAATTGAATATACACGGAAAAACATCGTGTGAATAAAACATGGATAATGAGTTCGAAAACTTACCTATTGGAGCAAGGTCCAATGCCTCTTCTCAAGCTTCCAGAAGCGAGATAATGATCCTCAAAGTATCATATAAGAACTCCTGCGTCAGGTAAAAGACAAAGCAGAGAAAACCAGAGATCATAGAGAAATTCCCTAAGTCTTATCAAGTGGTTAGAATCGAATTTGAACATTTAATTAATTATTTATAAAAGTTTTACTTGAAAATAATCCTAAGAATAAATTACCAAATAATTGAATAAAACAATTTAAATGATTCATTACAAATTAATTAAATCAAATTTAATAACTTAGAAATTATTAACATTTTTTAGAATATTTAATCAAGATTAACTAAACTAAAAAAAATAAAGTTGTATTAAAAGGAAAAAATGGGACAAAAGAAGAATTATCAATTAATTTAAATATTAATATTTAATAAGATTAATTAATAATTTAATTAATCAAAATTAAATAAAAATATCTAAATTAATTAATAATTAAACAATATTTTTACATTTCTAAATAAAACTAGAAATAAGAAAAATTAAATAATGAAAGAGAGAAATATGTGGGAGAGAGTTGAGAAAACAATGTAAGAGATTGTTTTGGTGTGATTTGGAATGAGAAATGGGGTGGTATTTATAGGAAAAAAATTCTTGGAGAACAAGATACCAAGCTTAAAAATTAAGCTAACTTAGTTTAAGCTAGCTTAAATTTTAAGCTAACTTAAATAATTTTTTAAACTAGCTTAATTTTTAAGCTAACTTAAATATCTACATACTAGAATAATATTTAAAACAAAATTGTATTAAAAACAAAAGTTTTTTTAGAACAAAATATATAAAAAACAAAAATTCATGAAAAAACAAAATATATATAAAAAAAACAAAATATATGAATAAAAATAATATAAATATATATTTATATATATATATATATATATATATTTTTTTTTTTTTTGATATATATATATATATATATATATATATATATATATATATATATATATATATATATATATATATAAAAGATATGAAAAATATATAAAAAATATATAAAAAATAAAAAGACAAAAAAACAAATATATATATATATATATATATATATATATATATATATATATATATATATAAAAGATATGAAAAATATATAAAAAATATATAAAAAATAAAAAGACAAAAAAACAAATATATATATATATAAAATACGGAAATTTATATATATATATATATATATATATATATATTATTATATTATTATTATTTTTATTATTTATATTTTCATTTTTATTTTATATATGTAAAAATAAAATAAAAATGAGAAATCGATTAAATCGTGCGAAAGATAGATGAACAATGAACATTTGTAAATTTAATTGAAAAACACGTCCGTTCATTGATTTTTCACATAATTAACCAAAAAAGACAAAAATTTCAACGTATATATTTCGACTGAAAATTCAAACAATATGCATGACAAAAAAAGATGATATGATATGCAGATGACACGAAGTGAAAACACAATCGGGTGGTCAAAATTTGGGGTATGACAAGACGACAAAATATTGATTGGAGATATTTTACCCTATTGGATTATATTATATAATATATATATATATATATATATATATTGTAAGAGGAAGAGAAAGAAAGTTAGGAAAGAATAAGATAGTAAGAAAATAGGAAAAAGGAAGAGAAAAAAGAGAGGAAGAACTTGGAAGAAGAAGGAAAAGCTGGGATTCATCATCTTCATCATCTTCTTCAACCTCCTCTTCGATCATCAAGGTGGGTTCTAGTTAGAAGCTTATGTTTTAGAAGTTAGAGTTGTTGGAATTTAGGTTAGAAATTGATAAATGAGTAATCTTGCTAAATCAATGTTTCTAACGTTTCAAATGCGGATTAAAATCCGTAGTATAGTCGGTATATGTGTGAGTATGATCTATGATAATTGCTTATATGTTCCATTGAGTTTCTATGAAGTTCCATTGGATTTTATACTGAGAAAAACGGGTTTTTAGGTTTCTGCTTCAGTGTTAACCGATTAACCAAATGTGGTTAACCGATTAATGCGTGTATTTTGCTGTTCTGCGTGAAAATTTGCCTGGTTAACCGATTAACATGATATGGTTAACCGGTTACCAGAATATGCCTCTATCTATCATTTTGATTCTGTGTGAACAGTACAACATAGTTAATCAGTTAACCATATCATGTTAACCGATTAACACTGTCTTGAATTGTGAAAATATTTAGAAAATCCATATATTTTGATCCGTGTGTCCGATCGAGGCGTTCTTGGTATCGTTGGAAATATATGACGATCCTCTACCCAATAAAAAGTGAAAATATTGATAATGATGTGGGATTAATTAATTGGTGGAAATTGAATGAAAGTAATGTTTTTATGTGATGTGTTTTTACATGTATTTTATTTATGCTATTGAAATATGCTATATCTATCTATGTGTTATTAAGTGTGATTGAGAGAATGCATGCTTAAAATGAATTAGGAAGAGTGAGGAAACTTTACCCCAAAACCAAATGTTATAGTTTAGTGTTGTGGCCTAGTTGTGACCAGGATTGTGATAGAGAATCTAGATGGCGATGCTCGGGCATTCGATGCCTAGGTGTACATCCTTGACGAGTAATGGTCTAGAGGAGAGTGAGACACTAGTATGGAACATGTGTGAACTTTGTGTTTTGTATGATTAAGGTGAACTTGGCCTTGTGATTGTCGTATGCAATCACGTTTGTGTGTGATCACGTAATCGGAACTATTTCCCTGAGACTTGTAGTTTCATGAGCTTAGGGCTCCTCTGGAATGTGCGCATGATTACTTGGCAGGTTTGATTCTCGCGTTTAGTACGAATGGAGCCTATGGGTAAAGAGATTTGCGATGGTTAACAGGTCATGTGAAGTGATGATTCTAAGGTGATAATATGTCCCTTACTTTCTGAATCCATTTCGTATGTCAAGTAAGTGCAATAATCCATGACTCGGGCCGACTTCTAGACGTAGAAGAGGACGGGAAAAGGGGATGCCTTGATGAGGTTACCGATTAGTGATATTTTGAGTTGGTGAACTCATGAACATGTTTCCATATAGCGTGAGATTGTGAACTCAATGTCTTATCCCTTCCCTTTTTACTTGAGTTAGGATTAACTAGAACCCTGTAAAGCCGAGAGAATCCATAAGATAGGGAACTCACTGAGATTAATATCTCACCCCATTATCGTTGTTATTTTTCAGGTTGTTTGCAGGCTTGATTTACAAGTGGAGCTATGCTTGGATGTTTTAAGAGAAGCTTAGTTTAAGTTTTTCGCTGTGTAATTTGTTATTGTACAATTAAGGATATTGTACATTGATCTTAGATTTTATTGTTTTGGCTAATTTCCATGTCTTGTACCATAGGCTGTGTTTTTGTATTAGAATGGTCAAGTATGTGAATTACGCCATTAGGCACTTATGATGGTGTCAGTACCAAATAAAACACTTGTATGATATTATTCTAGGTATATATTATACGGGGCGTTACAAGTGGAGTCCGAGAAATACGAGGAGAAGCTTGATTTTGAGTAGCAACGAAAGTTTCAACCAAAGCAGAGAGTCTTTCCATACCCACCCTTAAAGTAGTCACTTCCTTAAGGTCTTCATGGTTTTCTCGCTCAAGGTTATCCATCTTTTTTCTTTGAGTATCGCACTGACGAATCAGTTTGACTAACGGAGTGAGAAACAAGAGTAAGCACCTGGAATGCAAATGCAAATGAAGTTCAAGGAACTCAAAAGTTACATTTACAAACACCATAAAATGGAGAACACATATTGAATAATTGAAAAAGTCTCATTACATTTAATAAACTTTGAAGGATTACAAAATAGAGTACAATTCATAAAATTCATGGTAAAACTCATGATGTTTGCAAGATAACTCTAAGTTCCTTGAAAAGGGTTAGAAAATGGTGCATGAATGTATGAATGGATGAATGCACAAACACACATATACATAGATTGACATACACACAAACATGTTGGTTTAGGTTTTGAGATCATGATCATGGAGCCATGGTCTAACCATCCCAAGGGTATGTACTATGGGTTTTTGTACCTGCACAACAGGTTCTACAAAGTTCCCAGAGTCATCGATAAATCTTTCGAATATTATCGGCTTGCACGACTACTCATGCGGGCTAATAATATTCTCAAGATAAACTCGTCTGAGAGCAGTATCGCATAACAACCATCACAGGTCTACACTTGGATAATCAGTGCACTACGTTCTAAAAAGGCTTAGAGGGGTGAAGGGATACTAAGGATCTTAGCTTCACGGACTCCAAGGTCGGAAAAAGTAATGCCAATACGACTACTCGTACGACATCAGTAATCCCAAAGGGGCCTTAACTGAGCATGGTTATATCATATATTAATCATGTTAGGACTACTCCCAACAGTTAACTATTGATTATACTACAATCCTATCATAAGTGCACTCAAGTCCGGGCTAGGACTTATCTCACTACAGTATGATCACCCAAAGTAAGCCAAGCATATAGCAAACAAATATGTACAAATATATACAAATATACAAATATACAAACAAATAATCACATATAAAACAAGTTAGGTGTAACCCTCTTTGGACTCCTCCATTCCCTAGTGAGGCCGTCATTTCTGTCGCAATGAGAATCAGAGACCATAGCTTTCGAGTTAGCTAGGTTTCACAAATCTTAACTCACCACCGATCTTTAATTTATCCAAGGGAAGGGAAAAAGAACGAATAACCCATAAGCATGCAATGCAATAACAAAGCAAAAATGAATCTAAGGTTCGGGGGTTGGTTATACAAAGGGAATGTACTAGCACCCTAAGTATATATAGTACTTTATAGGAACCTATTGTCTTATTGTGTTATTTGTTAAGTTGTTTGCTAAAGGTAAAAGGATGGGTAAGTAAAAAGAAAAGGTGAAAAAAAGGGTAGCTTGTAACACCCCATTTTCCCATTTTACAAAATAAGTAAATATTACGAAAATAATTAGAGTTACAACCAAAAAGTAGGATGCTACATCGTTAAAACCAACATCAAAAACTCCTTTTTCATTAATAAGCAGCGGAAATAATTGTTTAATTCAAAATACGACAATTTGCCAACAACACCAAAAATCCACATCAATCGTGGTCCACCAAAGTTTCAAATAAAGAATGATACGTAACAAAACAATAAAGAATCACAAATGACGAAAAACTCCCAAAATCCCGTGTTACGTATCAGAGCAACTCCTAAGACTCGATCAAGCAACACACACACCATGCGCACTCAAGTACCTGGATTATCTGTACTTCCGAAGAAGCACAGACGCAACAAACAACAAAAAGGGGTGAGAACTACATTCAATAAATAACGGTGTATAATACATGCTAAAGGTAGTACTCACACAATCATATAACAGAAACACACCATCACGACATACTTGTCAATTTCATTCAGATTTCACCAACACATAATAATGCAATGTGACTCAAAACATCGACACAATGCATGTGGTACCAATATCACCATGGTTCATTCAATCGAACCCGGATAAATCACATACACCCCTACTTGGCAATGATTTATCTCCACCACACTCCACATTGGAGTTCGGATGAATCACATACACTCCTTCTGAGCAATGATTCATCACCACCGACACCATGAATGCACGACAACAATTATGCATACAACACACATGTATGACAACAATCATACATCTTCACGATCCTCCTGATCACACGTGAGATACCTGTTCACCATCACACACATCACAACAAGAAATTCCTCACATATCATTCAATTAGTTAAACATCTAATTAATTCACTAAAATTATTAAATTAATTATTTTCATCACCAATTCTACATTTCTCAAGTTCTGGCATATATCACCAACCTCCCAAATCAAAAGAACCCACTTCGGATGCGAAAATGGGAAAGAAATCGCGAAACGGTAAAATTCTGCACTCTCACTGGTCATACGCGTTTTGCCCTGTGCCATACGCGTATTGCCAGCTCACTCACCCAAACGATACGTGTAATGCCCCATTTTCCTAAACCATTCCACGTAATGCCTCCCCCAATACGCGTATTGCCCAAGTTTTCATACGCGTACTATTACACGTACGGGCAGAGGGTCGTGCCAAGCCTCCTTTTGGCCCTCCCATACGCGTATTGACCACAGCCATACGCGTATTGACCTACCTGATACGCGTATTGCCAGATCTGTTACGCAAACTGGATTTCTCCACACCAGTCCATGTTCTGCTACGAGATCCTCACTTTTCCACTCCAATTCAGTCCTAAACTTGTTTCTACATCAATTTTAGGTCCTATTCTTCATCTTACTTCCTTCACCTATCATTACTAATCAAAATTACAGGTCTTAGATCTAATTTCGTTTGCTCAACCTGCACAAAAACCAGTTCTGCAACATATACATTCATACAGCAGCAACAACATCAAAATTTCACACAATGCAGAATTGCAACAATTCGATTCACACAGTTTTCATTACAGATTCACATATGCACAACAGATTCATAAAACAACATATATTCATACGAATTCCTACGGGGTTAAGGACTCCCCACTACCCTCTCATGATCATACCACCAATATTGAAATATATTCTCCCCCCTTACCTCGAAATTACTCAGAAAATTCCTGCGAAAATTGATTCTTCAAAGCCCTAGTTCTTCCTTGTTCTTCCTCTCCCTAGCCCTTCTCTTGTGAAATTCTGATTATTATTAACCCTACTCACTAGCCCTCTCTAATCTCTGCTTAATGACCGAACTGTCCTTATTTTTCTCCATTAGCCCATTATCCAATTAATTAAATCAGATTTTTAATTTAATAAAAATAATAATATTACTAGTAATGCTACTTACATAATAATTATAATAATACTAGTAATAACATTAATAATAATAATAATAATAATAATAATAGTAATAATAATAATAACAATAATAATAATAATAATAATACTATTACTACTCATACCCCAAAATTATTCCCGACACCTCTAATCTACCCGTCCCACTAAGGACCACACGCCTACGCGCTCAACCACACACGCCCTTAACAAGGCCAAACAACGGAAAATAACATGACGATTAAATAATTTAAATTGGGGTGTTACAACTCTCCCCCACTTAAATTATTTTCGTCCCCGAAAATGTACCTGAGGGAAACAATTCTGGATACGACTCTCGCATTCTGCTCTCCAACTCCCAGGTCACACTTCCTCCAGCAGCCCTTCCCCAAGCTACTCTCACCAGAGGAATCTCCTTCCCTCTGAGTTGTTTCATCTTGCGATCCTCGATCCTTATCGGCATGGCCTCCACAGTGAGATTATCTCTAATCTGCACATCATCCCTCTAGATAACATGAGATGGATCAGATACATACTTCCGAAGTTGCGACACATGAAACACGTCACGCAAGTTCGAAAGTTCAGGCGGCAACGCCACCCTATATGCAACTGCGCCCACTCTTTGCAAGATCTGATACGGTCCAATAAACTTAGGATCCAGCTTCTTTGATTTCAATGCACGCCCAACACCGGTCATTGGGTTGACTCTCAAGAATACGTGGTCACCTTCACTGAATTCCAAGTCTTTCCTCCGATTGTCATGATAACTTTTCTGCCTACTCTAAGACGTTTTCATCTTCTTGCGGATCATTTGAATTATCTCAGTAGTCTGTTGCACAATCTCAGGTCCAAGCACCACATTCTCACCGGTCTCATGCCAACACAGAGGCGTCCTACACCTCCTACCATGCGAAGCTTCGAAAGGTGTCATTCCAATGCTAGAATGGTAACTATTGTTATACGTGAACTCGATCAATGGCAAATGAGTATCCCACGCACCACCATTCTCCAACACACAGGCTCTCAGCAAATCTTCCAACGACGGAATAGTCCTCTCTGACTAACCATCAGTCTGTGGATGATAAGCCGAGCTCAGCTTTAATTTAGAACCCAAGGCTTCCTGCAGACTCTTCCAAAAATCCGAAGTAAACCTCAGATCTCTATCCGACACTATGCTCGCCGGAACACCATGCAACTTCACAATTATTCTGATATAAATCTCCGCCAGCTTTGACAACGGGAAACTGATATTAATTGGTATAAAATGAGCGGATTTCGTAAGTCGATCCACCACTACCCAAATAGCATTAAAGCCGCTCGCCGTATTTGGCAAACCAGTAACAAAATCCATAGTAATACTGTCCCATTTCCATTCCGAAATTTCCAACGGTTGCATTAACCCCGACGGTTTCTGGTGTTCCACCTTTGACTTCTGACATATCAAACAAGCATAAACAAACTGAGCTATGTCCCTCTTCATACCGGACCACCAAAATAACTCTTTAAGTCATGATACATTTTTGTAGCTTCCGGATGGATACTCAAGCTACTCCGGTGACTTTCCTCTAAGATTGCCTTTTTCAATTCCATATTATCCGGTACACAAATTCTGCCCCGGAATCTCAATACACCAACATTATCCACTTTAAAATCATTATCAGGATCACCTCCTTCCACAAGCATCAAGTCCACTAGCTTCACATCAAGTCTCTGATTTTCCTTAATCACATCCAAGAAGTCATTATTCACCTTAAGCATACCCAGCCTAACACTCTCCGGTGTAGTTTCACAAACCATACTCAAATCTCTAAACTGCTCAATCAACTCCTTTTCTTTTACCATTAATGCCGACATATGAATGGTCTTCCGACTTAGCGCATCTGCTACAACATTAGCCTTTCCTGGATGATAACTCAAATTAAAATCATAGTCTTTCAGGAACTCCAACCATCTCCTCTGCCTCATATTCAATTCCTTATGGACGAACAAATACTTTAGACTTTTGTGATCACTGAATACTTCGAATCTCGACCCATACAAATAATGTCTCCAAAATTTCAATACAAAAACTACTGCAGCTAGTTCAAGATCATGAGTAGGATAATTTCTCTCATGTACCCTCAATTGCCGCGAAGCATATGACACCACCTTGCCATCTTGCATCAACACTCGGCCTAATCCCATCTTAGACGCATCACAATACACCACAAAAGGTTCACTTGGACTTGGTAGAATCAACACCGGTGCCGTAGTCAATTTCTTCTTCAACTCCTCAAAACTTTCCTCACAAGCCGCATCCCAAACAAAAGCTTGATTCTTTCTAGTTAACTGCGTCAACGGTAATGCCAAATTAGAAAACCCTTCAATAAACCTTCGGTAATAACCTGCCAAACCCAAGAAACTTCTGATCTCCGTCGCTGTCTTCGGTGGCTCCCACTGAAGTACCGCGCTTACTTTAGATGGATCCACCGCTATGCCATCACCAGAAATAACATGACCCAAGAAACTCACAGTCTTCGACCAGAATTCACACTTCGAGAACTTTGCAAATAATTTATTATCCTTCAACACCTGCAATGCAACCCTCAAATGCTCTGCGTGATCCTCGTCGGACTTAGAATAAATTAGTATATCATAAATGAATACCACGATAAACTGATCCAGATAAGAATGAAAGATGCGATTCATATACTCCATAAACACACCCGACACATTAGACACTCCGAAAGGCATCACTACATATTCATAATGTCCATAGCGAGTCCTGAACGCAGTCTTCTGGATATCATCATCCTTCACTCTAATCTGATGGTTACCCGACCTCAAATCAATTTTGCTGAAAGCACGAGCTCCCACTAGCTGATCCATTAAGTCAATAATCCTCAGAAGTGGATACTTATTCTTAATGGTCACTTTATTTAACTGACGGTAATCAATGCACATACGCATACTACCATCCTTCTTTTTCACCAACAACACTGGAGCTCCCCACGGCGACACACTCGGTCTAATAAACTTCTTATCAAGCAATTCTCCAATCTGCGATTTCAACTCTGCCAACTCTGATGCAAACATCCTGTACGGTGCCATAGATATAGGTCTGGTACCCAGTACAAGATCAATAGTAAATTCAACTTCTCTCGTCGGAGGTAACTCTGTAATATCATCAGGAAACACTTCAGGAAATTTACTCACCACCGGTAACTCGTTAACTGAAGTCTTGCTTTTCACTGATAACGAGGCAAACACTGCAAACATCTTAGCTTTATCCTCCAATAATGTCCTCAACTCTCTACTAGACAAAGAATCCGCTAAAGCTTCCTCTTCAGGAGTAAGAAACAGTAACGTCTTCCTAAAACAATCAATGTAAATCCGGTTGAACTCCAACCAATTAATCCCCAAAATTACATCAAAATTACCGAGTGGCAAACAAATCAAGTCCACTCTGAAATCTCTACCAAACATAGTCAACAAACACTTCAAACACACTAAGGAAGTAACTACAGAACCAATAGACGGAGTTTCAATCGTCATCCTCTGATCTAGAATAGACGGTACAATTCCTAATCTCTTCACACAATCAACAGAAATGAACGAGTGGGTTGCACCCGTGTCAATGATAGCAATCAAAGGAATATCATTAATAAAATAAGTACCTTTGATGGAGCGCTCTTCATTGGTGGATTGAGTTCCCACCAAAGCAAACACCTTCCCACTGGCCTGAGACTTCTTTGGCTTCTCACAGTGAGTGATGATATGACCCTTTTCTCCACAGTTATAACAGGTAGGCATAGTGGCCCTACAATCTGCTATAACATGACCTGGTCGCCCACACTTGAAACACTTCTTCACTTCATTCGGACAATCATTAGCACGGTGACCCGTGCCACCACATCTGAAGCACTTGAGAGCATCAGGAACCACTCCTCCCTCCTTTGGTTTCTTCCCCACAACAACCTTCTGTTTTCCTTTATCTGCTGGAGCACTATAAGGAGTACCCCCAAACCTCTGCTTACCTTTCCGGTCACTCACCGCCTTATAGTGAGCAATCCGGGCCCTGTTGTCATTATCATAAATCCTGCTTCTGCTAACCAATTCCGGATAATTCCTTATCTTTTGACAAGCAATGTCCTGTTTGATCTCGGGACGCAGCCCATTCTCAAACTTCAAGCACTTCGAATTCATCGCTTTATCCGTATTGTAATGAGCACAATACTACACCAACTCTTCAAACCAAGCAGTATATTCAGCGACAATCATGCTACCTTGCTTCAGCTCCAGGAATTCAATCTCTTTTGCACTACGAATATCTTTCGGGAAGTACTTTTCCAGAAACTCAGTCTGAAACACCGTCCAAGTAATCTCAGTACCCGCAACTTCCAACCTCTGACGACCATTGTTCCACCAGGCTTCAACCTCTCCCTCCAGCATATGAGTGCCAAAACGTACCTTCTGAGCATCACTGCATCCCATGTCCTGAAGATCTTCTCGACAGCCTTCAGCCATTTCTGTGCAGCCTCTGGATCCAAAATACCTCCCTCATATGTAGGCGGATTATTGCTCTGAAACTGTGCTAAGTCGCGGAACTGCGCACCCCCAGCTTGATTGGCGTTCTCTACCGTTTGTGCCATGGCTTGCATAACAGCAGCAAGAACAGCATCATTTCTTCCTGCCATACTGTTCAACAATCAACATACGGTCATAACACACAACTTACTCCTATTCTAAGGACAGACTCTACTACAACACTTGGCCGGACGAACCGACTTGCTCTGATACCAATTGTAACACCCCACTTTCCCATTTTACAAAATAAGTAAATATTACAAAAATAATCAGAGTTACAACCAAAAAGTAGGATGCTACATCGTTAAAACCAACATCAAAAACTCCTTTTTCATTAATAAGCAGCGGAAATAATTGTTTTATTCAAAATACGGCAATTTGCCAACAACACCAAAAATCCACATCAATCGTGGTCCACCAAAGTTTCAAATAAAGAATGATACGTAACAAAACAATAAAGAATCACAAATGAAGAAAAACTCCCAAAATCCTGTGTTACGTATCAGAGCAACTCCTAAGACTCGATCAAGCAACACGCACACCATGCACACTCAAGTACCTGGATTATCTGTACTTCCGAAGAAGCACAGACGCAACAAACAACAAAAAGGGGTGAGAACTACATTCAATAAATAACGATGTATAATACATGCTAAAGGTAGTACTCACACAATCATATAACAGAAACACACCATCACGACATACTTGTCAATTTCATTCAGATTTCACCAAGACATAATAATGCAATGTGACTCAAAACATCGACACAATGCATGTGGTACCAATATCACCATGGTTCATTCAACCGAACCCGGATAAATCACATACACCCCTACTTGGCAATGATTTATCTCCATCACACCCCACATTGGAGTTCAGATGAATCACATACACTGCTCCTGAGCAATGATTCACCACCACCGACACCATGAATGCATGACAACAATTATGCATACAACACACATGTATGACAACAATCATACATCTTCATGATCCTCCTGATCACACGTGAGATACATGCTCACCATCACACACATCACAACAAGAAATTCCTCACATATCATTCAATTAGTTAAACATCTAATTAATTCACTAAAATTATTAAATTAATTATTTTCATCACCAATTCTACATTTCTCAAGTTCTGGCATCTATCACCAACCTCCCAAACCAAAAGAACCCACTTCGGACGCGAAAACGGGAAAGAAATCGCAAAACGGTAAAATTCTGCACTCTCACTGGTCATACGCATTTTGCCCTGTGCCATACGTGTATTGCCAGCTCGCTCGCCCAAACCATACGCGTAATGCCCCATTTGCCTACACCATTACGCATAATGCCTCCCCCAATACGCGTATTGCCCAAGTTTTCATACGCTTACGGGCAGAGGGTCGTGCCAAGCCTCCTTTTGGCCCTCCCATACGCGTATTGACCATAGCCATACGCGTATTGACCTACCTGATACGCGTATTTCTAGATCTGTTACGCAAACTGGATTTCTCCACACCAGTCCATGTTCTGCTATGGGATCCTCACTTTTCCACTCCAATTCAGTCCTAAACTTATTTCTACATCAATTTTAGGTCCTATTCTTCATCTTACTTCCTTCACCTATCATTACTAATCAAAATTACAGGTCTTAGATCTAATTTCGTTCGCTCAACCTGCACAAAAACCAGTTCTGCAACATATACATTCATACAGCAGCAACAACATCAAAATTTCACACAATGCAGAATCACAACAATTCGATTCACACAGTTTTCATCACAGATTCACATATGCACAACAGATTCAAAAAACAACATATATTCATACGAATTCCTACGGGGTTAAGGACTCCCCACTACCCTCTCATGATCATACCACCAATATTGGAATATATTCTCCCCCTTACCTCGAAATTACTCAGAAAATTCCTGCGAAAATTGATTCTTCAAAGCCCTAGTTCTTCCTTGTTCTTTCTCTCCCTAGCCCTTCTCTTGTGAAATTCTAATTATGATTAACCCTACTCACTAACCCTCACTAATCTCTGCTTAATGATCGAACTATCCTTATTTTTCTCCACTAGCCCATTATCCAATTAATTAAATCAGATTTTTAATTTAATAAAAATAATAATATTACTAGTAATGCTACTCACATAATAATTATAATAATACTAGTAATAACATTAATAATAATTATAATATTAATAATAATAATAATAGTAATAATAATAATAATAATAATACTATTACTACCCATACCCCAAAATTATTCCCGACACCTCTAATCTACCCGTCCCACTAAGGACCACACGCCTACGCGCTCAACCACACACGCCCTTAACAAGGCCAAACAACGGAAAATAACACGACGATTAAATAATTTAAATTGGGGTGTTACATAGCTCGCTAGGATCATCGCAATCCTATGCCTACGCATCCTGTATAGGAAGTCAGAGCAATCGTAGTTCGGCTAACTACGGGCGAAAACATGTTTGTTGGTTGGTTTTAGGAGAAGAGACAAGTTGCCATCTTAGGAGAATAATCATCTAAACCACCACAAACACGTGGAAGAAGGATCTTTGCTTCACATTGAGAGAATGGCTCCGATTTGGATGTATAATCAACAAGTATACCACATACCTCTCTCAAGTGGAAAAAAATTAACATCTTTCTCAACAATGTCATGGGGTAGGAGATTTATATCTCAACTAAGATGAATCATGTCTAATCTTTCTTTGAGAAAAGGTTTTAAATTGAAAAAAAAACCAAGTGGCAAAAAGTTTTGAATGAGATTTATGTTTTTTTAGTCTTATGAAAAGATTTGAATATGCTTAAGATGTCTTGAAGCATTTATTAAGAAAAAAAGAGTTTGAAAAAGTCAATGACCTAAGGCCAAGGTTTTTATTGAAAGTGGTTTTGAGTTAGAAAAGGGGAAACCCTAATCGAATGTCTAAGTTGAAGATAATCCTTAGGGAGACTTCCTAAGGGATAACAAGTTTTAGGATTACAAGTCAAGGGATATAGGTATACGAAAGTAAGGATGCAAATGACAAATGTGTCAATCACAAGCCCCTCCCTTGGATTTAGGCAACATGATAACCAAGTGTGAACATCCACTAAACCAAAGAGGTAAACATAAAAGCATGGATTGACATAGGTTAACAAAACATGTACAAGAAATCATGGATATACTTATTTACAAGACAAGTTTCAACAAAAACAAGTTTCAACAAGTTTAAGGATCAAGGCATGATTTGAAATAAACATGGTATACCATCATTATTTACAACACAAAACATTCATCAATATGAGAACCAAAGATCAAGATATGGTTTCAACATTTTTAGGTCAAGGAAACAAGTCCTAAGCACATGGACAAATTTGAAACAGGCATGAACAAAAAAAATAAATTATTTAAAGTATTTAAACAAGACAAAAGATGGTCATTAAAAACAAGCATGTTATCATGATCAATATCAACAAGTGATCAAAGAATTAAAGGTAAGAACCAACAAGGATCAACTGTTCAAAATCTTAATCAAAAGATATGAATATCCATATTTACAATTTGAAAAATACCTTTATCAATTAATGAAATAAAAGAAAAAGGTATGTGATAATGAGATTTAATAAATGGACAAGAGACAATATTTTTGGGTATTTAAAAAAAAATGAGAGTAATAAAAATAAGAAAAAGGAAAAAATATTTTTTATGATTTTTTAGATGTTTTTGACTAAAATAGAGAAATAATTAATAATAATAATTAACAAATTGAAATAAATAAGTGGACATAAAATAATAAATATTTTTGGTATTTTTTAATATGAAAAATAAATTATGAAGAAAATAATTAACAGGTTTTGATTTTTTGTTAAAAATAAAGATGAAAGTTAAAACGATTAAAAAGAAAATAAATAGAATTTAGTACCATATATGATCAACCAATGCCCATTTTCCTGAGGTTTTCACTCAACATATCAACGCAAACACAATAGCAACTTGTATGGATGAAAATGAAGCCTTAATGAGGGTTTGAAATCAAGAAAGTTTACCTATTGGAGTGTGTCCAATGCACCTTTTAGAGTACTTCCAGATGAGATGTGATGATGTTTACAACTTCACTGAGCCATAGGAGTGTGTTGAAATGTTTGATTTCAGTGCATTGGATGAGTTATATTTGATAAGGGAAGTGGAAAAATCAGGAGATTCGAAGTTTCGACTCTTATGTGACAATGGATTTTAGTGAGAATATGATGTTTGGAAGAATTTCATGACTATTTCTCTTGAATTTTCCTTGAATCAATCCTCCATGAATCCTTGAATCCCCCTCCATAAATGGACAAGAGACAATATTTTTGGGTATTTAAAAAAAAATGAGAGTAATAAAAATAAGAAAAAGGAAAAAATATTTTTTATGATTTTTTAGATGTTTTTGACTAAAATAGAGAAATAATTAATAATAATAATTAACAAATTGAAATAAATAAGTGGACATAAAATAATAAATATTTTTGGTATTTTTTAATATGAAAAATAAATTATGAAGAAAATAATTAAAAGGTTTTGATTTTTTGTTAAAATTAAAGATGAAAGTTAAAACGATTAAAAAGAAAATAAATAGAATTTAGTACCATATATGATCAACCAATGCCCATTTTCCTGAGGTTTTCACTCAACATATCAACGCAAACACAATAGCAACTTGTATGGATGAAAATGAAGCCTTAATGAGGGTTTGAAATCAAGAAAGTTTACCTATTGGAGTGTGTCCAATGCACCTTTTAGAGTACTTCCAGATGAGATGTGATGATGTTTACAACTTCACTGAGCCATAGGAGTGTGTTGAAATGTTTGATTTCAGTGCATGGAGCCACGTATTGCATATTCTTTCCTTGATCCTCAAGCAAGTATTTTTATTACAATTTTGCTATTGCCTTCCTTCTTGATCCTCACATATTATTACAACTTTGCCATTGTATTATTTTTTGATCCTCTTTGTGTTTCTTTCAAACATATGATTTTCTTTCTTCGATTTTCTTGACTTAACTTGACCAAACTCAATTATTTCCCACACTTTCTTGATTCTTGACTTGAGAAGTCCGTACTTGACCAAAAAATGTCAAAAGTCAAACTTTGACTTTGAGCATCTATTGACTTTTTAACAATTGAACCAAAATTATTCAACTATCAATAGATTAAACTTCTCGAGCCATCTTAAACACATGAATGGGCCACAAAGATGCATTTGAAACCTTTGAATCACGTTCTAAGCCATGAGATCCTGGTGGACTTGAATTAATGCACACTCAAACTTGATTATTGATGGAGGGAAACTCTTGATCACCATGAATGAGTGGAGGTTCTTGAGAAGTGGAGAATCACACAAATCCTTGATTCGATCATTTGCTTGAATTTCTTGAAGTAAAACCCTAACTTGTAAGCAAAGCAAGCAAAACACATATTTTTTTTTTGTATTTTTCAAATGGGGTTAGCAAAAATATAAAAACACACACAAAAGGTGGTTGATGCTTTGCAAATGATGAAAATGAAGGTGGAGTCTTAGGGTTAAAAATTAGAGTGTGACACACACGACTAGAAAATCCACTTTTAGTGACTGAAAAATTTTGGTCTCTCTAACCACCAAAATTTAATATCCTATACGCAAAATATTAGTTATCCCAAAATCGGTCACAAAATAGAATTAATCACCGAATTTGTGATCGTGTCATTCTGCAACCGAAATTTCGGTTACTCTAGCTATTAAAATAGACTAGTCTATAAAGTTAATTTTTGTGTTTTCTCTATTTTTTTTTTAATTCAGCGACCAAATTTTGGTGGCTAAAGTATACGTATATGTGTTTTTGTTAAATGTTTAACAAAGAGTTTGTTGGCCTAGTGGTTGGTAATGTTAGATGTGTAGGGAAATGTTCTGAGTTTGATTCTTAGCAATGTTGTTTTTTATTTTAAATTTTAATGGTTAAAACTTAAGATTCCAAAGACAGGAGAGTCGAACCGACGAACTTGCAAAATTTATACTAAACATTAACTAGCTGGTCTAAACATCTTTCTTGTAACGTTGTGAATATCAAAAGTTTATGAACCTTATCTAAGTGTTTTCAAGTGAAGAAAAAAACGTTTCCGCTTTCTTCTTTTTTTCAGCGCTAAGTAATTTATTTTTAAAACAAAATCACAGTTTTACTGTTATAGTTTGTTTATTCCAAAAAGCTCCCCCAACTTAGCGCCGCTGTCATAGAAACTGTTTCTCCACCGTCCATTCCTCCTTGTTTCTCCGCCGTCCACTCCTCCTTGTTTCTCTGTCGTTCAAGTCTCTCGTTCGTTGTTTGGTAACCGCAAAACCTTTAACCACAAATTAAGGTATTTCACTCCTCTCTGCTTCTCTGTTCTTTTCTTATTTTTAATTCTATGATTCTTTTCTTCAATGGTTGTTTCTATTTATTATTATTGTTGTTTTAGATTTGGATTTTGGATGTTGTTGCTTCTATGCTTCTCTGTGCGCGTGATTTTAGATTTTGATAGAAACTCCTTTTGATATTGGATGCCCTATTTGTGTGTGTTAAAGTGAGATATTTAGAAATAGAAAATGAAATACCAGTAAAGATATGCAACAATAAGTAGAAGAGAATATGATGTTTGTTGTCTGTGTTAAAGCTTTTCCATTGCATTTATGTTTATGAGGAATGAGTTATCCCTTTACTCAAATTTTCAAATTTAGAGGAACACAAACTCACTCTCTTATTATTTTTTCTTATGTAGAATTGAATTTTTTTTCTTCTATAAGTCTCCTTCATTAAATTCAATTTTGTTTTTGAATTAAATATTAACTTGAAAAGAGTAATTGGTTCAGTTTTTATTTGTGATATTGAAAAGAGTAAAAGTTAATCTATCGGTATGTATGAAATGAGACAAGAAAATGTAGCTGATATAACTTTTTTGTTTGCGATGCCGATAAGTTTTTCGACTGAAAAATTTAAATGATAGGTATAAAATGAGACAGAATATTTTAAAACAAATTTGTATATTATACTCCGTGTGAAACCCTCCTCAACACTCTATTTCATTTGTAATTTTGTATTGATTTCTTGGCCACCTGAGTATAATCAAATAAGACACATAATTTTTTTTTTCATGATATTGATAGGTTAGAATTTACATAAGTTGTATATTTAGTCTTAAAATAAAAATATGAACAACTGTTAGAATTATAAGATGTTTAGTTTGTAGTGCAAGTTTTATGTGTAAGGCATCAAATTAGTTATGAGAAATGTCACAGCCAAACTATTTTATCAGTAACTTCTTGGAACATGTTGACATTAACACATTGGATACTCAAAACACACATTTAATCTTAAATAAATATCAATGATGCATATAAATTTTATAGGAACAAAGTATCCTCCTATTACAAGATAATAAGGAAATGCTAGGTTCAAAAGCATTTATACAATCACATACATTTAAACTTTTCTGCCCCACTTTTTTATGCTTTTTCCAATTGAATGTTATGGGACTTCTCACAACAGTATTTTCATTTGACCTTGTTCTAGTACTTGTGAAGAAGATTCTGCAAATTTATTTAATTGGTATATGAAGTGTGATAAAAGAAATATTAAAATGTGAAGTTGTACCAGGTAACGTGTAGGATTTCAATTGAGTGATTGATAAAATTTTCCTTCTAATGATTCAAATCTTATAAAATCTTATAAAAGAAATATTTTTTATTTCCCATTTCAACTATGAGTTAAGATAAATAATTTAATTGATATTATTGACATTTAAATATCTTTAATTATGAGAAGAAGAAAATTGATAATACTATGAATCAAGTCATAAATAAAGTTATTTAGCGGTCAATGTGAAGCTGTATCAGCTAAAGTGTATGATTCCAATTTTATATTTGTAACTAAAGATATTTTGGAAAAAAAAACATTTTTTTAATATATCAAAAGTTTATAAAAAAATTTGTGTATTCAAAAGTTTTATATATAAATACTTGTTGTGAATAATACTATTTCGTATGGATATAAAAGTCAATTTTCCCTAAAAATTGTATATTTTTTAACCATTGTTATTGGTATTTAATGTTCTTCCTAAATTTGTTACCTGTATTTATAACTTGTAAATATGACGTGTATTGCAATTTAAAAGATAGACTTGAAAAATAATATATCCTCCCTTTCTCTTTTCATCTCTATTTCGTTTTGGTTAATTTTATAATATATTATTAGCATAAAACTCTATACGCGAATGATTCTATAATTAACTTGCATAGTTTTGCATATTCTCTCTTGAATCCATTTTTTAATATATTTTTTATTTATGTTATAGATTAAATTTTAACATTTTAATCTTTTATGTTTTTTATATGAAAATTTGAACATTTTCATATTTAAGGGTGTTCATGGGTACAGGTCAACCCGTGAACTCACTCAACCCAATTCAACCCTTATTTTTACCCAATCCAATCATGTACGTGTCTAACCTGAACCAACCCATTCAAATCCGTTGGTATTTGGTTCGGGTAACGGGTTTGAAGTTTTAAACCCACGAATCCAACTCATTGATATGTCATACTATTTTAATTTTATTTTATTTATAAATTATTTAGCATAATTCTTATGATGCATATATATTTTTAAATATAATTATTGTTTTTGTTAATTATAAAATCCTAAGTCTAAATCAAATCTGAGAGATCAATTTTATTTATTCAAAGATATCTTACCTTTTAAATTATCCTTTACACCATTTGTATATTTTTTCAACTTTATATGAATCGTAAAAGAGTTTTTACGTATTACCCAATAAATTTTATTCAAATTGAATACTAAAAGTTTATGATTTTTTTTAATGTTTTTGTAATATAAATGTGTTTATTAAATTGATACATTTTATTTAGAATTTGAAAAATATATTTAGTGAATTACCCACGAACCCAACCCAATCCAACCCATTGATGAACGAGTTGGATTGGGTCGGGTTTAGTCTTAAAATGACGAGTTGAACACTCAACCCAACTCAAAAAATATTGATCGGGTCGTGTATTTGAATTAATCAAATTAGACTTAACCCAACCTGCGAATACCCCTATTAAAAACTATATTTAAATACACATACCACAAATTCAAATACCCATAATTTTAATTAAAATCAAAATTAAAAAAAAATATTATATATACTTTTATGTGTAAGTGTATAAAAAAAAGCAGACAGACGGACACCGGAGTGCCCGTCTAGACGCTAGTATACAATAATGGTAACAATTAAGCATATTTTGCTTAATGTTGTACATGAAAAAAGTATGCGAAAAATTAATAAACGACTCTTAATATGGTAGATCATGAATTGATATGGTAGATCATGTGAATTTTAACCAAAGAGAGTGTACAAAATGTGTTGTAAGTATTTAAAAAAAATATATTTTATAAAATTTGATGATAAAAATAAGAATGAAATGATAAACAAGCTTGGATTAGAGTTAAAGTAATGTGTTATATAATTAAAAATAATTACAAAATATGAAAAATAATGAGTATTTTTTATTTTCAAAAATATTATTTACTCATGATTTTTCTCATTGTTATTTGATGGGTTATCACGAGGGGGAGACATGGGTCAAACACTTACCTAAAGATCAAAGACTCACCCAAACAAGTGAGAGAGACACCACATATTCACCCAAAATTTTAAAGTGATAGGTGTATGAGTTCTCTCACTTATAAAGTAAAACAATCTCCCCCTCAAGTGTGAGTCCATCCACTATGCTCCCCCTCAAGCGGAAGCTCTTTCATCCATATGCTTGTACCGCCGTTGACAGACACCCTTACTCGTTATGGGCACATCAACAGAACATGCCGCCTGACTATCACGTCAGGAAGACTTTCGACACAAGGAGTTAGTCCCTTATTCGAACCAGGCTCTGATACCACTGATGGATTATCACGAGGGGAAACATACATATTGTGTCAAACACTTACCTAAAGGTCAAAGACTCACCCAAACAAGTGAGAGAGACACCACATATTCACCCAAAACCTTAAGGTAATAGGTATATGGGTTCTCTCACGTATAAAGTGTTCAACCTCCTCTTTTTAAAGTAATGTAAAACTTTAAACTCACACTTGTTTCTCCATACAACTCACATTTCTTTTTGCATGCTTAAAGGATGAGAATCCAAGAGTGGGTGGGGTAACTAACCTGGTTTATATTAGTTGAGTTAAATAGTTGTAATTTGTTAGTCGAATGTTTAATCTCTAGTGGCAATATTTATTTATGTATCAGTCACTCAACTGATTTGTTCTGTTTTCTAATTTGTTTATTGTCTATTTTATGTGTCAATCACTTAATATTTTTTTTGTTCTTTCTCTATTTTTTATGTAGTCTTCAACTTTTAGGTCAACTTGTGGGTCACACGATCGAAGCCTCATCCACCTTTTTTTATTTTTAATCTCATATCGTTTAAAATATTTGAATTTTAAAAATAAATTTATAAATTATTTTTTATATGAATTAAATAATAGTATTTATTAAAAAGTTATAATAATAGCAACATTGGTTTCTTTAAAAATCAATATTGTTTTAAGTTTTTGAAGGCTTAAGTGCGGAAAACTAATATGTCATATTTTATTACTTTATTATTATTTAAACATAGTCATTAGTTTTGAACCTTTTTCAATTTAAAATTCTCATGCATAAAAGAATACTTGAAATTTAAATTTTTTTAAAGAACTTTGAAAATGTTTTTTCAATTATGTTTTTTTTAAATGATAAGAAGTGTGTTTAGATGTGTTGATTTTATTATCAATTATAAAAAAAATATCTAATTTAATAATTTTACATTTTAAAAAACATAAAATTAAAATATATTAATCTAAAATAAAAATAATTTTATTATATTAAAATATTTAATTTAAAATTTCGCCTCAAGCGATAAATTGCGTTGGACCGACCCTGTTATCTGTTTTTCTGGATAATCTAAGGCTTTATAATTTAATATTTTTTCCTTCTTTATCTTCTCTATTTAAGTGTCGACCTTATAAGAGTTTTTTACATTTGTTTAGGAAATTGTTTTACCTCTAGTTAATATCCCTCCTATCCAGTCCAACAGGTTGTATTCAGATCTGTATCGTGCAATGTACTACAAAAAGCAAAGTAGTGGATCCTCGATGTGTTCGTTTTTTGTTCAACAATAATTTGCGGCAAATCCAAATCTAGAAATGTTGTTTCATATCCAATTCTTGGTTTTTTTTACAAGTTAGTTACCGAGCCTCAAGATATGTGCATTGTTTGTCTTTTAGATAGTGTACAGAAGTTCAAGTTTATTTGTGAGAATTATACTGGACTGTCGAATGCAGTGATAGACCCAAAAAATTTATTAAGCAGGGGCAAAAATTATATATAAATATGTAACATCCAAAATTTAATATATTATTTTTTAAAGTATATATATATATATATATATATATATATATATATATATATATATATATATATATATATATATAATAATTTTTTTCAATAAATTTTATAATTTGGAAGCAAGAAATGATTTTCTCATTTTTATCACTCTCATATATAAAGTCTAAATTATTAAATTATTGACATAAAGGTTAGGTTATGGTTAGAATTTAGAACTAATATCTTTACATACATATCTATGTGGATGAGATAAAGGATACCATCAAACTTTACTTCTAAAGATTCTATAAGGAAGTTGCATTTTGCAGACCTGTACCAGAGGGTATTACTTTTAAGGTTGAACTCTGAAGACTGTAGGTGGCTAGAAAGGCCATTCACTGAAAATGAAATTAAGGATGCCATTTGGTCTTGTGACGGGAAAAAATGTGCTAGTCCTAATGGTTTCACTCTTGAGTTCTACAATAATGGTTGGGATTTTATCAAGATGGATGAGATTCGATTCGTAAACGATTTTATTAGGAATGCGAAACTCACCAAAGCTTGTATTGCCTCATTTATTTCTTTGATACCGAAGCTCATAAACCCCCAATCTTTTGCGGATTATAGGCACATATGCCTTGTTAGCAGCATGTATAAAATTATGGCTAAACTCATGGCTTCGAGACTAAGAGCGGTTATAGGGAAGCTCATTTCTCCAAAGCAATCAACTTTCTTAAAGGGACGTAACATTGCGGACGAGATTCTTATGGTCAACAAGGTTATTGAATTGGTGAAAACAGAAAAGTGTAGTTGTTTGATGTTGAAAATGGATTATGAGAAATCATACGACAACGTTAATTGGAACTTCTTGAGATTTATGTTATCTAAAATGGGGTTTGGTGTTCGTTGGATCAAATGGATAGAGATTTGCGTTTTCACTAGTTCTATGTCAATGTTAGTCAATGGAAGCACCACCAAGGATTTCATAGTGGAGAGAGGCTTGCGCCAAGGCGACCCTTGTCATTGTTTCTATTTGTTATTGTCATGGAAGGTTTAATAAGATTGGTGAATAAGGATGTGGAGATAGGGTAATTAAGAGGCTTCCACTTTAATGGAGAGGATTCTGTGGATGTATTGCAGTTCGCGGACGACACAATTATTTTGGGTGAAGGTAGTTGCGATAACTTTTGGAGTTTAAAAGCAATATTGAGGGGTTTCGAGATGATGTCATCAAGTTTGAAGGTTAACAACTTTAAGAGAAATTCGTATGGCATTAACATTAGTGATTGGCTACTCAATGCAGCTTCATCCTTCTTGTCTTGCAATATTGACAACATGCCTTTTATATTTCTAGAAGTTTTGGTAGGTGAAAGCGCTAGGAAGATCTCTATATGGAAGGATTTAATCAAGTTTTTGAAATGCATGCTTGCTGTTTGGAGAGGAAAACACTTATCCAATACGGGCAGAGTCGTCCTTAAAAACCCAGTCATGAATGTTATTATGGTTTACACTTTATCGTTCTATAAAGCTCCTTCTAAGGTGTTACGCGAGATACGTCGTATTCAAATTAACTTTCTGTGGTGGGGAAGCGTTGAAAAAAGAACTGTCCATTGGGTAAGTTGGAGTGTTGTGTGCAACCCTAAATATAAGGGAGGTCTTAGAGTCAAAGACATTGAAGTGCTTAACAAAGGTCTATTATGAAAATGGAAATGGAGAATATTGAAGGAGATGGAAGCGATTTGGTATAAGCTGATGCATTTTAGATATGCGAACCCCGAGGTCAAAGTCTTAATTGGTGATAAATTTTTGTTGAGTAAAGGTGACTCCATATGGTGGAGAGATTTGGTCTTGACAAATCTTTCTACCAATTCTGCCTTGTTTGTTTTCGTCAATAATTTACGTTGCAGGATGAGAGATGGCATCAATACGACTTTTTGGCATGCGCATTGGTTGGATGATCAATCTCTGAAGGAGTCTTACCTGAATGCCTTTACGACTGCAGTAGATAAAAACTTGTTCGTTGCGGAGGCGGGTTCTTGGATTGTGGATGCGTGGAATTGGCAGCACCATAACATAGTGAAAAATCAGGGTGCTTTGGATGCTATTCACTGGGAAGAAATCAAGGTCTTGCTGTCGAATACTTCACTGCGGAAATTCAAGTGTGATGACTTCGATTGGGTGAAGGAAGATAATTCTATTTTCTCGTTAAGGTCTTGTTTTGAATCTTTCTTGATGGAGTTGAATGCTGACATGTTTGAAGAAGAAGTGTTGCAAGCTCTGGTATTTATGTGGGGCTTAAAGGTGCCATCAAAAGTCTTATTCTTTGGATGAAGATTCTTAATCAATAGAATTCCTACCAAAGATCAACTTGTTCGAAGGGGTATTTTGACGAATCCGATGGAGTTTTGTTGCGTTTTCTGTTTTAGACATGAACATTACTACGAAAAACCCATTTAACAACGGTTGGAAATGACATATAGTGACGCGGGCGAAGGCGTTGTTATGTAGATTGTCGTTGTAAGTTAGCTGTTTCTACAACAGGTTGGAAACCGTTATTGAAAGGTAGGGCGCGAGCCATATATCACAACGGTTATGATAATAAACCGTTGTGATACATACACTTAGGTTCTGGGTTCGAAACCCATCAGCAGCGAAATTATATAAAGCATAAATTACTTATGATATCGGTTACAATAGATAACCGTTGTTGTAAGTACCCTAAGTTTATTATATTAAATGTAGATTGCTTGTTTTCCAAACACCTCACTAAATAAATATACTTGGATTCAATTTGATGAAGATGTCTATAATCTGCAAATTAAACTGTTCTTGAAAACCAACTTAAACAAACCAATGTTGTTTTCTGATTGCATTCGTCTCATCGTGCATTTCACGCTCTTTTATATATATTGTGGTTTATTGATCTGACTCCTTCGATATATCGTAATATTCGATTATAGTTAAATTTCCATAAGATCAACAAGACATTGGATAATCTGCCTCATCTTTGATTTAACTATAATGGAAGATGGCGATGCATCTAAGGAGCCAGATCATTATACCATAATCTATATATAAAAGAATGTGAGATAAATGATGAGAGGCGTGCAATCAGAAAACAACAATGGTTTGTTTAAGTTGGTTTTCAAATACAACTTAATTTGCAGATTATAAGTATCTATGTCAAATTAACTGAATGTATTTTAAGTGAGGGTTAGTGAAACAAACAATCTACATAGAATATAATAAACTCAAACAACATTCTATACCAGATCCAGATATTATAAACTCATATAATACGCTTGCTACCACCAGCAAACTTTAAGTGAGGGTTAGTTAAACAAACAATGTAAATAGAATATGATAAACTCAAACAACATTCTATACCAGATCCAGAAATTATAAACTGATATAATACGCTTGCTTCCACCAGCATCATCACCCTGTATCATCCCCTTAACCTGAAAGGAAACAAAGCAAACTTCAAAAATGAGCATCCTCAGTTGAAAACAACCCCTAAAACCATAATCCAGTGATGAGTAAAGAGAGGAACAAGAATAACGCACCTTTTAATGAAACTAATCGCGGAACAGGAATCAATTATGATGTTAAACTAGTTTGGGAAGCTATGAAAAAGAAATATAAGGAGGAAGAAGCTTACACAAAAGGTTCATACTTCTTATACTTCTTTTCATTGCTTCTAAAACTAGATAAAGTTTGCTTACACTGTTGTTTCTTCATTTACTAACATCTTGTTTGTGATGCTATGAAAAAAAAGTATAAGGTGGATGGAGTTTCCATCATAGCTTCATGCTTCTTATACATTTTTCCATAGCAACACAAACATTATGAAGTTTCCAAAGTATGGTCTTTGTTAAGGTAGTGAAAACGAATCTTAAAAAATGAGAACAATCAACAAAAACAACATGCAACAAACGAGATAATGGGAAATATCTAACAATAGATGGAAGAAGAAGAATACCTTAATGTATGATTCACGGATAATGGTGAAAATGAAGAGAAAAAATGGGTTCTAGGGTTTCACTTTGAAGGTAACGACGTTACTGTCAATTAAGTGAAAGTTATTTTGCTTATATATGGGTAAACTATTTCACAACCGTTTGCAATAACAACCGTATAGATATGTATTTATTTATTATAAATATATCACTATGGTTAACTAGAATAACCGTAGTGATAACCCTTTTATCTGTGAATTTTAAAATAAATAAAAACCTATAGATAGGTATTTATTTATTATAAATATATCACTACGGTTGACCAGGAGACCCGTAGTGAGAACCCTTTTATTTGTGAATTTTAAAATAAATAAAAAAGAAAAGGTGCGCCTTAACTTCTCACTTAATGCATCTGCAGTTTAAACATCAACAATGTAATTCACAATGGATATGCAGTTTAAACATCAACAATGTAATTCAAACCCTAATTCAACTATTACATTTCATAACAAAGTAAACATTAAACATAAAGGAGACAAGAAAACATAACATCTTGATATTTCCAGAAAATATCTCTGATTTCAGTTTGTTCTTCAAATTCTTGTTCTTTTTCTTTAAATCCTCATACATAACCTTCAGATAGCCCACAACTTCCAACTCTGACTTCATAATGCTCTCATCGTCATTTCCATCTCTTTCTCCCACGTCTTCATCCCATATGAACAAATTACATGTTTCATCGCTCCTCCAAAATGGACATCTCCAAAAAAGCCTTCATTTATTTTGTCCCTTCTTGCATTGATACGAAACCATACGACCATCACAACCATAAAAATTTCCAGATCGATATTTTACACTGGAAGAAGACGTAGAAACACCTTTGGATGATTTTGTCTTCAAATGTGACATTGCAACACCTTAAAGTAGAACACTTTCTTGTTGTTGTTGTCTTCTTCCCGACAATGGTGACGGCGTTGGTGTTAGGATTGTTTCGCCCTGTTTCTTTTTTCAATGGATAAATTGATATATACTTGGTGTTTAAAATACATAACAGTTTGTAACAACGGTTTAAAGAAAAAGCCGTCGTGATATCATTATTATTTTTTAGTTAAATATTAATAAAACTTAAAAAGGGAGCATTTACGTCAAAGGGATAAACTATTTGAGGGCGATGCGGTTCGAACCCATGATAGCTAGATTGTATCACCACGGTTTCCATAACAACCGTTATTATACCCTTGAGATTTCTAATTAAAATAATGCGCGCGCATCCAGTACGCACTATAAGAACGGTGTATAGGATGCCGTTGTAAACCTCGCGTTGTTGTTTAGGCGTTTTGTAGTAGTGGAAGAATCCTTGAAACACCTCTTTGGAGAGTGTATTTTTACTTGGAGAATTTGGGAGAAAGTTATGGATTGGATAGGAAGCGGGCTAGCCATGTCTTTCGAGGAGTTTGTTGATTTTTTGCCGATTAGTAACAAAGTGAAGAACAAAAAAGACAGAACCGTTATAGGAGTGATTTGGTTGGTGACAGTGTGGAGCATTTGGTTAATGCGTAACGACATTCAATTCAATGGGGATGTTCTCAGTTTCGATGTGTGCTTGACGGCAATTATTCATGTATCTTGGACGTGGATGGGGATAGCACGTAATTTTCCTTCTACTTTTAATTTTTACGATTGGCATACTCTTCCTATTTTTTGTAGTAGGAGGTAGTGGTATTGTCTCTCTTTTGTATTGATTGAAGTACTTCTTATACTTCTATCAGTGAATGCATTTGCTTATTAAAAAAAAGCTTTAGTCATGATTATTTTATTGAAGTTAGTCAAAAGTGTGGTTAAAACATAAAGAGAAACTTCTCTAAATGATAGGAAATGGTTTAAGTATGATACTAGGTGTGCTACATGAAATTTATATTGGAAATAAATAAGATATTATTAAAAAATCTAACATCAAAGCTTTTAAAGGTAAGAAAATATAATGAAAAAGATGAAAAAAAGATTGCTATATATTAAAATGTGATAATTAAAATGTGTTTCTTTATATATATGTGTTCTAGAATAAATTCAAATACCATGTCAAGTTTTTGTAGTGAAATCAACTTTTAATAGAAATATTGTTGTGAACACTAACAGATGTTACATATAATAAAGTAAAACAATCCTAAAAAATTCCAATCATATATTTTAAATAATAAAGCATAAACTAAAACAACAACTAAAACAACAATCATACAATTAGTATTATAAATTATCAAAACTAAATAATAAAATAAAAATACATTCCAAACTACCATTAAAAAACCACATAATTGAGAATATTCTACATTCTAAACTACTATTAATGAGTTTTTTTTAATCACTTTTACCTTGTTATGTAATGTCACAAAACAAAGGGAAGCTAAGGAAAAGGCCTCAAGGGCGTCATATCTATGTTCATTTAAAGAAATCAATTATAATGAATGTAATTATATGCACCATCATCTAATATAAAAAAATGTGTAAAGCTAAAACTTATAATAGGTACAAGTGAACAGAATCCACATAATCGCGGTGCCATATGCAACAAATATTGACCAAAATGCGTTAACTTTGTATTTCTGTTAAAACTCTAAAAGAGGCATGATTCTCTGGTCTCGATGACAAGTGCAACACTCGTCATAAGAGCATCAGAGTCTTATCAGAGTCTTTGCAACCAATAACAGTGCATAAATCCGTTTTATAATTTGGTGGGTCATTCTAACAGAGACACATGTGTTAAATATAATTTGAAAAAATCAAACAAAGTGCAAAAAAATTAAATAAATTAGTAGTATATTTTATTGTTCCCACAGACGTGTCAATTTTCTTGCTAATGCAAACATGCAATACACAAATCTTCAGGCACAGTAAACAGATTTATGAGATATTCCGAAAATGGATGTGCTATGACGTTTCTCAAATATCGATTAACTTGTAACGGTTGTCGAACTACATCAAGCTGAATTAGGAGTGGGTACATACCAGATGACACTGCCCTAAAAAAATTCTTTAGTGTAAACTTATATAAGTTGACTCCTATCAAAGAACATTAAGGTGAGCCACATAAATGATAATGATAGTAAATGTTTTACTTCTGACAGTAAAGTGTGCCACATGAATTTTATATTGAAAATAAATAAGATATTATTAAAAGAAATCTAACATCAAAACTTTAGCAAGAAAATCTAATGATAAAGATAAAAAAATTGTTACATATTAAAATTTGATATATATATATATATATATATTAAGTCAAGTTTTTTCTCTCTTAATAAAGAAGAAATTCATTAAATATTACTTACAAAACATATCTTAAAAAATAGATGTAGAACATTTTCAATCTTTAATAAGTTGTTCTTAAATCTCCATATTTGCAATAGCATATATAATAACTAATAACATTAATAAATAAATGGCTAAAATACAGTTTTGGTCCCCCTGTTTGTCAAAATTTACGTTTTTGGTCCCCCATTTTATTTTTTAACAGTTTTGGTCCCCCACCCCTCACTGTTCATGTACGGACGTGCACTGTTCATGCACGGACATTCACTGTTCATGTACGGACATTCACTGTTCATGTACGGACCAGTTACTGTTCATCATTTTTTTGGGTCAAAATTGGGGTGGGGGACCAAAACTGTTAAAAAATAAAATGGGGGGACCAAAATCGTGAATTTTGACAAACAGGGGGACCAAAACTATATTTTAGCCTAAATAAATTTTATAAAATTATCACCAATTTCATTTAATTTTAAAATAATATATTTTTATTATATAACAATAAATAAAATTAATAGAATAACAAATATACTATATTTCAACTAATATTATAAGATTAAGTGTCTATTTAGAACAACTTTTAATATTATTTTACATGCATTTTCTTGCTTTTCAACGCCCAAGTAAGATTTTTAAATGAATATTATAAAATAATAAATATGTCACTATATGTGTATTTACGAAAGTAATATTAATAACATAATAGTCCACAAAAATAGCTTTTAACTATGACAAACTTCCATTGATGAGTGAGAAAGTCTCACCTCTCTCTAAAAACATCCTTACCTTTTCTTCAACTTCCTCCTCTTGGAATTTTTGATTAAGCATTGATAGTAGTGTTTCTCTGGTATTTTTGGCTTAAACTCCTAGCCTTAAGGCTAGGGGCCTTGATATCGGTTCGACTCTTCTGTTTACTGCTTCATCGTGTTCCTCAATGGATTGGACAGAGGTTTCTAGTAAGAAACTTGCCAATGGTGTACACAAATTCTCAGTCTGGAGGGAGAACGGAGGTAAAGGTGCGACTGATGGAGAGCCTATTACCTCATTCTTTATTACAGATTTACCAGACAAATTCTGTGCTAAGGATCTCTTTGAGATCTTTAAAGTCTACGGCGTTATTTCGGAGGTTTTCCTGCCCGGTAGGAGGGATATTAGAGGTAAGAGATTCAGTTTCGCTTGGTTCAGGAAAGTTCATGATACGCGAGTTATGGCGGTGAAGCTCGATAGCATTTACATTCAAGGGAGAAAATTGCACGCGAACACTCCTCGCTTTCAGAAGGTTGTCAAAGAGGCCAAGGTTAGTGTTCCTCCGAATAAGGTCACAACAGCTCACTCTGGGAGAAAAGGGGACGCGAAAAGGCTCGTGGCTGAGGCCTCTTTTGCTCACGTAGTCAGCATGGGAAACTCAGTAGGTAGAGGTGATGATCGTTGTAGAATCTATGTCTAGAGCAATACAAATCACACATGGATCATTAAGAGAAAACAACATCATCTATATTGATCAAAGACTTTGTTCATATACAAAAGATCAAATGCAATACATAAAATTAGGATAAACTACATCTAACCTCAACATTGAGTGTTTAGCTACCACTTCTCATGGTAGTTTGGATAACAAGTAAAGAGAGGAGATGAATGAGCATCCACGACGAATAATCGAGGATGGATGCGACTTCAGCTTCTCCAAGTGAAATTACACTCTTTGATGATCAAAACACTGAAAACTATGATTTCTATTGAAAATGAACAAGAGATCCTCTTTACAACAAATGAAAATCTATTTATACACTTAAAATCTCAGCACCCTTCGCCTAGCGAATGAACTAAAACATGGCACTTTAAGTGCCTCAGACTTAAACCGCCCACAAGAATTATCGTGGGTTCGCTAGGTGAACCAATTCACTCGCGAAGCGAACCTTCGCTACCACACTCGCCCCAGCGAAGTTTGGGTGTTTTCAAAAGTGGAAGTTTTTTCCACCCTTCGCTGGCACCTTCGCCCCGCGAACACATCAGCGAGCATTCGCTGGCTTCCTCGCCCAGCGAATTTACCCAGTTTTCCTACTGTAGGTTTTTGCATACTTTCTGCCACCCTTCGCTGGCAGACTCGCTAACGTTCGCTAGGTGAACCTTCGCTGGCTGCTTCGCCAACACTCGCCTAGCGAATGCTGTTGTTGATTTCTTCCTTCAATAGCAACTTGCTTCTAATCTTTTTGTATCACAATCTTGATCTTTTTATGCCTATTCCTGCACATTAGCACACAAATTACAAGCACCACAAGTATATTTCAATGAATGCACAACAACACCATTCCTCACTAAAATCAACACATTCCACATGAAAAGAAATGAAAAATGCCAAGTAATTCATACAAATATATATCATGATTGACATCTAACAAAATCTCCCCAACTATCTCTTTGCTTGTCCTCAAGCAAAGTATGCCTCTCACGAGGATTTGCTCGAGGATTAAATTCAACCAAGACGCGAAAAACGGCTCAACTAAACAACGATCACAACAATGCAACAATTACCCAATTCAAGAACCTAAAATGTAAAAGAACTTGACTCTTAAACAATTTCAACAATGTTTCAAGAGACAACTAACTCATCATGCACATGTCATTCTACACTCCTCTTCGAAAAAGGATTGAAGGCAATCGTGCATACAAGCACGAGACAATTACACTCAAATGACCAATGATGCAAATACTAAACAATTCATACCATATCTCAATGAACACAAAAGAAATCATGGAAGTAAAAGATCACCAAGGACTTCAAGGTTGTAGCTTGGTCGGGTAAACAAAAAGGGACATTTCTAATGGCCATTGAAACGAAATTGCCGAAGCAAAAGAACATTCGCTATACACATATTCACCCATCACAACTTCATTTCACCAATTTTTCATTACACCTTCACAAACTAACGTGCACAATTATTGCATCAATTTTTTTTCATTCAAGCAAGCATTTTCTCATTTGTACAACATATTCACATTCTTTTCTTTACATGCTTGCTTGAATTTTTTTCAAAATTTGGAGTAATGCACCCATCTTCTTTTTATTCTCCCAACTCATTTTCGACTCAACCTAAAGTGAATGTTCCTTACTTTTTAAGGCAAGGAAATCAACGTATACAAATTTCAAAGGTTCAAGAAGAAAATGTTAGAAACTCACCAAATTCAATGATGAACCAAACTTGCAAATTATATACATAAAACAAGTTCATCACTAAACTGAGTTCTAAACTGTTTAGGCTCAACGGGGCTACCAAATGCTCACTCCTCACGGGTGAATTACTATATGGATATGGTTGTGCTCACTTTCAACAAGTGCCTTGATCACTTCTCCTACTTCCACAAAATCACATGGTCACAAGATAAGGCATGAATTAAAAGTAAAAACAACATTCATCATCACTTCTTAACAAATAGTAACACTTTGGAGGCTTCTCACTTTAATGGTTTTTGATCCTAAAATGACACATGCATTCAAAGGAAGTTGTAACATGAAACAACATTTTCAATCGTACCAAGACGCAAAGTTCTAAAACATACAAAATTCTCGAACTAGGTAACGATGTACCTTGTCGCAACACAATGCTTAAGGCACTATCATAGCCCTCACATCTTGGAGGAATCTTCCTTTAAAATCAAGAGTCTCCAACCTAACTTCCAAAATTCCATCATCAAAGAAGGAACATCAAAATAAAAACATATTAACAATTTAAGTGTTGAGCATTCGTTAACTGAAGAACTCAACACTTAATACAATAATTAAAAACCAACAAATTATTAGTAAAAGCGAAACAAAAAATTTACTCAAAACGCTTAACATTACTAATAATAATAATAAAGTGCTTGGTGTAAAAACACCTACAATATCCAAAAGGGTACCACTAGGGTACAAGTACACCAATATTCAAAATATTCCACTATGTGGATACAATGGACTAGTAAAAGCTGAAAAAAAAAACAATAAAACTAGAAAACTTCACTTTGGAGTCCAAAGAAAGTGTACAAGTCTAAGAGCCACAAAAAAAATCAATCATCCTCATCTGACACCTCAATGTCCTCATCACCGCCAGCAGAAGTAGCCTCCTCCTCATCGTCATCGTCACCAACAGTTTCCACGCCAGCCTCCTCATCATCAGCATCGTCCTCACCCACTCCTAAAATTGGCCTGGCCTCAGGTCAACCAGCATGTGCTAGGAACTGCTCCCTAGACATCATCATGTGCTCAGTAGAAGGGTCACGGATCTGCAATTGGAGAACCTGCAAAGAATCATGAATATCAGTCATGGCACGCTGCTGGGCAGCCATCCAATCCCAATTATATTGGCAGATCTCCTGCTGATATGGATAAAAGGCCGGCGACGCCGGTTTTGAACCTCCACCAGTCTCAGCTGCATCATCAGCACTAGCCCTGGAAGACTCTCCAACAACCCCTCTAGCCTTACAGAACTTATCCACATACCTATCATCAATAGCAGATGGAATAGTGATCTGCCTGCGGGCTGGAATATCCACATCAGAGTGAGCACACAAGGACATAATAAGACATGGAAAAGCAAGCGGGACATTCTTGCGCGCCGCAGTACCTCCCAAACCACTTAACACAATAGCCTTGATTTCATCCGCAATGATGCGGGTCACGTCAATCTGAACATTCATCTGAATACTGTGAATAAGATGAGCTAGAGCAATAGGAACAGTACTATGATGCGACCTGGGAGCAATGTTGGTGAGCACAAACAACAAAATGAGTTGAACCAACGGCTGCATGTCCACCCTTCTGAATCTAATAGCTACCCCGGATGAATTCCGCTCAACTTGCTTACCTTCCAGAAGTAAATCCCGGGTCATCTTTTCAATGTCTTGGTGGAGATGCAAGTCGCGATGATACGCATCTAACTCAGTACCAACCAATGGCAAAGGATCACCCAAAACAGTGTTGATCGTCCTCCGATCAAATCTTACCACATCCCCTCTAACAAATGAGGTCCAACTAAATCTCTCTCCATCATCCGGTAAAGCATTGGCATAAAACTCCCGAACAATTTCAGCATTGTAACCATCCAGAGGCATCATCAAACGATCCCATTTCTTTTGCACAAAAAGAGCATCAATTGTCCGGTAGCTTCCACGGTCACTAAGTAAGAATCGTTTCTCAGCCAAAATGTGCTTTCTCTCAAGGGTTTCATATCTGGCTGCTTGCTTAGCTCCCCTAAATTTGTCTTCATCAAATCGCACGGGCACTTGTCTGGAGGTTGAAGCCTTTCGCTTCTTAGCCGCGTGAATTGCCGTTTTTGGTGCCATCTGCACATAACAAACAATAAAACCAAACAAAGACAAACAAACGCATTAGTGAACCAAAACAAACCAGCCAGAGACTTGCATTTCATAAAAAAAAACATTGAAAATTTGCATCTGTTCGCTCTAGGTTCGCTAGGCGAAGTCTGGCGAACATTCGCCCCAGATTCGCTAGGCGAATGCTGGCGAACATTCGCGCAGGCTCGCGAAGCGAACACAGCAGCGAACCCGCGAAAATGCAGAAAAACAATATCAAAACCAGTCCAACAACAATCTCCTATTTTCAATTATCACTCTACACATAATGCCTATGTAGTTTTTAACATGCAAACAAGCAAAATGACAGAGGTTACAAATTTTTTTTCAAAATCCTAATTAATCTATCATGAACATAAACAATGCATAAGGAAATAAACAATGAAAGAGTGTGCAAACCTGAATTTCACACGGTACTGGTGAGATTAGGATTAATGGAAAATGGAAAGAGATGAGTTGCTTAGCTCTAGAAAGGAAATGAGAGGAAATTGCAAATACGGTGGAAAATGGCAAAGGTGGCAAATGAATTAGGGTTTCCCCCTCTAATTCTGATTCAAAATAGGTCTTGGGCCCAGTTGGGTGGCCCACCCACAATTCCTTTTTTTTGATGTGGCAAAACTTGGGCTGGTCTGTCTCGCTGGGTTCGCGAAGCGAAGGCCAGCGAATGCTCGCCCCAGCTCACTAGGCGAACGCCAGCGAACAAGACCAGAATTTTCAAAAAATTTCAAAAGTCACCACATCTTTTAAGGCTTCACAACTATAACCAAACACACTTAAAACAGAAATAAGCAGTAATACTTACAATGTTGGGGTGCCTCCCAACAAGCGCTTGTTTAACGTCGGCTAAGCTCGACGGTCCACCGCAATCTCACGGATCACGGAAAGGAACAATGGCGGGATTCCGCTCGAAATCACCTCCAAGATACACTTTCAATCTTTGGTCGTTAATAGTCCAATTCTCGTTGGTTGTTGTGTCTTCAATTACGATTGCTCAATAAGGCTTGATTTCTCGAATCCGGAACGAACCCGACCATTTAGACCTTAACTTTTCCGGAAACAATTTTAACCGAGAATTGAATAGCAGGACCAGCTGTCCCACCTCAAACTGCTTGATGATAATTTTTTTTGTCATGGTAAGACTTTACACGCTCTTTATACAGTTTATATGAATCGTACGCCTGGAGGCGTAATTCATCCAACTCGTGTAATTGCACTTTTCTTTTTTCACCGCTAAGAGTTGGATCAAAGTTTAAAAATTTTAAGGCCCAAAACGCCTTGTGTTCCAACTCCACCGGCAGATGGAAATTCTTACCATACACAATTTTAAATGGTGTGAGACCGATCGGAGCCTTAAACGCGGTCCGATAAGCCCACAACGCATCATCCAGTTTGTTGGCCCAATCTTTTCTTGAGGCCGAAACAGTTTTTTCCAAAATGCGTTTTATCTCACGATTTGATACCTCCGCTTGACCGTTAGCTTGAGGATGATATGGTGTGGCAACCTTGTGCTTCACACCATATTGCTCCAGAGCTTTGTCAAGCTGAGTGTTACAGAAGTGAGATCCTCCATCACTTATCAACACTCTCAGAGTACCAAAACGCGCAAAAATATTTCTTTTCAGAAATTTCACCACGGTCTTACCATCGGCTTTAGCACAAGCTATCGCCTCTACCCACTTAGAAACATAGTCCACAGCGACCAAAATATATTCATTAGAAAATGAAGATGGGAATGGACCGACAAAGTCGATCCCCCAACAGTCAAAAACTTCAATTTCTAACATATTCTGTAAAGGCATCTCGTGCCGCCGTGAAATTCCTCCACTTCTCTGGCACTTGTCACAACTTAGGGCATGCGCATGCACATCTTTGAATAACGACGACCAATAAAAGCCCGATTGAAGGACTTTAGTGACCGTTCTTAACCCGTTGAAGTGTCCTCCATACGGAGAGTTATGACAATGCACAGAATATCTGTGGCTTCCTCCACTGACACACACCTTCTTAAGAGGTTGTCAGCACAAAGTTTAAACAAATGAGGCTCATCCCATATAAAGGACTTGGCATCCGACAAAAATTTTCTTTTTTGGTGGTGCGTTAGACCGTCCGGTATCAATCCGGCGGCTTTGTAGTTTGCCATATCGGCGAACCATGGTCTAACCTGCACTCTAAACAATTTTTCATCAGGGAACTCCTCTTTGACTTCATATTCATTCTTGGTCACGTCAACGTTTACCAGGCGGGATAAGTGATCCGCCACCAAATTCTCGGATCCTTTTTTTGTCACGAATTTCAAGATCAAATTCCTGTAACAAAAGGATCCAACGAATAAGCCTCTGCTTAGAATCAGGCTTGGTGAGCAGATACCTTATAGCCGTGTGGTCCGTGTAAACGATGACTCGTGAACCAATCAAATAGGAACGAAATTTCTCCAACGCATACACTATGGCAAGCAACTCTTTCTCAGTTGTTGCATAGTTAATTTGAGCCTCGTTTAAAACTTTGCTCGCATAATGTATCGCGTGGAAAACGTTTCGTTTTCCTTTGACCCAAAACAGCCCCAACCGCATAATCACTTGCATCGCACATTAATTCAAAATCCAATTTCCAGTTAGGTGCAACGATTATCGGTGAGGTAGTTAAACTCTTTTTTAAAAAATTAAACGCAAAAAGGCAAGACTCGTCAAAGTAAAAAATCTTACCTTGGACAAGCAAGTTGCTCAATGGCTTTGCGATCTTTGCGAAGTCCTTGATGAATCTACGGTAAAACCCGGCGTGTCCAAGAAAACTCCTTATGCCTTTGACATTCATCGGTGGTGGCAATTTCTCAATAACGTCCACCTTGGCTTTATCAACTTCAAGGCCCTTTGAAGAAACTTTGTGACCGAGCACAATTCCCTCGTTCACCATAAAGTTGCATTTTTCCCAATTAAGCACCAAATTGGTTTCCACACACCGTTCCAACACCGTATCCAAATTTTTCAAGCAAATATCAAACGATTGTCCAAAAACCGAGAAATCATCCATAAAGACCTCAATTGTCTTTTCGATCAAATCCGAGAATATAGCTTGCATACACCGTTGAAAAGTCGCCGGTGCATTACATAATCCAAACGACATCCTCCTATAAGCGAAGATTCCAAAAGGACATGTAAAAGCGGTTTTTTCATGATCCTCCGGGTTCACAATAATTTGGTTGTAACCCGAATAACCATCTAAAAAACAGTAGAATTGTTGACCGAAAAGCCTTTCGAGCATTTGATCCATAAAAGGTAGAGGAAAATGATCTTTTCTCGTAGCTTTGTTCAACCTACGGTAGTCGATGCACATTCTCCACCCGGTCACGGTTTTTGTTAGAATGAGCTCATTTTTCTCGTTTCAGACAACCGTTAATCCGCCTTTTTTCGGTACCACATGCACCGGACTAACCCAAGGGCTATCAGAAATGGGATAAATCATTCCGGCTTCTAACATTTTTACCACTTCTTTTCTAACCACTTCTTTCATGATTGGATTTAACCGGCGTTGAGGTTGAGCAACCAGTTTAAAGTCTTCCTCCATAAATATACGGTGCATGCAATATGAAGGGCTTATGCCTTTGAGATCGGACAATGTCCATCCCATTGCATCCTGATTTTTTCTCAACACTTGAATTAAGCGACTCTCCTCGTTTTCAGACAAAATACTACTTATGATCACCGGTTTATTACCACCGTCATCAAGAAAAGCATACTTCAAGGTTGAAGGTAACACTTTCAGTTCAAGTTTGGATGGTCATCATTAACCACTTTTTTTAGAATTTCCTCTTCATACTCCCAAGGTTGCAATTCTTCCAAAGCTTCAAGCTCTAACAAACACTCTTCAAGAGCTTGCTCTTCTTCAACCGAGAATACTTCCAAGGAATCATCCAAAGCTCTTAGTAAAGGATCAATGACATGAATTTGCTTTGTAACTTCAAAACTCGCTTCCTTCGTTGCATCGATTCGGAAACAATCACCTTTATCCTTCTTGTGCTTCATGGCATCATAAAGATTGAAACACACCTCTTCATCTTGGACTCTCACTTTCATGAGACCATCGTCCATGTCAATTGCCATTCGGGCAGTTTTCATGAAAGGCCTTCCAAGAATCAAAGGTGCATCCTCATCCTCCTCCATTTCAATGACAACAAAGTCTATCGGAAACAAAAATTTGTCCACTTTGACCAACACATCTTCCGCTACACCGTGAGGACGGGTAGTGGATTTATCTGCGAGTTGCAACGTCATTTGAGTGGACCTCAATTCCATGTGTCCTAACCGTTTCACAATCGACAAAGGTATCAAGTTGATACTAGAGCCCAAATCAATCAATCTGTTGCCCACATAGATGTTTCCTATAGTAACCGACAAGGTGACTCATCCCGGATCACATTCTTTCCCCGGGAGAGTACGTTGAATGATGGCGCTACAGCTAGCATCTACCATAATAGTCTCTTGATCCGTATACCTCTTCTTTTTCGTGAGGACATCCTTCATGAATTTCGCATATTTAGGCATTTGCTCCAAAGCCTCGGAAAATGGAATATTTATTTGTAATTGTTTGAAAATATCCATAAACCGAGAATAGTGCCTCGCACTATCTTTCTTTGTAGGAGCATGAGGATATGGTAGATGTTGGATCGGAATATTGTTCATCGGCTCTTTTCCCTTCTTAGTTCTCTTCACTTTTTCTTCACTCTCTATTTTTTTCTCATTCTCACTTTTTTCCTTCTCATTTTCAACTAAAACACCTTCAACATTTTTTTCTACTTCAATCTCATCACTATCTTTTTCTTTTTCAACTACAACCTCCTCCTCCACTACTCTTTTACCTACACCCATGTCAATCTCTCTTCCACTTCTTGTGAGAATTGCTTTACAATCTTTAGGATTCGGAAGCGTATTTGCCGTAAAGTTCCCTTTTTGTTGGTCGGCCAATTGTTTTGATAATTGCCCGACTTGCGTTTCAAGATTCCTTATGGCTGCATCGGTATTCTTTTGATTGGAAATTTCCATTTGCATAAATTGTGCGAGAGTGTCCTCCATCTTCGTATTTCCAACGGGAGCTTGCGGAGGCTGAGTGTAATTTTGGTATTGTTGACGGTTTGATGGTCCGGCTTCTTGCGGTCTCCATGGTTGTTGATAACCTTGGTTAGCCCTTTGTTGGTAACCTTGGTTGCCTTGTTGATACGGAGGTCAGGGTTGGTATCCTTAATTCCCGCATAGTTTGCCTCCTCCACAACTGGAGGACAATAACCGGTCGGATGGTCACCTCTACATAATTCACAAACTAACACCTGCACATTTTTACTTGAAGAATCATGAATTTCTTTGAATTGTTGCGGCAGTTTAGACATTTGCTTAGTCAACAACTCTACCTGTTGTGATAATAATTTATTCTGCGCAAGGATAACATTGTTTGTTCCCAATTCCAACACTCCCGGAGTTCGTTGAGAAGGTCCACGGTTGTGACTACCATGATGATCGTTCAAGGCTATCTTATCAATGATAGTTGTGGCTTCTGCTGCGGTTTTTCTTAACAAGGATCCACCAGCCGTGGCATCCAACAAGGTTTTGTGTACAAGTTGAAGTCCGTGTTGGTTCTTGGATTGGCTGGAATTTTGGTAAAACAAAGTATGTTCAATGTTGATGTCAAGGTACTGATGTTGCAACATTGAGTCTTAACACTGGGCTGTGTTAAGTAATTAAATTACTGAAGTTGGATGTCTGATGTCACAGGCGATGTTGTGACATTAGATCTGCAGAATTAATAACATCAGGTTTTGAGATGTTGTTAGGGTTTGCGTTTTAGCTGAAATTGTGGAGAGCAGGTAGTCTCATTGGATGCGAATATCTTAGGATAGATATTTTCTGTTGCATAGAGATTTGATGCAGATTTGTAGGAGATTTAAAAGGTTGAAGATTTGAAAAGATTTTGGGGATAAAATCTGTTTTGAAGATTCAGTTTTAAATAACAAATCAGATCAAATATTGCAAGGAGTCCAAGCCCAATTCAGGTAGCTATATAAAGCGCATAGATCAAAGGAAAACGTACAGAAATACAGAGAGAAGATCAAGAGCATAGGCTGAGTGTCTTGAGTATTTTGTACTAGTTTTATATACACTATTCTAGGTTGAATTGGTGAGTCGTTTTCTGTCCTCTCTTAGAAGCTGTGAAGCAATAGAGAGTTATTACTTGATCAAAGCTATGAAGTAAGATCAAGGTTGCTCAAAGAGGTTGTTCCTTGAGTGTTGTTTTAGGGATTGAGTAGTGTTCTCATATCTAAGTGGTTTCTTAGGTAGAAAATCACTAGTAGGAATTAAGATTAGGAGATTGTCAACTGGGTTGTTGAGTCTGTAATTTAATTCTACATGTAGTGAATTTCATCCCTGGCTTGGTAGCCCCCAGGCGTAGGTAGTTAGACCGAACTGGGTGAACAATTTGGTGTGTTATTCTGCTGTTTAATTTGTCCATTGTGCAGAGTGTGTTGTTGTGACATCGCACTTAACATCACACGTCTGATACCAGAATTTCAATTGGTATCATAGCAGGCATCCTGTCTGTCTCTGGGTGAGATCTAGGGAAGTTACTTTCTGGTGTAAAGATGGACAAAGAAGTTGGAGGATTTGTCAATAGACCCCCTATTTTGGATGGCTCGAATTATGACTATTGGAAGCCAAGGATGATCACTTTTTTGAAATCCTTGGACAGCAGGGCTTGGAAAGCTATAATTAAAGAATGGAAAGCACCTGTTGTGTTTGAAAAGGATGATGTTGGGAAAGATAAAGAGGGCACCTCAAAGCCAAAGCCTGAAGAAGAATGGACCAAGGAAGAAGATGAGCTTGCCCTTGGTAATTCCAAAGCCCTAAATGCAATCTTTAATGGAGTGGATAAAAACATATTCAGGTTGATCAATACCTGTGAGGTTGCTAAGGAAGCGTGGGATATTTTGAAGGCTACACATGAAGGAACATCTAGAGTTAAGATGTCAAGATTTCAGCTTCTAACATTGAAGTTTGAAAGTCTGAAGACGAAGGAAGATGAGACTATCCATGACTTCCATATGAGTGTGCTTGAGCTGGCTAATGCATCCAGTGCTCTTGGTGAGAAAATGTCAGAAGAAAAGCTTGTAAGGAAAATCCTTAGGTCCCTTCCTAAGAGGTACAAGATGAAGGTGACTGCCATTGAAGAAGCACAAGACATCAGCCAGATGAGGGTTGATGAGCTCATTGGATCTCTTCAAACATTTGAGCTTGGGTTAAATGAAGAAGAACCTGAAAAGAAGCCAAAAAGTATAGCCTTGACTTCAAATGCTCAAGAAGAAAAAGGAAATAGTTATGAATCCCAGGAGGATCTATCTCAGGCCATAGTTATGTTGGGAAGACAGTTCAACAAATTGTTCAAGAGGATGAACAATAACTCCAGGCCTAATGTCAAGAACATATCTTCTGACATCAGCAAGTCAAAAGAGAAGGATGAAGAGAAAACTGCCCAAGATAAAGGAGTTCAGTGCTTTGAGTGTGAAGGGTATGGACATGTCAAGAAAGAGTGTCCCACATTCTTGAAGAAGCAGAAGAAGGGCTTGTCAGTTTCCTGGTCTGAATCTGATAGCGAAAGTGAAGGTGAGCCAACAAAGTATGTTAGAGCCTTAACAAGAACTGTTGTTTCTGATGATGATAGTGATGGAGAAATAACTTATGAGGAGTTAGCATCTACTTATCAAGAGCTGTGTTTAAAAAGTGCTGAGATTTGTCAAGAAAACAAGTGTCACAAGCAACAGATTGCTCAGCTTGAGAATGTAAAAGCTGATCTGGAAAATGAAGTTGTACTAGTTAAATCTCAACTTGATCAGATGACAAAATCGGTTAGGATGCTGAACAGTGGTACAACTGCTCTTGATAAGATTCTTCAGTCAGAGAAAGCTGCTGGAGATAAATCAGGTATAGGATATGTGGTTGAGGAAAAGGGTTCTACAGAAGCAAGCATTTCAGGAACAAAGAAGGAGGTGTCCCAACCAATGTCTCAACATCAAACAAAGAGACAGGATCCTACACCTGAGAAGGGTGCTTATTCACAGCCTCAGAATGTTGAGAAGAAGAATGGTCCTCATCAGAGGAAGATGCAGCCCCAAGGAGCTAGTCAGTATATGCCTCCCCAATATCACAAGAGCATGCAAGCTGCCAGGTTTAAACAGAACATGTCTCATCAGATGTCTCAACATCAGGGAAACTGGTATGGATATGGATATGGATACAACAATGTTGTGCCTCATTACTATGGAAGAAGGAAGCCTCATCACCATAGGAGACAGCCTAGGAGACAACATCCTCAGTACAGGAGAAGACAACCGTACCATAGAAGACAGGCCAACTATGGTAGAAGGAGACATAATTATGGGTGGCAGCACCAACAGTATCATCATCAAAGTGGCAGAAGAAATAACCACTTCAGAGATGATAGAGTCAGATGCTTCTACTGTGGCAGATTTGGACATATGCAGTTCTCTTGCTTCAAGCTTCATGGTTATCCAAATTCTGCTCCTCAACCCAGACAGAAGGAGGTCAGGCCCAAAGTAGTAAAACAATGGGTTCCTAAAGCTCAGGTCACATGTCTATTGGCTCACACATCAGATGGACATTTTGCTATGGATGCATGGTACTTTGATAGTGGATGTTCAAAGCACATGACTGGATCTAAGAAACATTTGGTAGAGTTCAATCCTTGCCATGCAAATGATGTTATTTTTGGCAATGGTGAAAAAGGAGTAGTATAAGGAGTTGGAAGAGTGAAGAATCATGATGGTCTTACTCTTGATAATGTGCTCCGTGTTTAAGGGTTGAGTGCTAATTTAATTAGCATAAGTCAACTTTGTGATGAAGGTTACAAGGTAAGCTACACCAAAGATGAATGTGTGGTAGCTGATGAGCAGAATGAGGTAGTGATGAAGGGAGTAAGATCCAAAGATAATTGCTATCAGTGGATACCTCAAGTGGACAGCTTATCTAGTAATGTTAAGGTTGATGCTGTAACATCAGATGGTGACATCAAGTGTGAAAGTATGGTGAAAAGTCAATCTGGGTTAATGACTTATGGTGAGCAAGATGAAGGAGTCAACAATGCTGATGGAAGGATCAAAAGCTGTGACCTTAAGAAGTGTTGGGAGATGAATACTTGCAAGGCCAAGAAAGATGACAACATGACTAATGACTCCTATAGTTCAGAAGAAAAATTTCACAAGTTGACAATCCTTAGGTTGGAAGATGCAGATGCTAGAGCTGATGTTAAAACATCTCAAGTCAAGAAAGGTACTTCTAGCCTTAAAATAAAGAAGAGTGATGATGAACTAATTGCAAAAGTGGTTCCTGGGGTTGCTAAACGACTGAAATCAAGGAAGAGGAAAGCTATTGAGTCACCTCCAAAGATGAGAACTGATAAGCAGAAGATCTTTGTGGATGGTACTACAAAATCCAGGAGTAAAGTGCTCATCTCTTCCAGAAATAGGAAGATCAGAGATAAGTCTGATGATAATGTCCAGGATATCTCTCAAATGAAGGAAGCCGTTGTTGTTAGAACTTCTGAGAAAATTCAAAAGGCCATACTGGATAACATTCCTGTGCTTTTCATAAAATGGTGGAAGTATGTTCTGGAAAAAGAATTTGGTATAGATACTCTGGATATGGTTGAGTTTGCTAGGATATGGTTCAGAGAGGGTGTGGGAACTTATGGTATTCAGGTGTGTATGAATAAGTTGCCCTGACTGTGTTTTATTGGGAGCTTCTTGAAGGACTTCTTTGTGCAATGAGTCCTTTGAATGATGATGAGAAGCTGATGTCCCAAAAGATGATATAACATCATGTTTGCTGGTGGTTATATCTGGAAGATGATTAAGATTGGACATGTGGAGTTGGATGCTCTAGCATTTTTGGTCAAAAGAGGTGGAGATTATGGTCATGTGTTTAGTAGCTTGTTCTGGCAAAGCATGACTAATGTCTTTGAAGACTTCACCAGTTTCAACAACTACTGGTGGATGTAAGGATGAAGGAATTGTGATCTCCTGAAGAGACTGGATCTCAGTAAAGCTTATAAGTAAACTGAGAATTTGTGGAGTTTGTGACACAGTGTTGAGTTTGGATTATTTTGCTGATAGTAAATCCAGTAGTGGAGCATATGTAATACCCTGGTGTCAAGAGTGTCAAGAGTATCCTTGGTAAAGGATGTCTTTGTTCTGGATCTGAAGCTTAGTGCTTACATTAAATCTAAGGAGCATCTACATAGTCATACGGGAGAATGATGAAGTATAAGGTTTGCCTTGGATGGTGAAGATGAATTGTATGATAGCCTTTGGAGAAAGGGACAGTGGTACCAAAATGCATGTACTCAGAAAATGTGCTCAAATGTTAATCATGACAGGGGGAGTACTTGTCTATGGATTTTGCAGCAAAGGTGCATTTATCAAGCTTGTGGAGATTGGTTGCCTCTTATGAGGATATAATGTCAGATAGCATGTTATGACATTAGGCTGTTGATTGGTGTTTTGGTGTGGCCTTGAATGGTTCTAGTCATATGAAGCAAATTGTTTGAATCTTGTGCGCACATGCTTCTGAGGAGATGTCTGAAGACAAGATTGAATCATGGTCTTGAATAGTTTGTACACTTGTCTTGGTGTGTGTTATTCTAAGTGTGAGGAGTTGACTTAGAGTTCAGTGGAAGGCATTGTGTGTGTGCTTTAAATCTTGTGGATAATTGTGTGAAGCCTTCATAACTGGATGGATGAAGAATATGTCTGGATTTTCAAAATGTGGATATTGCTGACAGAAGAAGTATGGTTTTGTACAGGGTGTCATAGGAGATTTAACTTGTTGAGGTTTGTCCAATTGTGGCTAAAAAGGGGGAGAAATAGCCAAGTGAGCCAAGAGCCAAGTGAGCCAAGAGTATCAAAGAGTACAAATGTCAAATGCTGCTAAAGTGATGTTATAGTTCAGAAGTGCAGAAATTAAGGGGGAGTAATTGCTGAACAGCTGCTATGCTGGTTGTTGCATTGAGGGGGAGTGCTAATTGCTGCTAATAATGAAATGTGTTCCGCTGCTCGAATGTTTGAAGAATGTAGCTGTCTTTGCTGGTTCATGATTGAGGGGGAGCAACATTGTTGATGTTCGGATGGTGCTGCAATGAAGCAAAGTCCATAGTGAAGTTTTTGTGATGCTGAAGTGAATTGAAGATGATGCTAATGTTGAAATGTGTGCAGCAGAGTTTTGTGAAGAAAATTAAAGTTTCTACTAATGTTGAATTGTGTTAGCTGGTTGAAGATGCTGCTGCTTGGAGTTTCAAAATCATTGATTGAAGTTTTTCCGGTGCAGAAGTCTCTGAAGGTGCAGAGTGCAGAGATTGTTTTAGCCAAAATTAGCCAAAGGGGGAGATTGTTGGTTCTTGGATTGGCTGGAATTTTGGTAAAACAAAGTATGTTCAATGTTGATGTCAAGGTACTGATGTTGCAACATTGAGTCTTAACACTGGGCTGTGTTAAGTAATTAAATTGCTGAAGTTGGATGTCTAATGTCACAGGCGATGTTGTGACATTAGATCTGCAGATTTAATAACATCAGGTTTTGAGATGTTGTTAGGGTTTGCGTTTTAGCTGAAATTGTGGAGAGCAGGTAGTCTCATTGGATGCGAATATCTTGGGATAGATATTTTCTGTTGCATAGAGATTTGATGCAGATTTGTAGGAGATTTAAAAGGTTGAAGATTTGAAAAGATTTTGGGGATAAAATCTGTTTTGAAGATTCAGTTTTAAATAACAAATCAGATCAAATATTGCAAGGAGTCCAAGCCCAATTCAGGTAGCTATATAAAGCGCATAGATCAAAGGAAAACGTACAGAAATACAGAGAGAAGATCAAAAGCATAGGCTGAGTGTCTTGAGTATTTTGTACTAGTTTTGTATACACCATTCTAGGTTGAATTGGTGAGTCGTTTTCTGTCCTCTCTTAGAAGCTGTGAAGCAATAGAGAGTTATTACTTGATCAAAGCTGTGAAGTAAGATCAAGGTTTCTCAAAGAGGTTGTTCCTTGAGTGTTGTTTTAGGGATTGAGTAGTGTTCTCATATCTAAGTGGTTTCTTAGGTAGAAAATCACTAGTAGGAATTAAGATTAGGAGATTGTCAACTGGGTTGTTGAGTCTGTAATTTAATTCTACAAGTAGTGAATTTCATCCCTGGCTTGGTAGCCCCCAGACGTAGGTAGTTAGACCGAACTGGGTGAATAATTTGGTGTGTTATTCTGCTGTTTAATTTGTCCATTGTGCAGAGTGTGTTGTTGTGACATCGCACTTAACATCACACGCCTGATACCAGAATTTCAGTCCGTTTTGAAATATATGAATTTGTGACAATTCATCAAAACCACGGCCCTTGCACTTTCTTAACATTGATTTGAACCTCTCCCAAGCTTCATTGAGAGATTCATTGGCTCCTTGTGTGAATACCGCGATGGCGGTCTTTGCTTCCATAAACCAAGTGTGAGGGAAAAATCTCTCCAAAAATTTCTCTTCCAATGCATTCCAATCCGTCATTATGGCCGTTGACTGATCAAGGTACCATTCCTTGGCCTTCCCAATGAGGGAATGCAAGAATAGTCTCTTGAACAGAGACTCCTCTTCTGCCTCAGGTGCACCAGTCGCTCCCGCTACTTCGTAGAATTTCGTCAGATGGGTAAAAGGATCTTAATGATCCATACCCATAAATGGACTTTGATATAACAGTTGGAGAATGCCGGTCTTCATTTCAGAATGACGACCGTTGTGTGCATGGCGAGCGAACTGAGCATTGTGTCTCGGACTATTTGTACATGGCCTAGAAGCAGGTGGTGGTGGTGGTGGATCTGCCTCCATAACTGGAAGTATTTATGGAAGTGGTGGTGGTGTAGAAGTACTTTCCTCTTGTTCTCGCTTTAGCTGCCTCCTTCGTCTAGTTCTGCTGTTGATTCTATGAGCGATTCTCTCAATCTCAGGATCGAAAAGAAGTTCGTCCGCCGGTAGTTTCCCTCGCATAAACTAAGTCTGCACACTAAACAAAACAAATTAACAAGTTCAAGAAAGATGGTAACAAGCTTAAAATAGCTCAACTATCGCAATGCTTGCAATATCACTTAACAATCCCCGGCAACGATGCCAATTTATTAGTAGAGTAATAGTGGGGGTTGTTTTTAATCGTCTCCACAGGGATTGTTCGATATTTGATGCGTGTCGTTCAATAGTTGCGATACTTTAAGTTCAAAGGTTTCAAAAGGTTCTCAATTGTTGTTAACATTAATTTGTAGCAAAGATAAATTGGTGACAAAGATTTTGTAAAAGTTTTGATAAAAGCATGTCAAGGTTAGGTTTCGCTAATCCTTTTCACGTATAAACAAATAATCAAGCATATGAACTTGGTTTCCGACCAATACAACCGCGTATCCTCCCGACTAAGTTTATGTCTAAAGCGAAGTCGTGAGTATCGTTGTTTAGACCGTTAGATGATGTCTCATGCTAACAATCTAAACAACAATCATTAAGATCAACACAATGCGAATAACAAATCCCAAATCTATGTCTAGAGTTTGGTTTTTAAGAGATAAAATTGTTAGGTCATGATTTGTAGAATCTATATCTAGAGCAATACAAATCACACATGGATGATTAAGAGAAAACAACATCATCTATATTGATCAAAGACTTTGTTCATATACAAAAGATCAAATGCAATACATAAAATTAGGATCAACTACATCTAATCTAAACATTGAGTGTTTAGCTACCACTTCTCATGGTAGTTTGGATAACAAGTAAAGAGAGGCGATGAATGAGCATCCACGATGAATAATCGAGAATGGATGTGACTTCAGCTTCTCCAAGTGAAATTACACTCTTTGATGATCAAAACACTGAAAAATATGATTTCTATTGAAAATGAACAAGAGATCCTCTTTACAACAAATGAAAATCTATTTATACACTTAAAATCTCAGCACCCTTCGCCTAGCGAAGGCTTCATTCGCCTAGCGAATGAACTAAAACATGGCACTTTAAGTGCCTCAGACTTAAACCGCCCACAAGAATTATCGTGGGTTCGCTAGGCGAACCAATTCACTCGCGAAGCGAACCTTCGCTACCACACTCGCCCCAGCGAAGTTTGGGTGTTTTCAAAAGTGGAAGTTTCTGCCACCCTTGGCTGGCACCTTCGCCCCGCGAACACATCAGCGAGCATTTGCTGGCTTCCTCGCCCAGCGAATTTACCCAGTTTTCCTACTGTAGGTTTTTGCATACATTCTGCCACCCTTCGCTGGCAGACTCGCTAACGTTCGCTAGGCGAACCTTCGCTGGCTGCTTCGCCAACACTCGCCTAGCGAATGCTGTTGTTGATTTCTTCCTTCAATGGCAACTTGCTTCCAATCTTTGTGTATGACAATCTTGATCTTTTTATGCCTATTCCTGCACATTAGCACACAAATTACAAGCACCACAAGTATATTTCAATGAATGCACAACAACACCATTCCTCACTAAAATCAACACATTCCACATGAAAAGAAATGAAAAATGCCAAGTAATTCATACAAATATATATCATGATTGACATCTAACAACTGGTGTGATAGATGGTTTTCGGATTTACAACCCTGGACTCCAGAGGTTGTGGACAAGCAGAGACATGCGTGGGTGAGATGCATTGGTCTTCCATGATTTGCATGAACTGAGGATGTTTTTCGTTGCTTGGCCAGGAAATTTGGTACATTTATCAAAGGTGATGAAGATACCACGAAGAACACTAGGTTTGATGAGGCCAGATTGCTTCTTAAAACTAACTGGAGAATCATTTTCATCGAGGAATTGTCGTTAGAGATTAATGGTTCTATTTTCACTATTAGTCTGTTCAAAATCCCTCATGATTTTGGTGTAGGTTCTTCGGATGTGGTTGGTGATGGAGAAAATTCTTTTGTTTCAATGGAGTCTGAAGATAGTAATAATGACTGTTCTTGGACTCCCGATGATGAATCAGAGGATGCTGAGGATTATCCATCGTGGAATACTGAGCTGCCTAGAAAAAAGGATGTTGAGGCTTGTTCAGATGCTATGGGCAGTTGTGTAGGTAGTACACCTAACCTTGTTTGTGATATGTTGGAAGACGCAAAAGGTTGGGATAACATCGAGGCTAGCTTGGTCGCTGACTCCCTAGAGAAAGTCAAATCAGATTGGTGATTCCTGTTGTGGATTTGTCCCCTTTCAAATCAGTCCTTTTAGTTATGAGTCATCCTTGCTTTGCTAACTAGATTGCCTACGTGGAAGATGTGGGCCATCAATTGTTTAAGGACCCAGTTCTTGGGCCGGATCCTTCTGACGACCTTGGTTCGGACCCTATTTCTCCCCCTTCTGTTGGGCTTGTGGGATCTTATGGTGGGCCCAAACTTAAGAAGAAAAACACCCTTACTGATTTACTGGACTTCCATATACCTTTCTCCCCTTCATTTTATTCCTCCCTTCTCAAGGCCTCAACATCTACTATGTTGAAACGCAAACCCACTAAAACCAAGTTCTACCCTAAGTCAGGCCTTCCTTTACCACATCCCCACCCTCCTTTTGCCGAAGATGGTGGCAATTTGGTCCCTACTGGCAGTGCCTATTCTATTGATGACTTTGACATCCGCAGAAGTAACAACAGATGCAAGGCGGCCTTGGATGATGTTCCACACAAGGTGTTGGAATCAATTAATCTTTTGCGTATTGAAACTGACAAAGATGAAGAAGCCTTTGAGGGTGTTATCAGGAGTCTTGAATCGCGTGATAGAGCTCAATTCTCTTATAGGAAGGTTGTAGACAATTGTGGGAAATGATTTTTGTGTCCTATAATGTGCGTGGGTGTAATTCTCCTCTCAAAAGAAGGAGAATTCGTTCTTGTCTCTCTAAAGGCAATGCTGATTTTTGCCTCATCCAAGAAACTAAAATTCCGCTTATGAACGATACGCTGGTCAAAAGTATTTGGGGTAAAGGGGGGTACGAATGGTCTGCTAGTGGATCAGAGGGTGCCTCTGGTGGTTTATTAACTATTTGGAGAAAGGGACTATTTTCTCCTTTGTTCACTGTTAAAGGTAAGGGCTTTCTGTGTTCAATTTTCGAATGGAGGAATACCAAATTATATGTGTTGAATGTCTATTCGCCTTGTGGGCTGAGTGATAAGCATAAACTTTGGGCTGATATTACCGAGTTTAAAAATCGGAACCCCGATGGTAGATGGGTTATAGGGGAGACTTCAACTCTGTCAAATCTTGCGACGAAAGAAAGGGTAGACGCACACCCTCTGTCAGAGATTGCTTGGAATTCAGTGCTTTCATTGATGCTTTGGATCTGATTGACCTTCCTTTTTTCGGTAATCGTTTTACCTGGTTTAATTCTAATGGCGAAAGTTGCAGCAAGTTGGATAGGTTCCTCATTGATGATTTCCTCATTGATTGTTGGGAGTTTAAGGCTCAACTTGTTGGAAAGCGAGACATATCCGATCACAGATCAATTTGGATTAAATCCTTTCTTGCTAACTCGGGTCCTAAACCTTTTTGCTTCTTCAATTGTTGGATGGATCATAAGGATTTCATGCCGTTTATCCGGGAAACTTGGAACTCCTTAACTTTTCAAGGATCCCCCTCATTCGTCTTTAAAGAAAAACTTCGTGCTCTAAAAAGCCATTTGAAATTGTGGAACGTTCAAGTCTTCGACTGGCTTGACTTTAAGGTAGAGAATAATGTTGAGGCCCTGAATGAGATAGATGAGGTTATGGAGGGAACTGTTGCTGGTATGTCTGAGGAGGACCTTAAAAAGAAGGGACAGGTTCAAGACGAGCTTTGGAGTAACCTGCATTTTTGGGAAAGCATGATTTTTCAAAAATCTGGATCTAAATGGTTGAAGGAAGGTGATGTTAATAGCCGTTATTTCCACGCTGCCCTTCAATCTAGGAACAGATCAAACCTTATTTCTGCAATACGTATTGAGGAGCAGTTGGTGGACGATCCGACTATTATTAAAAAGGAAGCTTTTAGGTTCTTTAAAGCTAAATTCTTGAAAGAAGAACATTGTAGGCCTAACATGAATCTCAGTAACTTACAGAAGCTGAGTTTGGAGGAAAGAAATTGCTTGGAGGCTCCGTTTTCTCATGACGAAATTCGTGCCGCTGTTTTTAATTGCGAGGGTGATAAATCCCCGGGACCGGACGAATTCTCTTTTATATTTTTCAAGGAATGTTGGGTGTTGTCGGGTCGAATTTCACAAAATGTTTAATACACTTTTCTTACTCCGGTTCGCTTCCGAAAGTCTTTTTATCGTCGTTCATCGCTTTGATCCCTAAAGCAGACAACCCTCAAAATTTTGGGGATTACAGGCCCATAAGCCTTGTTGGATGTGTCTCCAAAGTTATCTCTAAGATTATTTCTACTAGATTAGCTCCTGTCATATCTAGTTTGGTTTCTGCAGTTCAAACGGGGTTTATTCCCGGGAGAAACTTGTTGGACGGGGTTCTTCTAGCAAACGAGGTTATAGACTTGGCTAGAAGAGAAAAGAAGCAGTGCCTTCTCTTTAAGGTTGATTTTTCTCAAGCCTACGACTGTGTAGACTGAAATTTCTTGCTTCATGTTCTCACATCTATGAATTTCGGGCCTAATTGGATTAAATGGATTAAAGGGTCGGTGTGCTCCAGTTTTGTTTTGGTTTTGATTAGCGGGAGCCCGACGGGGGACTTTGAGGCTTCGAGAGGTTTAAAGCAAGGTGACCCGCTTGCTCATTTCCTCTTTGCTTTAGTTGCTGAAACGCTGGCTTTCTTGGTAAGACGTGCATCTAGCTTAAACTTTTTCTTCGGGTTCGGTTATAAAGACGATATATCTGTTGAAATTTTGCAATTCGCAGATGATACACTGTTGTTTTGTGATGGTGGTTATCCTAACCTTTGGGCTTTGAAGTCTATCCTTAGAGGTTTTGAAATGGTCTCCGGTTTAAAAATCAATTTTTCGAAAAGTTGTATTTACGGTGTTGGCCTTCAACCTGGATTTATCACTGCAGCAGAAAGTTTCCTCTACTGTAAATCGGGCTCGCTTCCTTTTAAATTTCTTGGCATAACTGTTGGAGGAAATCATAGGAGAGTTGCGTTTTGGAACCCGGTGTTGGCAACGTTCAAAGCTCGGTTAAATTCTTGGGCTGGCAGAAATTTGTCCATTGGTGGTCGGGTTACCTTGATTAACTCAGTTTTAGTCAATTTGCCTATTCATTAACTCTTATTTTTCAAGGCCCCTTCAAAAATGATTAAAGACATCATCTCTATTCAGCGGCGGTTCTTGTGGTCCGGTTCGGCGGAAAAAAAAAGTATAGCTTGGATTAAATGGACTATGCTGTGCAAACCAATTGAGAAGGGATGCCTTGGCATTAAACACACTGGGATGTTCAACAAAACCCTCTTGGCTAAATGGCTTTGGAAATTTCTTGTTGGTGGCAAAGAGATTTGGAGGAATTTCTTATCAAGGAGATACGACAAGCTTAATGATTGGGTTTTCCGTTGCGAACCTATCAACAAAATCGCTTCTGCATCCCTTTGGACGCGTGACGTGATCAGCCTGAAAACCATCGGAAACCATTACAACCTTCAGTCAGTGGCAGTGCCGGTTATCGGTCGCGGAGATTGCGTCCCTTTTTGGTCTTCATGCTGGTGCGGGGATACTATGCTCAAGGACAGGTTTCCCGAATTATTCTCTGCTGCTGTTAACAAGAACAACGTGAATACTGATCTCAGTTCCTGGATCTAGGACGTTTGGGTCTGGTTCGTTGATAATTGTTGGAGTTCTGGCCATCAGGTGGATCAAGTCATGGTAAATTCTCTGCTGAACATTATTCATGACGTGCAGATTTCGCGCGATATCACAGATACTTGGGATTGGAGATTGGACTCTTCCAAGGTTTTTTCGGTGCGGTCCTGCTATGTCCACTTGATCGAGGAATTTGCGAGCTTCAGTTTTCAAGAACCGGATATGTTGCTTCTCAAGGTTGTGTGGAAGACTCGCATCCCTTTGAAGATTAAGATTTTTTGTTGGAGGATGATTTGCGACAGGCTGCCAACCCGCAACAATCTTGCTCTTAAAGGTATCATCGTTTCCCCTCATGACAAGGTTTGCGTCTTGTGTTTCCTGCAGGAAGAGGATGTGTTGCACCTTTTTTTGAATTGTCCTAAAGTTCATCTCTTATGGCTTAAAATTACTGACTGGTTAGGACTTTCCCCGGTGACAGCCAACTCTATTAGTAACCACAGTTTGCTTTGGTTTTTGGCTTTGTTCGATAGGGGTAAGGAGGACATGAGTTGTTTCGTGTGGACCATTACTTCTTGGTGTATTTGGAACACTCGAAACAATATCATTTTCAATGACATTGTTTGTGATGTGGAGGATATTTTCAATCGTGTGGTTACTCTTTCTTGGAGATGGGTGGAATTAGGTCGTAGAAGATGTAATTTTTATGATTGGTTGAAACATCCTACTGATTTCTTGTAGCTTTAGGAGACTTTTTGTTGTTCTTCTATTTTGATTGGTTTTTTGTATCGGGTTGGAGAATCCCTTTTTCTCCCTTTTAATACAAATTGTTTATAAAAAAAAACATAATAGTCCACATGACTATACTTTCGTAAATGGTTGTTGGATATATATATATATATATATATATATATATATATATATATATATATATATATCAAAAGAGAGAAAGGTCCATGAATTAAAAGAAAAATAGATACAAAATGAGAGGGGTTTAAGCCAAAATCTCAAACCAAACAAAAATGAAAGCTAAGAAGACCTAATTTGTTTCTATTGAAATCTAAGACTATATTGGGACGAATATCATTCCACCACGTATAGTTAGTGACTACGAAGTCTAAATTAGCGAGCTTATCTGCACAATGATTCCTTTCCCTGTAAATGTGAGTTGCCAAAAAATTAATGTTACTCATAACTTGCATACAGTTGTCCCATATATACCTTAGTCTTTAAGGCACGATAAATGGTTTACTGTAGGCAAGCACCACAATCTTAAAGTCTGTCTCCAGCCACAACCTATTTCAATGCTGAGTGGAAGCATGCTCCATAGCAAAGATGGCTCCCATAATCCCTGCATAAAAATCATTTTTCGATCCAAGGTTGCACGCAAAGCTACCTAAATTATTACTAACATGGTCCCTAAAAATGCCACCACACACCGCAAGAATCAGAGTACCACATGATGTGTCATCCATATTAACCTTTACCCAATTGTAGGAGGGGGGACACCAAAGAACCTCTTTACAAAGAATCACTTTGGAAGAATGCACAGTAACAGAGAAATTCTTCAAAATAACAAAATCATGAATGTCGTTGTTAGAGTATTTGATTGTGGAGTTCCCAGCTTTAGTAGAGTGCAAAATGATTGTCGAGCAATACAATTTCCAATGCTTGAATATGTTATGAAAATGGGCCACGTTTCTAGCACACCAAATGGCAGACAATGTGTTGGTTAACGCAGCAAGAATCACCACCTTACATTGTGGAGAATGCCTACTGCCAAGAAAATCCAAACAGTCATCCAAAGAATTAATACTACTGCCCAACAAAATAACCAGCCAAACCCACAAGTTCTTAGGGAACCTACAATAAAAAAATAGGTGATGCAGTGTCTCAGTCGTGTTACAACACAAACTGTCATATAGGGAAGTTGCATCCCCTTGAGAGTAACATGTCATCCGTGGGCAACTTAGCGTAAATTAGTCTCTAAAGCAACAAAGATTTCAAAAGTGGAACCAACATATTCCAAATAAAAGAGCCCCAAAAGGTTGCATGGTGCAAGCTACCAAGGTATGCGTAAGCCTCCTTTACTATAATGCGACCATTAATCGAATAAATCCAAACCTTTATATCCATCTGAGAGGGGTGGCCACCATTCGTAAAGTCAATTGCTGCAAGTCTAGACATAGAGCACATAAATCTTGAGGGATAGAAATAGTGCTGCAAAGAATAATATTACTTACCTTAGCCTTGAGATGGTGATGACGCTCCGGAGGAATGTGGAGTAAATTAATCCACGATACGCCTGCCACACCAGTTATCTTTCCACAGATTAATGTCATCGTCGTTTCAAATCAACCAAGCCGTATGCTGCTAGACCTCAGAAATAGAGCTTCTACAACACGTTCAGATTGAGGAAAAAACATGGTACTTAATTTTTCTAAAATTTTTATAGACTCTTGCACGCAAAACCTTAGCCCAATCTTCCTCCGATGTAACAATATTCCAGCATTAAGTCAGATTAGTAACATCATTGATCCGCCTGATAGATCTCAAACTTAAACCTCGTGTTTGTAACTCTTGCAACATTTCTTCTAAGCCACAATAACCATCTTCATTTGATTAATGTTTGCGCTTCAGATGAAGTTTTTGCACCATCTCTCAACTACCTTAATTAACCTCACTGGCCACGAATAAATGATAAGCGAGTGCATCAACATGCTCTGCGTAATTGACCCAACCAACTGAATTTTACCAGCAATAGAGAGAAGGGAAGCTTTCCACGCCGCAAGCTTGATCTTAATTTTGTCAGCAATAGGATGAAAATAAGAGCTTTTGGGCATACCTTTAAAGATAAGGACCCAAAGATAGGTGAAAGGTAATTGACCTTTTGTGAAACCGAGCCTGTCTGCAAAAAATGTGCCTAATATCAGTTATGGACCTAGCAAAAAGAATCGATTTTGAAAGGTTGCAAAGCTGACCAGAACAATCTGCATATCTCTTGAAAAGCCCATCAATGTTACCTTTGACAAATAACATTACATCATCAGCGCATAAAGTGTGTGACGGAAACATCACAATCCTTTAAGCCTTATTAAGTTTGCTTTTGTTTTGGGAAACCAAATGAGTCATACCCCTGCTGAGCATATCTTCGGCAATACAAAATAAAAGTAGAGAAAGCGGATCGCCTTGACAAACACCCCTCTGACAGTTAAAAAAACCTTAAATCCTACCATTGATCAAAATAGACACACTAACAGTCTGAAGAATGTAGAGAATCCAGTTGTAGAAAATTTCATTATAAAACCAAAAGTTTTCAAAACTTTAAGTAAAAAGTCTCAGCTAAGAGTATTGAAGGCTTTTTTTTATGTCTAGTGGTTGTTTGATATGATCATGAACTAAGTTTATAATTAGATTTTTCTTAACTTAACTTTCAAAAACAAAAAATCTTGATATAAAGTAATACTAACAATTAAGCATTAGTTAATGTTTTTGTATACTTATTCAAAAATATGTTGTAGAGAGATTATTATATATGAAACAAAATAAAATAAAAAACTACGGACATACTTTTTAACACATATTTTTTAATATTTTTATTAGTTAAAATTTGCATATGAAATAATATGTATAAGAAAATGTATATTAAAGTGTGTTATTTTTCTCAAAAATAAAATATCTTATAAAATATATACTAAAAGAGTGTGTTGTTTGTGTTTTTCAAAAAATATATCATAATGACAATTTGAGATTAGTTATATCATAAATGATAAATGACTTGTTAACAAAATAAAAATATTATGAAAAAATAACATGGAAAAATTGAGAGGAGAAATAATGAATAGTTAATTTTATTTGTCAAAATAATGAAAGTTAGTTTTTTTCTCAAATAAATAGAACGTGTGATAGATTTATTAAAATAAATAAAAAATAAAATAAATAAATATATGAAAAATAAAAAAAACAATTGAATCAATGGTCGAATAATATGTTATAAAATTAAAAAATTTATAAAATATGTTAAATAAGTTTTATATGTTGTTTGAAATATGTTACTTCCAAACAAAACAAAATAGGGTATGCTTATTAATTTATGGGAAAATTTTATTAAAATTTTGAGGATATGATAATGAACAAAATTTACGATAAAGAAATTTATAACTTAATTTATAAAAAGCTATTAATATAAAGTAATTGTTACAATTAAGAATATTTTGCTTAATATTGTACATGAAAAAAGTATGAGAAAAATTAACAACCGACTTAAACTTATATTTGCTAACACACTTTCCTTCTATAGTTAAAATCCACATGTGTCCTACCAAACTTACATGAATTGATATGGTAGATCATGTGAATTTTAAAAATATGTTGGTAGTATTTCTAAAAAATATACTATATAAAATTTGATGATAAAAAAAGAATGAAAGGATAAACAAGCTTGGATTACTGTTAGAGTAATGTGTTATATAATTAAAAATAATTATAAAATATGAAAAATTTATTTAAGGATGTGAATTGTCTCCAATTTTTTTTTAAGATGTATTTGTTTTAAGTATTGAAATTGCATTCTTGTAAATATGTTTTTGAAAAATGTAACATTCACATGTTTCTTTCAAGTTTTTAAAAGAAGAGAATCCAAAATTTTTGTAAAAATAAAATTCAACTAACTTTAATTACTTGTTACTACTCACATTTATTTTTATTTTTTATTTTTTATTTATAATTTTTAAATTTAATAAATTTTGTAAATATTCTCATGAAAATTGATTTTTGACAAAACCCATGGACACAAATATTAAGATGTGTTTGTGTTTGTGTTTGTTTTAAGGAATGAAATTATATTTTTTAGAACATGTGATTAGGAATGTAACAATCACATTTTTGTTTCAATTTTTAAAAAATTATTTTTGAGTATTTTTTTATTTTAAAAAATGTTGTTTACTCGTGATTTTTCTCATTATTATTAGCATGCTTAAAAGATGGGAATTCAACTGCGGGTGAGGTGGGGTAACTAAACTGGTTTGTATTACTATTAGTTGAGTTAAATAGTTGTAATTTGATAGTCCAATGTTTAATCTCTATCAAGGTTGTTTTTTTTATTTATTTTCATCTCTATCTCAATTCATTCATTTATCTGTTTTTTTGGATAATCTAAGGTTTTATAATTTAATATATTTTTCTTCTCTGTCTTCTCTATTTAAGTGTTGACTTTATAAGAGTTTTTTTTTTTTAATTTGTTTAGGAAATTGCTTTACCTCTGGTTAATACCTCTCCTATACAACAGGTTGTATTCAGACCTGTACCACCGTGTAATTTACTACCAAAAGCAAAGTAGTGGATGTTTGATGTCTTCGTTTTTTTTGTTCGAAAGGCATTTCTGACAAATCCAAATTCCAAAAATGTTGTACCGTACCCATTTCTTGGTTTTTTTACAACTTAGTTATGGAGGCTCCAGATATTATTATAATTGACTGCCGAATAAATTGGAAGCACCAGCACATGAATTGGGAGCCTGCGCATGCCTGAGGAGCCCAGCGCATGTAATATAGATTGTTTTTCACTTTTTGGGATTTCTTGTTATTTCGCTAATTGTTTTTTGAACAATCTAATAATTATGTTTTCGCTACAGAATCACAAATTCAAAACAGAGTATTGTTATTTTTCAATGATTGTTTGGGATAATATAAGACTCAAATTTGGTTATAGTTTATATTTGAATAATATTCACTTCCATTGTTTTGGTTTGTAGAGTAGTTGAAAATAGTATCGGATGAAAAGTGAAAGCAGGATAATCAACAATGTGTTTTTTTTTTTTTATGTTTTGAATTTTTTACGAAGCACTTTGATGTTTTGAATTTGCTATAAAACACTTCTTGGTGTCAACTGAGCAGTGATGTCGGTTTGATTTCTAGTTATTTTCCACTCTTTTGGTTTGTTAAGGTTATCATTTGACACTTGTAGCCTAATGTTTATATTTTGTTTGTGTAAAATGTACACCCTATATAATAGGGATGACATTTTTATCCATATGAAATGAATGTTAAATTAAAAGGGAGGGAGGTTATTATCTACGGGATTCTTAGATGGAGAGATTGTCCAATAACTTATGGGTCTTAGAGAAGTATATATGGACAAAACAAGGAAGAGAGATCGAGAGAGATACCTTTTGATGGCTATATATGATGGCATTTACCTACTTGTCCAAACTCTCTTTGGAAACTTTACTTTTTCTATCAAGATTTGGGATTATTATACAACACCACACCATCCCAAACCCACTTTACTTTTTCTATCCAAGATTTGGGATTATTATACAACACCACACCATCCCAAACCCAAATACCAATGTGTGTTCACATTATTTTACTCACTGTCTCTATCTCTATTCTCCCACACTTTTAACTAATAATAGACACCACTTGTGGATATAATAGCTAGCCCCTGCAATGCAACTATACAATAATACTCGAACTATGATTCACATTTTGGTTCTTATGTGACAACAAATACACGCTGGTTAAATAAATATAAACAACGACAGCAATATCAGAAGTTTGAAACTGTGATTTTACATTTGTTTGTTACCTCTCAAATCTTAATTATTTTTAACTTCTGCATATGAAGTAGTTTCTAATTTGTCTTCTTTTATCAATTCATCAAAAAACTATGTCTTGTCTGTTAAAATAAGTGATTATATATCTTGATACAAATCATAGTCAAAGCATTTGAACTTATTTCACCATGTTGGCATTGTTTCTTAGAATCTGTATTGAGTTCAATTCAAGCTTCATGAAACCAGGATATAGAATGACCATTGTCCGCTGCTTATAAAATTTCTTTTGCACTTTTCTTTACATCTCAGATCTAGAAGAAGGTTGGTTAAATTAGTTAATGAAATTAGATCTACACGATGGTTTTGGATGATTATATTAGATAATTCGGGGCCTCAATGTTTGTCTGTTGACTTGACATTAATATTGTCTAATCTTATCTCTTGCAACAGATTTTTCGGTTAATGATGTAACTCTAAATAACCCTAAAATTTAGGCCGTCACTCATCTTTTTGGGTGATTCCCCCATTTTGTCCTCAAAAGCACCCCCTTAAGGGATCACTTCAACTTCTACTTCCTCATCTTGAGGAATCTCTGTAGGTTCAAACCAAGAACAAATATATCATCGGTTGCATGAGTTACCAAAAAAGATGATGGTATAACTAAAAGAGAATGAACCAATGCTTTAGTCTTAGAGACAAGAGCCTTAGAGGCCTTTGACTTGTGACATCTTAACTTCAAACCATTCAAGCTAGTCTTAAATCCAGATAAAGACTTCTCTTTTATGCTAGAAGAGGGTTAAAACCTTTGTCAATGATGATAAATTCCATGTAAAGGTTTAGCGTTTGGCTATTAGTCGTTGGAAGATTTTGATCTAGCGCCAACTTCTCGGGGGCCAAATATTCGGACTCCTTGATTATTTCTTTCTCAACCTTGAGCACGGATACTCGGCCCTTCATTTCCTCCTAACTTTACAGGGTTAACCGCCATTATTTTCAAAGATTAAAGTATGTTTTCTATAAGGCGGATTTGTTGAGATTTAGAATGTCTATTTTCTTAAGTTTGTGAACAGCTTATTCATACTATCCCTTAAGGCTAAAATATTTCGTCAAGAAAGGACTAAATTCAATGTCCATCTTTGTTTAAACCTATTGTTGAAAGAGTATAAATCTATTAGGCTATCAAAGTTGAATAAAAAAGTCCTTAGAGTGACAACTTCCTTAGAGGAATTCGAATCTCTTTTTGTATTGCTACATCAAACAAGTTCATATCTTCTTGTGTGGACAAGGAGGTCATACAAGGAAAGTCTCCTTATGATAAGATTTTGTCACAATATCTAATATGGTACCATGGAAATAAGGAGATGATTGAAGACAAGAGAAAAGAATGAGGCGTAGTAGGCCTCACTGTGTTGAAGTTGATGCCATGGAAATAAGTTCTTAGGCCTAAAGGAAGGAGATATATAAATAGAGTAAGCATATGAATGATTTCCTAAGAAAAGTAATAAAGGTAAATATGGAAACTTTTTTACCTTGAAAGGAGGCCCCTTTGTAATATTTTTCTTTGGATGGGTTGAGGTGTCCATTGCTTATATGGAACTTTGGTGGGAAGTCTTGAATCATTGAAAATATCAAGATGAAGGAGGAATAAGGAATAAAGAAATTATGAATAAAGATGGATAATTGAAAATAACCATATTTTGAAAAGAAATCAGGAATACATTTGATCTTTTTTTTTTTTTTTTTTTTTCCGATTTAAGTGCTACCTTGGTGTCGCGGTGAGAATCGGAGACCATAGTTATTGAGTTAGCTAGGCTTCACAAATATTAAGATATCACCACCGATCTTTAATTTATTCAAGGGAATGAGTAAAGAAAGAATAACCCATAAACATGCAATGCAAAACAAAGCAATATAGAGATATAAGGTTCGGGGGTTGGTTATACTAAGGAAATGTATTAGCACCCTAAGTATCTATAGTATCCTATAGGAACCTCTTGTTGTATTTGTGTTATTGTTAAGTTGTTTTCTATTTGGGGAAATGAGAAGAGAAATATTTTTTTTTATTTTTTGTGTGTTTGGCAAGACACAAAATCTTGTGCCTACGTGCCAATAAAGGATCAAAACCTCGTAGTTCGGGGTATAAATTGAAAAGAGTTTGTTATGGTGAATTTTATTGAAGAAGAGACAAGTTGTCATCTTAAGGAGAACACTCAACTTAACCACCACAAACATGTGGAAGAGGGATCTTTGCTTCACATTGAAAGAAGGACTCCAACTTGGATATAGAATCAACAAAAATGCTACATACCTCTCTCAAGTGGAAAAGAATCAATAATCTTTCTCACAATGTCATGGGATAAGAGAATTATATCTCAACTAGGGATGACTATTGTCTAATTTATTTGAAAAAGTTTTAAATTGAAAAGCCAAAATGGCAAAATGTTTGATTTGAAGATTGTGTCTTTTAGTCTTTGTGAAAGAGTTTGAATGTGCTTAAGATTTCTTAAAGCAATTGTTAAGAAAAGAGTTTGAAAAGATCAAAGACCTAAAGTCAAGGTTTTTATTGAAAGAGATTTTGAGTTTGAGAAAGGGGAAACCCTAATTGGAGTATCTAAGTTGTAAATGATCCTAAGGGAAACTTCCTAAGGTATAGCAAGCTCAAGGATAACAACAAGAGAGATATATGTATAAGAATGTAAACATGCATATGCAAATGACAAAGATGTCAATAATAAGTCCCTTCCTTATAACTAGGCAACATGGTAAACAAGTATACACCATCACTCAACAAAGAAGATAAACAAGAGAAGCATGGTATAAACAAGCTTAACATGGGTCAACAAACATGGACAATGTTTATAAACAACACATTTGATCATGATATACCCAAGCTACAACATTCATGTGAACAAGAAAAACATGGATACATTATTTACTAAGCATATTTCAACAATACAAATTAAAGACCAAGTCATGACTTAAATTAAAACAAGATCGCTTATGAACTATCAAGAGAAAAAATGGTTCAATAATCTTCAACATGTATACACAAGCATCAACTTAGGGATAAAGGCTAAGACATGGTTTTATCACATTTTTAGGTCAAGAAAAATTCCTAACACGTGGACAACTTGTAACAAAACATGAGCAATAGTTAATCATCTAAGACATTCAAAATAAGACAAAGATGGCATTGAGAACAAGTATGGATAGGTCATGGATCAAACATCAAGGATAATGAAACAACATACGAACATAAAGATTTTAAATTATCAACATGAACAAAACTATGACATTTTCACATTTTTTTAAGGAAACATGGTCACATATTATCATGAATAAAGCTCAAGACAAATCAATGGATAAACACAAGTCCTCATAAAAAAAAAAGCAAGAAGAAAAGAGAAAACATTTTTAGGTTTTTTAATTAAGAGGAAAATATTAATAAACAATATTCTTTTTTTTTAAAATTATTTTTATTAACATGCTAAAATAAAATAAAATCAAAACTTTAATAAAATATTTTTTATGTTTTTGAAAATATTAAAGGTGATAAACAAGAATAGAAGAAAAAGAAATAAACAAATAATCATGAATTAAAAAGGGAATATAAATAAAAATAGAATACAAAAAGAAAAAGAAAACAAGCGCTTCAAAAATATGAGGATGCTGCCACGAGGGTTTGAACCCACGCCCTATTGCTTGCTGCTTAAAACACTCACCACTAGGCCATGTGTTATACTGTGATCAAAGGGTGCGCATGATGAATAATATAAAAAGCTTCATAGTGAAAATGAACAAAAGAAATAAAATGAAAAAAGTCTGAGGCGAGGGGGATTCGAACCCCAGACCTTTCACACAAATACACAAACCAGCATATTTACCACAGGGGCGCAATGCTAATTCATTCACTAAAATACAACTAACACATACTATATAAAACATGTTTTTTAAAAATGAAAAATATGGGCCATCAAGATCTTCTTCTTCCCCACGACATTTCCTCAATTTTCAAAATTCTCAGATTCTTAACTTCTTCATTTCTCAATCAAATTAAAAAATGTAAAAACCAAAGTTGCTCAGAATCAAACAAGGAATTCAATGGCATCACTCAATTACATTTATTTTTACTTTACTGCAAACAATAAATCACACAACAGTATGAACCCTAAAACTTAAAATCAACATGAAATGCTAAACATCATTGATCAAGACCAATTATCATAGGGGTATTAAACACTACATCATGGTAAGTATTTTAGCAATCTAAATGAATGAAGATGATGCCCTAATCATGGAGTTTCAATAGTGATCAACTTACCTATTGGAGTCAACCCAATTCCCCTTCAAACACACTTCCAGATGGTGGATGATGATGCAAACAGCTTCCCTGAACCTCTAGGATACTATTGCAATGCTTGGTTTGTGTTGAAACTGCTCCAATCTTCTGGCTCGAATCCTCTTGCAAGTGACAAAAGTGAGAAATTGATCTTCGAGTTAGGGGTGTTACAGATAGAATGTGATGGTTGGAATAGTTTGTATGATGTGTTTATGAAGTGTTTGAAGTGGTAGATTGAATAGAAATGGCTAGAGTTGAGTTTTAGGGAGTTTTGACTCCTTGGTCAACAAAATAACTAAGAGAGGGTTGACTTTTTGATGGGAGGTTTTTCTGGGTTTTTGGAGGGTTTATAAAGCTTCCATGGAAGATTTGTGGTGTTTTTAGATGATTGGTTTAGTGGTTTAGTGGCCGAGATTGATTTTGGAAGGTTTGGTGGTTTGGAGCAAAAGTGAAGAACAAAATGCAATGTGATATGCTTGCTGAGATTGAGGGATGTTTAAGGCTTAATGTTGTGTGATTTGCTGAGAAAATGAAGTGTTATTTATAGGAGAAATGATTTGATGCAATTGGCAAGAGTTTGGAGGAAATTGGATCATGAACCAATGGATAAAGACACTTTTGCATAAAGTTGGTTTCCAGTACAAGTAGCCATGCTTTTGATGGCTTTTAGCATAAAGTTGAATTCTCCTCACAAGTTTTTGATGGCTTTTAGCTTGTACAAGTTGATCTTGGCTCATATCATGTTTTCCTTGAATCATGGAAAGTGGTTGGAATTGAAAAGGGACCTTTTGTCCAATATCCAAAGTCAATCAAGTTGTCATGTTGGATGATGCTTTTCCATGGTGTAACAAGATCCAATTCTGCAGAATTTGATATCCTTGGGAAGATTTTAGGATAAGGAACAAGTTTCCAGTTGATGACAAGTTCAGAAAATGCTTGGAACTTGGCCAAAAGTGATCATGAACTCATGTAAAAATCATTTGTGCAATTATGCCTTAGTTCAAAACTGCCTTACCATGGTGTCATACCCCAAATTTTGACCACTAAGATTCCCCATCATTGTGCAAATCATCATCATAATATGGATGGACCATTATACCTCATTAGTCTCCCCAAAGATGGGTGAGCACACACTACAATCAAAATTAGGGTTTCAAGCCCTCTCAGAGCTTTTAGACAAAGGATCAATCAAGGAATGACATGATCTTCAACTTTTCTAACCTCTTAAACATCCAAAATGGATCAAGAGGACTCCCACAACAAGAATCATGCACAAGGTTGCAGCATTCTAAGTGGATCAAGCCTCAGGATCGCTAGTGTCACCAAATTAGGGATTGGTTGACCAGGGCCTCCAGATGGAAATTTTCCTCTGGGCATGAGCCAATGCTTCAAAGCATAACCTAAGATGCTCCAAGGGACATCATGAACCCAATCATCAAGTCAATTTAGCCTCAGGGGATGCATTCTTCAAAAATCAGGAATTAGGGTTTCTTGACCTAATTCACCCCTAAGTTGACTTTTGGGACAAATCATGAGCCAAGACCTCAAGAGAGGATTTGAGGGTCTCTAACACACTACATTGATCCATTTGCAACAATGGATTGATCCAAGAAGTTTGATCAACAAGTTTCAAATTCATCGGAACCACAATTAGGGTTTTGAGAAAAAAGTCAACTGTGCCTTTGACTTTTGACCCAGGCATGCTCCCAAACCTTGGGACATGATTCAATACACCCTATAACACATATTAAATCAATCCATCAAGTTTGATTTAGGTCAAGGACTTGATTTCATAAAGGATCGCATAGTTTGGAATTCATCTGACAAAAAGTCAACTGTGCACAAAAGTCAACTTTGACTTTTTGAGATTTTTCACAATTATGGTTCTTTAACCCTAAAATGATGTTAATGTATGATTGGAATCATCATTCATCAAGAAAAATAAAGAAAAGTGGGATAACTTGTAAAAGGGGTAACCATAAAAAAACTTAGAAATTTTCTAAGTTATGGAATAAAGTGGCTAGGGTACCAACTTTGGAGGATCATAACTCCTAAACCACAAGGTCACTTTTCCCCATCCAAAGCTGGATTTGTATCTCTCATTGCCCTCTACAAAAGCTTCAAACAGAACTCATTCCAATTCCTCATGGATTTTCAGTTATGGAATGATCAAAATCACAAAAAGTGAAAATGTCACTTTTTTCCAACACTTTTTCACTAAGTCAGAATCTGCCTTCACTTTTTTCCAAATGTAGGGGCATTTTTCACTTGGATCCAAAAAGTATCAAAACCAACTATGATCAAACAGTTGTTGTATCATACGAGGGCTTTCCAAAATGGCCAAGAACTCCATCAAATTCCACTTGGGCCATGAGATATGACAGTGGCAATGTGCCTTGCTGAAAACTGCCAAAGCAAGGCAGATTTGTGCATTTTGCTCGATTTGCCCAATTTGTGCAAATGACAAGCAACTCTATCCATCTGAACACCTCAAGGGGGGACCAAGGAGGAACCAACTCTGATCCCAAGCCTCCCAAGTCTTTGGAACCAAAAGTAGCAAGTCAAACCTAGAAATCCCTAAAAGAGGGACAAGACTTCAATTTTGGATTGGAGCATTTAATGGATGCACCAAGGTGGCATGGACTGAGCCATTTCCAACTGAATTTAGTCAAGACTTATCCAAGACCAAGGGAACCAGCAGCCTGTGCCCTAACCTCTAGTCTATGGCTAGAGGAGACTTGGATTCTCATTGCTCAACATTGGCCAAACCTATGCAGCAGTTGCCATTCACTATTCCTTGTAAAACAAACTTGCTCTACTATAAATAGAGCTCATTTTTAATCAGTTTGAGTACACCAAAGCCATCAAACAGATGCTTTCCTCAAAATCACCTTCTCACTTCCAAATTTGCCTTCCAAAGCAAGTCACTATCGGGTTTTGAGTTTGAGAGCTATTTTAACCAAACCAATCACACACACACACACCTCATAAACATCATATAGAAGTGATCCAAACACTCACATAACATCTGGAACACCAAAATCACAAAATCACAAGCCAATTGCTCAAGTTCTTGACAGATTTGCAGTTGGGGTACCATCTCAAGTTTCAGATCATTTCAATCCACTCCAAGCATCCAGACACACTCCATGGCACCTAGGGAAGCTATCCACATCATTGGAACCTAGTTGTAACACCTCTAACACAAAACACGATCACCAGCTGCAAGAGGTAAGAATGAGCTCTTCTAACTCTATGATCCATGCAGTTTTTGCTACACAATAATTTGGCCATATATTCATAATCATGCATATAGTGTTTTCCCTCAATCAATTGCTTTGTTTGAATCGTGTGTGGAATTTTTGAACCTTCATGCAAATTTTAGGGTTCTTGAGGTTTTTCTTTGATTTCTTATTCCATGCTTAAAATAAATGAAATTAAAGACCATAGACATGATCGTGAGGTTGAAACGAGTAGATTGATATGTAGATTGCATGATATCATCAAGTATTCAGTGAGATTGAATCGAAAATGCAAATCTGCAGAAACAGAGGGAGGGCGCGTGTTCTTGCCATGTTCTTGGCGCCCTTTTTCAAAAATTCAAATATTTGAATTTTGTGATTTTATTTAATTGATTCAAAAATGAATTTCTCTCTGAGTTTTAATGATTTTGAGTTGATTCTTTTTTTAATAATTCACAAAAATGTTAAAATATTTTATTTTACCAAAAAATCCCAAAAATATTATTTATTTCATATAATTGATATTTTTGCAAAGAATTAATATTTTAATTGTTTTTGACATTTAAAATATTTTTTCCTTCTTGATTTTGCAAATTTTAATGATTTCTAATCATTTTGTAGGTCAAAACTTGATTTTTGAAACATTAATCCAAGATCAAAATTTGTTTTTCACATGCTTAACAATTTTGATCATTTTTATTTGAATTTGTATTCAATTAAAATACATTTGGAAAACAAATTAGGGTTTTGATTAATTCAACCCTCATCAAACTTTTTCGAACCCTTTTGGCATCTAATAGAGTGTAAGACCCAACCCCTTTGTATAGGAAACCATTTTGGGCCTCAGTCATTGTATAAGTCCCGATACGATTTTAAAAATCTCGGCGCGATCGTCGCCTTTTGAACACAAAAACATTTGGGCCTCCCCTTGTGTTGTAAGTCCCATCTTTCTTTTTTAAAATATCCTTTGGGCCTCTAATAGAGTGTAAGACCCAACCCCTCTTTGAAGCCTTTTTGGGCCTCAGTCATTGTATAAGACCCACGGTGTTTTCAAAGATCTCGACGCGATCGCCCTTTTAAAAAATAATCAACTGGGTCTCTCCTCGAGCTATAAGACCCATTCAACACCTTTGGGCCTCTATTAGAGTGTAATACCCAATCCCCTTTTAACCAAAACCTTTTTTGGGCCTCAAATATTGTATAAGTCCCTCTGCGTTAAAAGGAAATCCCGGTGCGATCGCCAGTTCAAAAATCAAATCATCTGGACCTCTCCTTGAGCTGTAAGCCCCACCACACTTGTATAAAAATAAATCCTTTGGGCCTCTAATAGAGTGTAAGACCCATCCCTTTGTACAGAAAACCTTTTTGGGCCTCAGTCACTTGTATAAGCCCCTCTGTACAAATTCAAAACAACAGTGCAATCACTGATAAAACCTTGGGCCTCTCCTTGAGCTGTAAGCCCCACCAATCTTTTCAAAGCACTTTCTCCTTTGATTTTGAATATATTATTGTTATCAAAGCTTTCTTTGTTGAACAACTAACCAAACAACATGGAAGCTCTACAACCGAGTAAGTGTTTACCTGCTTTCATTTACCGCTTTCATATATATATATATATATATATATATATATATATATATATATATATATATATATATATATATATATATATAATTGTATTGTGGGGCTGCTCACTGTAAGTCTTCTTTCACATACTTTATATACTGTGTAATACTAGTATAGTTATTTAGTGTTTTCCCCGGCAACTACGTCTAGCACTAGGTAAAGCCCTGTTGATCACTCTTAAATACAAACAAAACTAGATTCCCATAGGATTACCAGACACAGTCTTTTCTCCTCTTGGGGTTAAACAATATGGACACATGAAAGACAGCATTCTCGGTGAACCCTTTCTCAGACTGTCACCCTTAGAAATTGTCAAAGAAACTCTAACTCCCCAGAGATGATCTTTGCTCCGTGAATGGCATCTCTTGAGTTTCTTCCAAATTCTCGAACTTTCCTGGCTTGATCTATTCTCAGTGAATGGCATGTCTTGAATTTCTCAGGGTTTGGGGACCCACAGGCTTCCTAAAAGCATCCCCGCCTCCTCTTGGGCGTTGTACAAGGACCCATCTGTTGGTGTAAGCCCTAGAGGCCAATACTTTTGGTACTTGTATCAAATTATTTATTAATAATAAAAGGCATTTCTTTATTATGTTTGGTTTTCCAAAATGATAAAGTCCCTATAATAGCTAGTTCGTTTAATGAAACATTAAGTATGACTTAATCATGAGATTCCATTAAACAAAAGGACACTATTCTTAAAGCATCCATAGTCGAGCTTTAATGTGAAATGGGATAACCTTAAAGCATTTAGACTATTATGTAGATAGACTGATGATCACATCTCATGAATCATGGATAAGGAGTTATCAAGTCTTGACATAGGTATGAATATTAGGACTAATATTTATACTGGATTGACCCACTATGAGAGTACTACATAGAATGTTATGCAAAGTGTCATAAGTTACTCTCATGGTGATAGTGGTGTATACCACCCTTCGACCTGAAACTACTATGTACCCTAGATGTAGAGTCAAGTACTTTATTGCTGATCAAACATTGTCCGTAACTGGATGATCATAAAGACAGTTGATGGGTACTTCACAAAGCATGCTGAGGGACATGAGTAGCCTAGATGGAATTTGCCCATCCTGCATAACAGGATAAATGTCTAAGGGCCCAATATTGAACTGGACAAGGATGACACGGTATATGCCTTGTGTTCAATATAGACATAGGGGCAAAGGGTAATTGTACACACAAGTACTATTACAAAAGGTTTTGTCAGATCACATGACAATTTTGTGACTTGGGTAGCAGTGATGTGTTGCTAGATACCGCTCACTGTTTATTATGTTAAATACATGATTTAATATAATTGCCAACGTCGCGAAATCCTACAGGGTCACACATATAAGGACAGTTGGAGAAGAGATAGAGTAAATAAGGAACACCATAAGGTACGGTGCACTTGAATGGAATACGGAATATGGTAAGGTACCATGTAATATAATAATAGTTATTATTAATTTTATAATAGTTATAAAATATAATAATAATAAAATTATATTTATTATAATAATAGTTGTTATAATAATATAATAATATTATTATTGAGTTGGGCTTTTTAGCTTGTAGCCCACACAAGTAGTTCAATAAATAGAACCCTTGTGCAGAAGCTCATAGGTTGTTGTTGTTGAAACCCTGGCCGTATTCTATTTTTCATCTCCCTCACTCAAAACCTTCAATCGTAATCAGCTAGCATTGTGACTGAAGGAAGCTGTTCGTGTGGACTGAGTAGAGGCGCTGTTCATCGTACAACGCTCGTGATCATCCATAGATTTGGAATCAAAGGTTTCATCGCCACAAGAGGTAACCTTTCTATCACAGATCATGATCTTTCGTAAGGATCTCTAAAGGGAAAATGTTGTTTTCCGCTGCGTTTAGATCGCAAATTTCCCTTCACCGTCGGCTTCTTAGAAGTTTTCATAGCCTCCTCTTAGGCTTTGTATAATGATTCTTCCTCAGCGAAGAGAGCCCCCTCTTGGGCTTCGTACAAATTGTCCCGACGGCCTCTTAAAGGTATAGGAACAGAAACTAGTCATCTTAATAAAGCAGTCTTTCAAAAGAGTCTAGACCTTCATCCCTTAACATACCAGCCTTCTCTCAAGCATCATACAACATGCCTTCGCTATCTAAGAATCTATTTCTCGAACACCAGTAGACTTGAACAGTCTCAATACCCTTGGGATTTCCCATTTCCTTAAAGAGCAGGAAATAACCCTGATCCTCCGATCACAACCTTACTCACAATCTTTCTCTTCATAAGAACTGATTTTCTCTTTTATCCAACACACTGGACCTGTCACTCAACTGAAACAGTCGCCAGCACATATAGCCTCTTCTTGGGCTTTGTACAATGATTCTCCCTACACTCTCTTGTTGAGTATAAAAGACTCTCTTGTTGAGTCCATCACTTGGTCAAGACTCTCTTATTGAGTCAATCAACCTCTTTTAGCCTCCATCTCGGGCTTCATATGAGATACAAATCACTTTCTTGTTGAGTATAAAAGACTCTCTTGTTGAGTTAAACACTTTTAGCCTCCATCTCGGGCTTCGTACGAGATACAAATCACTCTCTTGTTGAGTATAAAAGACCCTCTTGTTGGGTCACTTCCCTTTTAGCCTCTATCTCGGGCTTCGTATGAGATAGCAAAACACTCTCTTGTTGAGTGTAAAAGACTCTCTTGTTGAGTCACCAATCTTTTAGCCTCCATCTCGGGCTTTGTACGAGATATAAATCACTCTCTTGTTGAGTATAAAAGGCTCTCTTGTTGAGTCAAACCACTTTCAAGCTCCATCTCGGGCTTCGTACGAGATAGAAAACACTCTCTTGTTGAGTATAAAATACTCTCTCATTAAGTTAAACAACCTCCGGGCTCTCTTGTTGAGTCAATCATCTGTTCAAGACTCCCTTGTTGAGTCAAAACCCTTTAGCCTCTATCTCGAGCTTCGTACGAGACAGATAAAAAACACCCTCTTGTTGGGTCAGTAGCCTCCTCTTAGGCTTTGTATAAAGAAAACCCCGGTTGAGTCAGTCAACCTTTTAACATCAAAATTGTGCCTCGCCACAGTATACAAACATCAACAACTCCTCTTTAGAGATGATAAATTCTCTCTAAAAAACTCTTTAGCTTCACATCTTGGGCTTTGAACAAGACACCAAAACAACCTTTTTCCTCCCCTAGAATAGGAGGAACTACGATTGCTCTGATTTCCCTGTTTCATCAAACGGGAATACGTAGGCATAAGATTGAAAAATCTTAGCGAGCATACTAATTAAAAACCCAAAATCCCATACCTTCATATATCAATAGAAAAACATCAAATCCTAACATCCTACCAAAATCCTCACCGATAGCCCAGACATTCTATTATTAACAAAATAACCGAAGAGAGGCCCCACATCCACATATCATCTGTAACCTAACAGACCGCTGTTCAAACTCAGTATGCAAGTAGGGTTAATTGGAGACATCTATTTCCCTTCCTTCATCAGCTTCAATAGGATAAAAAATGAATCGACCTGTAGTACCCCAGAGCGGCAGTGCTTAAGAACCACGTCCCAAAATCGCTCGCTACAGAAAAATGGCGCCCACCGTGGGGCCAGTCAAAGTAAGATCTAGTCACGATCGTCCCCATTTTCCACAGAAAAATGGCGCCCACCATGGGGCCAGTCAAAGTAAGATCTAGTCACGGTCGTCCCCATTTTCCACAGAAAAATGGCGCCCACTGTGGGGCCAGTCAAAGTAAGATCTAGTCACGGTCGTCCCCATTTTCCACAGAAAAATGGCGCCCACCGTGGTGTCAGTCAAAGTAAGATCTAGTCACAGCCGTCCCCATTTTCTACAGAAAAATGGCGCCCACCGTGGGGCCAGCTTCTCTTTCTTACAATCTTCGGTAGAAACCTTAAGTTCAGAAACGCCATAGAAAGGGCGGCTTCACTAGGGACGATCATTTTTTCTTCTATCTCTTACGATGAAATTCAAAGTTCACCGAAATGGCAACTCTGCTAGGGAACCATTGTCTGTTAGGATCATAAGACTAGAGGTCTAGGATGATTAAGACAAATATATATACTGCTTTTCCTAATTAATATCTATGTTTATTTTTCTGCTAATGGGAATGCGTGTGATGCCGCATGTGGAAAGATTGAGTATACACCTAAGATAGGTGATGGCAATGCGGGTAATCTTACTGGGAGTGAATTCCAGTTAAGAGCCCCAGATCGACCATCAAACTCAGTGGAGACTCCCTTTGCAGATACATTGCCTATACAACTTCGGTTGTTGAAAGTAGTGTGGTCGATTGGGTTATCTGAAAAGCTAAGGTTTTTAGCAGACATAAGCCATTTTGTAGCGCGGAAGCTATCGAAAATAGTTGTCACGCGATACTACCCTCATCTGAGATCACTCTAGGATACATCAGCTCGCTGTTTTCATCCCAAGAGGGGTCAATGATTTTGCGGACAGCTACAAAAAATCACCAGTATAAACCTTTGGGGGGGGGGGGGGTAGAGCCTTGACTTCATGACACCGACTCTATGAACCCATGTTTTTTCGATGTTTTTGTGTGCTGCATTCATACATTCATTTAAAAAACATTCAAACAAACAAAAATCTTCTCTTCTAGTCTCTCTTTTTCAAATTAAACTAAGACAATGATTGCAAATGTCAGAGAAAGGAGATTGCGCTAATGGATTTCGGTAGAAGGAAAACTCATAAGTACACCTTCAAGGTTCCAAAGTTAGAGGATTTAAGAGGTTTGGCGAGAATGATCACCAACCACGAGGCTATTAGAGCCAAGTATGGAGGACTGCTATCTCTGTTAAGGGTCCATGTTATCGAAGGAATCCTGTCCACACTAATCCAGTTCTACGATCCGGTTTATCACTGTTTCACATTCCCGAATTATCAGCTAGCACCAACGCTGGAGGAGTAGTCTCACCTGACTGACCTGCATATCACTGACCAAGCTCCATTTTCTGGACTGGAAGAAATTCCAAAGGATCAAACCATTGCAAGAGCAATTTATTTAGACGAGTCAGAAGTCAGGACTCACATGACTATTAAGGGTGGCATCCAAGGCTTGCCGGCCCAGTTCTTGACAAAGAAAGCTCTATACTTTGCTAGTATAGGGAATGTGGCCGTTTTCGAGAGCATCTTTGTTTTGCTCACCTACGGGTTATTTTTGTTTCCCAACATCGATAACTTTGTAGATATCAACGCCATTAAGGTTTTTATGATTGGAAACCCTGTGCCGACTTTACTCGCAGATGCGTATCATTCGGTACACTTAAGGAATCTATACAGCGGAGGAATGATCACGTGCTGTGTACCCCTGCTTTACAAATGGTTCACTTCCCATTTGCCAAAGTCTGCTGCATTTTGGGATCAAAAGAATACTTTACGTTGGTCGCAGAGAATCATGTCTCTTACCAACTCTGACATCGATTGGTGCAATCGAATCTATGACAGGATCAGGATCATTGACCGTTGTGGAAATTTCCCAAATGTACCCCTTATAGGAACTAAGGGAGGGATCAACTATCATCCAGTGTTAGTTCGTCATCAATTTGGATACCCGATGAGGCATGTCCCGCGTAGCGCTCATCTGGAAGGTCTTTTCTTCAAGGAAGGAGAAAATGACAGGGCACTAAAGACAGAAATAATGCATGCTTGGAAACACGTTCATAGAAAAGGACGAGAGTCTATAGGAAAACCAGACTCTGTCTCGGTGGAGCCTTATCTCTACTGGGTACAAACTAGGGCTCTCAAGCTGAGGATGCCTTACCCTCGTCAGGAAGTTCTTCCATTAAGGGACTCTGCCCTTTATTTTATGTCTGAGACGGAAAAACTTTAGGTTACTCTCAGGAAAGTTCAACAGGAGAAGAGGTCTTGGAGGGACAAGTACCGTAGTCTCAATGTGGAGTGTAAGAAACTACATCAACTATTAAGGGAAAAGGATGCTCTGATTGAGATTTTAGAGCAACATGCTGTAGAGAACCAGGATGACCAAAGGAATTTGCTCGCTCCTTTCACTTGGCAAAGGAATGACAACCCGACAACGACCCAAGATCCTCGGTCAAAGAAAAGGAAAGCACCAGAACTAGCACTTGAGCTCTCTTCAGAGAGGACCCAGGATCCATTAGTTTAGGTTTCCTTTTTTTAGTACTTTGTAATCTACTGTATTTCCGTTTCCGTAATCCTTTGAATTCAATAAAATGGGGTTTCCCCACTGTTTGATATTTGCAATCTAATTGTCGAAGTTTACTTTGAATAAACAAAAACATAAAATTAAAATAATCATTGCATTCATCATTCTCGCGTAAACGCATTCTTCTTACCTACGAATCTCACGTTTGTTTCTCGATTCTAGAGTCAAACTGTCTCATTCGTACAATACTCAGGCCAATCGTCAGAAAAAGATAGATGATCTCAAGGAAAAGAACAGAGAGTTGAGAGAAGAGATCGACACTCTGAAAGAGGATCTGAGAAGGCTTTATAACGACATGCAAGCTCTGGCAGAAGCTCAGATGCAACAACAATGGACTGTGATCTTAGAGATCACATCTACGCCCATAGTGGAAAAGTATGATCCTAGGTACAAACTGCCGAAAGATCGTCCCTGGGGCATGCCATTTAACTATATCCCGGAAGGATATGTTCCGCCGATCACTGAGGATTAGGGAACTGCATCAGGAACCGCTGGGCCCGAAGGTTACAAACTTCGGGAAAACGAAGATTCCAGGGGCATGACAGCAACTCCTGAAGGTTACAAACTTCGGGAGACACCGAGAATCTTGACCATAATGACTATACCACCACCCGTGGTACACACCGTCCCGGAAGGACAAATTCCACAGATACCTTCTGGTTGAAATGACATCATGTTCGACAGAATGAATGAGTTCCAGGAATAATTCCTGGAGATGCAGAAAGAACTGCAAGCCCTTCGCGGTCAGGATCTATTTGGAAAGGACGTCACGGACCTCTGCTTAGTCCCCAATGCAAAAGTTCCACATAAGTTCCAGGTGCCCGACTTTGAAAAGTACAATGTTAACTCTTGCCCTCAGAGCCATTTGGTGATGTATGCTCGGCGAATGTCAGCTCAAACAAAGAATCAGGAGCTACTAATTCACTACTTTCAGGATAGTTTAACTGGTGCCGCATTAAAATGGTACATGGGTTTAAACCGCGCTACGATCGGCACGTTCAGAGATCTTGGCGCTGCCTTCGTTCAACAGTATAAATATAATCTGGACATGGCACTAGACAGAGATCAACTCAGATCGATGTCACAAAAGGACAAGGAAACCTTTAAAGAATACGCCCAGAGATGGTGTGAAATTGCCGCTCAGATTTCTCCACCTCTGGGGGAAAAAGAGATGACAAAGATCTTTTTGAAAACCTTAAGCTCATTTTACTACGACAGAATGGTTGCCAGTGCGCCCAGTGACTTCACCGAGATGGTGAGCATGAGAGTTCGTCTTGAGGAAGCCGTCCGAGAAGGGCGTTTAGTTAAAGACGCTGGATCATCAAGTAGTACAAAATGATACAGTAGTGCTCTCCCTAAGAAAAAAGAGCAAGATATTGAGAATATCTCTCTCGGAAAGCAAAGGCGACGTTATCAACCAGTAGTAGTTGTAACTCCTGCTATTAACCCTGCGCTTGTTCCTATGTGTTGCGGTGAGAATCGGATACCATAATTATTATTGAACTAGGATCACATTTCTTTAAATGTTCACCACCGACTTTGATTTATCCAAAGGAAAGGTTCAAAAGCGAAAAAAACCTAAGATCTAAGGTTCGGGGGTTGGTTACGCCTAGGGAAGGTATTAGCATCCTAAACGTCCGTAGTACTCTACGGGAAGCTCTCGTTAGTATTTATGTTATCTATTACTCGCTTCCTAAGGGTGCTATGCTAAAGGTTGAAACCCTAGGGGTTAGTATCTAAGTATACTCGACAAGGTATCGCACCTTGTGCCTACGTATCCTCGGGAGTAGAATCAGAGTAATGCGTAGTTCTGAAAAGAGGAACTTCTTGACGGGGTCAAGGTTCCAAGGGGAGGTAAAGTCTTGAGCAGGACCTTACATAGAGTGCGGCGACTCTAAAGTTATAGGTTGGTTTAAGAGGGGTAGGATTGTAAATGTTCACGGCGGAGCATTTACTTGGAGTGCGGCGACTCCGATCCTAAGGCTAAGATTCTAAGTGTCTACGGCGAGACGTAGAGTACGGCGACTCCGAATCCTAAGGCCAAGGGTTCTAAGAGTTAGTCCTATGACATGGCAGTCAATATTAGGGTACCTTTCCTTTGGAATGTCGAGGGGGACTCACTTAATGATTTATTTGTGCGCAGTAGCAAAGTGGGCTAGCGTTAGTGTATAGTGACCGATAGGTTGAATGCGATGCCTAAAGGCAATCGACTTACATGGGTAGAAAAGGGACTCGACGTTGGATCGAGAGTTTTATTTTTTCAAAGGGTTTTGACATATAAAGCATACATATACATTAAGCACAATAGTAAGCAAATAAAGGCATAACAAAGACATGATATCAATCACAAAATAACACATAGCATGCGATTCACTCAGGCGCGCGATGAAGGATCTAAAGGGAACGATTTATTAAGAAAAGAGTTGATTTGGTGTTTATCGATAAAAGTTTATTTAGAATTAGATTAGTGTTAACTTAAAGATGATTTGTTAATTTAAGAAGTTAAAGTATCTCTTATTAATTAAAAGATTAATTTTAATATTAGTATTTTAGTAAAAGCTTTACAAAGGTTTACTAATTAAAAAAAAAGGTTCTTAGCAAAGAATAAAATTAATTAAATTTTTTATTGTCATATTTTATTAAAGAAGTTATTATTGTTTTTAAAAGGTTTTTTATTTTTAAAGTTTATTATTAGTTTTAAGGTTTTATTGAAAAAGTCATTATTAATTATCGAGGGTTTTTAAATTTTAGTGTTTTATTGTAAAATGGGTTTTATTATTTTTTAGTTATGAAAAAAACAAAAATTAATGATTTTATTAAAAAAAAAAGTATTATAGTTAAAAGGGATAAAAAAAACAGATTTTTAATTAAACGGATGGATCGGGCGTTGTAAAGGGAGAGAGGGTCCATCGCGGACCCTCAAATCTCAACCGTTGATCTAATCATATCACAATCTGACGTTAAGAAAGCAAGGGTGTACGATAAGGTGATCTGTGTGCATGTGTACAGGAATAAGACGACAATCAAAAGAAAAGAGAAAAGGAATCCAAACGGACTCACTCTCTCTCGACCTCTCTCACCTTCGCTCTCGCTCAAAAGGGGGTTCCAGAAACCCTAAACACTCATCTCCCTCACTCGATCTCTCTCAACCTCTCTCGATCTCTGCAAATAAAAAATCCACAATCACAAAACCCTAACCCCAACAGACCCATACCCCATCATTCTCATTATAATTTGAGATTACAATTACAAAGATTATGAAGCAGAAATCAAAACAAAGGGAAGGCCGGTGGGTGCACCAAATTCCGTCTGAGTCGCGGCCAAGGGAATCACCAGCAATGGTTGTCAGTTGAACGGCGTGGCGTTATCGCGGGAGTGGGCGATGTCGTCGTCGGCAATTTGGAATGTCGTATGCTTGTGCGCTTCTGAAGTGTGACGATTACGATCGAACTTCTCGTGGTTGGTTGGTGCGTTGCAGCAACGTCGACGAAGTCGTCAATTTAGAAGGTATTTGTTCACTACGCCAAAAATAGGAATAGACAGCACCAAAAAGACAGCGCTTTTATAAAAACGCGCTGATAAAAAGAATAAAAAAATTTTGCTAAATAAAAGCGCCGTAAAAGACAGGCTTTAGAAAGCGCTTTTAAAAAGCGCTGTTAAATGCCATAAATGGATGCCATCTTAGAAAGCGCTTTTTGGAAAGCGCTGCTATAGGTATTACTTTAGACAGCGCTTTTAAAAAGCGCTGTCTAAAGGTAACCTTAGAAAGCACTTTCAGAAAAGCGCTCTTATAGGTCTTAAATTCTTTTCACTTTAGAAAGCGCTTTCTAAGGAAAGCGCTCTTATAGGTAGCACATAAGAAAGCGCTTTCTGAAAAGCGCCCTCTAAGGTCATTTACGAATTAAAATATAAAACAAACACAAATATTTTTTTTAAAACTAATTTTTTACATAAATTTGAATCAGTAGAATTAGACATTATATAATATATTTGTTGAAGCTAATTATTTTATAATTTAATTTTAGAATAGCATCAACAATTCCTAATGCTAATGTATTATTAATTTTTAATTTTATAGTTAGTGTTTATTAGTTCTGAGGCTAAAAGAAAATATACTCAAAAGTTTTCCCACATTTTTTTTTACATTTCCCTCATTTTTATTTTAGAAAATTTTTCCCTCTTTTTTATTTTTTATTTTATTTTAGAAAAAATATTTCTGAAACCTAATATCTATCCACCTTTCATTTCTACATATCTCACGTTCTTCCCTCACGACCGCCGCTCACCAAAATTTTTCGACGATCTCCGTTCACCGATCTACACGTCCCCCATTCAGTATTCTTCGACGAAGAGGTAAGGAATCAAACTCCTAATCCTTTTTCCTTTTTTTTTTAAAATTTATTTCTTCTTTCGTTCACCACCGTTATCTACTCTTTTACATTGAACTAGTAGCTTTCTATTTTTCTCTAAACTCTATTGTCTTTCTCCTCTTCTATAATTTCTTGTATTTATATTTTGGGTTTTCTATTTCTTGTATTTTAGGGTTTGTGATTTGTGAAAATCTTTGATTATTTTGGTCATTTGGGCTGTGTGGTTTCTTCTGATTGATTATTCCTACTTAATGTTGTCAAAATAATTTGGTGTAGAACCTAATTGTCCCAACTCTGCCTTGTAATGTGTATTATGTAACTCTGTTTCAGTATAACATGAATTCTTTTTCATTATTAATCAATGTATCTTCAGTATGATATGTTTTCTTTTTCATCAATAATCAATGTATTTTCATCTGTATAAGTTAAAATTGTAAGGAAACAAATTCTATATGGAAGATTTTCTTATGTATGTTATATTCTCTCTGTAACAATAAGTAAAAGTGAGGAATGATAACATCGATAAGTTATCTTGTAAATCAGTGACTGAAACAGTATTTAGTGATATATCAATTTGTTCTTAATACTGAATACGATTCATAATTTGTTCTTTAATATAAAACGGTGAATAACGGTATCGGTACCAACACCTTTCGATACTGTTTTGACATATTCGGCTTTGATTTGGTTATTTATCATTTGTTGAAGTATGGGTTTAGTGGTGTCTAAACTGAATAAATTGATGCAGAGGTTGTAACGTGAGTTACTTGGGCCGGCTACATAAAGTAATACTCAACCTGAATACTTCTTGTGAGGTACAATTACAAACTCCTAAAATTCATCTTTGTCATGTGTTTTTGAATTATTACATGTTTTCTACTTAAAATTATCCATGCTTTTGTCTTTTTATTGCACAGTAATATTTAAAGATGATTTCTTTTAACTTTAATTCAAGACTATGTCATTCTTTATTGAGTAATGTATGTTAAGCCTGAGATGCGTGGTTAAGTCATGATATATGCTCATTGGTGGTAACTTTGTTATAAATCATTTGCTGCTGCAATATATTTTAAAGAACTGTCTTGATGACTTTTTGCTGGGACTGTATTTTTGTTTATGGATGGTTTTTGTAAATTACACCTTTGTTGGCACTATATTTGTGTACTGATGCAATATATTTAAAAGCACTATCTTGATGCATTTTTTTTGGTGATGTGTCTTGCTCTTTTAAAAGAGAAAAGGCATTCTTGTGATAACCTAAACTAAAACTTATTGAGATCTTAGCTAGGTAATGTAGCTTAAGTAGTTGTAATCTAAACTTGTTAATGGGTAGAAGTTTCACACTCAAGTGTGGAGTAAGGGAAAAAGACCACAAATTATGGGATACACATAAAAGGTCTAACATAATGATAGGCCATGTTTTGAATTAGATATTTTTCTATCTATTTGTATAATCCTTTACTTTTTCAATTATATAATGATTTTCTATCTATTTGTAGAATGATTTACTATTTCTATAATGTTTTACTTTTTCATTTATATAGTATGTAGTTTTTATTATGTATTTGTATAATGATTTACTTTTTAAATTATACAATGCTTTATTGGCAATTTGTGTTGTATCTATGTTGTATCTTTTCTTGATATATCTTAACTTGCTATTGTGCAGCAAGACTTATACATTGAGAAAAATGACTGGACAATGCCATGGAACTAAGAGGAAGAATTCAGGTAATAATTATTGTGTAATAATTACTGTGGTTTACTAAATAATGCGTATTTTGTTTTGTTATGTAGTATTTATCGGATATGTCATATAATTTATTATTTTTAACTAAATAATGCGTATTTTGTTTTGTTATGTAGTATTTCGATGATATGGCGTGTCCTTATTACACGAGGAAACAATTGCAAGATACTAAGGAGGAATTGTGCGAATTTTTTATTGCAAGAAGAATTCTTTCTTGAATGTATAGTTTTGTGAATGTAAATTCTAGTTTATTGAAATGTAAATTCTATACAGGTTTGAAACCATACAATAGAATTTGTGCGAATTCTACATGTAAATTCTAGTTTATTGAAATGTACAAATTCTATACAGGTTTGAAACCATACAATATAAGGAATTGTGCGAATTCTGCATTAATGCAAATTCTAGTTTTGAAATAGAATTTGTTAATGGAAATGCGTATCCATACTGGTTTATTGAAATGTGAATTATACAGGTTTATGGAAATGTGAATTATACAGGTTTCTGCATAAAAAAATGGTTAAAATGAGATTTTTTAAAAAAATCTTCAAAATTATCCGTAGACAAAAGACAACGCTTTTGAGAAAAAAGCGCTGTCTAAAGGTATACATTAGACAACGCTTTGAAAAGCGCTGTCTAAGGTTCCCCTTTAGAGAGCGCTTTTAAGGAAAAAGCGCTCTCTAAAGGTATATAAAAAAAATCATTATACGTATACATTAGACAACACTTTCAAAAGCGCTATCTAAAGTCCCCTTTTATAGAGCGCTTTTGAAGAAAAAAGCGCTCTCTAAAGTATATAAATTTTTTTTTTAAATTTTAAACGTATACATTAGACAGCGTTTTTGAAAGCCCTGTCTAAAGTCCACCTTTTAGAGAGCGCTTTTTCATAAATAAAAAAGCGCTGTCTTTACCTACGACAGCGCAGGCTTAGACAACGCTTTTAAGTGCTGTCATAGGCCAAAAAAAGCGCCCTCTTTTCCCTTGTTTGGCGTAGTGGTTGTTATCTCCCTCTCCAATCATGTGTATATGCGATATTTTGACGTTGTTCGTGTGTATTGATGACTGCAATGGTCTTCTGCTTACGGATTGTGTTTCTGATGTTTTTAAAGTTCGTTGGTATGTGTATGATGATATTTTGCTGGTGATTTCTGAAGTGTAATGTTTTGTTTTCTGGGAATGTGTGGTTTCTTTGATATGTATGTTGTGGATTTCAAAGTAAATGTTGTATCTTGGATGCAAATGAATGTGTATCTGGTTTTTTGATGGAATTTTCTGGTTTTTGATGATTTGGTAGGATTTGCATATGGATTGTGATGTTACTGAATGTTCTTATCCATGGTTTCTGAGGTTTTTCATTCGTTCCCCCTACTATAGCCTGTGCATTCTCTTTTTATAGACACCAATCCCAAACGGTTGGAACATGGTGGTAACTTTATTTCCATTTTCACACTTCCCTGTCTGATTGTGTTGAGACTGGCTTTGGAAGGAAATTAAGTTAATTTCGATGCTGTCCTGATTTTGTGATGTATGCTATCATGTTTTGCGGTTTGTTTTAGAAAGTTTCAAATATTGTCTGAAGACCGTTGAAAGTTGTATGGGACACGTTCCTCTGTATTTGGAGAGTTTTCTTCTTTTTTTGAACTATTGTTCCTAACCAAAGTAATTGTTTGGATTGCCTTTATGAACCTTCCATTCTCATCTTGGACATGTCTAATCCTACCATAATGGGACTTGTAGTCTGGACTTTTAACTATGAGCTTCTTAATCTGACCATAGTGCTTGAAATACGGTGTGAAATGGTGAGCTTTTGGGAAAGGTAATAAGGTATTTGATTTATTGCGCTGACTTTACATTTTATGATATCCTATGCGCCATTCAATAAACTATTATCAATTGTCTCTTTCCAATTTCTCTAATAGGGACAATATACCTGCCAAGCTTTAAATGGAATTATCCTTTCTAACAGATAACCTTTGCAATTGGCACAAATATGATAATCAAATTGAGAGTTGCACCCCTTTCAATGTCGAGAGTTGCACGCCTTTCAATGTTTTGAGAGTGAAAGCAACATCTGGTTGAGATTCCATGTTGAGGTAGGTTTACTTCCATTTGATGTTGAGAGCCATGATTCCTTAGCTTGCAACTACCTTTACTGACTAAACCATGCCTAAAATTGCAGTGACGTCAGGAGCATTAAAGAGGGTTCAAGAGCAATGAAGTGGGTCCTAACACCACCAACATTGACAGAAGTCCCTAAAGGGTGTTTGCTTCAAAAGATCAACTAAATTGCGATTTTCTTGAATTTTCATGTAATGATGTAATGCGGCAATGAGCTTGTATCTTCTTGTACTCATAATCGTTGAATCCATAAGATCCTTTTTGTAAGATCTTTTAGACTTTAAAATTGAAATTGGAACTTGATTGCTTGTGCTTACTTGGCCTGATGGTCTTGTACTTTGAAAAAAAGTAATTGCGACGCCTGTTAAATTTTCCTCGCAATAATTGAATTATATTATTTATTCGATGGGATTTCCATTTACTGCTATTACCATTGGATAGCAAGAATTGTAGTTTAGGTAGAACGGGTAGTCTTTTGAGTTTGTACAAATTATCTTGAGTTTCCAAGAAGGATGTAGAACTTGTCGGTATTATATTTCTAAAAGTGTATTGAATAAGCAAATGTGCCACTCTCATTCCCATTCACGTGAGAGATAAATCAAAGTCCTTGCCCTTGGTGATTATTTTTGACAACTTAGATTCATGGTTTTGATTGGATAAACTTGGCAATTCTTTGTAAAAATTCATGTAACTTGTTTCCCTTTTGAAGATTGTAATTCATATTTGGCCATTGATTCTTGTAAAATTTGTGATTACGCAGTTTATTTCATGAAGTTCTTACATTTGGATTCTTGAATTTGTACCTTAACTCTTGGGATTCAACTCTTAAAATCTTGAATCTTCTTGTAACTTATATTTGTCATGAGTTTGAATTTCTTTATAATGAGTTTGAATCTTGAATGACATCTTGATAATCTTGAACATTTACAACCAATTTGAAATTTTAACTCTTTGAATTCAATCTCAAAAACTTGGAATTCATGATAATTTGAATCCTTGAGTTTCACCTTGAAAACTCTCATGAGAAAAGTCTTGCAAACGATCCTTTAAGGTGTATAGAAACCGACTTAAAAATTGGAAGCCACAATTAAATATTTCTAAGAGTTTTAGAAAGTGCAAAAACTTTGATACAAACTTGATGCAACGTTACGGGCCAAAAACTTCCCAACTAAACAACTATGACATTCCACCTTCAGTACGTGGTCCTAAAGCCTTGTACAGATTTCAAATCTTTATTAATTGCCAACAGATATTGAACAATACTCTCCCGATGATTCAAACTTGCTTGAAGAGTACCTCGGTAGCTTTAAGAATATAAAGAAATCCTTCTTGGAACAAAGGGCATGGGCTTCATGCTGGTACCACACGTGGATTAGAATCATAGGAATGATGTAGGGGCTTTAAGTTGATCTTGTAAACTTGTGACAACCACAGACTTGAATTTGCAATTATAAATCAACCTTCTTATTTCCTTCCAACGTGAACTTTCCTGCCGCACCAATGCTTAAGAACAAGGAACGAACACACTATCTCAAACTTGAGGCTCTGACAGAGGGGGGGGGGGGGGGGAGATACCAACTTATGATATAATTTGTTGTACAAACAAGGATTAGTCTTGAGGTACTGATCATCATATCAGGGGGTATGAATACTTAATCTCTTGTAGGGGGAAGGCTTCCGAGAAGCGTGAAAGAAGAAAATCTTTGGTAGGGGTTTAGGGATCAGAGGATAGAGGCACACAATCTCACAGAGATCCACACACACTTATCAAGACCAGAGAACCTCCACAAACACACACACATCACTGCCTTCAAGACCTTAAATCTTCTACTGCAGTACCTGTGTTCACAAATGAAACAAACAGACAAAAACTAGGTAAAATGGTTAGTCATGCATGATTGATTGATCTAGGATGTTATGCAGACGAATAAATGAATCTAAGGGAAAAAATTGGGGTACAACAGTTGCCCCTATTTAAATATCTTCACCGGATGACAGGACGATGAAGATCGTCATTAGGTCATGGTGAAAGATATTTAAATACAGATAACCGAAAATTTTTCCCTTAGATGCAATGCTATGGACAAAACCTAGACCTAATGCTGACATGCCATGAACTCTAGCATGATGAAAATGATGGTATGATAAATGTGAGGATGTAGACAAAAACAACAAACACGGAGAGACAGATGAACACAGCGAGCCACAAACTCACTGGGGACGACCAGCCACGCCGGGGAAAACAAACAACACTGGGGAAACTAGGGCGACGACCCAACAGGTTCAACCGTGACCAGTTGTCGTTTTAGCAAAAACAGGATCCATATGGCAGTAGGATCGAAAGATAAGCTCCAAAGGCATGTATATAAAGATATTGTTTATAACGTTCAGGTAGGAAAAGATCCTTAGTAAAGGTTGATTCAAAAAGACTGTCTCCAATAGGAAAAGAAAATTTTCACAACAAGTGGTTTCGTCAAGTAGTTGTCGGCAAAATAGTCCATTTCACTGAAGAGTGACATCGTCAAAGAGTATGATATAGATACACACTTCACTGGAGAGCAGCACCGTCGAAGAGTCTAAAGAGGTACACTTCATTAGAGAGTAACCGTCGAAGAGTTTGGAGAGATACACGTCGCTGAAGAGCAGCACCGTTGAAGAGTCTGGAGAGATACTCATCACTGAAGAACAACACCGTTGAAGAGTCTGGGGAGAAACACATCGCTGAAGAGCACACCGTCGAAGAGTCTGAAGAGATCCACTTCCTTAGAGAGCCACCGTTGAAGAGTCTGGAGAGATCCACTTCCTTGGAGAGCCACCGTTGAAGAGTTTGGAGAGATACACATTGCTGAAGAGTAGCATCGTCGAAGTGTCTGGAGAGATCCACTTCATTGGAGAGCAACCGTCGAAGAGTCTGGAGAGATCCACTTCACTAGAGATCAGTACCATTGTAGAGTCTGGAGAGATACACCTGGTTGAAGAGCCCCCGTTGAAGAGTCTGAATAGATCTACTTCCCTGGAGAGCAACCGTCGAAGAGTCTGGAGAGATCCACTTCACTGGAGAGCAGCCGACGAAGAGTCTGGAGAGATCCACTTCACGCTGAAGAGCAGCACCGTTGAAGAGTCTGGAGATATCCACTTTACTGGAGAGCAACACCGTCGAAGAGTCTGGAGAGATCCACTTCACTGGAGAGCAATCGTCGAAGAGTCTGGAGAGATCCACTTCACGCTGAAGAGCAGCACCGTTGAAGAGTCTGGAGATATCCACTTTACTGGAGAGCAACACCGTCGAAGAGTCTGGCGGAGATAACTGACTGAGAGTAGACATGATTTGTATTTGCAATGTAGTTGAGTAAAATTCCGGATGTGGGCTGCCACTTGTTGTTTGGCTTTAGATTCCACGGAGACGTCGTTCCAATCAATCACTGTTGGAGAACAAATTCTTCAAAGAGGATCTATAAAAGATTAATCCATGAGACGAAATGCGAAATAAATGCACGCTCAAAATAGGTTTGGAGACCAAAAAGTTAAAGGTGGTACCCCTAGGGACCAAAGTTCGATCTAGGATCAAGCTAGAAAGAAACGGTCAAACAAGACCCACCATTAAGAAATGAACTCGAATGGCAATTTATTTTATCCAAGCACGGAAAAAGATAACTGAAATAACAATCATCCACGAGGGTTGAACTCTGTGGGGAAACTCAGAAAGAATAGCGTTTTCTGCCTAAGGCTGACGATTCTATTTGGAGAGATCGGACAAACCTAAAACATGGCGCAAACACAAACAAAGATCAAGATAAAGCGACAAGAAACAAACAGAAAGCAAACACGCACGGAGGCAAATGCAAATTATGTCATGCCATACTTATGCTCATGCTGACAAAATAGACAAAAGAAAACTGGAGATAAATAAACGATGAGGAAGCCCATCCATCCTCTGCACGAGAGATACATCTGTCAATCTTGTACAGAAATCCAAAGGTGGAACCAAAGGTCAAAGCTTCAAACTTTCCAACTTCTTTGGGGAAATAACAATCCACTTGGGGATATAATATCATGACTTCACTTAGGGATCGTCAAGATGAATCTGATTGCTGGATGAGAAAGATCCACTGGGAATGGATCAAACTCGTGTTCGTAAAGACTTTGATGGGGATAAAATAAATATCCTCAAAAACTAAAACAGGCTGAAGTAAAGTAGAAATAGTTGGCGTCACGGGGATAAAATAAATATCCACTATAACTGAGATAATCCGAAGTGAGAATGTAGTAGTAGGTGCCATAGATGAGGCTTCGTGGGGATAAAATAAATCTACTGCTTTGTTGGGGAGGCTTGAACCCATATTGTAGTGGTAGACGTCTAAGTAGACTTCAATGGGGATGAAATAAAAATCCACTGTTGATTGAAATCTTGAGAATGCGTCGAGGAGTGAAATAAACACTCACTTCATCGAGTAAAGTTGAGACCGAGGAGATTCTCTGGGGATTCGTTGGTCAACCAACTGCTGAATTCTTGTGTAAACCTTGTCATAATTGCCTGAAATAATGATTCACTGGGGAATCGTCATGACTTCCTGCGGTAGAAAACTTGCTGGGGAATTATCATACCATTTGAGATTCTTCGGGAAATTAGGTGAAGAATGCTATGAAGTCAATGAAGTTTTGACTTGCATGGTAGTCGCTATTTCCAAGTAACAACTATTGAGAAAGAAGCTTCAATTCTCATCTGTCTTGGATTGCATGATTCTGAAAAAAAAAGAGTCATCTCAAAAGGATTTTACAGAAGACTCGGCATTCAAAAATAATACAGTGTCTTCCAACTCTTGAGAGATTTGTAGAATCTCGACGTAACTGGCCCTGATTAACGGTTTTTTGTATACCGAATCTTCAAAAGCTGCCCCTTGGGTAAGTCAGTTTGTGAAGGTTACAAACTGAAGAAAACATTATGCCCCTGCTTAACTGGGTCTTCAAGCAATGTGCCCCCAGGCTGGATATCTTTTACAATAAAGTAGCCATCTTCAACAAAGTTCCAATCAGGAATTGAATTTCTTGTAGTTAACACATGCTGACTTCTATGACATCAAGCAAAATTTACATGCAGAAGGGGTAAACTCTGAAATTGCTAGTACACCATCATGTTTGTTTTGAAGTTTATTGAAAAAGTATATCGCAAACTTGTGATCGAATCAATAGTTAGGATATGATATTAGCTTTCCTTTTTTTATAAAGCTAATGCGAACTTTGAGCGTAGCTCATAGGAGTCAGGAAACATTATCTCATCGAGTATGCTTTTGAAATGAACTCTGCTTCAATAAGGTCTTTTAAGGGTTTTTAGTGGGTTTAGCTTGAGAAGCAAAAAAGGTAAAAAGGTTCAAAGTTTATTTGTACCCACCCCTTTTTGTGAAGTTATTTTGAAAGTTTGAGGGTCAAGATATACTTGTACCCACTCCTATTTTGATAGTTTTGGAAGCTCGGTCGCTTGGATTGAAATTTACCCCGCCCCAGGTTAAAATGAGGCCTTTTGATTTCGAGGCTCAAAAAGGTTAACGAGAGGTTATTTCTGGTATTGAAACAATGCCTTATATCCTTAGCAGGGTTTTCGTTCAAAAGCATACAACAGAAGAGATTGCGTTTTAGTTCATCATCCTCCATTCAGTAGTATTGGCATTATAAAATGGTAAACAGTTTTAAAAATGAGCGAAGCGAATGAATTTCTTCGAAACAAACATTAAATTGCATTAACTTTCCAAATAACAAGTTCTTACAAGTAAACATGTTTTAATAATCAAAGAAAGCGATAAATGCAAATAACTAAACAGCTTGATGCCTCCGGGACTGATTTCCTTTTTATTTTCCACTTGACCTAACCATCTTCAAAATCGACTTTTGAGATCGGTCTGGGGATCATTTTCATACCCACTCTCGGTAAGTTCTTCCATAACCGGGACTGATGAACCCTTGTGATTGGGTGAAAGAATATTGATTTGAATTCCATGAGGCGTGAATGTGATCATTTTGGAGTCTAGCAGAGTCTGAACCTTACTCGGAAGTACCTTACAGTCGTCAGTTGAATGCCCCGGCGCCCCAGTATGGTAGTCACATCGAGCGTTAACATCAAAACCTGGTGGATAGGGAAAAGATATTGGCTTCAATTCCTTCGGTACTATAAGTCCACTTTTGATTAAATCTGGCAAGAATTGACTGTATGGCATCGGTAGAAGAGTGAAATGTCTCTGCTTCTTTAGCCTTTGTCTATCATGTTGACGCGGTTGAGGGAGGTAAACCCGTTGATACTGAGGAGGTATTCGATTTGGAGAAGAACACTGCCCCTGAAGAGATAGCGGTGTCTGACGCAGAGACCCAAAAGACTGCTAACTCCGAATACTTGAATTGCATGAGTGTCGAGACTGATATATTGGATACTCCTTAATGGAATTATTTTCTTCTTCCTGTTCTTCCTGAGAATGCACAATTAACTTATTCTCCATGGCTCGGATGTTTGAGATACCTCAGATTTTTCCTTTCTTAGGACCAATCTCGATGCGCTCTCCGGCTATTACCACATCAGAGAAATTCATTGTCACAATGCTAAACAACTTTTCTCGGTATGGGCCTTGCAAAGTATCCATAAACCAGTCAACCAATTCTTTATCTAAGAGCAGCGGTTGAACGCGAGAAGCTACTTCTCTCCACCTCTAAGCATACTTTCTGAAGGATTCATTATCTTTTTGAGATAGGTCTAGCAAATGCAGGCGACTAGGAGCCAAGTCAAGATTGTAGTTATATTGCTTCACGAAAGCACTGGAAAGGTCTAACCATGATTGGATGTCACTACTCTTTAGCTGCATATACCAATTTAGTGATGCCTCACTTAAACTGTCTTGGAAACAGTGGATCATAAGCGGTTCATTACGGACATACGGAGTCATTTTTCTGCAAAATATCATCAGATGCTGCTTTGGACAGTTGTCCCCTTTGTACTTCTCAAATTTTGAAGTTTTGAACTTTGGAGGCATTACAAGGTCGGGTACCAAACACATATTCAAGGCATTCAGATCACCAACATCACGACCCTGAATGGCATCGAGTCTTCTTTCCAAAGCACGAAATTTTTCCAAAATCTCAGCATCTCGTGGATTTTCAGTTTTCGTCTCAGGAATCACCTCTTGGGAATCTGGCTCTGAGAATGTGAGGCTACGATACTCCATAGCATCAACAGAAGAAGGATGTCTATCCTGGATGGTAGTATGTTCTTGTATAACTTGGTTCTCCGTAGGAATCTGCACAGATTGATCCTGGGTGACATTGTTCACAATAGTCCTCTGAGTACTAACGTCCCTTCTTGCCAAGGCTGTCATAGCTTCCACAAGTTGACTGAACTCAAGATCTGCTACGGTCGCAAACTGGCTCTGCTCTTCTGAATTCATGATCTTTCAAAATTTTCCCCAGGTCCAGAGATTACTGTCGGGAAATCAACATAAGGGTCATGAACAGAGGATGGACGGGATCACAAGAACAAATAGAAGAAAAGGAAACGATGCAAAGAATGCAAAATGATATGAGATGCAAATGCAAGAACGATGCAACTATCAAGGGACTCAAACTCGTATTTGCAGTCATTGTAGATGTTAAAACATTTTATTAAAATTTTTCAAAAGCCAGTACACCTCCAAAGTTTTATTACATAATCACACAAAAGGAACTAGGAGTCTAAACTGCTGGATGATGCCCCTTGTCTTCCACGGAGTTCTTCCATCAGTCTGTCGATCTGGTGTTGCATTCTTGCTTTGTCTAGGGTAAGCTTCTCTATTTCAGCCTTCAACTTCGAAACTTCATCTGATTGGACCACGGAAGGCTTGGGACGAGGATAAGGCATCCTCAAGGTTAGAGCCCTTTCACGCGCCCATGCTAGACATTCTTCAGTAATTGAGCAATCAGGATTTGTTGTCGCCATCATTCCTTGTCGATTGATTCGACGCCAAGAAAACACAATTTTGGTCTTCAGATTCAGATTCTCATCTTGATAGAGAAAAAGTCTTGTCAGGCTTTCTGGATCAGGTACTTCGTCCATTGGATGTCCGAGTTGACAACGGGAGAGCTCGGGGTTGTAACTGACACATCCCTTTGTACCAAGAAAAGGTACATTGGGAAAGTCTCCACAACTATGAATCATGGGGATACCTCCGTACATCGGGTCATGCCAAACAATATCTGAGTGAGTAAGAGCCATGAGCTTCGCAGGCCATTCTGAACCATCTTTCACATCCCAGAAATCAGTAGACCTCGGTAGGTGCGAAATAAACCACCTATAGAGGATAGCGGTGCAACAGGTAATCCGACCTTCTCTCTTCAGGGCCTTCGAATGGATAGAGTGGTAGGCATCAGTTAACAATGTGGGGACTGGATTTTTGAGCATAAAAATCCTTATGGCATGGACGTCAACAAAATCTTCAACATTAGGAAATAAGAACAAACCGTAGGCCAGTAGCGCAAAGATGTGCTCGAACGCTCTAGTGTTCCCTACACTAGAAAAGTGTCGACCCTTTTCGAACAAGAATTGGGAAGGTAAGCCATCGATTCCTCCTCTGACCGCCATGTGAGTTTGGATCTCCAAAATCTTTATGCGGGTCGCCCTTGCGATGTCTTCCTGGATGGGTCTTCCTTCTCCACCGGAGAACGGTGGTGAATCTTTGATCGGGATACCCAACAGAGCGGAGTACTCTTCCAAAGTAGGCATCAGTTGGAAATCTTGAAAGATGAAACAATGATAGATCAAACTGTAAAGTTGAACCAACATTTCCAAAAGACCATTGGCTATTCGAATCTGCAACAGTGGAAGGATCCTTCCATACTTCGCGGTGAACGCTTCGGAATCTTTGATCTGGCTTCCTAGTTCCCTTAGTTGTTCAACACCTGAAACTTTGAAGGTGTACGACACAACTCCCTTCTTTCCGTAATCCATCGTACGATGCTTGTAACACAAAATTTCAAGTTCCTTGATAGGAAGAAATGCAAATGTGAATGCTATGCAACAAGATTCATGGAAACTTATCTATTTATAACCATCGAGGAATACCAACAGACTTATTTTAATAATCATAAAAAAAAGCGGTTACAATCATTAGTACCAGAATACTAAAGATTGGTTTATTATAAAATTAAAACGCGTCTATACGCTTTACAACAATCATAACGTAAAGCTAAATAAAAGCTAATAATGATAGAACTAAGAAGACTCTTCCAACGGTCTTCTTGAATCCTTTGACTTCTTTCTTCCAACTGAGCTTCTTCTAGAATAAGCTTGTCGACGAAGTGTTGAATGATGACTAGAATGGGATGAGACGTCTTTGAGCTGTCTGTTTCTTGTAAGAAGTAGCTTTTTCCCAAAAATTCTCATTTTGTAGTCATTTTAGTTTGAATATGAGTCGAAGTCTTGAAATAGTAACTCCATCATTAAAGAATAATCTTCAAGAGTTGGCACTAACTGGTAATCAGGAAGTGTGGAATAGTGATAAGCTGCGGTAGAACGGAGATGATAGCTTCCCATATCTTGATTTGAACCTTTCTTTATTTGTCGGCAAAGTCTCTAGTCCCCTTAGATCGTCCAGGTTATGACTCTTGTAAGTGTACTTCAACATTTTCTTTCTTTTTCAGAGTCTATGGTATCCCTATGATGTTTACAAATAAAGCTAAGTTCCATGAAACTTTATGATATGATGCTTATGAATGCAGGGATGCAAACACACAAAGCACAAAGCACAGATAAGCAGACATGATCAAACGGACAAGCAAAAGTCCTAGGTTTGAGAGGTCACAGCGTGGAGCTAAGGTTTAACCATCCCAATAGGTGTGTACTATGGTTTCAAAAGTACCTGCCGAACGGGTTCTAAAAGTTCCCAGAGTCTACAACCCATCTTTCGGATATTATCGATTTCCCAAATCACTTGGTAGTCAATAATATTCTCAAGAGAATCTCGTCTGAGTGTAGTGTCGCGTATCAACTATTTTGGATATAGACTCCCGCATAGTCACCGCACTACATCCTAAAAGGCCAAGTGGGGTTAAAGGTACTATGGTCCTCAGTCTCACGGGTTCTTGGTCGAACTTAATATCGTTTTCACGAATGTACTCGTTCAAACAACATTAAGTGCAAAAGAACCTAAACTGAGCGATGATTTTCTCAATTCAACTTTTTAGGAATCGACTCCGTCAAAGTATCCTTGACCATATCATCTTCTATCATAATTGCACTCTAGTCCGGGTCTAGGACTCCTCACCACACAAATCGTAACCCAGAAAACCAGCACAGATAATAAGCAAATATAGCAAGCAAATAAAGAAAGATAACATAAGTAAAAAAACAAGATAGGGGAAACCCTCGACATTCCCCAGTGAAGTCTCCAGTTCTGTTGCGGTGAGAATCGGATACCATAGTTATTAATGAACTAGGATCACATTTATTTAAATATTCACCACCGACTTTGATTTATCCAAAGGAAAGGTTCAAAAGAGAAAAAAACCTAAGATCTAAGGTTCGGGGGTTGGTTACGCCTAGGGAAGGTATTAACATCCTAAACGTCCGTAGTACTCTACGGGAAGCTCTCGTTAGTATTTATGTTATCTATTACTCGCTTGCTAAGGGTGCTATGCTAAAGGTTGAAACCCTAGGGGTTAGTATCTAAGTATACTCGACAAGGTATCGCACCTTGTGCCTACGTATCCTCGGGAGTAGAATCAGAGTAATGCGTAGTTCTGAAAAGAGGAACTTCTTGACGGGGTCAAGGTTCTAAGGGGAGGTAAAGTCTTGAGAAGAACCTTACATAGAGTGCGGCGACTCTAAAGTTGTAGGTTGGTTTAAGAGGGGTAGGATTGTAAATGTTCACGACGGAGCATTTACTTGGAGTGCGGCGACTCCGATCCTAAGGCTATGATTCTAAGTGTCTACGGCGAGACGTAGAGTACGGCGACTCCGAATCCTAAGGCCAAGGGTTCTAAGAGTTAGTCCTATGACATGGCAGTCAATATTAGGGTACCTTTCCTTTGGAATGTCGAGGGGGACTCACTTAATGATTTATTTGTGCGCACTAGCAAAGTGGGCTAGCTTTAGTGTATAGTGACCGATAGGTTGAATGCGATGCCTAAAGGCAATCGACTTACATGGGTAGAAAAGGGGCTCGACGTTGGATCGAGAGTTTTATTTTTTGAAAGGGTTTTGACATATAAAGAATACATATACATTAAGCACAATAGTAAGCAAATAAAGGCATAACAAAGACATGATATCAATCACAAAATAACACATAGCATGCGATTCACTCAGGCCCGCGATGAAGGATCTAAAGGGAATAATTTATTAAGAAAAGAGTTAATTTGGTGTTTATCGATAAAAGTTTATTTAGAATTAGATTAGTGTTAACTTAAAGATGATTTGTTAATTTAAGAAGTTAAAGTATCTCTTATTAATTAAAATATTAATTTTAATATTAGTATTTTAGTAAAAGCTTTATAAAGGTTTAGTAATTAAAAAAAAAAAGGTTCTTAACAAAGAATAAAATTAATTAAATTTTTTATTGTCATATTTTATTAAAGAAGTTATTATTGTTTTTAAAAGGTTTTTTATTTTTAAAGTTTATTATTAGTTTTAAGGTTTTATTGAAAAAGTCATTATTAATTATCGAGGGTTTTTAAATTTTAGTGTTTTATTGTAAAATGGCTTTCACTATTTTTTAGTTATGAAAAAAACAAAAATTAATGATTTTATAAAAAAAAAAGTATTATAGTTAAAAGGGATAAAAAAAAATAGATTTTTAATTAAACGGATGGATCGGGCGTTGTAAAGGGAGAGAGGGTCCATCGCGGACCCTCAAATCTCAACCGTTGATCTAATCATATCACAATCTGACGTTAAGAAAGCAAGGGTGTACGATTAGGTGATCTGTGTGCATGTGTACAGGAATAAGACGACAATCAAAAGAAAAGAGAAAAGGAATCCAAACGGACTCACTCTCTCTCGACCTCTCTCACCTTCGCTCTCGCTCAAAAGGGGGTTCCAGAAACCCTAAACACTCATCTCCCTCACTCGATCTCTCTCAACCTCTCTCGATCTCTGCAAATAAAAAATCCACAATCACAAAACCCTAACCCCAGCAGACCTATACCCCATCATTCTCATTATAATTTGAGATTACAATTACAAAGATTATGAAGCAGAAATCAAAACAAAGGGAAGGCCGGTGGGTGCACCGAATTCCATCTGAGTCGCGGTCAAGGGAATCACCAACAATGGTTGTCAGTTGAGCGGCGTGGCGTTATCGCGGGAGTGGGCGACGTCGTCGTCGGCAATTTGGAATGTTGTATGCTTGTGCGCTTCCGAAGTGTGACGATTACGATCGAACTTCTCGTGGTTGGTTGGTGCGTTTCGGAAACATCGACGAAGTCGTCAATTTCGAAGGTATTTGTTGTTATCTCCCTCTCCAATCATGTGCATATGCGATATTTTGACGTTGTTCGTGTGTATTGATGACTGCAATGGTCTTCTGCTTACGGATTGTGTTTCTGATGTTTTTGAAGTTCGTTGGTATTGTGTATGATGATATTTTGCTGGTGATTTCTGAAGTGTAATGTTTTGTTTTCTGGGAATGTGTGGTTTCTTTGATATGTATGTTGTGGATTTCAAAGTAAATGTTGTATGTTGGATGCGAATGAATGTGTATCTGGTTTTTTGATGGAATTTTCTGGTTTTTGATGATTTGGTAGGATTTGTATATGGATTGTGATGTTACTGAATGTTCTTATCCATGGTTTCTGAGGATTTTCATTCGTTCCCCCTACTATAGCCTGTGCATTCTCTTTTTCTAGACACCAATCCCAAACGGTTGGAACACGGTGGTAGCTTTATTTCCATTTTCACACTGCCCTGTCTGATTGTGTTGAGACTGGTTTTGGAAAGAAATTAAGTTGATTTCGATGTTGTCCTGATTTTATGATGTCTGCTATCATGTTTTGCAGTTTATTTTAGAAAGTTTCAAATATTGTCTGAAGACCGTTGAAAGTTGTATGGAACACGTTCCTCTGTATTTGGAGAGTTTTCTTCTATTTTTGAACTATTGTTCCTAACCAAAGTAATTGTTTGGATTGCCTTTATGAACCTTCTGTTCTCATCTTGGACATGTCTAATCCTACCATAATGGGACTTGTAGTCTGGACTTTTAACTACGAGCTTCTTAATCTGACCATAGTGCTTGAAATACGGTGTGAAATGGTGAGCTTTTGGGAAAGGTAATAAGGTATTTGATTTATTGTGCTGACTTTACATTTTATGATATCCTATGCGCCATTCAATAAACTATTATCAATTGTCTCTTTCCAATTTCTCTAATAGGGACAATATACCTGCCAAGCTTTAAATGGAATTGTCCTTTCTAACAGATAACCTTTACAATTGGCACAAATATGATAGTCAAATTGAGAGTTGCACGCCTTTCAATGTTTTGGGAGTGAAAGCAACGTCTGGTTGAGATTTCATGTTGAGGTAGGTTTACTTCCATTTGATGTTGAGAGCCATGATTCCTTAGCTTGTAACTACCTTTACTGACTAAACCATGCCTAAAATTGCAGTGACGTCAGGAGCATTAAAGAGGGTTCAAGAGCAATGAAGTGGGTCCTAACACCACCAACATTGATAGAAGTCCCCAAAGGGTGTTCGCTTCAAAAGATCAACTAAATTGCAATTTTCTTGAATTTTCATGTAATGATGTAATGCGGCAATGAGCTTGTATCTTCTTGTACTCATAATCGTTGAATCCGTAAGATCCTTTTTGTAAAATCTTTTAGACTTTAAAATTGAAATTGAAACTTGATTGCTTATGCTTACTTGGCCTGATGGTCTTGTACTTTGAAAAAAAGTAATTGCGACTCCTGTTAAATTTTCCTCGCAAGAATTGAATTATATTATTTATTCCATGGGATTTCCATTTACTGCTATTACCATTGGATAGCAAGAATTGTAGTTCAGGTAGAACGGGTAGTCTTTTGAGTTTGTACAAATTATCTTGAGTTTCCAAGAAGGATGTAGAACTTGTCGGTATTATATTTCTAAAAGTGTATTGAATAAGCAAATGTGCCACTCTCATTCCCATTCACGTGAGAGATAAATCAAAGTCCTTGCCCTTGGTGATTTTTTTGACAACTTAGATTCATGGTTTTGATTGGATAAACTTGGCAATTCTTTGTAACAAATAAAAAATTCATGTAACTTGTTTCCCTTTTGAAGATTGTAATTCATATTTGGCCATTGATTCTTGTAAAATTCGTGATTACGCCGTTTATTTCATGAAGTTCTTACATTTGGATTCTTGAATTTGTACCTTAACTCTTGGGATTCAACTCTTAAAATCTTGAATCTTCTTGTAACTTATATTTGTCATGAGTTTGAATTTCTTTATAATGAGTTTGAATCTTGAATGGCATCTTGATAATCTTGAACATTTACAACCAATTTGAAATTTTAACTCTTTGAATTCAATCTCAAAAACTTGGATTTCATGATAATTTGAATCCTTGAGTTTCACCTTGAAAACTCTCACGAGAAAAGTCTTGCAAACGATCCTTTAAGGTGTATAGAAACCGACTTAAAAATTGGAAGCCACAATTAAATATTTCTAAGAGTTTTAGAAAGTGCAAAAACTTTGATACAAACTTGATGCAACGTTACAGGCCAAAAACTTCCCAACTAAACAGCTATGACATTCCACCTTCAGTACGTAGTCCTAAAGCCTTGTACAGATTTCAAATCTTTATTAATTGCCAACAGATATTGAACAATACTCTCCTGATGATTCAAACTTGCTTGAAGAGTACCTCGGTAGCTTTAAGAATATAAAGAAATCTTTCTTGGAACAAAGGGCATGTGCTTCATGCTGGTACCACACGTGGATTAGAATTATAGGAATGATGTAGGGGCTTTAAGTTGATCTTGTAAACTTGTGACAACCACAGACTTGAATTTGCAATTATAAATCAACCTTCTTATTTCCTTCCAACGTGAACTTTCCTGCCGCACCAATGCTTAAGAACAAGGAACGAACACACTATCTCAAACTTGAGGCTCTGACAGAGGGGGGGAGATACCAACTTACGATATAATTTGCTGTACAAACAAGGATTAGTCTTGAGGTACTGATCATCATATCAGGGGGTATGAATACTTAATCTCTTGTAGGGGGAAGGCCTCCGAGAAGCGTGAAAGAAGAAAATTTTTGGTAGGGGTTTAGGGATCAGAGGATAGAGGCACACAATCTCACAGAGATCCACACACACTTGTCAAGACTAGAGAACCTCCACAAACACACACACATCACAACCTTCAAGACCTTAAATCTTCTAATGCAGTACCTGTGTTCACAAATGAAACAAACAGACAAAAACTAGGTAAAGTGGTTAGTCATGCACGAATGATTGATCTAGGATATTATGTAGACGAATCAATGAATCTAAGGGAAAAATTTGGGTAACAACACTATGCATCAGCCTCAGGTTGCGCAGAGCCAACCTAATCAACAACTATATCAGCAAAGGACACAACAGGCTCTTCAGCAGGCTCGTCCTCCATACAGCAACAACCGTGCAACACGACCTCAGGGTTTGATCCTATACCCATGTTGTACGTAGAACTATTTCCATTATTACTGGTCAAGGGGCATGTCCAAACCAGGTCTCCTCTTACAGTACCGGAAAATCCGCCTTTCTGGTTCAAAGCGGATCAGACTTGCCCTTACCATCAAGGGGGACCAGGGCATAACATAGAAAACTGTCTCAGTTTCAAATCCGACGTGCAAAAGCTTGTTAGGAGTGGGGTCTTATCTTTCAAAGATACGAATCCGAATGTTCTCACAAACCCGCTGCCTCAACACGAGAAAGATGCAGTCAATTTGATAGAAGGAGAGTCTAACAACAGCTATCAAATTCACAATGTACTCTTATTAAGGGCCAACTTGGTCAAGATGCATTGTAGACAGAGTGGATATGGCCATGTGCCACCTCATAACTATCACCAGTATGATATCTGCTCTAAGAACAATCAAGGATATTATGTGGTGCAATCAGCTCTACAAGAACAATTGGATCTAGGATGGATCCAAGAGCATCGAGTTCGTGGAGTCAACATGACCTATACAAATTCCAACATCATTCAGAACCATGACATCCGTGCGATGAATGTCAACTTGGTTGCAATGCACTCAAGGCAAAACCAGTACCATGATCTGCCGCGACATGATTACAATTCCTGTCTGACTTGCTCGGTAAACAAACATGGATGCTCTTTTATAAAAGACACCCTCCAGCGTCTGATGGATCTTGGGTGGATCCAGGACTACCATGATAGAAATCCTTATCAGATCAACATGATATAAATCTTTGATATCCGTTTAATGAATACCAGCTTGGTGGAGTTACATGCCAAGCAAGTCCAACTCGGTTTTCTTACTTCGCATAATTATCAAAACTGTAAAGGATGTTATGAGAGTAACCAAGGGTGCGCTCTCGTTCAAATAACTTTACAACACTTGTTGAACCACTGGTGGCTTCCGATCTATATGGACGAAGACACACAGCAGATCAGTATGCTTAATGGGAACCCTACTTGGCGTCAAAGTCAGGATGTCCGATCTGTGGGAACTGACCTAGTGAGGTTACACTGCATCCAAAGCGGGCGTGGCCAGGTGCCACCACATAATTATGAGCGCTGCAGAGTCTGTTTGGAGAATAATCAACGATGTTACCTTGTGCGGGCAGCTCTTCAAGGTCAGGTGGATCGTAGAGAGATTCGCCCATGTCCGGGTTCCGAGCCAATCGACTGGATTCCGGACTACTTTGCTGATCAAATCAAAGATGTGGTTGTAATCTCTGATCCTGAGAGGACCAAGGATGTTTGTACCATCATTCCTTTACTTGACAAATCAAAGGTTCTTAACTGGGAACTGATTGAAGTTACCTACGACAGTCAAAAAAATCAGAAGGCTCCTGTAGTTGTTTATCTACCAGGACCATTACTGTATGAATCAGCTAAGGCGATCCCTTACAAATACGGTGCAACAATAATTGAGAATGGAAAGGAAATTCCATTACCCTCCGTCGTGAATATTACAGACATCATTCGAGTAACACGGAGCGGTCGAATCTTCAACCGAGGAGTTGGAGAATCTAACAGAGAAAAGGAACCTCAAACAGAAGTTCCCAATCCACCAGTCGATCAGTCCAGTAATCCCGACCTTTCAAAACACGACGATGAGATACTGAAGCTCATCCAAAGGAGTGAATACAACATTGTTGATCAGCTGTTACAAACTCCTTCAAAGATCTCAGTGTTATCACTTTTACTCAGTTCCGAAGCCCACTGAGAAGCTCTACAGAAAGTCTTAGAGTAGGCCTTTGTGGAACAGGATGTGTCAATACGACAGTTCGATAGCATCATCTCTAACATCACTTCCTGTAACAACTTAGGGTTCAGTGATGAGGAATTGCCAGAAGAAGGTAGGAGCCACAACATGGCGCTCAATATCACAGTTAACTGCCAGGACGATGCCTTAGCCAGCGTGCTGGTGGATACCGGATCGGCTCTCAATGTCATGCCAAAGTCCACTCTAATGCAACTATCATTCAAAGGACCTCCGATGAGAGGCAGTGAGGTCGTCGTCAAAGCATTTGACAGGTCCAGAAAAACAGTTATTGGCGAAGTCGACCTTCCCATAACTATCGATCCTCACACTTTCCTAATCACTTTCCAGGTCATGGACATCCGGGCAACGTACAGTTGCTTATTAGGAAGACCTTGGATACACCAGGCTGGGGCAGTTACTTCGACACTGCACCAGAAACTGAAGTTCGTCAAGAACGATCAACTTATCACAGTTTGTGGAGAACAGGCCTTGATAGTGAGTAACTTATCATTGTCTACTTGTATAGAACCTGAGGTTGTTGGAATTCAGCTCCAAGCACTTTTGGTGAGCAATGAGAATCAATCAGAGAAGGGAACCTCGATTTCCTCATACAGAGATGCTCTCGAAGTGATCAAAAGTAACAATACAAAGGGATGCGGACAACTTGTCATTCCTACTGATAATAAAACAAAGAAAGGTCTTGGTTTTTCTGCAACCTGCACCCAGACAACTGCTAACAATGAAAGTTTTCATCCCATTCAGGACTTCTTCCACAGTGGAGGTTTCCTTCACCCAGTGTCTCAAGCAGTCCATACTATCAACAAGGAAGATCCCTCCGACACCGATGAGGAATGGAAGTCCTATCTTAACGAGGATAATTATATGTCTCAGGAAGAGATGCCTACACCATTTTGCTATCCCGCACAGAGTCCGAGATTTATACCAAGGTCAGACATCGAAATGATATACGGAGGTTGTGATCCGGAAGGATGCCGTGCTCTGCCAAATTCATTAGAGGAATACACTCTAATGAAAGACAACTTTGACCACGAATATTATGGCCCAATGGATGGCCTGCCTGTCTGGCAACCGTACCCAGGAGACTTGGGGCAAGAAAATCAGCCGAACAATGAAAATCAGATGAGCATCATTAAATAGAATACCTGCGTCCCCACCATGTCATGGGATCATTACTCAGAGCATTCATAAAATATCCAGTATGACGATGAATTGGCAAAGCTTGTCGGACTAGAATTCATCAACTACGCTTTTCCCGAGGTCAACATCATCGAAAGGGATGACTCATCCAGTTCCAAAGAAGTGTGCGACACCTTGGGACAACCAAGTGGAAAATACGACTTTATGGTCAAGTACACTGCTCCAGAAAGCTCCCATATCAGGCTCGAAGACATCCAGCCAACTGGATGGGGAGATTTACCTGAGAGCACAAATACTTTGCAAAATACAACTAAGGAATCCTTCTACGACAACTCTGCCTGGGAGACAGATTCCAATGACCCTGCTCCACCAAAAATCAGCGTTATTTCTGAAGACAAATCAAGGAAGGTACCCGACTTTATGATTCACCGAGGAGTTCGCCGCCAATGGGTTGCTGTCGATGTTCCGAAGATTGTTCATAAGTCAAAGTAATTGCCGTCTTTAACCTTTCACCCTGCCCAGGTGAAACGGATGTTTTGATAGGGCTCACTATCTGTAAATGTCCCTCTTCGCTTGGTCCAAAGTGACAGAGTTTTTTTATAGGGATGTAGTTTCAAGAATCGACCAAATCATAAATAAAATAACGTCGTTCTGTAACTTCCGCATTAATTGCTGTTTTCTCTTTTCGCTTTTTCGGAAAATGGTAATCCTAAAAAACAAATCAATAATAAAAACAAGCAGTAAACAAAAAATACACTGCACACACTCTTGCATTCTCTATATCTCTTCTAAAAAACAATCATCACGTCATGCAAAATGTTTGTTTTAAACCCCGTTGAAACATACGATCCGATGCCTTCTCCCAACTTTGAGTTCCCGGTATTTGGGGCTGAAGAAGAAGATGACGACAAAATTCCAGAAGAGATCTCCCGACTACTCAAACAAGAGGAAAGGTCCATTGAACCTCACAAAGAGCCGTTGGAAACGGTAAAGTTAGGTTCGGAAAAAGAGAGAAAAGAAGTCAGGATTGGGGCACTGCTCAGTCCAACTGTCAAAGAGTTTGACAAAGCTTCTCAGAGAATTCCCCGATGTGTTTGCTTGGTCCTATCAGGATATGCCAGGGTTGGATACCAGCATCGTGGAACATCATTTACCGTTAAGGTCGGATTGTCCGCCAGTAAAAAAGAGGTTGAGACGAACTCATCCAGACATGCCCATCAAAATCAAAGAGGAGGTACATAAACAAATAGATGTAGGTTTCCTCGCCACATCACAATATCCCCAATGGTTAGCCAACATCGTACCTATTCCGAAAAAGGACGGAAAGGTCAGAATGTGTGTCGATTACAGAGATCTAAACAAGGCTAGTCCAAAGGACGACTTTCCTTTACCACACATTGACATGCTGGTTGACAGCACAACAAAGTTCAAAGTTTTCTCCTTCATGGATGGATTCACGGGCCATAATCAAATCAAAATGGCGCCGAAAGACATGGAGAAAACTTCGTTCATTACCCCATGGGGTACCTTTTGTTACAAGGTAATGCCGTTCGGTTTGTAGAACGCCGGTGTAACCTATCAAAGGGCCATGACTACTCTATTTCATGACATGATACACAAAGAAATCGAAGTGTATGTTGATGATATGATTGCCAAATCTAAAACAGAGGAGGAGCATGTGACCCACCTGTCAAAACTATTCGAGCGTCTGAGAAAGTACAAACTCCACTTGAATCCCAACAAGTGCACCTTCGGTGTCCGTTCAGGGAAACTCCTAGGGTTCATCGTCAGCCATAAAGGAATTGAGGTTGATCCTGACAAGGTCAAGGCCATTCAAGAAATGCCTTCTCCGAAAAACTGAAAAATAAGTCAGGGGATTCCTGGGACGTTTGAATTACATCTCCAGATTCATATTCCTCATGACCACGACATGTGCGCCGATTTTCAAATTACTCAAAAAGAATCAGGACTGCGTTTGGACAGATGACTGCCAAACTGCCTTCAACAGTATCAAGGAATACCTGTTCAACCCGCCGATTCTATCACCTCCAGTGGAAGAAAGACCACTGATCATTTACTTAACAGTCTTGGAGGACTCAATGGGTTGTGTACTTGGCCAACAAGACGAAACCAAAAGGAAAGAGTCTGCCATCTACTATTTAAACAAAAAGTTCACCGACTGCGAGACTCGGTACACTATGCTTGAGAAAACTTGCTGCGCTCTGGCTTGGGCAGCCAAACGTCTTCGCCAGTACATGATTTGTCACACTACTTGGTTGGTCTCTGAAATAGATCCGATCAAGTATGTCTTCGAAAAACCTGCTCTCACGGGAAGGATTGCCCGTTGGCAGATGCTATTATCAGAATATGACATCGAGTACCACGCTCAGAAAGCCGTTAAGGGAAGCGTTTTAGCCGATCATTTGGCTCATCAACCGATTGACGATCAAGAATCAGTCGGGTTTGACTTCCCAGACGAAGATGTCATGTATCTAAAAATGAAAGACTGCGATGAACCGCTACCCAGTGAAGGGGCAGAACCAGGTTCCCAATGGGGACTCATCTTCGATGGAGCTGTCAATCATTACGGAAACGGAATTGGGGAAATCATCATAACCCCTCAGGGTACCCACATTCCTTTCACCGCCAGACTTACATACAAGTGTACAAATAACGAGGCCGAATACGAAGCTTGTATCATGGGTCTCGAGGAAACGATCGACTTAAGGATCAAGAACTTTGATGTTTATGGCGACTCAACCCTGGTTATCAATCAAATCAAAGGAGATTGGAACACATACCAATTAGGATTGATTCCTTACAAAGACTACGCAAGAAGGTTGTTACCTTTCTTCAACAGAATCGAGTTTCATCATATTCCTCGTGAAGAGAATCACATGGCTGATGCATTAGCCACTCTTTCTTCCATGATTAGTGTAAGTCAATGGAAAAACTTACCTAAGATTGACATAAAGCGCCTTGAACGGCCCGCTTACATCTTCACGATTGAAGCAGTCATAGACGACAAACCTTGGTATCACGATATCAAATGCTTCCTTCAGAAACAAGAGTATCCACCTGGGGCATCCAGAAAGGACCGAAAAACCCTCAGAAGGCTAGCAGGCAGCTTTTTCCTGAGCGGTGATACTCTCTATAAGAGAAACTTTGACATGGTCTTGCTCTGATGTGTAGACAGGCCAGAAGCAGACATGCTAATTCACGAAGGATCCTTTGGCACTCATGCCAATGGATATACAATGGCGAGAAAATTTTTGAGAACAGGGTACTACTGGTTGACCATGGAATCCGACTGCTACAAGTACATGAGGAGGTGTCACAAGTGTCAGATATACTCCGACAAAATCCATGTACCGCCAACACATCTCAAAGTTTTTTCTTCCCTATGGCCTTTTTCCATATGGGGAATCGACATGATTGGCATGATCGAACCCGGGGCTTCAAACGGACATTGGTTCATCCTGGTAGCCATTGACTATTTCACCAAGTAGGTCGAAGCAGCGTCATATGCCAATGTAACCCGACAAGTGGTGGTCCGATTTATCAAAAACAGTATCATTTACCGTTATGGTGTTCCAAGCCAGATCATTACTGATAATTGATCTAACTTGAACAATAGAATGATGAAGGAGTTGTGCGCAGAGTTCAAGATCGAACACCATAACTCATCTCCCTACCGACCCAAGATGAACGGAGCGGTAGAAGCGGCTAACAAGAACATCAAGAAGATTGTTCAAAAGATGGTTGTAACCTACAAAGACTGGCACGAGATGCTACCCTTTGCTCTTCACGGTTATCGCACATCTGTCCGCACTTTAACAAGGGCAACCCCTTTCTCTCTAGTATATGGCATGGAGGCAGTTCTCCCCATAGAAGTAGAGATCCCATCAATCCGGGTATTGATGGAAGCCAAGCTAACAGAGGCTGAATGGTGTCAGAGTCGACACGACGAACTCAATCTGATCGAAGAAAAACGAATAACGGCACTATGCCACGGTCAGTTGTATCAACAAAGAATGAAGAAGGCGTTTGACAAAAAGGTCCGACCTCGCGTCTTCAGGAAAGGAGACCTCGTGCTCAAGAAGATACAATCATTTCTCACTGATTCCCGGGGCAAGTGGACTCCGAATTATGACGACCCCTATGTGGTCAAGAAAGCTTTCTCAGGCGGTGCCTTGAGACTTGCAACGATGGATGGAGAAGAATTTGCCTACCCCACAAATGTTGATGTAGTCAAGAAATACTTCGCCTAAACTAAAAAAAAAATGTCTCGGTGGATTGAAAACCCAAAAGGGCGGTCCAGGCAAAAATTAGAGACAAAATAAAAAAAAAACCATCTCGGTGGATTGGAAATCCCAAAGTACAATCCAGGCAAAAATTAGGGATAATGGCAAGTAACTATGTCCAACAGAGGCAAGTCCCTCGGCAGCAATTACGTCATCCATCAGAAATCTCGATCAAGGTCATCTTCGACGGAAGCTCACGATGCCCCGAATTCAAAGTTGGTAGAAGGATAGTGGTTGTTATGTTTCCACATAGCTCTTTTCCCTGTAAATTACCATTTTCTAACTTTGTATATACTCTATGGAATCGCGCGCTTGGCTGATTTCCATCCTATCAATAAATTTGAGCCCTTGTGCTTTTGTTTGCAATTCTTATTTGTTTTAGCTTTACAGAACGATATTTTAACATGATCAACGATTCTTGAAATAAAACAAAAACGAATGTACTTGCTAAACTTTTTCTGCTTTTAAAATAAAGATGGCAATTTCTTTTGACTGTCGAACATCGAAAGAACGTCGATCGCTTCTCCAGAAGCAATTGAGCTTCAAAGTGCAGAATCAAAGTATTCCTTTTAAACTAGTGCGCCTGAACGAAGGATCAACTGTGTCGAAGACCATGTTTCATTCGACATCCCCGATAGAGTTCTTAACTCGTAAGCCCGACCCGCGTAGCTCCCAACATGGACTATCTCTCCTAAGCAAGGCAGAATTGCTACTCTTGGACCAGCGATACCTCTTCGTCCCCTGCGGTGGCCGAGAATCCAGTCGTGTTCATCCATCAGTCTGTGTGTCACGTCAGTTTTGTCAGCATATACACACATACATCTTGCATTATGGATTTACATTCACATTCTTGTTGCATCACTATCACTCTAGTCGGTCTTATCCCCTAGTGATAAAAGTCCTCTCAATCAAGTTGTCAGTTCTTTCCTCATTAGGAAATGTTGCGTCTGAACGATCTCTCCTCCAGTTTATTTATGGATTAGAATTGGCCCTTGACCACTTTGATAACTTGAACCTCTGAAAAAACCAGAGAACCCTCAGCCGATGTCACTCTTCGCCATTGAAGATGGTATCCTCGCTTTCCCGGATTAAGGAAAATCCCTAGAGAAAGCCTCTCAACTAAAGACTTTCAGCAACACATTGGTTCTTCTCTCCAGAATGTCAATGTTAACAAAGTCATCGGCACCACAAAATTGGGGTACATCATATGGCATTTTTCCAGGAAGATCCCGAGAAAAGTATGATATAACATCCCCAAGAAGAAACAGTCTCTCAAGAGACTCGTTTTCCCCAGTAGATTCGACAAATAGCGTCTCCAGCAGAGAAGTTTGTATACCTCTACATATCAGACGAATGGGTTTTTCCCAGCAAGTCTGACATCCAATCTTTTTCCGTCAAATGGCATCTCCCCAGGAAAATTCGGCGAGAAGTTTGAGGAAAACTGCTACGGATAGCGTCCCTTGTCAAGAAAGTTTATTGACAAAAGAAACTTAGACCAGTTCCTTGGTTGGAAACCAAGATCAAGGGGAAGTTTATTCCAGAAACTTATACCAGTTCCTTGGTTGGAAACCAGGATCGAGGGGAAGTTTATTCCAGAAACTTAGACCAGTTCCTTGGTAGGAAACCAGGATTGAGGGGAAGTTTATTTCAAAAACTAAGACCAGTTCCTTGGTAGGAAACCAGGATCGAGGGGAAGTTTTACCTTTTCTGAGTATCAACGCTTAGCAAAAGAAGAAGGATGCGTAAGCTGCCATTCCTAACCACCATCAAAATTTCGCGTATTCCGATATTTAATTCTCTTGCACCCCGAATACCTTTGCCATTCACACCTTCGGGTCCAAGAAGATTAAATAGGGGCATCTGTCATACCCCAAATCTTGACCACTAAGATTCCCCATCATTGTGCAAATCATCATCACAATATGGATGGACCATTATACCTCATTAGTTTCCCCAAAGATGGGTGAGCACACACTACAATCAAAATTAGGGTTTCAAGCCCTCTCAGAGCTTTTAAATAAAGGATCAATCAAGGAATGACATGATATTCAACTTGTCTAACCTCTTAAACATCCACAATGGATCAAGAGGACTCCCACAACAAGAATCAAGCACAAGGTTGCAGCATTCTAAGTGGATCAAGCCTCAGGATCGCCAGTGTCACCAAATTAAGGTTTGGTCGACCAGGGCCTCCAGATGGAAATTTTCCTCTGGGAATGAGCCAATGCTTCAAATCATAACCTAAGATGCTCCAAGGGACATCATGAACCCAATCATCAAGTCAATTTAGCCTCAGGGGTTGCATTCATCAAAAATCAGGAATTAGGGTTTCTTGACCTAATTCACCCCTAAGTTGACTTTTGGGACAAATCATGAGCCAAGACCTCAAGAGAGGATTTGAGGGTCTCTAACACACTACATTGATCCATTTGCAACAATGGATTGATCCAAGAAGCTTGATCAACAAGTTTCAAATTCATCGGAACCACAATTAGGGTTTTGAGAAAAAAGTCAACTGTGCCTTTGACTTTTGACCCAGGCATGCTCCCAAACCTTGGGACATGATTCAATACACCCTATAACACCTATGAAATCAATCCATCAAGTTTGATTTAGGTCAAGGACTTGATTTCATAAAGGATCGCACAGTTTAGAATTCATCTGACAAAAAGTCAACTGTGCACAAAAGTCAACTTTGACTTTTTGAGATTTTTCACAATTATGGTTCTTTAACCCTAAAATGATGTTAATGTATGATTGGAATCATCATTCATCAAGAAAAATCAAGAAAAGTGGGATAACTTGTAAAAGGGGTAACCATAAAAAACTTAGAAATTTTCTAAGTTATGGAATAAAGTGGCTAGGGTACCAACTTTTGAGGATCATAACTCCTAAACCACAAGGCCATTTTCCCCATCCAAAGCTGGATCTGTAGCTCTCATTGCCCTCTACAAAAGCTTCAAACAGAACTCATTCCAATTCCTCATGGATTTTCAGTTATGGAATGATCAAAATCACAAAAAGTAAAAATGTCACTTTTTTCCAACACTTTTTCACTAAGTCAGAATCTACCTTCACTTTTTTCCAAATGTAGGGGCATTTTTCACTTGGATCCAAAAAGTATCAAAACCAACTATGATCAAATAGTTGTTGTATCATATGAGGGCTTTCCAAAATGGCCAAGAACTCTATCAAATTCCACTTGGGCCATGAGATATGACAGTGGCAATGTGCCTTGCTGAAAACTGCCAAAGCAAGGTAGATTTGTGCATTTCCTCGATTTGCCCAATTTGTGCAAATGACAAGCAAATCTATCCATCTGAACACCTCAAGAGGGGACCAAGGAGGAACCAACTCTGATCCCAAGCCTCCCAAGTCTTTGGAACCAAAAGTAGCATGCCAAACCTAGAAATCCCTAAAAGAGGGACAAGACTCCAATTTTGGATTGGAGCATTTAATGGATGCACCAAGGTGGCATGGACTGAACCATTTCCAACTGAATTCAGTCAAGACTTATCCAAGACCAAGGGAACCTATGCAGTCTATGGCTAGAGGAGACTTGGATTCTCATTGCTTAACATTGGCCAAACCGATGCAACAGTTGCCATTCACTATTCCTTGCAAAACAAAATTGCTCTACTATAAATAGAGCTCATTTGTGATCAGTTTGAGTACACCAAAGCCATCAAACAGATGCTTTCCTCAAAATCACCTTCTCACTTCCAAATTTTCCTTCCAAAGCAAGTCACTATCGGGTTTTGAGTTTGAGAGTTATTCCAACCAAACCAATCACACACACACACACACCTCATAAACATCATATAGAAGTGATCCAAACACTCACATAACATCTGGAACACCAAAATCACAAAATCACTAGTCAATTGCTCAAGTTCTTGACAGATTTGCAGTTGGGGTACCATCTCAAGTTCTAAATCATTTCAATCCACTCCAAGCATCCAGACACACTCCATGGCACCTAGGGAAGCTATCCGCATCATTGGAACCTAGCTGTAATGCCTCTAACACAAAACACGATCACCGGCTGCAAGAGGTAAGCATGAGCTCTTCTAACTCTATGATCCATGCATTTTTTTGCTGCACAATAATTTGGCCATATATTCATAATCATGCATAGAGTGTTTTCCCTCAATCAATTGCTTTGTTTGAATCATGTGTGGAATTTCTGAACCTTCATGCAAATTTTAGGGTTCTTGAGGTTTCTCTTTGATTTCTTATTCCATGCTTAAAATAAATGAAATTAAAGACCATAGACATGATCGTGAGGTTGAAACGAGTAGATTGGTATGTAGATTGCATGATATCATCAAGTATTCAGTGAGATTGGATCGAAAATGAAAATCTGCAGAAATAGAGGGAGGGCGCGTGTTCTTGCCATGTTCTTGGCGCCCTTTTTCAAAAATTCAAATATTTGAATTTTGTGATTTTATTTAATTGATTCAAAAATTAATTTCTCTCTGAGTTTTAATGATTTTGAGTTGATTCTTTTTTTAATAATTCACAAAAATGTTAAAATATTTTATTTTACCAAAAAATTCCAAAAATATTATTTATTTCATATAATTGATATTTTTGCAAAGAATTAATATTTTAATTGTTTTTGACATTTAAAATATTTTTTCCTTCTTGATTTTGCAAATTTTAATGATTTCTAATCATTTTGTAGGTCAAAACTTGATTTTTGAAACATTAATCCAAGATCAAAATTTGTTTTTCACATGCTTAACAATTTTGTTCATTTTTATTTGAATTTTCATTCAATTAAAATACATTTGGAAAACAAATTAGGGTTTTGATTAATTTAACCCTCATCAAACTTTTTCAAACCCTTTGGGCCTCTAATAGAGTGTAAGACCCAACCCCTTTGTATAGGTAACCATTTTGGGCCTCAGTCCTTGTATAAGTCCCGATACAATTTTAAAAATCTCGGCGCGATCGTCGCCTTTTGAACACAAAATCATTTGGGCCTCCCCTTGTGTTGTAAGTCCCATCTTTCTTTTTTAAAATATCCTTTGGACCTCTAATAGAGTGTAAGACCCAACCCCTCTTTGAAACCTTTTTGGGCCTCAGTCATTGTATAAGACCCACAGTGTTTTCAAAGATCTCGACGCGATCGCCCTTTTCAAAAATAATCAACTGGTCCTCTCCTCGAGCTATAAGACCTATTCAACACCTTTGGACCTCTATTAGAGTGTAAGACCCAATCTCCTTTTAACCAAAACCTTTTTTGGGCCTCAGATATTGTATAAGTCCCTCTGCGTTAAAAGGAAATCCCGGTGCGATCGCTAGCTCAAAAATCAAATCATCTGGGCCTCTCCTTGAGCTGTAAGCCCCACCACTTGTATAAAAATAAATCCTTTGAGCCTCTAATAGAGTGTAAGACCCATCCCTTTATACAGAAAAATTTTTTGGGCCTCAGGCACTTGTATAAGCCCCTCTGTACAAATTCAAAACAACAGTGCAATCACTGATAAAACCTTGGGCCTCTCCTTGAGCTGTAAGCCCCACCAATCTTTTCAAAGCACTTTCTACTTTTATTTTGAATATAATATTGTTATCAAAGCTTTCTTTGTTGAACAACTAACCAAACAACATGGAAGCTCTACAACCGAGTAAGTGTTTACCTGCTTTCATTTACCGCTTATATATATATATATATATATATATATATATAACTGTATTGTGGGGCTGCTCACTGTAAGTCTTCTTTCACATACTTTATATACTGTGTAATACTAGTATAGTTATTTAATGTTTTCCCCGACAACTACGTCTAGCACTAGGTAAAGCCCTGTTGATCACTCTTAAATACAAACAAAACTAGATCCCCATAGGATTACCAGACACAGTTTTCCCTCCTCTTGGGGTTAAACAATATGGACACGTGAAAGGAAGCATTCTCGGTGAAACCTTTCTCAGACTGTCACCCTTAGAAATTGTCAAAGAAACTCTAACTCCCCAGAGATGATCTTTTCTCCGTGAATGGCATCTCTTGAGTTTCTTCCAAATTCTCGAACTTTCCTGGCTTGATCTATTCTCAGTGAATGGCATGTCTTGAATTTCTCGGGGTTTGGGGACCCACAGGCTTCCTAAAAGCATCCCCGCCTCCTCTTGGGCGTTGTACAAGGACCCGTCGGCTTCTTAGTAGTTTTCACAGCCTCCTCTTAGGCTTTGTATAATGATTCGTCCTCAGCGAAGAGAGACACCTCTTGGGCTTCATACAAATAGTCCTTTCGGCTTCTTAAAAGTTTCCTGCCTCCTCCTGGGCTTCGTACAAATTTTCCCGACGACCTCTTAAAGGTATAGGAACAGAAACTAGTCATCTTAATAGAGAAGTCTTTCAAAAGAGTCTAGACCTTCATCCCTTAATATACCAGCCTTCTCTCAGGCATCATACAACATGCCTTCGCTATCTGAGAATCTATTTCTCGAACACCAGTAGACTTGAACAGTCTCAATACCCTTGGGATTTCCCATTTCCTTAAAGAACAGGAAATAACCCTGATCCTCCGATCACAACCTTACTCACAATATTTCTCTTCATAAGAACTGATTTTCTCTTTTATCCAACACATTGGACCTGTCACTCAACTGAAACAGTCGCCAGCACAGACAGCCTCCTCTTGGGCTTTGTACAATGATTCTCTCTACACTCTCTTGTTGAGTTCATCACCTGGTCAAGACTCTCTTGTTGAGTCAATCAACCTCTTTTAGCCTCCATCTCGGGCTTCGTACGAGATACAAATCACTCTCTTGTTGAGTATAAAAGACTCTCTTGTTAAGTCAAACACTTTTAGCCTCCATCTCGGGCTTCGTACGAGATACAAATCACTCTCTTGTTGAGTATAAAAGACCTTCTTGTTGGGTCACTTCCCTTTTAGCCTCCATTTCGGGCTTCGTACGAGATAGCAAAACACTCTCTTGTTGAGTATAAAAGACTCTCTTGTTGAGTCACCAATCTTTTAGCCTCCATCTCGGGCTTCGTACGAGATATAAATCACTCTCTTGTTGAGTATAAAAGGCTCTCTTGTTGAGTCAAACCACTTTCAGCCTCCATCTCGGGCTTCGTACGAGATAGAAAACACTCTCTTGTTGAGTATAAAAGACTCTCTCATTAAGTCAAACAACCTTCAGGCTCTCTTGTTGAGTCAATCATCTGTTCAAGACTCTCTTATTAAGTCAAAACCCTTTAGCCTCTATCTCGGGCTTCGTATGAGACAGATAAAAAACACCCTCTTGTTGGGTCAGTAGCCTCCTCTTAGGCTTTGTATAAAGAAAACCCCGGTTGAGTCAATCGACCTTTTAGCATCAAAGCTGTGCCTCACCACAGTATACAAACATCAACAACTCCTCTTTAGAGATGATAAATTCTCTCTAAAAAACTCTTTAGCTTCACATCTTGGGCTTTGAACAAGATACAAATAGACTCTTCAGATTCACGTCTTGGTCTTTGAACAAGACACCAAAATAACCTTTTTCCTCCCCTAGAATAGGAGGAACTACGATCGCTATGATTTCCCTGTTTCGTCAAAAGGGAATACGTAGACATAAGATTGAAAAATCTTAGCGAGCATACTAATCAAAAACCCAAAATCCCATACCTTCATAAATCAATCGAAAAACATCAAATCCTAACATCCTACCAAAACCCTCACCGATAGCCCAGGCATTCTATTCTTAACAAAATAACCGAAGAGAGGCCCCACATCCACATAGCATATGTAACCTAACAGACCGCTGTTCAAACTCAGTATGCAAGCAGGGTTAATTTGAGACATCAATTTCCCTTCCTTCATTAGCTTCAATAGGATAAAAAATGAATCGACCTGTAGTACCCCGGAGAGGCAGTGCTTAAGAACCACGTCCCAAAATCGCTCGCTACACATGGCTACTTTGCAAATTCATAACTTCATGCTCAAGCAAGATCTTTTCTTGCTCTTGGTACCATTGGAAAGATGAGATCACATACTGCAACTTTGATGTTGATCACTTGGAAATAATCAAATTGGATCAATGAGAAAAATGGCTACCAAAATTGGAGTTTTCACTGATTTATACTTAGAAAATTTTCTAAGTGTTGGACATTTTTCCAACTTGAAAAACCTCAACTTTGAACAACCATAACTTCCAATTGGAAAATTCTTTTGAGTCCATCCTTTCACAAAATTGAAATATGCCATACCATCTTTAAAATAAGTCCCCAAGTGCTTCCATTGGTTGCTTGAGGAAGAAGTTATGGTCTTGGAAAGTAGGGCATTTGTTCACAAAGTTTTGTAACTTAGAAAAAAATTCAAAACCCTAATTTCACTAATCTTGATCTTCCTCTTGTTTTTCTTGATTAATCATGAAAAAATGCAATCATCTATCATATTTTCATGACCCTTGACTTGTGGAGTCCATGTTTGGCCAAAAATTCCAAAAGTCAAACTTTGACTTTGATGAACAGTTGACTTTTTCCAGATGAACTTGATTTCTTCAATTGTCAATGAATCAAACTTCTTGAATCAATCCAATCATAAGAATGGGCTAAGATAATTTCCTTGAGGTGTTTGAATAGTGTCTTAAGGTGTAAGATCATGCCTTGCTCAAAAAGTCAACCCAAGACTGAATTAGGTCAAAACCCTAATTTTGGTGTATCTGATGACTTGGGGCTTGATGAAATGATATTGATGGAATCTTGCACTTGATTATTGATAAGAGGAGACCCTTGATCATGTTGGAGAATTGAGGATCTTAACTCATTGATTAGTCAACTTCTTGAACTTCTTGGTGCCAAAACCCTAGCTTGCAGTCAAAGTAAACCAAAGCACAAACTTGTGTAATCTCAAAGGGGTTAGCAATGCATAAAACACACACATGAGATGATTGATGTTATGCTAAAATGATGCAAATTAGGTGGGATATTAGGGTGTGACAAATGCCCCTATTTAAGTTTCTTCTATCCAGAGATATGGAGATTGAAATCTTCGTCTCGACGTGATATGAGAGACTTAAATACAAACATGCCCAATTTTTGGCCCTAAGATGCCATAGAGATGTCTATGATATGATATGACATGATATGAAATGGAATGCAAGACAAAGGTTCTGTGGGGAATGGTGCCACAGGAGAAAAGTGTATTGGGGACAAGGTTACAACTCCACTGGGGAATATTGACAACTTCAAGAGAAAGAGACTACCAAGCATAAAGTAGAACCACAAGAGAAACATGTATTACCTACTACCAATCATATGGTAGCCTAAGGAAAGGTAATAAACTCAGAAGGAAACATCACCTACTACCAAACATATGGTAGCCTAAGCAAAGGCGTCTGACCAAAAAAGATAACAAACTCAGAAGGAAAGATCACATACTACCAAACATATGATAGTCTAAGCAAAGGTGTTTGAATAAAAATGATAGGCGTATTACCTACTATCTAACATATGATAGCCTAAGCAAAGGTAATAAACTCAGAAGGAAAGATGACCTACTACCAAGCATATGGTTGCCTAAGCAAAAGGTATCTGACCAAAATAGATAGACATATTACCTACTATAAGACATATGATAGCCTAAGCAAAGGTAATAGACTTGAAAGGAAAGAGCACCTACTACCAAACATATGGTAGCCTAAGCAAAGGTACCTGACAAAAAAAGATAGGCGTATTACCTACTATAAAAAATATGATAGCCTAAGCAAATGTAATAAACTCAGAAGAAAAGATGACCTACTACCAAGCATATGGTAGCCTAAGCAAAAGGTATCTGACCAAAATAGATAGACATATTACCTACTATCAAACATATGATAGCCTAAGCAAGGTAATTGACTTGAAAGGAAAGAGCACCTACCACCAAACATATGGTAGCCTAAGCAAAGGTACCTGACCAAAAATACGCTTCCATGATTAACATATGATTAAGCTTCTTCTTTAACTAAATGATTCATTTAGAAAAGGTAAATAAACTTCCCCAACGCTTCGAGGTTGTATGCCATGAGCAGGTCTCGGTTTCTTCTTATCAAGTCTCCCACTTGAAAAGGCTAAAATAAACTTCTTCAAACTTCCCTTCGAGACATTTTTGGAGAGATACCATTTGATAGAAAAATAATTCACCATGAATTAAGACTTAACCGGGGTTAATACTTTGCTGGGTACAAACCAAAAGTCCTGCTGGGGATTTATACCTTCACGGGGGATTTCCACAAGAGATGTGGGCCAGTTGACTTGTGTAACACCCCAAAAATTATAATTGATTATTTAATTGGTTAATTATGATTTATTGGTGAATATATGCGAATTATTGTTGATTAAGGCATGTTGTGAGGTAGTGGTGGATTAAGGTGTTAATTACTATTATTTAGAATTAAATAATTGTAGTTATATTATTTTAGAGTTATAATAATAATTATTTTATTCAGAAAAATGAAGATAATAGAATAATAAGGTGAAAAGAGAGAATAAGGGCAAGAAGGTAATTATGTTGAGGATTAGTGAGGGTATGATGGGAAAAGCATAGAAAGGGTCTAAGGGGTAAAATAAGACTAAAGATATAAGGGAATTTGAAGTCATTTTGTACGATCGTGACTTTTGGAGAAAAGTCAGAAGCGGCTAGGGCACAGAGAGAAGAGAAGAGGAATTCATCCCGTAGAGCTTGAAAAAGATCGATTGCTAAGAACTAAGGTAAGGGGTTTAATCGCGTTTATTATAATTGATATCGGGTTAAGGTGTTGGTAGGTTTGTGTTTTGTGCGATGAATTTGATAAAGATTGATGAAATTGGTGAAAACCATGTATTAAATGAATGAATGAATGAATCCTTGATGAATGCATGATGTTAGGACCTCTAAATAAATGTTATAGGCTGTTATAAATGTTATACAATCGTAGGATTTTGAATTACGAAACTGGGACTTTTTAAGGAATCGAATTCGGAGGTCTGAAAGGCCTCAAACCGCGGAAAATTGCAGGCTGAGAAGTGTTGTCTCGCAAGCATTCACCCCAGCTTCGCCGGATGAGCCACAAGCGAGGGGCAGCAGACAGAACCTTCAAAGTGTCGTAACTTGAGTTTCAGGAGTTTGTTTGACGCACCGTTCAAAGAGTTGGAAAGATGACGTGATGAACTACATTATGATTGAATTATATGAGTGTTTTGATACATGATTCCAGTATCTATATGTTTATGAGATTGATTTATCACATCTTGTTATACTATGAATGTGCTATTTAATGATAAACATGATGTTGATTATAATGTTCTATTGTGGTGATCTGTTAATGATGTTGTTGTAACGTAAATGATGTGATTCATGATGATGATTTGGTGAGGTGGGTGTGCAAATATAATACATGCCATTGTGATAATTTTATGATGGTTTATGATGTTGAAATACTATGATTTTGTGTAGGTAATGTCTCTTATGATGTATTATTGTCGTATTGTGGATATATGTTGAATCATATGAGTTTCGGATGGAAAGGGTATTGAAATCGTATGGGATTTGGGACTGGTCTGGTGCAGAAAATGCAACAGCAGAGTTGTTCTTTTCGCGTCGTCATCGGGTGAGCCATATGTTTCGTCGGACGAAGCTAATTCGCTCGGGCAGCGCCGGGCGAGATGAGAAGCGAAGGTAATGATGGAAAGGAAGTGCTCCTGATGGTTGTTAATGATGTTCTTAAAAATATTTTTAGTACCATAATTCCAACTATTTGACGCATGGACGGTTGTTTCATACTGTCGAGTTAAGTCGTTTTTTGAAATGTATGAAAAGGCTTTGTGTAATTAATAATTGGTGTTATTCTATGTCTAATGATAGTAATGACGTTGTTGTGGAATTAATTATGATGACTTTGATGTTGAGGTGATGTGATAGATGTTACTTGTATTGACGTTTAAGGACATGTATGATAACATTATGTATAAATGCTATGCGAAGATGATTATGTGACGTGTTGAATGAAGTTGACATTTAAGCATGTTTGATATGCATACATGCTATGTGAAGGATGTTATTATGATGATTACATGAATTATGATGCAATTAACTACCCGTGGTCGAATTATTATCGGTGTTGTGCATCATACATTCATGGCATGTGTTAGGACGTTTGTCTAGTGACGATGTTAGGACTTCAGTCCAGTGACGATGTTAGGACTTCGGTCCAGTGGTGCCATCAATCCCATTGTGTGGATTGAGTGCGTTTTATGATGTGCTCCGGTTCCAAGTGGGAATCGATCCTATGGTGGGGATCTTCGGAGGGAGATGACCAAGTGTTCATCAAAGAATTGGTACCACATGCATGAGTCAGTGTTGTTGTATTACATACTAAGTGACATTACATAATTGTGAGTTAAATGATGTTTGATGATGTTGTGACTTACCTGATGTTTTGGTGATGATGATTGATTGATGATATAATGACATTGTAAATGACTTAATGAAGTGACAGTGTGAGTATGTGTGTGATGTGTGACGAATATATGAATTATTGATAATTGTTGCTGTAACTAGTATATCTTTTCCTTATATCTTTTGTAATGATTTGTGATTACTCACCCTGCCTGTTTGAATGTTGCCACCACATGGGTAACGTGCAGGTGATCAAGATTAGCTCGTAGATGCGTGGAGACTTAGCTTTGAAGTTATTTTACTCTATTTTCGTTAATAATAGCGGTGTCTTGCTCTGATATGTAACATCGGCTGGAGAACGTTTGAGTCGAATATTATGTTGTTTTGTTATACTTATTTTATGAGCTTTTTATACGATTAGATTTATTTGAAGATATGACTTTTGATAATGACCAAAAGACTTTGATGTTTGATGAAGCAAAATAAATTACTTTGAGATTATGATTCCACTGAGAAGTCTGAATTTATGTTGATGTTAGTGAAGAAATGATTATGTTAAATGTTTTAAAAAACCGTGTTATGGAGCAGGATGTTTATTTAAGATGTTTTTATGACGATGTGACACCCTTGTTGGTACATTTTGTTGAATTATTTATTAATTTATTTACGAAATATTTGTGGGTTTAGAAGGGTGTTACATTAGTGGTATCAGAGCAGGTCGGTCCGTCCGACCAAGTTGTCTAATGTTATTTGTTCCTTAGTACGCGACATGTGTGTGAAACATTGTCAGTGCTTGCTTGTTTTTTCTAACCGTTTGTATGCAGGTGTTAGTTTGAGACAAGTGAGGAAGAAGCTTTTGCTTCTCATAGATGTTTTTAGGCGTGAACAGTTGGTTCAGTGTGCTGTGGATTGCATGAGTGCAAATGTTGGTGAGGCTGCGTTGTTTCCCAATTTCGAAGGAAGTACGAATTCAAGATTTATGTCTAGCAGTCAGGTCAAAGTATCCTTGAAAGGGAACGATTAGGTATTGTTGAAGTTCGCTTCTCAAAGGATAGGGAGCAACGTGACGGCTAGTGATATGCCAATGGTGTGTAATTTTCTGATGTTTTCCTGAAGATATCTGCTAATCAAGTAGGATAACTCTTAGAAGATAAGACTCAGATGTTTGCATGTCAGTGACAACGATTGTATGAGGTTGTGTGTGGATTACTGACAATTTATTAAGGTAATGATTGAGATTAAATATCCACTTCAAGGGATTGATGATTTGATGGACCAACTGGTAGGCCAGTATGTCTACAGTATAATCGAAATGAGGTCGGGTTACCGCCAGATTCAGGTGAAGGGTGAGAATAGTTTGAAGACAGCTTTTAGAAATCGGTGTAGGCATCACGAATAGTTAGATCAGTTCGTTGCGGTGTTTATTGAGGACATTCTGATTTAATCTAGGTTAGAATAAGGGCTAGTTGAACTTTGCGATTTGAATTACAGTGTCGAAAGGGAGGAAAATTTAGGCTAACTTGTCAAGGTGTAGATTATGGTTTGAGGAGGTGAGTTTTCTTGAGCATGCTATTTCGGGTGATGGTATATGTGGATCCATCCAAAGTAGATGCAGTTCTACATTGAGGGACTTCAAAGTCGGTTACGGAGACTAGAAGCTTCTTGGGCTTAGCTGGTTATTATGGCGGTTTGTTTGAGACGAGGTCAAGTACGATATGTTGTTAATGAATGAATTGAGGGAATGAGATGTTTGGTATTAAGGAGGATGTGGAGGTATTGGAGAAGCGCATGGAGATGCAACTTATGCCGAGTAAGAATGATTAGAGTGACGATAACTTTTGAGGAAAATAGAGGTAATGGTAAAGGAAAAATAATAAATTCATGAGAGATTGAAATCATGTTTGTGATGGCAAAGTATCGACATGTGTCAGGGAGAATTTGGGGAGTTTTTATCACCAAACGGATGTGGGGATGGTATTATTGAGATTGTGATTGGAATGAGATCCAAATATGAAAATATATGGATCCTCGATGTTGTGAGGTTTAAGGGGACACTAAGGATTTATGGAGGTTGTTAAAGTCCTCTACAAAGATAAAGCTTTCGATTTGAATGAAATGATGTGTAATGTATTTGGTATAGTAGTTTTTTCAAAGTTGGAGGATATTTAACATTTGTGTGATGTGAAGTAGACTATGTATTATGTGTGGGCGATGGTGTCTCATCGACGAGGTAGAATGAGAAGGAAATTGTGGAAGCATTTGGAAACCTCAAGGGAGATTAATTGAACCATGGTGCTTTAGGTGACTTTGAGCACAAGTTCTGAAGAAACGCTATTATAGTTTGGTGACGATGGTTTATACCCCATCATGGTTGTCGGCTATCTATTAACAAATTAAGGAACTGATCACCCTTAATCTCTTGTTGATAATAGACGGGATCGTGTTGGATGGGATAGACTTGTCTTTCCAGCTTGATGGTGTGTAAAGTGTTTGACGTTCTACCAAGAGGATAGTCATTCACCATTACGGGTGAATCTAATGAAAAAGTGATTATGAAAGAATTGGGACTTATCGAACAGTTCGGAGACTTCAGGTCGTATGCGAGCTAACGTCGTAAAGTGGAAGGTTGAGGTTATCAAAAGTGAACAATGACTTTCTGGTGGATATTAAAGAGAGTAAGAAATTACATGTGAAACTTGTGGATCTGATAGTTGATGGAAATCAAAACAAGGAGAGTGACTTTAAAGTAGATGATCAGAGTGGCGCAGCTGAAACGTGATGTGGCGCTGTTTGTTATGCGTGTGTGACTTGTTAGGAGTCAAGGGTTAAACATTAGAAACCTACAGGAATGATGCAAACCATTTGGCAATTCAGAATGTAAGCGATAGGTCCTGTATCATAGGGTGATAGGACAAGGGGGAAAATGAACATGTGCGTTCATAACTCGGTAGCATTGCTTCTTGTTGGATTATTGTGGTTAACGACGTGGAATGTGGATTAGTGGTATTCGAAATGTTGCCAAACATGACGCGGGAGTTGGAGAAAAGGATGCGAGATTCGTATCAAGAGTTGTTTGCATCGAGTAAATTTTTGAGGACTAAAATGTTCTAAGCGTGAGAGAGTTGTAACATCCCAAAAATTATAATTGATTATTTAATTGGTTAATTATGATTTATTGGTGAATATATGCGAATTATTGTTGATTAAGGCATGTTGTGGGGTAGTGGTGGATTAAGGTGTTAATTACTATTATTTAGAATTAAATAATTGTAGTTATATTATTTTAGAGTTATAATAATAATTTTAGTTATTTTATTTAGAATAAATGACGATAATAGAATATAAGGTGAAAAGAGAGAATAAGGGCAAGAAGGTAATTATGGAGGGATTAGTGAGGGTATGATGGAAAAGGCATAGAAAGGGTACAAGGGGTAAAATAAGATTAAAGAAATAAGGGAATTTGAGGTCATTCTGTATGATCGTGACTTTTGGAGAAAAGTGAGAAGCGGCTAAGGCACACAGAAAAGAGAAGAGGAATTTATCCCGTAGAGCTTAAAAGAGATTGATTGCTAAGAACTAAGGTAAGGGGTTTAATCGCATTTATTATAATTGATATCAGGTTAAGGTGTTGGTAGATTTGTGTTTAGTGCGATGAATTTGATGAAGATTGACGAAATTGGTGAAAACCATGTATTGAATGATTGAATGAATTAATCCTTGATGAATGCATGATATTAGGACCTCTAAATAAGTGCTATAGTCTGTTATAAATGTTATACAATCGTAGGATTTTGAATTACGAAACTGGGACTTTTTAGGAAATCAAATTCGAAGGTCCGGAAGGCCTCAAACCGCGGAAAATCGCAGGCTGAGAAGCGCTGTCTCGCAAGCAGTCGCCCCAGCTTTGTCGGGCGAGGCTCAAGCGAGGGGCAGCAGACAGAACTTTCAAAGTGTCGTAACTTGAGTTTCAGGAGTCCGTTTGACGCACCGTTCGAAGCGTTGGAAAGATGACGTGATGAACTACATTATGATTGAATTATATGAGTGTTTTGATACTTTATTCCGGTATCTATATGTTTATACGATTGATTTATCACATGTTACTATGCTATGAATATGTTATTTGATGATAAACATGATGTTGATTATGATGTTCTGTTGTGGTGATCAGTTAATGATGTTGTTGTGACGTAAATGATGTGATTCATGATGATGATTTGGTGAGGTGTGTATGCAAATATATTACATGTTATCGTGATAATTTAATGATGGTTTATGATGTTGAAATACTATGATTTGGTGTAGGTAATGTTTATTATGATGTATTATTGTCGTATTGTGAATATATGTTGAATCATATGAGTTTTGGATGGAAAGGGTATTGAAATCGTATGAGATTTGAGAATGGTCTTGTGCAGAAAATACAACAGCAGAGTTCTTGTTTTCGCGTCGTTATCGGGCAAGCTATATGTTTCTTCGGGCGAAGCTAATTCGCTCGGGCAGCGCCGGGTGAGATAAGAGGCGAAGGTAATGATGGAAAGGAGGTGCTCTTAGAATTTTGTATGGTTGAAGGTGAATCGCCCATGTTTCGCTGGGCGAGCCTCAGGCGAGTGGACTGCTTCGCCGGGCGAACCTCAGGCGAGCAGATTGGGACAAATTTATTTCTAAAACTTTGAAAATTCATAAATCGAGCTGTGTGTGTCCGATTGATGCGTGGTTTGGATCGTTGGAAAGCTGGTTTAATGTACTTTCTCTTAAAAATATTTTCAGTACCATAATTCCAACTATTTGATGCTTGGATGGTTGTTTTGTACTGTCGAATTATGTCGTTTTGTGAAATGTAAGAAAAGGCTTTGTGTGATTAATAATTGGTGTTATTCTATGTCTAATGATAGTAATGATGTTGTTGTGATATTAATTATGATGACTTTGATGTTGAGGTGATGTGATACATTTTACTTGTATTGACATTTGATGACGTGTATGATAACATTATGTATAAATGTTATGTGATGATGATTATGTGGTGAAGATTATGTGATGTGTTGAATGAAGTTGACATTTAAGCATGTTTGATGTGCATACATGCTATGTAAAGGATGTTATTATGATGATTACATGAATTATGATGCAATTCACTACCCGTGGTCGAATTATTATTGGTGTTGTGCATCATACATTCATGGCATGTGTTAGGACGTTTGTCCAGTGACGATGTTAGGACTTCAGTCCAGTAACGATGTTAGGACTTCGGTCCAGTGGAGCCATCAATCCCATTGTGTAGATTGAGTGTGTTTTATGATGTGCTCCGGTTCCAAGTGGGAATCGATCCTATGGTGGGGATCTTTTGAGGGAGATGACCAAGTGTTCATCAAAGAATTGGTACCACATGCATGAGTCAGTGTTGTTGCATTACATACTAAGTGACATTGTATAATTGTGAGTTAAATGATGTTTGATGATGTTGTGACTTAAGTGATGTTTTGGTGATGATGATTGATTGATGATATAATAACATTGTGAATGACTTAATGAAGTGACAGTGTGAGTATGTGTGTGATGTGTGACGAATATATGAATTATTGATAATTGTTGTTGTAACTACTATATCTTTTCCTTATATCTTTTGTAATGAATTGTGATTACTCACCCTTCCTGTTTGAATGTTACCTCCATGTGGGTAACATGCAGGTGATCAAGATTAGCTTTTAGATGCATGGAGACTTAGCTTTGGAGTTGTTTTACTCTATTTCCATTAATAATAGAGGTGTCTTGCTCTGATATGTAACATCGGGTGGGGAACGCTTGAGTCGAATATTATGTTGTTTTGTTAGACTTATTTTATGAGCTTTCTATACAATTTGATTTATTTGAAGATGTGGCTTTTGATAATGACCAAAAGACTTTGATGTTTGATAAAGCGAAATAAATTACTTTGAGATTATGATTCTGCTGCGAAGTCTGAATTTATGTTGATGTTAGTGAAGAAATGATTATGTTAAATGTTCTGAAAAACCATGTTACGGAGCATAATGTTTATTTAAGATGTTTTTATGACGATTGTAGCACCCTAAAATTTGCCCTCCTCTTTTTAACACTAACTGGATTATGTTTCATTTCATTTTGCATTATCATTTGTGCATATCATTGGTTCTAAGCACGGGATCAAGGTATCTGGGTTAGCTCAAGAGGAGAGTGTGTTTCTCAGGAGTTCAAACAAGAGATCATGTGTGCATAGATGAATATTGTTCAAGATATGAAAGGAAGAGATGTTCTTAATATCCACCACTCAAGCTACAATGGTTTCTCAGGCCTCAAGGCATCCTAGTATGTCCATCACCTCATCAAAAGATTGAAATTGGCAAGAGGGTCACCTTCTCCTATCTGCTGATCATCAAGTTAGGGTTGTGAACATCTGGGAGTGTGGCACCTCTGTGGGCAAGGATTTGAAAGCTTTTTTCATCATTTTGTCTCACACATCATCTTTGTTTAAAGAATTCCACATCATGATCAGAGGAATTAGGGTTTTGAGTATGTGCACTCATCTCCTAGATTGTGAGGACCAAAATTAGGGTTTGTGATAAAATCAGTTTATTTCTGATTCTTTGAGCAAGACTTGATTCCATAGCCTCCTATATTTTCTTAGGTGTCTAGGGATGGAGGATTGATCACCAATTTGAAGCAGAAGGCCTTCAATTGATCAGATGATTGAAAATCAGTAAAATCAGGGATGAAGCCAACTGGGTAGTGAAAAAGTCAACTCCTAACTTTTTGAGGTCAACTTTGTGTTTTTCAAGTCAAATATGACCAATGGATGAGATTTGATCAAGAAATGTCAAAGGAATAATCAAAAATCAAGAATTTGGAAAAGTTACCATTTTTGGCAAAAAAAAAGGGTTTTAAAACTTACTATTTTTGGCAAGTTTTTATGGTTTAGTAACTACTTTCAAGGCCAATTTTCTCCATGCTCAAGACTTTATTTCATTCATCTTCAAACATGAAAATTGTATATTGTAATCCCACCTTTCCAAAAAGTCCAAGAATGCCCCATTTGGATGTGTGAATCAAGAGTTATGGTTTCTTAAAGTTCAAGGTTTCAAGTTGTGACATGAGTAAAAACTTAGAATTTTTCTAAGTTAGTTTGGACAGTTTCAAGGACATGTTTTCAAAGCCAGTTTTTACATAATTCTAAGCCTTATCTCAGGTTGATTTGAACATCAAGATTGTTCATTGCACTTCCTAGTTTCATGCCATCTCAAGTTCTCACCATTTGGCCAAGGATTCATCAAGTTGTAATGGCATGAAGTGAGTTGTACGAGTTTTGTTTCTAAGGCATGGCATGGCATGATTGCGGATTACCTTGGAAGCATATTTGTCCCTCATCCATTTTACACGCATAGTGCACAAAACCTCACCTTTCTTGCCAAAGAACTTTGCCCAAAATGTCCAAACAAAGTCACACATTCCATGCACTATATTCCATCTTGTTTTGCTATAATTAGAAACGAAAATAGAGGTACAATCTGACCTCACCTCTCCTCTCACGTGCCATCCCACTTCATGCTTCCCTCATGATCTTTTTCACTCAAAAAACTACTCAACCAAACCTAAAACCAAGCCTTAACCCGTGGCAAAGCATGTGGGATATGGTTTTCACTTTGTTTCATTTCTAAGCTTAAGTAACTAATTCTTATCCTTTTGCTTCGTTTCCAAACCACATGCCAACCCTAAACACATCATATAAAACCCACACACTCCAAACCTGAGCCTCATTCACTCCATTTTGGATATGAGATTTGAAACTTTCTTCAAGCTTTTCTCTCATTCGAAGCAAGCTCTTTCTGCATTTTTGCTTCATTTTATTGCTCTCTTCATCATCAAGCAAGCTTGGAGGGTGGTTTTCTCTTCATTTTGGACATACTCCACTAGGTAACAACTGATTTCTCTCACTCTCATGCTAGATTTGTGAATGTTTAAGCTCATATTGGTGCATCTGAAGTCCTGCTCTAGTGTAGGCAATGTTTACGCATAAATCCTTGTAGTTTCATGAAACTTCAGTTAGTATGTTTGAATCTTTTTCTCTTCGATTCACCTTGAGAATGTGTTTGTTTGTAAAAAATGTTGGTGGATTCGTGACCTACATGAAATTATGGTGGGATTGGTGGCTTGCTAGTTGAATTTTGGGCGATTGGTGGTGGTGTAGCGAGTGATTTTTGGATGTGGTTGCGAAGCACGATCGCTCTGGTACTACAGTTCGATTCATTTTTTATCCTATTAAAGCTGATGAAGGAAGGGAAATAGATGTCTCCAACTAACCCTGCTTGTATACTGAGATTAAACAGCAGTCTGTTAGGTTACAGATGCTACAAAGATTCGGGGTTTCTCCTAGTTTATTTTGTTGATGAGGGGTGCTTTAGGCTATCGGTTAGGATGTTAGGACGAATGTATGAGAGTATGGGATTTTGGATTTTTGTTTAGTGTGCTCGCTAAGATTTTTTCTTTCAATCTTATGCCTACGTATTCCCGTTTACCAAAACAGGGAAATCAGAGCGATCGTAGTTCCTCCTATTCTATGGGAGGAAATGGTTGTTTTGGTGTCTTGTTCAAAGCCCAAGACATGAAGCGAAAGGTGGTTTGTATCTTGTTCAAAGCCCAAGATATGAAGATGAAAGTGTTGACCTTAGAGAGAATTTGTCATCTCTAAAGGGGGGTCTGTTTGTCACAACTGTTGGGTGACTGACTGTAAAGGAGGATTACTTTAACCGGGATTTGTGAATCCGGCAATGCCATAATTTCCTTTATAGGGGATTTTAACCTGAAGGAGAAGACTTTAACTCAGTTTAGAGAAATGCCATCTTTCCTTAGGAATTTCTCATACTAAAAGAGGGACATTGGCATGGATGTATATGATCCAGAGGCTTGCCGCTTACAGCAATTAGATGAAGGGGAAGGAGTTGTTGATATTTGTGTACTATGAACAAGGCATAAATTTGATGCTAAAAGGTTGATTGGATCAACCAGTAGTTTTCTTATACAAAGCCTACGAGGAGGCTAATATGTGTCTCGTACAAAGCCCGAGAGAGAGGCTAAAAGGTTTTGACTCGACAATGGAGTCTTTTGGTATCTCGTATAAAGCCCGAGATAAAGACTACTTGACTTAACAAGGGAGTTTTTTGTATCTCGTACGAAGCCCGAGATGGAGGCGAAAGGGGTGATGGACTCGACGAGGGAGTCTCTTATGTGTCTCGTACAAAGCCCGAGAGAGAGGCTAATCGTTGTTTGACTCCACTGGGGAGAATCATTGTATAAAGCCCAAGAGAAGGCTAACTTCACTAAAGAAGGATCATTATACAAAGCCTAAGAGAAGGCTATTGTTACTGTTTCAGTTAAGTGACAGATCCAGTATACTGATTTAAAGAGAAAATCAATTCTTATATGAGCAACACTGTACTCAAGGATTTGATTCGAGGATCCGGGTTATTCATGTTCTTTAAGGAATTGGGAAATCCGAAGGGTATTTGAGACTGTCCGAGTCTACGGGTTTTCTTCCTATTTTAACGAAGGGGTCACTTGAGAATGTCTTTGAGACTCAAGGAGATTACACTGTCCGTGTCTAGAGTTTTATCTTGTGTACCATGCTTTGAGAAACAGTAATAGACTCTTTGAAAGGACTGTTCTATGCAGATGACTAATTTCTGTTCCTATACCTCTAGGAGGTCGTCGAGATAATTTGTACGAAGCCCAAGAGGAGGCTGGAAGCTTTTAAGAAGCCGATCGGTCCTTGTACGAAGCCCAAGAGGAGGCTATCATTCCCGGAGGAAGAATAATTATACGAAGCCTAAGAGGAGGCTGTGAATACTTCTAAGAAGCCGAGAGGTCCTTGTACTAAGCCCAAGAGGAGGCGGGTTTGCTTTTAGGAAGCCTGTGGGTCCTTGTACGATGCCCAAGAGGAGGCCGATGCTTTTAAGAAGCCCGTGGGTCCCCAAACCCTGAGAAATTCAAGGCAAGCTATTCACAAGGAATAGATCAAGTCAGGAAAGTTCGAGAATTTGGAAGAAACTCAAAGATGCCATTCACGGAGAATACATTCATCTCTGGGAACAGAGTTTCTTAACAATTCCTAATGAGGACAGCCGAAGAGAAGACTGTATCTGGTGATCATATTGGGGATCTAGTTGTCTATTTCTATGAATAAACGAAACGGCGTCACCTAGTTCTAGACGTAGTTGCCGGGGAAACTCTAAATATCTATACTATTATTACACAGTTGATATGAGTTTATGAAAGAAGACTTACAGCAAAACAGCCCCACAATACAGTTATATGTATATGAAAGCGGTAAATGAAAGCAATAACCACTTACTCGGTTGTAGAGCTTCCATGCTGTTTGGTTAGTTGTTCAACAAAGAAAGATTGAAAACAACAGTATATTCAAAATCAAAGGAGAAAGTGCTTTGAAAAAGAAAGATTTGGGGCTTACAGCTCAAGGAGAGGCCCAGGGTTTTATCAGTGAGCGCACTGTTTGAATTTGTACAGAGGGACTTATACAAGTGACTGTGGCCCAAAAAGGTTTTCTGTACAAAGGGATGGGTCTTACACTCTCTCAAGAGGCCCAAAAGGTTTAAATAAAAAGAGTGGGGCTTATAACACAAGGGTAGGCCCAGATGATTTTTCCGTTAAAAATGGCGATCGCGCCGAGATTTTCTTTTAACGTGAAGGGACTTATACAATAAGTGAGGTCCAAAATTGTTTTTGGTTAAAAGGGGGTTGGGTCTTACACTCTAATAGAGGCCCAAAAGTTTTGAATGGGTCTTATAACTCAAGGAGAGGCCCAGATGGTTATTTTTCAAAAGGCGACGATCGCGCCGTTTGTTTTTGACGGTATCGGGACTTATACAATACACTGAGGCCCAAAAATGATTTGGTAAAAAAAAAAGGATTGGGTCTTACACTCTATTAGAGGCCCAAAGTGTTTTGAAAATGATTTATGAGGGCTGAATTAATCCAAAAACCCTAATTTGTTTTCAAAAATGTGTTTTAATTGAATAAAAATTCAATTAAAATGATCAAAATTGTTTAACATGGGAAAAACAAATTGTGATCTTGGATTAATGCTTCAAAAATTAAGTATTGACCTACAAGATAATTAGAAAGCATTAAAAGTTGCAAAATCAAGGTGGAAAAAATATTTTAAATGTCAAAAATAATCAAAACATTAATTCTTTGCAAAAATATCAATTATACAAAATAAATAATATTTTTGGGATTTTTTGGGAAAATAAAATATTTTAACATTTTTGTGAATTATTAAAAAAAGAATCAACTCAAAATCATTAAAACTCAGAGAGAAATTAATTTTTGAATCAATTAAATAAAATCACAAAATTCAAATATTTGAATTTTCAAAAAATGGCGCCAAGAACACCCAAGAACACGCGCGTGTTCCGGGTTTGCCCAGATTTGCATTTTCTCTCCAATCTCACTGAATACTCAATCATATCATGTAATCCACATACCAATCAACTCGTTTCAACCTCACGATCATGTCTATGGTATTTAATTTCATTTAAATTAAACATATAACAAGAAATCATGAAAAATCCTCAAAAACCCTAATTTCTGCATGAAGGCTAGGATTTTTTATACACGATTCAAACAATGCAATTAATTGAGGGGAAACATTCCATGCATGATTATGAACATATGGCCAAATTATTGTGCAGCAAAAATTGCATGGATCATAGAGTTAGAAGAGCTCATGCTTACCACTTGCAGCTGGTGATCGTGATTTGTGTTGGAGGTGTTACGGCTAGGTTCCAATGATCTGGATAGCTTCCCTAGGTGCCATGGAGTGTGTATGAATGCTTGGAATGGATTGAAATGGTTTGGAGCTGAAGATGGTACCTCAACTGCAAAACTGTCAAGAACTTGAGCAATTGGCTGGTGAGAATGATTGACTCAATGAGGGAGTCTCTTATGTGTCTCGTACAAAGCCCGAGAGAGAGGCTAAACGTTGTTTGACTCCGCTGGGGAAGTTCATTGTATAAAGCCCAAGAGAAGGCTGACTTCACTGGAGAAGGATCATTATACAAAGCCTAAGAGGAGGCTATGGTTACTGTTTCAGTTGAGTGACAGGTCCAGTATACTGATTTTATAGAGAAAATCAGTTCTTATATGAGCAATACTGTACTCATGGATTTGATTCAAGGATCCGGGTAATTCCTGTTCTTTAAGGAAGCGGGAAATCCGAAGGGTATTGAGAATGTCCGAGTCTGCAGGTTTCCTTCCTATTTAACGAAGGGGGTCACTTGAGAATGTCTTTGAGACTCAAGGAGATTAGACTGTCCGAGTCTAGAGTTTCATCTTTTGTACTATGCTTTGAGAAACAGTAGTAGACTCTTTGAAATGACTTGTTCTATGAAAATGACTAGGTTCTGTTCCTATACCTCTAGGAGGTCGTCGGGACAATTTGTACGAAGCCCAAGAGGAGGCTGGAAACTTTTAAGAAGCCGACGGGTCCTTGTACTAAGCCCAAGAGGAGGCTATCATTCCCGGAGGAAGAGATCATTATACGAAGCCTAAAAGGAGGCTGTGAATACTTCTAAGAAGCCGTAGGGTCCTTGTACTAAGCCCAAGAGGAGGCGTGGTTTCTTTTAGAAAGCCTGTGGGTCCTTGTATGATGCCCAAGAGGAGGCCGATGCTTTTAAGAAGCCCGTGGGTCCCCAAACCCCGAGAAATTCAAGGCAATACTATTCACCGATAATAGATCAAAGTCAGGAAAATTCGAGAATTTGGAAGAAACTCAAAGATGCCATTCACGGAGAAGACATTCATCTCTGGGAGTAGAGTTTCTTGACAATTCCTAATGAGGACAGTCGAAGAGAAGACTGTATCTGGTGATCCTATTGGGGATCTAGTTGTCTATTTCTATGAACGAAACGGCGTCACCTAGTTCTAGACGTAGTTGCCGGGGAAACTTGAAATATCTATACTATTATTACACAGTTGATATGAGTTTATGAAAGAAGACTTACAGTGAAACAGTCCCACAATACAGTTTATATGTATATGAAAGCGGTAAATGAAAGCAATAACCACTTACTCTGTTGTAGAGCTTCCATGCTATTTGGTTAGTTGTTCAACAAAGAAAGATTGAAAACAACAGTATATTCAAAATCAAAGGAGAAATTGCTTTGAAAAAGAAAGTTTTGGGGCTTACAGCTCAAGGAGAGGCCCAAGGTTTTATCAGTGAGCGCACTGTTGAATTTGTACAGAGGGACTTATACAAGTGACTGAGGCCCAAAATGTTTTCTGTACAAAGGGATGGGTCTTACTCTCTCTCAAGAGGCCCAAAAAGTTTAAAGAAAAAGAGTGGGGCTTATAACACGAGGGTAGGCCCAGATGATTTTTCCGTTTGAAATGGCGATCGCGCCGAGGTTTTCTTTTAACGCGGAGGGACTTATACAATAAGTGAGGCCCAAAAAGATTTTGGTTAAAAGTGGATTGGGTCTTACACTCTATTAGAGGCCCAAAATGTTTTGAATGGGTCTTATAGCTCAAGGAGATGCCCAAGGTTATTTTTAAAAAGGCGACGATCACGCCGTTTGTTTTTTGACGGTATCGGGAGTTATACAATACACTGAGGCCCAAAATGTTTTGGTCAAGAAAGGATTGGGTCTTACACTCTATTAGAGGCCAAAAAAGTTTTGAAAACGATTTATGAGGGTTGAATTAATCCAAAAACCCTAATTTGTTTTCAAAAATGTATTTAATTGAATAAAAATTCAATTAAAATGATCAAAATTGTTTAACATGTGAAAAACAAATTGTGATTTTGGATTAATGCTTCAAAAATTAATTATTGACCTACAAAATAATTAGAAAGCATTAAAAGTTGCAAAATCAATGTAGAAAAAATATTTAATATGTCAAAAACAATTAAAATATTAATTCTTTGCAAAAATATCAATTATATGAAATAAATAATATTTTTGGGATTTTTTGATAAAATAAAATATTTTAACATTTTTGTGAATTATTAAAAAAAAGAATCAACTCAAAATCATTAAAACTCAAAGAGAAATTAATTTTTGAATCAATTAAACAAAATCACAAAATTCAAATATTTGAATTTGTGAAAAAGGCGCCAAGAACACAAGCAAGAACACGCGCGTTTTTCTGGGTTTGGCTGATTTGCGTTTTCCATCCAATCTCACTGAATACGTAATCATATCATGCAATCCACATATCATTATGCTTGTCTCAACCTCACGATCATGTTTATAACACTTAATTTCATTTAAATTAAACATACAACATGAAATCACGAAGAAACCTCAAGAACCCTAATTTCTGCATGAAGGCTAGGATTTTTGATACACGATTCAAACAATACAATTAACTGAGGGAAAACATTCCATGCATGATTATGAACATATGGCCAAATTATTGTGCGAGGAAATATGCATGGATTGAGAGATGACCAAGTATATGCTTACCACCAAGCCGTGACAGCAAGTGCAATGTGATTTTTGATTTGGAGGTGTTACAGATGAGTGGTGATGATCTGAACAGCTTCCCTACACCCTATGGAGTGTGTTTGAATGGTTGGACTTGATTGAAATTGGCTGGATCAATTTGTGGTACCTCAGCTGCAACTTGATTGAAAATTTGAGCAACCAGCTGGTGATTTTGTGAAATTGGTGTTTCAGAAGTGATCTAAGTGTTTGATCAGCTTATATGTGATGTATATGAGGTGTGTGAGTGATTGGTTTGATTAGAATTGCTCTCAAACTCAAAACCCGATAGCTACCTTGCTAAGAAAGGCATTTTTTTGCCAAGAGAAAGAGATTTTGAGGAAAGCATCTGTTAGATGGCTTTGGTGTACTCAAATTGATCACAATTAAGCTCTATTTATAGTAGAGCAAGTTTGTTTTGCAAGGAATAGTGAATGGCAGCTGGTAAGTAGGTTTGGCCAATGTTGTCCAATGGAAATCCAAGTCTCCTCTAGCCATTGACTAGAGGTTAGGGCACAGAGCTTTGGTTCCCTTGGTCTTGAATAAGTCTTGACTGATTTCAGATGAGAATGGCTCAGTCCATGCCACCTTGATGCTTACATTGAATGCTTCAATCCAAATTTGGAGTCTTGTCCCTATTTTGGCCATTCTAGGTTCAACATGCTATTTCTTGTTCCATGGACTTTGGAGGCTTGGCTCAGTGATTGTCCCCTTTAGATTCAATCCTCAGATGTGTCCAAGTGGATAGGAGCATTTGAATTTGGCTGATTTTGGCAAATCGAGCCAAAATACAAAATCTGCCTTGCCTTTGACAGATTTCAGCAAGGCAACTTGACAATGTCATATCTCATGGGGTAAGTTGAATTTGGAAATGTTCTTGGCCATTTTGGAAAGCCCTTACATGATACAACAACTATTTGAACAAGTTTGGTTTTGATCTCTTTTGATTCCAAGTGAAAAATCCCTCTACATTTGGCAAAAAGTGAAGGAAAATCTGACTTAGTGAAATTTTCACTAAGTGTTGGAACAAAGTGTGATTTCTTGATTTTGATCACTCCATAACTCAAAAACCTTAATGAATTGGACTTAGGTCTAGTTGAAGTTTTTGTAGAGGGTAATGAGGGCTACAAATCCATCTTTGGATGAGAAAAAATGGCCATGTGGTTTAGGAGTTATGATCCTCCAAAGTTAGTGTATTAGTGGTACTTTTTCCATAACTTATAAAAATTTCTAAGTTTTATGGTTACCCCTTTTACAAGTTATCCCACTTTCTTTGGTTTTTCTTGATGAATGATGATTCAAATCATACATTAACATCATTTTAGGGTTAAAAATCCATTTTGGTGAAAAATCTCAAAAAGTCAAAGTTGACTTTTGTGCTCAGTTGACTTTTTATTAGATGAATTCCAAACTGTGCAATTCTTTAGGAAATCATGTCCTTGACCTAAATCAAACTTGATGGACATGTTCCATGGGTGTCATAGGGTATATTGAGGCATGTCCTAGGGTTTGGGAGCATGTCCTGGTCAAAAGTCAAAGTTACAGTTGACTTTCCTCGCGAAACCCTAATTGTGGTGCAGATGAAAATGAGACTTGTTGCTCAAGCTTCTTGGATTAATCCATTGTTCCAAATGGATCAATATAGTTCATTAGAGACCCTCAAATCATGTCTTGAGGTCTTGGCTCTTGATTTGTCCCAAAAGTCAACTTAGGGGTGAATTAGGTCAAGAAACCCTAATTCCTGATTTTTGATGTATGCATCCCCTGAGGTCAAATTGACTTGATGCTTGGGTCCATGAGGTTCCATGGAGTACATTAGGTTGTGTTTTGGATCTTTGGCTTATGCCCAGATGAAACTTCCCATCTAGAGGCCCTGGTCGACCAAAACCCTAATTTGGTGATACTGGCGATCTTGAGACTTGATCCACCTAAAAGGGAGCAACCTTGTGCTTAATCCTTGAAGTGGGAGTCCTTTTTTATCCATTGTGGATGTTTGAGAGGTTAGACAAGTTGAATATCATGTCATTCCTTGATTGATCCTTTGTCTAAGGCTCTGAGAGGGCTTAAAACCCTAATTTTGATTGTAGTGAATGCTCAACAACCCTTGAGGCATTTGGTGAGGCATGATGGTTCATCCATATTGTGATGATGATTTGCACAATGATGGGAAATCTTAGTGGTCAAAATTTGGGGTATGACAGATGCCCCTATTTAATCTTCTTGGACCCGAAGGTGTGAATGACGAAAGTATTCGGGCATTCGGGGTGCAAGAGGATTAAATATCGGAATACCCAAAATTTTGATGGTTATGAATGGCAGTTTGCGCATTCATCTTCTTTGACTGAGCAATGATGCTTAGAAAAATTAAACTTCCCCTCGATCCTGGTTTTCTACCGAGGAACTGGTCTTAGTTTTTGATGTAAACTTCCCCTCTATCCTGGTTTCCTACCAAGGAACTGGTCTTAGTTTCTGATTTAAACTTCCCCTCGATCCTGGTTTCCTACCAAGGAACTGGTCTTAGTTTCTGATTTAAACTTCCCCTCGATCCTGGTTTCCTACCAAGGAACTGGTCTTAGTTTCTTTTATCAATAAACTTTACTGACAAGGGACGCTATTCGTAGCGACTTTCCTTCAAACTTCTCGCCGAATTTTCCTGGGGAGATGCCATTTGAGTGGAAAAAGTTTTGATGTCAGACTTGCTGGGGAACCCAGTCGTCTGAGTTGTAGAGGTGCACAAACTTCTCTGTTGGAGACGCCATTTGTCGATTCTACTGGGGGAAAGCGAGTATCTTGAGAGACTGTTTCCACTTGGGGGTATTACATCATACTTTTCTCGGGATCTTCCCAGAGAAATGCCATATGATGGGGTCCAATTTTAAGGTGCCGATAACCTTTTCATCAGCGGATTTTCAGAGAAATACTGATGCACTGCCGAACCCTTGCTTAAGAGGCTTTCTCTGGGGATTTTCTTTAATCCGGGAAAGCAAGGATATCATCTTCAATGGCGAAGAGTGACATCTGTTGAAGGTTCTCTGGCCTTCCAAAGGTTCAAGTTATCAAAGTGGTATAGTGCTGACTCTGATCTAGAGATAAACGGGAGAGAGATTGCTTAGATGATTCTCTTCCCAATGAGGAAAGGTCCGACAACTCGATTGAGAGGACTTTTACCACTAGGGGATAAGACCGACTAGAGTAATAGCGATGCAATATGAAATGTAAATGCAAATCAATAATGCATGATGTATGTATGTATATGCTGACAAAACTGACGCGACACACAAACTAAAAGATGAACATGACTGGATATTCGGCCATCGCGGGGCGTATAGAGATATCGCTGGTTCAAGATAGCAATTCCACCTTGCTTAGGAGAGATAATCCCTGCGGGGAATACCGTTGATCGGGCTTAGGAGATGAGAACTCGGTCGAGGCGTGTCAGACGAAACAAGGTCTCTGACACAGTTGATCCCTTTATTCAGGCGTACTGGTTTAGAAGGAGTACTTTGATTCTGCACTTTGAAGTTCGCTTACTTCTGGAGAAGCGGTTGATGTTCTTTCGATGTTCAACAGTCAAAAGAAATTGCCATCTTTATTTTAAAAGCAGAAAAAGTTTTAACAAGTAAATTCATTTTTGTTTTATTTCAAGAATCGTTAATCATGTTAAAAAACGTCATTCTGTAAAGCTAAAACAAATGAAAATTACAAACAAAAGCACAAGGCTCAAATTTTATTGATAAGATGGAGATCAGCCAAACGCGTGATTCCATTGAGTATTTACAAAGTTTAAAAATGGTAATTTACAGGGAAAAGGGCTACGTTGAAACATAACGACCATTATCCTTCTACCAACTTTGAATTCAGGGCATCCTGAACTTCTGTCGAAGATGACCTTAACTGGAGTTTTCTTCCGATGATGTAACTGCTGCTGTTGAGGGACTTGCCTCTGTTGAACATAGTTACTTGCCATTATCCCTAATTTTTGCCTGGATTGTACTATGAGATTTCTAATCCATCGGGATGATTTTTTTTTTATGTCTCTAACTTTTTCCTGGACCGCCCTTTCGGGTTTTCAATCCACCGAGACGTTTTTTTTAGGCGAAGTATTTCTTGACTACATCAACATTCGTGGGATAGGCAAATTCCTCTCCGTCCATGGTTGCAAGTCTCAAGGCGCCGCCTGAGAAAGCTTTCGTGACCACATAGGGGCCATCATAATTCGGAGTCCACTTTCCCCGGGAATCAGTGAGAAATGATTGTATCTTCTTGAGCACGAGGTCTCCTTTTCTGAAGACACGAGGTCGGACCTTTTTGTCGAATGCCCTCTTCATTCTCTGTTGATACAACTGACCGTGGCATAGTGCCATTATTCTCTTTTCTTCTATCAGATTCAGTTCGTCATGTCGACTTTGACACCATTCAGCTTCGGTGAGCTTAGCTTTCATCAATACTCGGATTGATGGGATCTCTACTTCTATGGGGAGAACTGCCTCTATGCCATACACTAGAGAGAAAGGGGTAGCCCTTGTTGAAGTGCGAACAGATGTACGATAACCATGAAGAGCAAAGGGTAGCATCTCGTGCCAGTCTTTGTAGGTCACAACCATCTTTTGAACAATCTTCTTGATGTTCTTATTAGCCGCTTCTACCGCTCCGTTCATCTTGGGTCGGTAGGGAGATGAGTTATGGTGTTCGATCTTGAACTCAGCGCACAACTCTTTCATCATCTTATTGTTCAAGTTAGACCCATTATCAGTAATGATCTCGCTTGGAACACCATAACGACAGATGATATTGTTTTTGATAAATCGGACCACCACTTGTCGGGTTACATTAGCGAATAACGCTGCTTCGACCCACTTGGTGAAGTAGTCAATGGCTACAAGGATGAACCGATGTCCGCTCGAAGCCTTGGGTTCAATCAAGCCAATCATGTCGATTCCCCATATGGAAAATGGCCATGGGGAAGAGAGAACTTTGAGATGTGATGGTGGTACATGAATTTTGTCTGAGTATATCTGACACTTGTGACACCTCCTCATGTACTTGTAGCAGTCGGATTCCATGGTCAACCAATAGTACCCTGCTCTTAGAATTTTTCTCGCCATTGTGTGTCCATTGGCATGAGTGCCAAAGGATCCTTCATGAATTTCTTTCATAAGCATGTCTGCTTCTGGTCTGTCTACGCATCAGAGCAAGACCATGTCAAAATTTCTCTTATAGAGAGTGTCACCGCTCAGGAAGAAGTTTCCAGCCAATCTTCTGAGGGTCTTTCTGTCTTTTCTGAGTGCCCCAGATGGGTACTCTTGTTTCTGAAGGAAGCATTTGATTATGTGATACCAAGGTTTGTCGTCTATGACTGCTTTAATCGTGAAGATGTAAGCGGGACGTTCAAGGCGCATTATGTCGATCTTAGGTATGTCATTCCATTGACCTACACTAATCATGGAAGAGATAGTGGCTAAAGCGCCAGCCATGTGATTCTCATCACGAGGGATGTGATGAAACTCAATTCTGTTGAAGAAAGGTAACAACCTTCTTGCATAGTCTTTGTAAGGAATCAGTCCTGATTGGTATGTGTTCCAATCTCCTTTTATCTGATTGATAACCAGGGCTGAGTCGCCGTATACGTCCAAGTTTTTGATCCTTAAATCAATTGCTTCTTCGAGACCCATGATACAAGCTTCGTATTCGGCCTCATTGTTCGTACATTTGAACGTAAGTCTAGCAGTGAAAGGAATGTGGGTACCCTGAGGGGTAACAATGATTGCCCCAATTCCGTTTCCATAATGATTAACTGCTTCGTCAAAGATAAGTCCCCATTGGGAACCTGGTTCTGGCCCTTCACTGGGTAACGGTTCATCGTAATCTTTCATTTTTAGATACATGACATCTTCGTCTGGGAAGTCAAACCCGATTGATTCTTGATCGTCAATCGGTTGATGAGCCAAATGATCGGCTAAAATACTTCCCTTAACGGCTTTCTGAACGTGATACTCTATGTCATATTCTGATAATAACATCTGCCAACGGGCAATCCTTCCCGTGAGAGCAGGTTTTTCAAATACATACTTGATTTGATCCATTTCTGAGATCAACCAAGTAGTGTGACAAATCATGTACTGGCGAAGACGTTTGGCTGCCCAAGCCAAAGCACAGCAAGTTTTCTCGAGCATCGTGTACCGAGTCTCGCAGTCGGTGAATTTCTTGCTCAAATAGTAGATGGCAGACTCTTTCCTTTTGGTTTCGTCTTGTTGGCCAAGTACACATCCCATTGAGTCCTCTAGGACTGTGAGGTAAATGATCAGTGGTCTTCCTTCCATTGGAGGTGATAGAATCGGAGGATTCAACAGATATTCCTTGATACTGTCGAAGGCGGTTTGACAATCTTCTGTCCAAACGCAATCCTGGTTCTTTTTCAGTAATTTGAAAATCGGCGCACATGTCGCGGTCATAAGGAATATGAATCTGGAGATGTAGTTTAAACGTCCCAAGAATCCTCTGACTTGTTTTTCAGTTTTCGGAGAAGGCATTTCTTGAATGGCCTTGACCTTGTCAGGATCAACCTCAATTCCTTTCTGGATGACGATGAACCCTAGTAGTTTCCCTGAACGGACACCGAAGGTGCACTTGTTGGGATTCAAGCGGAGCTTGAATTTTCTTAGACTTTTGAACAATTTTGACAGATGTTCAACGTGCTCACTCTCTGTTTTTGATTTTGCAATCATATCATCGACATATACCTCGATTTCCTTATGTATCATGTCATGAAACAGAGTAGTCATGGCCCTTTGATAGGTTGCCCCGGCGTTCTTCAAACCGAACGGGATTACCTTGTAACAAAAGGTCCCCCATGGGGTAATGAACGAAGTTTTCTCCATGCCTTTCGGCACCATTTTGATCTGGTTATAGCCCGAAAATCCATCCATGAAGGAGAATACATTGAACTTTACTGTGCTGTCAACCAACATATCAATGTGTGGTAAAGGAAAGTCGTCCTTTGGACTTGCCTTGTTCAGATCTCTGTAATCAACACACATTCTGACCTTTCCGTCCTTTTTGGGAACGGGTACGATGTTGGCTAACCATTGAGGATATTCAGCTGTAGCGAGGAAACCCACATCAATCTGTTTCTGTACCTCCTCTTTGATTTTGATGGCCATGTCCGGGTGAGTGCGTCTCAACCTTTGCTTTACTGGCGGACATTCCGATCTTAATGGTAAGTGATGTTCCACGATGCTGGTATCCAACCCTGGCATATCCTGATAAGACCAAGCGAATACATCGGGAAATTCTCCGAGAAGCTTTATCAAACTCTCTCTGGCAGTTGGACTGAGCAGTGCCCCGATCCTGATTTCTTTTCTCTCTTGCTCTGAACCCAAGTTTACCGTTTCCAACGGTTCTTTGTGAAGTTCAATGGACCTTTCCTCTTGTCTGAGTAGTTGAGAGATCTCTTCTGGAATTTCGTTGTCATTTCTTCTTCAGCCTCAAATACCGGGAACTCAAAGTTGGGAGAAGGCATCGGATCGTATGTTTCAACGGGGTTTAAAACAAGCAATCTGCATGATGTGATAATTCGTGTTTAGAAGAGATAGAGAAAATGCAAGTGTGTGCAGTGTATTTATTTTACTGCTTGTTTTTATTTTTAATTGTCTTTTAGGATTACCATTTTCTTTGAAAAAGCAAAAAGAGAAAACAACAATTAATGCGGAAATTACAGAACGACGTTATTTTATTAATGAACAAGTCGAATCTTGAAACTACAGTCCTATAAAACAAAACTCTGTCGCTTCGGGCAAAGCGAAGAGGGAAAATTTACAGAAAGCGAGCCCTATCAAAACATCTGTTTCACCTGGGCAGGGTGAAAGGTTAAAGATGACAATTACTTTGACTGGTGAACGACCTTCAGAACATCGACAGCAACCCATTGGCGGCGAACTCCTCGGTGAATCACAAAGTCTGGCAGCTTCCTTAATTTGTCTTCAGAAATGACGCTGATTTCTGGTGGAGCAGGATCATTGGAATCTGTCTCCCAGGCAGAATTGTCGTAGGAGAATCTGTTGCATTTTGCATAGCATTTGGGCTCTCAGCTGTATCTCCCCATCCAGTTGGCTGGATATCCTCGAGCCTGATACGAGAGCTTTCAGGAGCGGTGTACTTGACCATATAGTCGTATTTTCCACTTGGTTCTCCCAGAGTGTCCCAAACTTCTTTGGAACTGGAGGAGTCATCTCTCTCAATGACGTTGACCTTAGGAAAAGCATAGTTGACGAACTCAAGTCCTGCAAACATTGCGAATTCATCTTCATGTTGAGTAGTTTCTGAATGACCTGAGTGTTGATCCCATGACATGGTGGGGACACAGGTATTTTGTTCAATGATGCTCAGCTGAGTTTCATTACTCGGCTGACTTTCTTGCCCCAAGTTTCCTGGGTAAGGTTGCCACATTGGCAAACCATCCATTGGGCCATAGTAGGTGTAGTCAAAATTATCTTTCATTGAAGTGTCTTCCTCTAACGAATTTGGCGGAGCGCGGCATCCTTCCGGATCACAATCCCTGTAGATCATTTCGACATCTGCTCTTGGTATAAATCTCAGACTTTCTGTAGGAAAGCAAAAACGCATAGGCACCTCTTCCTGAGACATATAACCGTCCTTGTTAAGGTAGGCCTTCCATTTTTCATCTGTGTCAGAGGGATCTTCCTCACTGATAGCATGAACTGTCTGAGACACTGGGTGAAGAAAACCTTCACTGTGGAAGAAGTTTTGAAGGGGATGAAGACTTTCATCGTTGGCAGCTGTCCGGGTACAGGTTGCAGAAAAACCAAGACCCTTCTTTGTTTTATTGTCAGTGGGAATGACAAGCTGTCCCCATCCTGTCGTATCGGTACTCTCGACCGCTTTAATAGCATCTTTGTATGAGGAAATTGAGGTTCCTCCTCTGAACTGATTGTTCTCGCTTACCGATAGTGCTTGGAACTGAGTTCCAATAACCTCCTCGGGTTCTATTCCAGTAGATGATGACAAGTTACTCACGAGTAAGGCTTGTTCCCCACGAACTGTGACAAGTTGATCGTTCTTGACGAACTTTAGCTTTTGGTGGAGGGTCGAAGTGACCGCTCCAGCCTGGTGTATCCAAGGTCTTCCTAATAAACAACTGTATGTTGCCCGGATGTCCATGACCTGGAAAGTGACTTGGAAAGTGTGAGGACCAATAGTTATGGGAAGATCAACTTCGCCGATAACTGTTTTTCTGGATCCGTCGAATGCTTTGACGACAACCTCGTTAACTCTCATCGGAGGTCCTTTGAATGATAATTGCATCAAAGTGGACTTCGGCATAACATTCAGGGCTGACCCTGTGTCTACCAGTACGCTGGCTAAACCATCGTCCTGGCAGTTAACTGTGATATTGAGCGCCATGTTATGACGACGACCCTCTTCAGGTAATTCTTCATCACTAAATCCCAAATTGTTGCAGGAAGTGATGTTAGAGACAATGCAATCGAACTGTCTGATTGTTACATCCTGTTCCACAAAGGCTTGCTCCAAGACTTTCTATAGAGCCTCCCTGTGGGCTTCTAAACTGAGTAACAACGATAATACCGAGATCTTTGAAGGAGTTTGTAACAGCTGATCAACAATGTTATATACACTCCTTTGGATGAGCTTCAGCATCTCATCATTATTTTTCGAAAAGTCAGGATTACTGGATTGACCGACTGAGGGATCGGGAGCTTCTGTCTGAACTTCCTTTTCCTTGTTAAGGTCCCCAATCCCTCGGTTGAAGATTCTACCACTCCGTGTTACCCGACTGATGTCTGCAATGTTCACAACGGAGGGTAATGGAATTTCCTTTCCATTTTTAATTATTGTTGCACCGTATTTGTAAGGGATCGCCTTAGCTGATTCATACGGTAGCGGTCCTGGTAGATAGATGACCACAGGAGCCTTCTGATTTTTCTGACCATTATAAGTGATCTCGATTCGTTCCCGGTTGGGAACTTTAGATTCGTCAAGTAGAGGAATAATGGCGAAAACATCCCTGGTCCTATGATGACCAGAGATCGTGACAACATCCTCAACTTGCTCGGCAAGGTAGTTCGGCGACCAGTTGATGGGTCCAGAACCCGAATAGGGACGAATTTCTCCACGATCGACCTGACCCTGAAGAGCTGCTCTCACAAGGTAACACCCTTGGTTACTTTCCGAACAGACGCTACAACTGTCATAGTTGTGTGGTGGCACCTGGCCACGCCCACTTTGAATACAATGTAACCTCACTAGGTTAGCTTCCACTGATCGGACATCCTGACTCTGACGCCGAGTGGGGTTTCTATTACTGATACTAATCTGCTGAGTATCTTCATCCATGTAGATTGGCATCCACCAATGATTTAACAAGTGCTGAAGTGCTTCCTGGACAAGGGTACAACCTCGATCGTTTTCATAACCCGCTTTACAGCTTTGATAGTCATGTGATATTAAGAATCCGAGTCGGACCTGCTCAGCATGTAACTCTACCAGGTTGGTATTCATTACGCGAATATCGAAGATCTGAACCATGTTGATTTGATAGGAGTTCCTATCATGGTAGTCTTGGATCCATCCAAGATCCATCTGACGCTGGAGGGTATCTTGTATGAAAGAGCATCCCTGTTTGTTTACCGAGCAAATCAGACAAGAACTGTAATCGTGCCGCGGCAGATTATGATACTGGCTTTGCCTTGAGTGCATTGCCACCAAGTTGACATTCATTGCATGGATGTCGTGGTTCTGAATGACGTTAGAATTTGTGTAGACCATGTTAACTCCACGAACTCGGTGCTCCTGGATCCATCCGAGATCCATTTGTTTCTGTAGAGCTGCTTGCACTACCGAACATCCTTGATTGTATTTAGAGCAGATATCACACTGATGATAATTATGAGGTGGCACATGGCCATATCCACTCTGTCTACAATGCATCTTAACCAGATTGGTTTTCAACAAGAGTACATCGTAAATTTGATAGACATTGTTAGTCTCTCCTTCTATCAAATTGACTGCAGCCTTCTCGTGTTGGGGTAGCGGATTCGTGAGAACATTAGGATTTATATCCTTGAAGGATAAGACCCTGCTCCTAACAAGTTTTTGCACGTCGGACTTGAAATTGAGACAAGTCTCTATGTTATGCCCTGAACCTCCTTGATGATAAGGGCAAGTTTGATCCACCTTAAACCAAAAAGGCGGATTTTCGGGTACTGTAAGAGGAGATTTAGTCTGAATGTGCCCCTTAGCCAGTAGTAATGGAAACAGTTCTGCGTACGATACGGGTATAGGATCAAATCCTGGCGGCCGTGTTGTACGGTTGTTGTTATATGGAGGACGAGCCTGCTGAAGAGGCTGTTGTGTCCTTTGCTGGTCAGGTTGGCTCTGCGCAACCTGAGGTTGATACGTAGGAATAGACGCAGGGTTGATAGCAGGAGTCACAGCTGCTACCGGTTGATAACGTCGTCTTTGCTTTCCGAGAGAGATATTCCCAATATCTTGCTCTTTTTTCTTAGGGAGAGCACTACCGTATTTTTTAGTACCACTCGTCGATCCAGTGTCTTTTACCAAACGTCCTTCTCGGAGGCTTCCTCAAGACGTACACCCATGCCGACCATTTCGGTGAAATCACTGGGCGCACTGGCAACCATTCGGTCATAGTAAAATGAGCTTAAGGTCTTTAAGAAGATCTTTGTCATCTCTTTTTCCTCAAGAGGTGGACAAATTTGAGCGGCAATTTCACGCCACCTTTGAGCATACTCCTTAAAGGTTTCCTTGTCCTTTTGCGACATCGATCTGAGTTGATCTCTGTCGGGTGCCATGTCCAAATTGTATTTGTATTGTTGGACAAAGGCAGTACCAAGATCTCTGAAAGTGCTGATCGTAGTACGGTTTAAACCCATGTACCATTTGAGTGCGGCACCGGTTAAACTATCCTAGAAGTAGTGAATCAGTAGGTCCTGATTCTCCGTCTGGGCTGACATCCGCCAAGCGTACATCACCAGATGGCTTTGAGGGCAAGAGTTACCCTTATATTTTTCAAAGTCGGGCACTTGGAACTTGTGCAGGACTTTTACATTTGGGACCAAGCAGAGATCTGCGGCGTCCTTTCCAAATAAATCCTGACCGCGAATGGCCTGCAGTTCCTTCTGCATTTCCAAGAACTGTTCCTGGAATTCATCCATTCGGTCAAACATAGTTTCCTTCTTACCAGAAGGTGTCTGTGGAATCTGTCCTTCCGGGACAGTGTGCACCACAGGGGGTGGTACCGTGACTACGGCAGTGAGTCTTGGCGTTTCCCGAAGTTTGTAACCTTCAGGAGTCTTCAGCATGCCCCTGGCATCTTCGCTTTCCTGAAGTTTGTAACCTTCAGGCCCAGCGGCTTCTGTTGTGATTCCCTGATCCTCAGTGATCGGCGAAACATATCCTTCCGGGATATAGTTAACAGGCATGCCCCAAGGACGATCTTTCGGTATCTAATACCTAGGATCATACTTTTCTACTATGGGCGTCGAGGTGATCTCTGAGATCACCGTTCTTTGTAGCTGAGCTTCTGCCATGGCTTGCATGTCGTTACGAAGCTTTCTCATATCCTCTCTCAGAGCGTCGATCTCTTCTTTCAACTCTCTGTTTTCTTCCTCAAGATCATCCATCCTTTTCTGACGATTGGCCTGAGTATTATACGAATGAGACAGTTTGACTCTAGAATCGAGACACAAACGTGAGATTCGTAGGGAAGAAGAATACGCGATGTGAGAATGATGAATGCAATGATTATATTAATTGTTTAATGGTTTAAGCAAAATAAACTTCGACAATTAGATTGCAAATATCAAACGGTGGGGAAACCCCTTTTTATTGAAATTCAAAGGATTACAGAAATACAGTAGATTACAAGGTGCAGAAACAGAAACCTAAACTAATGGGTCCCGAGTCCTCTCTGAAGAGAAATCAGGTGCTGATTCTGGTATCTTCCTTTTCTTTAACCGAGGCTCTTGGGCCGTTGTCAGGTTATTATTCCTTTGCCAAGTGAAAGGAGCGAGCAGATTCCTTTGGTCATCCTGATTATCTACAACATGTTGCTCCAAAATTTCAATCAGAGCATCTTTTTCTTTCAGTAATTACTGTATTTTGATGCACTCTATGTCAAGGGTGAGGTACTTGTTCTTCCAAGACCTTCTCTCCTTTTGAACTTTGTTGAGAGTAACCTGAAGCTTTTCAGTTTCCGTCATGAAGTACATGACAAATTCCCTCGGCGGAAGAATTCCGTAACGAGGATAAGGCATTTTTAGCTTGAGAGCTCTAGTTTGTACCCAATGGAGATAAGGCTCCACCGAGACACAGTCCGGTTTTCCCAGAGACTCTCGTCCTTTCTTATGAACATGCTTCCAAGCGTGGACTATTTCCATCTTTAGTGCTCTGTCGTTTTCTCCTTCTTTGAAGAAAAGATCTTCCAGATGAACACCTAGTGGGATGTGTCTCATCGGGTATCCAAATTGACGGCGAACCAATATCGGATGGTAGTTGATTCCTCCTTTAGTTCCTATAAGGGGTATGTTGGGGAAGTTTCCACAACGGTTAATGATCCTAATTCCCTCATAGATCCTATTACACCAATCTATATCAGAGTTGGTAAGAGACATGATCTTCTGCGACCAACGTAAGGCACTCTTGCAATCCCAAAAAGCAGCAGACTTGGGCAAGTGAGAGATAAACCATTTGTAAAGCAAAGGTACACAGCATGTGATCTCCCCTCCGCTGTACAAATTTCCCAGGTGTACAGAATGATACGCATCTGCGAGCAAAGTCGACACAGGGTTTCCAATGAGAAAAACCTTAATAGCGTTAATATCGACGAAGTTATTGATGTTGGGAAACAAAAATAACCCGTAGGTAAGCAAGACAAAGATACTTTCAAAAGCAGTCACGTTTCCTATACTGGCGAAATACAGGGCCTTCTTTGTCAAGAACTGGGCTGGCAAACCTTGGATGCCACCCTTAGCGGTTAGGTGAGTCCTAACTTTAGACTCGTCCAAATGAATTGCTCTTGCAATAGTCTGATTCTTTGGAATTTCTTCCAGTCCAGAAAATGGAGCTCGATCTGTAATGCGTAGATCGATCAGGTGAGAATACTCCTCCAGCGTTGGTGCAAGCTGGTAATCCGGGAATGTGAAACAGTGATAAACCGGATCATAAAACTGAATGAGCGCATCCGTGATTCCCTCAATCACATGGACTCTTAATAGTGGTAGCAAACCTCCGTGCTTGGCTCTGAAAGCCTATTGGTTAGTGATCATCCTCGCTAACCTTCTCAAATCCTCTAGTTTTGAAACCTTGAAGGTATACTGGTGAGTTCTCCTTCTACCAAAATCCATTAGTGCAATCCTTTTCTCTGATATTTGCAATCACAGTCTTAGTTTATTTTGAAAGAACAGAGAGACTAGAAGAGAAGATTTTTTTTTGAATGTTTTAATGTTTTATTAAATGAATGCATGAATGCAGCACACAAAAACATAGAAAAAACATGGGGTCAAAGGGTCGTTGTCATGAAGTCAAGGCTCTACCCATCCCCAAAGGTTTATACTAGGGTGATTTTTGTACCTGTACTCATTATCATCAGCTCCTCCCAGGAAAGCAAAACAACAAGCGGATCGCCAGCGAGTTGTAGAGCAATCTTAGAGTAAGTGCCATTCACCGAGAATAGATCACCAGCCTCAAATGAGGGTAGTATCGCGTAACAACTATTTCCGATAATTTCCGCACTACGAAAGGGTTTGGCTCCTCAGCTTCTCAGACTTAACAACCGGCCCATTGTCTAGGTGAGAGAATGGGTTGCGTTGGCCAGCCTCCACTGAGGTTGATGGTCGACCCCATCGCCATCACTTATCTTAGGTGTATACTCATTCTTTCCACATACGGCATCACCCGCATTCCCATTAGCAGAAAAATAAACATGTATAGCAATTAGGAAAAGCAGTATATATATTTGTCCTAATCATCCTAGACCTATGAAGCTAAGAATCCTAAGTTCCTGACAGAAAATGGGTTCCCCGGCGGAAGCCCCAATCTGTGGTATTCACACAAGTGAAGAAAAGGAAGACCGTGTCTAGACCTAACTTTGAAGGGCCCCACGGTGGGCGCCATTTTTTCTGTAGCGAGCGATTTTGGACGCGGTTCTTAAGCGCTGGTCGCTCTCTGTGGTTGAGCTTAAAACTACAGGTCGATTCATTTTTTATCCTATTGTGAGCTGATGAAGGAAGGGAAATAGATGTCTCCAATTAACCCTGCTTGCATACTGAGTTTAAACAGCGGTTTGTTAGGTTACGAATGCTATCAATGTGGGGGGGGCCTTTGTACTGGTTATTTGTATTTTCTCCAATACTGGTTTCTTTCTAGACATAAGGTTTCTGACGGGGAACAAGAATTAGGATGTTAGGACTGATGCTTTTGAATTACTGCTTTTGATATGGGATTTTGGGTTTTTGTTTAGTGTGCTCGCTAAGATTTTTCTTTCAATCTTCTGCCTACGTATTCCCGTTTACCGAAACAGGGAAATCAGAGCGTTCGTAGTTCCTCCTATTCTATGGGAGGAAATGGTTGTTTTTGGTGTCTTGTTCAAAGCCCAAGACGTGAAACGAAAGGTGATTTGTATCTTGTTCAAAGCCCAAGATATGAAGCTGAAAGGTTTATTTATATCTTGTTCAAAGCCCAAGATGTGAAGCTAAAAGAGTTTGACTTTAGAGAGAATTTGTCATCTCTAAAGAGGGGGTTGTATGTCACAACTGTTTTATAAAGGAGAATTACTTTAACCGGGATTTGTGAATCCTAGCAATGCCATAATTTCCTTTAAAGGGGATTTTAACCTGAAGGAGAAGACTTTAACTCAGTGTAGAGCAATGCTATCTTTCCTTAGGAATTTCTCATGCTAAAAGAGGGACAGTGGCATGGATGTAGATGATCCAGAGCCTTGCCGCTTACAGCGATTAGATGAAGGGGAAGGAGTTGTTGATGTTTGTGTACTGTGAACGAGGCACAAATTTGATGTTAAAAGGTTAATTGGATTAACCAGTGGTTTTCTTATACAAAGCCTAAGAGGAGGCTAGTATGTGTCTCGTATAAAGCCCGAGAGAGAGGCTAAAAGGTTTTGACTCAACGAGGGAATCTTTTGGTATCTCGTATAAAGCCCGAGATGGAGGCTATGTGACTCAACAAGAGAGTTTTTTGTATCTCGTACAAGGCCTGAGATGGAGGCTGAAATTTGTTTGGCTCAATAAGAACCTTTTTGTATCTCGTATAAAGCCCGAGATGGAGGCGAAAGAGTGATTGACTCAACGAGGGAGTCTCTTATGTGTCTCGTACAAAGCCCGAGAGAGAGGCTAAACGTTGTTTGACTCCGCTGGGGAGGATCATTGTATAAAGCCCAAGAGAAGGCTGACTTCACTAGAGAAGGATCATTATACAAAGCCTAAGAGGAGGCTATGGTTACTGTTTCAGTTGAGTGACAGGTCCAGTCTACTGATTTTAAAGAGAAAATCAGTTCTTATATGAGCAATACTGTACTCATGGATTTGATTCAAGGATCCGGGTTATTCATGTTCCTTAAGGAAGCGGGAAATCCGAAGGGTATTGAGACTGTCCGAGTCTGCAGGTTTCCTTCCTATTTAACGAAGGGGTCACTTGAGAATGTCTTTGAGACTCAAGGAGATTAGACTGTCTGAGTCTAGAGTTTCATCTTTTGTACTATGCTTTGAGAAACAGTGGTAGACTCTTTGAAAGGACTTGTTCTATGAAAATGACTAGGTTCTGTTCCTATACCTCTAGGAGGTCGTCGGGACAATTTGTACGAAGCCCAAGAGGAGGCTGGAAACTTTTAAGAAGCCGACGGGTCCTTGTACTAAGCCCAAGAGGAGGCTATCATTCCCGGAGGAAGAGATCATTATACAAAGCCTAAGAGGAGGCTGTGAATACTTCTAAGAAGCCGTAGGGTCCTTGTACTAAGCCCAAGAGGAGGCGTGGTTGCTTTTAGGAAGCCTGTGGGTCCTTGTATGATGCCCAAGAGGAGGCCGATGCTTTTAAGAAACCCGTGGGTCCCCAAACCCCGAGAAATTCAAGGCAATGCTATTCACCGAGAATAGATCAAAGTCAGGAAAATTTGAGAATTTGGAAGAAACTCAAAGATGCCATTCACGGAGAAGACATTCATCTCTGGGAGTAGAGTTTCTTGACAATTCCTAATGAGAACAGCCGAAGAGAAGACTGTATCTGGTGATCCTATTGGGGATCTAGTTGTCTATTTCTATGAACGAAACGGCGTCACCTAGTTCTAGACGTAGTTGCCGGGGAAACTCGAAATATCTATACTATTATTACACAGTTGATATGAGTTTATGAAAGAAGACTTACAGTGAAACAGCCCCACAATACAGTTTATATGTATATGAAAGCGGTAAATGAAAGCAATAACCACTTACTCGGTTGTAGAGCTTCCATGATGTTTGGTTAGTTGTTCAACAAAGAAAGATTGAAAACAATAGTATATTCAAAATCAAAGGAGAAAGTGCTTTGAAAAAGAAAGTTTTGGGGCTTACAGCTCAAGGAGAGGCCCAAGGTTTTATCAGTGAGCGCACTGTTGAATTTGTACAGAGGGACTTATACAAGTGACTGAGGCCCAAAATGTTTTCTGTACAAAGGGATGGGTCTTACACTCTCTCAAGAGGCCCAAAAAGTTTAAAGAAAAATAGCGGGGCTTATAACACGAGGGTAGGCCCAGATGATTTTTCCGTTTGAAATGGCTATCGCGCCGAGGTTTTCTTTTAACGCGGAGGGACTTATACAATAAGTGAGGCCCAAAAAGATTTTGGTTAAAAGTGGATTGGGTCTTACACTCTATTAGAGGCCCAAAATGTTTTGAATGGGTCTTATAGCTCAAGGAGAGGCCCAAGGTTATTTTTAAAAAGGCGACGATCGCGCCGTTTGTTTTTTGATGGTATCGGGACTTATACAATACACTGAGGCCCAAAATGTTTTGGTCAAGAAAGGATTGGGTCTTACACTCTATTAGAGGCCCAAAAAGTTTTGAAAATGATTTATGAGGGTTGAATTAATCCAAAAACCCTAATTTGTTTTCAAAAATGTATTTAATTGAATAAAAATTCAATTAAAATGATCAAAATTGTTTAACATGTGAAAAACAAATTGTGATTTTGGATTAATGCTTCAAAAATTAAGTATTGACCTACAAAATAATTAGAAAGCATTAAAAGTTGCAAAATCAATGTAGAAAAAACATTTAATATGTCAAAAACAATTAAAATATTAATTCTTTGCAAAACTATCAATTATATGAAATAAATAATATTTTTGGGATTTTTTGATAAAATAAAATATTCCAACATTTTTGTGAATTATTAAAAAAAGAATCAACTCAAAATCATTAAAACTCAGAGAGAAATTAATTTTTGAATCAATTAAACAAAATCACAAAATTCAAATATTTGAATTTGTGAAAAAGGCGCCAAGAACACAAGCAAGAACACGCGCGTTTTTCTGGGTTTGGCTGATTTGCGTTTTCCATCCAATCTCACTGAATACGTAATCATATCATGCAATCCACATATCATTATGCTCGTCTCAACCTCACGATCATGTTTATAACACTTAATTTCATTTAAATTAAACATAAAACATGAAATCACGAAGAAACCTCAAGAACCCTAATTTCCGCATGAAGGCTAGGATTTTTGATACACGATTCAAACAATGCAATTAACTGAGGGAAAACATTCCATGCATGATTATGAACATATGGCCAAATTATTGTGCGAGGAAATATGCATGGATTGAGAGATGACCAAGTATATGCTTACCTCCAAGCCGTGACAGCAAGTGCAATGTGATTTTTGATTTGGAGGTGTTACAGATGAGTGGTGATGATCTGAACAGCTTCCCTACACCCTATGGAGTGTGTTTGAATGGTTGGACTTGATTGAAATTGGCTGGATCAATTTGTGGTACCTCAGATGCAACTTGATTGAAAATTTGAGCAACCAGCTGGTGATTTTGTGAAATTGGTGTTTCAGAAGTGATCTAAGTGTTTGATCAGCTCATATGTGATGTATATGAGGTGTGTGAGTGATTGGTTTGATTGGAATTGCTCTCAAACTCAAAACCCGATAGCTACCTTGCTAAGAAAGGCATTTTTTGCCAAGAGAAAGAGATTTTGAGGAAAGCATCTGTTAGATGGCTTTGGTGTACTCAAACTGATCATAATTGAGCTCTATTTATAGTAGAGCAAGTTTGTTTTGCAAGGAATAGTGAATGGCAGCTGGTAAGTAGGTTTGGCCAATGTTGTCCAATGGAAATCCAAGTCTCCTCTAGCCATTGACTAGAGGTTAGGGCACAGAGCTTTGGTTCCCTTGGTCTTGGATAAGTCTTGACTAATTTCAGATGAGAATGGCTCATTCCATGCCACCTTGATGCTTCCATTGAATGCTTCAATCCAAATTTGGAGTCTTGTCCCTATTTTGGCCATTCTAGGTTCAACATGCTATTTCTTGTTCCATGGACTTTGGAGGCTTGGCTCAGTGATTGTCCCCTTTAGATTCAATCCTCAGATGTGTCCAAGTGGATAGGAGCATTTGAATTTGGATGATTTTGGTAAATCGAGCCAAAATGCAGAATCTTCCTTGCCTTTGACAGATTTCAGCAAGGCAACTTGACAATGTCATATCTCATGGGGTAAGTTGAATTTGGCAATGTTCTTGGCCATTTTGGAAAGCCCTTACATGATACAACAACTGTTTTAACAAGTTTAGTTTTGATCTCTTTTGATTCCAAGTGAAAAATCCCTCTACATTTGGCAAAAAGTGAAGCAAAATCTGACTTAGTGAAATTTTCACTAAGTGTTGGAACAAAGTGTGATTTCTTGATTTTGATCACTCCATAACTCAAAATCCTTAATAAATTGGACTTAGGTCTAGTTGAAGTTTTTGTAGAGGGTAATGAGGGCTACAAATCCATCTTTGGATGAGAAAAAATGGCCATGTGGTTTAGGAGTTATGATCCTCCAAAGTTAGTGTATTAGTGGTACTTTTTCCATAACTTAGAAAAATTTCTAAGTTTTATGGTTACCCCTTTTACAAGTTATCCCACTTTCTTTGGTTTTTCTTGATGAATGATGATTCAAATCATACATTAACATCATTTTAGGGTTAAAAATCCATTTTGGTGAAAAATCTCAAAAAGTCAAAGTTGACTTTTGTGCACAGTTGACTTTTTATCAGATGAATTCCAAACAGTGCAATTCTTCAGGAAATCATGTCCTTGATCTAAATCAAACTTGATGGACATGTTCCATGGGTGTCATAGGGTATATTGAGGCATGTCCTAGGGTTTGGGAGCATGTCCTGGTCAAAAGTCAAAGTTACAGTTGACTTTCCTCACGAAACCCTAATTGTGGTGCAGATGAAAATGAGACTTGTTGCTCAAGCTTCTTGGATTAATCCATTGTTCCAAATGGATCAATATAGTTAATTAGAGACCCTCAAATCATGTCTTGAGGTCTTGGCTCTTGATTTGTCCCAAAAGTCAACTTAGGGGTGAATTAGGTCAAGAAAGCCTAATTCCTGATTTTTGATGTATGCATCCCCTGAGGTCAAATTGACTTGATGCTTGGGTACATGAGGTTCCATGGAGTACATTAGGTTGTGTTTTGTATCTTTGGCTTATGCCCAGATGAAACTTCCCATCTAGAGGCCCTGGTCGACCAAAACCCTAATTTGGTGATACTGGCGATCTTGAGACTTGATCCACCTAGAAGGGAGCAACCTTGTGCTTAATCCTTGAAGTGGGAGTACTTTTTGATCCATTGTGGATGTTTGAGAGGTTAGACAAGTTGAAGATCATGTCATTCCTTGATTGATCCTTTGTCTAAGGCTCTGAGAGGGCTTAAAACCCTAATTTTGATTGTAGTGAATGCTCAACAACCCTTGAGGCATTTGGTGAGGCTTGATGGTTCATCCATATTGTGATGATGATTTGCACAATGATGGGAAATCTTAGTGGTCAAAATTTGGGGTATGACAAATGGCAACTGCAGCAGAGGTTTGGCCAATGTTGTCCAATGGAAATCCAAGTCTCCTCTAGCCATTGACTAGAGGTTAGGGCACAGGGCTATGGTTCCCTTGGTCTTGGATAAGTCTTGACTGAATTCAGTTGAGAATGGCTCAGTTCATGCCACCTTGATGCTTCCATTGAATGCTCCAATCCAAAATTGGAGTTTTGTCCCTATTTTGGCCATTCTAGGTTCAACGTGTTATTTCTTGTTGCAAAGACTTTGGAGGCTTGGCTCAGTGATTGTCCCCTTTAGATTCAATCCTCAGAGGTGTCCAAGTGGATAGGAGCATTTGGATTTGGCTGATTTTGGCAAATCGACCAAAAATGTAAAATCTGCCTTGCCTTGACAGATTTCAACAAGGCAACTTGCCAATGTTATATCTCATGACTCAAATTGAATTTGGTAATGTTCTTGGCCATTTTGGAAAGCCCTTACATGATACAACAACTGTTTGAACATGTTTGGTTTTGATCTCTTTTGAATCCAAGTGAAAAATCCCCCTACATTTGGCAAAAAGTAGGGTAAAATCTGACTTAGTGAAATTTTCACTGTGTTGGAACAAAGTGACTTTTCTTGATTTTGATCACTCCATAACTCAAAATCTATGAGGAATTTGGACATAGACCAGTATAAAGATTTTGTAGAGGGAAATGAGATCTACAAATCAAGCTTTGAATGGGGACCAATGGCCTTGTGGTTTAGGAGTTATGGTCCTCCAAAGTTGGCACATTATTGTCAATTTTTCCATAACTTAGAAATTTTTCTAAGTTTTTATGGTTACCCCTTTTACAAGTTATCCCACTTTCTTTGATTTTTCTTGATGAATGATGATTCAAATCATACATTAACATCATTTTAGGGTTAAAAATCTATTTTGGTGAAAAATCTCAAAAAGTCAAAGTTGACTTTTGTGCACAGTTGACTTTTTATCAGATGAATTCCAAACTGTGCAATTCTTCATGAAATCATGTGCTTGACCTAAATCAAACTTGATGGACATGTTCCATGGGTGTCATAGGGTATATTGAATCATGTCTTAGGGCTTGGGAGCATGTCCTGGTCAAAAGTCAAAGTTACAGTTGACTTTTCTCGCGAAACCCTAATTGTGGTGCAGATGAAATTGAGACTTGTTGCTCAAGCTTGTTGGATTTATCCATTATTCCAAATGGATCAATATAGTTCATTAGAGACCCTCAAATCCTCTCTTGAGGTCTTGGCTCATGATTTGTCCCAAAAGTCAACTTAGGGGGGAATTAGGTCAAGAAACCCTAATTCCTGATTTTTGATGAATGCATCCCCTGAGGCAAAATTGACTTGATGATTGGGTCCATGAGGTCCCATGAAGTATATTAGGTTATGTTTTGGATCATTGGCTTGTGCCCAGATGAAAAATTTCCATCTGGAGGCCCTGGTCGACCAAAACCCTAATTTGGTGACACTGTCGATCTTGAGACCTGATCCACCTAGAAGGGAGCAGCCTTGTGCTTGATCCTTGAGGTGGGAGTACTTTTGATCCATTGTGGATGTTTGAGAGGTTAGACAAGTTGAAGATCATGTCATTCCTTGATTGATCCTTTGTCTAAGACTCCGAGAGGGCTTGAAACCCTAATTCTTGATGGTAGTGAATGCTCAACAATCCTCGAGGAGATTGATGAGGCATGAAAGGACATCCATATTGTGATGATGATTTGCGCAATGATGGGAAATCTAAGTGGTCAAAATTTGGGGTATGACAGATGCTCCTATTTAATCTTCTTGGACACGAAGGTGTGAATGACGAAGGTATTCAGGCATTCGGGGTGCAAGTGGATTAAATATCAGAATACCCGAAATTTTGACGGCGTCTATGAATGGTAATTCACGCATTCATCTTCTTTCACTAATCAATGATGCTTAGAAAAGGTAAACTTCCCCTCGATCTTGGTTTCCTACCGAGGAACTGGTCTTAGTTTCTGATGTAAACTTCCCCTCGATCCTGGTTTCCTACCAAGGAACTGGTCTTAGTTTCTGATTTAAACTTCCCCTCGATCCTGGTTTCCTACCATGGAACTAGTCTTAGTTTCTTTCTTCAATAAACTTTATTGACAAGGGACGCTATTCGTAGCGGCTTTCCTTCAAACTTCTCGCCGAATTTTCCTAGGGAGATGCCATTTGAGTGGAAAAAGTTTTGATGTCAGACTTGCTGGGGAACCCAGTCGTCTGAGTTGTAGAGGTGCACAAACTTCTCTGTTTGGAGAGGCCATTTGTCGAATCTACTGGGGAAAACGAGTCTCTTGAGATACTTCTTTCGTTTGGGGTCTTTACATCATACTTTTCTCGGAGATCTTCTCGGAGAAATGCCATATGATGTGATCCAATTTTGAGGTGCCGATGACCTTTTAATCAGCGGTCTTTTCGGAGCGAAACTGGCATGCTGCCGAATCTCTGATTACGAGGCTTTCTCTGTGGATTTTCCTTAATCCGGGAAAGCAAGGATATCATCTTCAATGGTGAAGAGTGATGCTGACTGAAAGTTCCTCTGGTCTTTCAGAGGTTCAAGTTATCAAAGTGGTCGAGGACCCAACTTCAATCCAGAAATAAAATTGGAGGAGAGAGATTGTTCAGACGTAACACTTCCTGACGAGGAAAGGGCTGACAACTCGATTGAGAGGACTTTTATCACTAGGGGACAAGACTGACTAGAGTGATAGTGATGCAATATGAAATGTGAATGCAAATCAATAATGCATGATGCATGTATGTATATGCTGACAAAACTGACGCTACATACAAACTAAAAAAATGAACACGACTGGATACTCGGCCATCACGGGGCGAAGAAGTACCGTTGGTTCAGAATATCAATTCCACCTTGCTTAGGAGAGATAGTCCCTGTTGGGAGCTATGTTGATCGGGCTTAGGAGATGAGAACTTGGCCGAAGCGTGTCAGATGGAATAGTCGCATCTGACACTGTTGATCCTTCATTCAGGTGCACTGGCGTAGAAGGAGTACTTTGATTCTTCACTTTGAAGTTCGCCTACTTCTGGAGAAGCGGTTGATGTTCCTTTGATGTTCAACAGTCAAAAGAAATTTCCGACTTTATTAAAAAGCAGAAAAAGTTTTAACAAGTAAATTCATTTTTGTTTTATTTCAAGAATCGTTAATCATATTAACAACGTCGTTCTATAAAGCTAAAACAAATAAGAATTACAAACAAAAGCACAAAGGCTCAAATTTTATTGATAAAATGGAGATCAACCAAACGCGTGATTCCAAAGAGTATTTACAAAGTTAGAAAATGGTAATTTACAGGGAAAAGGGCTATGTTGAAACATAACGACCGCTATCCTTCTACCAACTTTGAATTCGGGACATCCTGGGCTTCTGTCGAAGATGACCTTGACTGGAGTTTTTTGACGGATGATGTAACTGCTGCTGAGGGAATTGCCTCTGTTGAACATATTTACTTGCCATTATCCCTAATTTTTGCCTGGATTGTACTATGATTATTCCAATCCATCGGGATGATTTTTTTCCTGTCTCTAACTTTTGCCTGGACCGCCCTTTCGAGTTTTCAATCCACCGAGACGTTTTTTTTTTTTTTTTTAGTTTAGGCGAAGTATATCTTGACTACATCAACATTCGTGGGGTAGGCAAATTCCTCTCCGTCCATGGTTGCAAGTCTCAAGGTGCTGCCTGAGAAAGCTTTCGTGACCACATAGGGGCCATCATAATTTGGGGTCCATTTGCCCCGAGAATCAGTGAGAAAAGATTGTATCTTCTTGAACACAAGGTCTTCTTCCTGAAGATGCGAGGTCGACCTTTGTGTCGAACGCCTTCTTCATTCTCTGCTGATACAACTGACCGTGGCATAGTGCCGTGATTCACTTTTCTTCGATCAGGTTTAATTCGTCGTGTCAACTTTGACACCATTCAGCTTCTGAAAGCTTAGCTTCCATCAATACCCGGATTGATGGGATCTCTACTTCTATGGGGAGAACTGCCTCCATGCCATATACTAGAGAGAAAGGGGTTTCCCCTGTTGAAGTTCGAACAGAGGTGCGATAACCGTGAAGAGCAAAGGGTAGCATTTCGTGCCAATCTTTGTAGGTTACAACCATCTTTTGAACGATCCTCTTGATGTTCTTATTGGCCGCTTCTACCGCTCCGTTCATCTTTGGTCGGTAGAGAGATGAGTTATGATGTTCGATCTTGAACTCTGAGCACAACACTTTCATCATCTTGTTGTTCAAGTTAGATCCATTATCAGTAATGATCTCGCTTGGAACACCATAACGACAAATGATATTATTTTTGATAAATCGGACCACCACTTGTCGGGTTACATTGGCGAATGACGCTGCTTCGACCCACTTGGTGAAGTAGTCAATGGCTACAGGATGAACCAATGTCCGTTTGAAGCCTTAGGTTCGATCAAGCCAATCATGTCGATTCCCCATATGGAAAAAGGCCACGGGGAAGAAAGAACTTTGAGATGTGATGGCGGTACATGAATTTTGTCGGAGTATATTTGACACTTGTGACACCTCCTCATGTACTTGTAGCAGTCGGATTCCATGGTCAATCAGTAGTACCCTGCTCTTAGAATTTTTCTCGCCATTGCGTGTCCATTGGCATGAGTGCCAAAGGATCCTTCGTGAATTTCTTTCATAAGCATGTCTGCTTCTGGTCTGTCTACGCATCGGAGCAAGACCAAGTCAAAATTTCTCTTATAAAGATTATCACCGCTCAGGAAGAAGTTTCCAGCCAGTCTTCTGAGGGTTTTTCTGTCCTTTCTTAGTGCCCCAGGTGGGTACTGTTGTTTATGAAGGAAGCATTTGATATCGTGATACCAAGGTTTGTCGTCTATGACTGCTTCAATCGTGAAGACGTAAGCGGGCCGTTCAAGGCGCATTATGTCGATCTTAGGTAAGTCGTTCCATTGACCTACACTAATCATGGAAGAGAGAGTGGCTAATGCATCAGCCCTGTGATTCTCCTCTCGAGGGATATGATGAAACTCAACTCTGTTGAAGAAAGGTAGCAACCTTCTTGCATAGTATTTGTAAGGAATCAATCCTGATTGGTATGTGTTCCAATCTTCTTTTATCTGATTGATAACCAAGGCTGAATCGCCGTATACGTCCAAGTTTTTGATCCTTAAATCAATCGCTTCTTCGAGACCCGTAATACAAGCTTCGTATTCGGCCTCGTTGTTCGTACATTTGAACGTAAGTCTGGTAGTGAAAGGAATATGGGTACCCTGAGGGGTAACAATGATTGCCCCAATTCCATTTCCATAATGATTAACTGCTCCGTCGAAGATAAGTCCCCATTGGGAACCTGGTTCTGGCCCTTCACTGGGTAACGATTCATCGCAATCTTTCATTTTTAGATACATGACATCTTCGTCTGGGAAGTCAAACCCGATTGATTCTTTATCGTCAATCGGTTGATGAGCCAAATGATCGGCTAAAATACTTCCCTTAACGGATTTCTGAGCGTGGTACTCTATGTCATATTCTGATAACAGCATCTGCCAACGGGCGATTCTTCCCGTGAGAGAAGGTTTTTCGAAGACGTACTTGATGGGATCCATTTCGGAGATTAACCAAGTAGTATGACGAATCATGTATTGGCGAAGACGTTTGGCTGCCCAAGCCAAAGCACAACAAGTTTTCTCAAGCATCGTGTACCGAGTTTCGCAATCGGTGAATTTCTTGCTCAGATAGTAAATGGCAGACTCTTTCTGTTTAGTTTCGTCTTGTTGACCAAGTACACATCCCATTGAGTCCTCTAGGACTGTGAGGTAAATGATCAGTGGTCTTCCTTCCACTGGAGGTGATAGAATCAGCGGATTCAACAGGTATTCCTTAATACTATCGAAGGCGGATTGGCAATCTTCTGACCAAACGCAATCCTGGTTCTTTTTGAGTAATTTGAAAATCGGCGCACATGTGGCGGTCATAAGGAATATGAATCTGGAGATGTAGTTCAAACGTCCCAGGAATCCTTTGACTTGTTTTTCAGTTTTCGGAGAAGGCATTTCTTGAATGGCCTTGACCTTGTCAGGATCAACCTTAATTCCTTTCTGGCTGATGATGAACCCTAGTAATTTCCTTGAACGGACACCGAAGGTGCACTTGTTGGGATTCAAGCAGATTTTGTACTTTCGCAAACGCTCGAATAGTTTTGACAGGTGGGTCACATGCTCCTCTTCTGTCTTAGATTTTGCAATCATATCATCGACATATACCTCGATTTCTTTGTGTATCATGTCATGAAAAAGAGTTGTCATGGCCCTTTGATAGGTTGCCCCGGCGTTCTTCAAACCGAATGGCATTACCTTGTAACAAAAGGTACCCCATGGGGTAATGAACGAAGTTTTCTCCATGTCTTTCGGCGCTATTTTGATCTGATTATAGCCCAAGAATCCATCCATGAAGGAGAAGACTTGGAACTTTGTTGTACTGTCTACCAGCATGTCAATGTGTGGTAAAGGAAAGTCATCCTTTGGACTAGCCTTGTTCAGATCTCGGTAGTCGACACACATTCTGACCTTTCCATCCTTTTTCAGAACGGGTACGATGTTGGCTAACCATTGAGGATATTCAGATGTAGCGAGGAAACCCGCGTCAATCTGTTTCTGTACCTCCTCTTTGATTTTGATGGCCATGTCCGGGTGAGTCCGTCTCAACCTCTGCTTTACTGGCGGACATTCTGATCTTAACGGTAAATGATGTTCCACGATGCTGGTATCCAACCCTGGCATGTCCTTATAGGACCAAGCGAATACATCGGGGAATTCTTTGAGAAGCTTTATCAAACTCTCTTTGGCAGTTGGACTGAGCCGTGCCCCAATCCTGATTTCTTTTCTCTCTTTTTTTGAACCTAAGTTTACCGTTTCCAACGGCTCTTTATGAGGTTCAATGGACCTTTCCTTTTTTTTGAGTAATCGGGAGATCTCTTCTGGAATTTCGTCGTCATTTTCTTCTTCAGCCTCGAATACCGGGAACTCAAAGTTGGGAGAAGGCATCGGATCGTATGTTTCAACGGGGTTTAAAACAACCAATCTGCATGATGTGATGATTCGTGTTTAGAAGAGATAGAGAAAATGCAAGTGTGTGCAGTGTTTTATTTTACTGCTTGTTTTTATTTTTAATTGTTTTTTAGGATTACCATTTTCTGAAAAAGCAAAAAGAGAAAACAGCGATTAATGTGGAAATTACATAACGACATTATTTTATTAATGAACAAGTCGATTCTTGAAACTACAGCCCTATAAAACAAAACTCTGTCGCTTTGGGCCAAGCGAAGAGGGACATTTACAGAAAGCGAGCCCTATCAAAACATCCGTTTCACCTGGGCCGGGTGAAAGGTTAAAGATGACAATTACTTTGACTGATGAACGATCTTCGGAACCTCGACGGCAACCCATTGGCGGCGAACTCCTCGGTGAATCACAAAGTCTGGCACCTTCCTCAATTTGTCTTCAGAAATAACGCTGATTTCTGGTGGAGCAGGATCATTGGAATCTGTCTCCCAGGCAGAATTGTCGTAGGAGGATTCCTCTGTTGCATTTTGCATAGCATTTGTGCTCTCAGCTGTATCTCCCCATCCAGTAGGCTGGATATCTTCGAGCCTGATACGAGAGCTTTCGGGAGCGGTGTACCTGACCATATAGTCGTATTTTCCACTCGGTTGTCCCAAGGTGTCCCAAACTTCTTTGGAACTGGAGAAGTCATTTCTCTCGATGACGTTGACCTCGAGAAAAGCATAGTTGATGAATTTAAGTCCTGTAAACGTTGTGAATTCATCTTTATGTTGAGTAGTTTCTGAATGGCCTGAGTGTTGATCCCATGACATGGTGGGGACACAGATATTCTGTTCAATGATGGTCAGCTGATTTTCATTGTTCGGCTGACTTTCTTGCCCCAAATCTCCTGGATAAGGTTGCCACATTGGCAGACCATCCATTGGGCCATAGTAGTTATAGTCAAATTGGTCTTTCATCAGAGTGTCCTCCTCTAATGAATTTGGCGGAGCACGGCATCCTTCCGGATCACAATCTCCATAGATCATTTCGACATCTGACCGTGGTATAAATCTCGGACTCTGTGCGGGATAGCAAAATGGTATAGGCACCTCTTCCTGAGACATATAACCATCCCCGTTAAGGTAGGACTTCCATTCTTCATCTGTGTCAGAGGGATCTTCCTCATTGATAACATGTACTGCTTGAGACACTGGGTGGAGGAAACCTCCACTGTGGAAGAAGTTTTGAAGGGGATGAAGACTTTCATCGTTGGCAGCTGTCTGGGTACAGGTTGCAGAAAAACCAAGACCCTTCTTTGTTGTATTGCCAGTAGGAATGACAAGCTGTCCCCATCCGGTTGTATCGGTACTCTCGACCGCTTTAATAGCATCGTTGTATGAAGAAATGGAAGTTCCTTCTTTGAACTGATTGTTCTTGCTCACCGACAATGCTTGGAACTGAGTTCCAATAACCTCCTCGGGTTCTATACCAGCAGATAATGATAAGTTAGTCACGAGCAAGGCCTGTTCTCCACAGACTGTAACAAGTTGATCGTTCTGAACGAACTTTAGCTTTTGGTGGAGAGTCGAAGTGACCGCTCCAGCCTGATGTATCCAAGGTCTTCCTAATAAACAACTGTATGTTGCCCGGATGTCCATGACCTGGAAAGTGACTTGGAAAGTGTGAGGACCAATAGTTATGGGAAGATCAACTTCGCCGATAACTGTTTTTCTGGATCCGTCGAACGCTTTGACGACGACCTCGCTGATTCTCATTAGAGGGCCTTTGAATGATAATTGCATCAAAGTGGACTTTGGCATAACATTCAGGGCTGACCCTGTGTCTACCAGTACGCTGGCTAAAGCATCGTCCTGGCAGTTAATTGTGATATTGAGCGCCATGTTATGACGACGACCCTCTTCGGGTAATTCCTCATCATTAAATCCCAAATTGTTGCAGGAAGTGATGTTAGAGACAATACTATCAATCTGTCTGATTGTTACATCCTGTTCCACAAAGGCTTGCTCCAAGACTTTCTGTAGAGCCTCCCTGTGGGCTTCTGAACTGAGTAACAGTGATAATACCGAGATCTTTGAAGGAGTCTGTAACAGCTGATCAACAATGTTATATTCACTCCTTTGGATGAGCTTCATCATCTCATCATCGTTTTTCGAAAGGTCGGGATTACTGGATTGACCGACTGATGGATCGGGAGCTTCTGTCTGAAGTTCCTTTTCTTTGTTAGCTTCCTCAACCCCTCGGTTAAAGATTCTACCACTCCGTGTTACACGACTGATGTTTGCAATATTCACGACGGAGGGTAATGGAATTTCCTTTCCATTTTCAATTTTCGTTGCACCGTATTTGTAAGGGATTACCTTAGCTGATTCATACAGTAGTGGTCCCGGCAGATAGATGACTACGGGAGCCCTCTGATTTTTCTGACCATCGTAAGTAATCTCGATACGTTCCTGGTTGGGAACTTTAGATTCGTCAAGTAGAGGGATAATGGCAAAAACATCCCTGGTCCTGTGATGACCAGCGATTGTGACAACATCCTCGACTTGATTGGCAAGGTAGTCCGGCGACCAATTGATGGGTCTAGAACCCGGATATGGGCGAACCTCTCCACGATCCACCTGACCCTGAAGAGCTGCTCTCACAAGGTAACACCCTTGGTTACTTTCCGAACAGACGCTACAACGGTCATAATTGTGTGGTGGCACCTGGCCACGCCCACTTTGAATACAATGTAACCTCACTAGGTTAGCTTCCACAGATCGGACATCCTGCCTCTGACGCCGAGTGGGGTTTCTGTTATTGATACTAATTTGCTGAGTATCTTCATCCATATAAATTGGCATCCACCAGTGATTTAACAAGTGCTGAAGTGCCTCCTGGACAAGGGTACAACCTCGATCGTTTTCGCAACCCGCTTTACAGCTCTGATAGTCATGTGATATTAAGAATCTGAGTCGGACCTGCTCAGCATGTAACTCTACCAGGTTGGTATTCATCACGCGAATATCGAAGATCTAAACTATATTGATCTAATAGGGATTCCTATCATGGTAGTCTTGGATCCATCCAAGATCCATCTGACGCTGGAGGGCTTCTTGTACAAAAGAGCAACCCTGTTTGTTTACCGAGCAAGTCAGACAAGAACTGTAATCGTGTCGCAGCAGATTATGATAGTGACTTTGCCTTGAGTGCATTGCCACAAAGTTGGCATTCATCGCACGGATGTCGTGGTTTTGAATGACGTTGGAATTCGTGTAAACCATGTTAACTCCATGAACTCGGTGCTCTTGGATCCATCCGAGATCCATTTGTTCCTGTAGGGCTGCTTGCACCACAAAACATCCTTGATTGTCTTTAGAGCAGATATCACACTGGTGATAATTATGAAATGGCACATGGCCATATCCACTCTGTCTACAATGCATCTTGACCAGATTGGTTTTCAACAAGAGTACATCGCGAATTTGGTAGACATCGTTAGTCTCTCCTTCTATCAAATTGACTGCAGCCTTCTCATGTTGAGGCAGTGGGTTCGTGAGAACATTAGGATTTATATCCTTGAAGGATAAGACCCCGCTCCTAACAAGTTTTTGCACGTCGGACTTGAAATTGAGACAACTCTCTATGTTATGCCCTGATCCTCCTTGATGATAAGGGCAAGTCTGATCCACCTTAAACCAAAAAGGCGGATTTTCCGGTACTGTAAGAGGAGACTTAGTCTAAATGTGCCCCTTAGCCAGTAGTAACGGAAACAGCTCTGCGTACGACACGGGTATAGGATCAAACCCTGATGTTCGCGTTGTACGGTTGTTGTTATATGGAGGACAAGCTTTCTGAAGAGGCTGTTGTGTCCTTTGCTGATTAGGTTGGCTCTGGGCAACCTGAGGTTGATACGTAGGCGCGGTGCTGATAGCAGGAGTTACAGCTGCTACTGGTTGGTATCGTCGCCTTTGCTTTTCGAGAGAGATATTCCCAATATCTTGCTCTTTTTTCTTAGGGAAAGCACTACCGTATTTTTTAGTACCGCTCGTCGATCCAGTGTCTTTTACCAAACGTCCATCTCGGACGGCTTCCTCAAGACGTACGCCCATACCGACCATCTCGGTGAAATCACTGGGTGCACTGGCAACCATTCGGTCATAGTAAAATGAGCTTAAGGTTTTTAAGAAGATCTTTGTCATCTCTTTTTACTCAAGAGGTGGACAAATTTGAGCGGCAATCTCACGCCACCTTTGAGCATACTCCTTAAAGGTTTCCTTGTCCTTTTGCGACATCGATCTAAGTTGATCTCTGTCGGGTGCCATGTCCAAATTGTATTTGTATTGTTGGACGAAGGCAGTGCCAAGATCTCTGAATGTGCTGATCGTGGTACGGTTTAAACCCATGTACCATTTGAGTGCCGCACCGGTTAAACTATCCTAAAAGTAGTGAATCAGCAGGTCCTGATTCTCCGTCTGAGCTGACATCCGTCGAGCATACATCACCAGATGGCTTTGAGGGCAAGAGTTACCCATGTATTTTTCAAAGTCGGACACTTGAAATTTGTGCGGAACTTTTACATTGGGGATCAAGCAGAGGTCTGCGGCGTCCTTTCCAAATAAATCCTGACCGCGAATGGCTTGCAGCTCCTTCTGCATTTCCAAGAACTGTTCCTGGAATTCATCCATTCGGTCAAACATAGTTTCCTTTTTACTAGAAGGTATTTGTGGAATCTGTCCTTCCGGGACAGTATGCACCACAGGGGGTGGTACCATGACTACGGCAGTAAGTCTTGGCGTTTCCTGAAGTTTGTAACCTTCAGGAGTCTTCAGTATGCCCCTGACATCTTCGCTTTCCCGAAGTTTGTAACCTTCAGGCCCAGCGGCTTCTGTTATGATTCCCTGATCTTCAGTGATCGGTGGAACATATCCTTCCGCCAAGGATGATCTTTCGGTATTTGATACCTAGGATCATACTTCTCCACTATGGGCGTCGAGGTGATCTCTGAGATCACAGTCCTTTGTAGCTGAGCTTCTGCCATGGCTTACATATCATTACGAAGCTTTCTCGTATCCTCTCTCAGAGCGTCGATCTCTTCTTTCAACTCTCTGTTTTCTTCCTCAAGATCATCCATCTTTTTCTGACGATTGGCCCGAGTATTATACGAATGAGACAGTTTGACTCTAGAATCGAGACACAAATGTGAGATTCGTAGGTAAGAAGAATACGCGATGTGAGAATGATGAATGCAATGATTATATTAATTGTTTTTTGGTTTAATCAAAATAAACTTCGACAATTAGATTGCAAATATCAAACAGTGGGGAAATCGCTTTTTATTGAAATCCAAGGATTGCGGAAATGGAAATACAATAAATTACAAGGTGCGGAAACAGAAACCTAAGCTAATGGGTCCCGATTCCTCTCTGAAGAGAAATCGGGTTCTGATTCTGGTATCTTCCTTTTCTTTGACCGGGGCTCTTGGGCCGTTGTCGGGTTGTCATTCCTTTGCCAAGTGAAAGGAGCGAGCAAATTCCTTTGGTCATCTTGATTCTCTATGGCATGTTGCTCCAAAATTTCAATCAGAGCATCTTTCTCTTTCAGTAATTGCTGTATTTTGATGCACTCTGTGTCGAGGGTGCGGTACTTGTTCTTCCAAGACCTTCTCTCCTTTTGAACTTTGTTGAGAGTAACCTGAAGCTTTTCAGTTTCCGTCATGAAGTACATGACAGACTCCCCCGGTGGAAGAATTTCGTAACGAGGATAAGGCATTTTTAGCTTGAGAGCTCTAGTTTGTACCCAATGGAGATAAGGCTCCATCGAGACACAGTCCGATTTTCCTAGAGACTCTTGTCCTTTCTTATGAACGTGTTTCCAAGCGTGCACTATTTCCATCTTTAGCGCTTTGTCGTTTTCTCCTTCCTTGAAGAAAAGACCTTCCAGATGAACACCCCGTGGGACGTGTCTCATCGGGTATCCAAACTGACGGCGAACCAACACCGGATGATAGTTGATTCCTCCTTTAGTTCCTATGAGGGGTTCGTTGGGGAAGTTTCCACAACGGTGAATGATCCTGATTCCGTCATAAATCCTATTACACCGATCTATATCAGAGTTGGTAAGAGACATGATTTTATGCGACCAACGTAAGGCACTCTTGCAATCCCAAAAAGCAGCAGACTTGGGCAAGTGGGAGATAAACCATTTGTATAGCAGAGGTACACAGCACGTGATCTCCCCTCCGCTGTACAAATTTCCCAAGTGTACAGAATGATACGCATCTGCGAGCAAAGTCGGTACAGGGTTTCCAATGAGAAAAACCTTAATGGCGTTGATATCAACGAAGTTATTAATGTTGGGAAACAAAAATAACCCGTAGGTGAGCAAGACAAAGACGCTTTCAAAAGCAGTCACGTTTCCTATACTGGCAAAATACAGGGCCTTCTTTGTCAAGAACTGGGCTGGCAAACCTTGGATGCCACCCTTAGTGGTTAGGTGAGTCCTAACCTCAGACTCGTCCAAATGAATTGCTCTTGCAATGGTCTGATTCTTTGGAATTTCTTCCAGTCCAGAAAATGGAGCTCGATCAGTAATGTGTAGATCAATCAGATGAGAATACTCCTCCAGCATTGGTGCGAGCTGGTAATCCGAGAATGTGAAACAGTGATAAACTGGATCATAAAACTGAATGAGCGTATCCATGATTCCCTCAATCACATGGACTCTTAACAGTGGTAGCAAACCTCCGTGTTTGGCTCTGAAAGCCTCTTGGTTTGTGATCATCTTCGCCAAACCTCTTAAATCCCCTAGCTTTGGAACCTTGAAGGTGTACGTATGAGTTCTCCTTCTACCGTAATCCATTAGCGCAATCCTTTTCTCTGATATTTGCAATCATTGTCTTAGTTTAATTTGAAAAACAGAGAGACTAGAAGAGAAATTTTTTTAATGTTTTAATCTTTTTTAAATGAATGCATGAATGCAGCACACAAAAACATAGAAAAAACATAGGGTCAAAGGGTCGTTGTCATGAAGTCAAGGCTCTACCCATGCCTAAAGGTTTATACTAAGGTGATTTTTGTACCTGTACTCATTATCATCAGCTCCTCCTAGGAAAGCAAAACAACAAGCGGATCGCCAGCGAGTTGTAGAGCGATCTTAGAGTAAGTGCCATTCACCAAGAATAGATCACCAGCCTCAAATGAGGGTAGTATCGCGTAACAACTATTCCCGATAGTTTCCGCACTACAAAAGGGTTTGGCTCCTCAGCTTCTCAGACATCACAATCGGCTCATTGTCTAGGTGAGAGAATGGGTTGCATTGGTCAGCCTCCACTGAGGTTGATGGTCGACCTCGTCGCCATCATTATCTTAAGTGTATACTCAATTTTTCCACATGCGGCATCACACGCATTCCCATTAGCAGAAAAATAAACACGTATAGCAATTAGGAAAAGCAGTATATATATTTGTCCTAATCATCCTAGACCTTTAAAGCTATGAATCCTAAGTTCCTGACAGAAAATGGGTTCCCCGGAGGAAGCCCCAATCTGTGGTTTCATTCCAAATTAATGGCGTTTCGACCTAAGATCCTAATGACGTCAAGGTTTCCACCTAGGGGACAAAAAAAAGAACAAGATCCTTAAAGAGACCTGTAATTTTCCCCAGCAGAGTCGCCATTTTTCTGTGGAAAATAGGGACGATGCCCTAAAAATCACTCTATGAGACTCCCCAGCGGAGTCGCCATTTTTCTGTAGCGAGTGATTTTTGGATGTGGTTGCGAAGCACGATCGCTCTGGTACTACAGTTCGATTCATTTTTTATCCTATTAAAGCTGATGAAGGAAGGGAAATAGATGTCTCCAACTAACCATGCTTGCATACTGAGATTAAACAGCGGTCTGTTAGGTTACAGATGCTACAAAGATTCGGGGTTTCTCCTAGTTTATTTTGTTGACGAGGGGTGCTCTAGGCTATCGGTTAGGATGTTAGGACGAATGTATGAGAGTATGGGATTTTGGGTTTTTGTTTAGTGTGCTCGCTAAGATTTTTTCTTTCAATCTTATGCCTACGTATTCCCGTTTACCGAAACAGGGAAATCAGAGTGATGTTTTGGTGTCTCGTTCAAAGTCCAAGATGTGAAGCGAAAGGTGGTTTGTATCTTGTTCAAAGCCCAAGATATGAAGCTGAAAGTGTTGACCTTAGAGAGAATTTGTCATCTCTAAAGGGGGGTCTGTTTGTCACAACTGTTGGGTGACTGACTGTAAAGGAGGATTACTTTAACCGGGATTTGTGAATCCGACAATGCCATAATTTCCTTTATAGGGGATTTTAACCTGAAGGAGAAGACTTTAACTCAGTTTAGAGCAATGCCATATTTCCTTAGGAATTTCTCATACTAAAAGAGGGACATTGGCATGGATGTAGATGATCCAGAGGCTTGCCGCTTACAGGAATTAGATGTAGGGGAAGGAGTTGTTGATATTTGTGTACTGTGAACAAGGCACAACTTTGATGCTAAAAGGTTGATTGGATCAACCAGTAGTTTTCTTATACAAAGCCTAAGAGGATGCTAATATTTGTCTCGTACAAAGCCCGAGAGAGAGGCTAAAAGGTTTTGACTCGACGATGGAGTCTTTTGGTATCTCGTATAAAGCCCGAGATGAAGGCTACTTGACTTAACAAGAGAGTTTTTTGTATCTCGTACGAAGCCCGAGATGGAGGCGAAAGGGGTGATGGACTCGACGAGGGAGTCTCTTATGTGTCTCGTACAAAGCCCGAGAGAGAGGCTAAACGTTGTTTGACTCCATTGGGGAGAATCATTGTATAAATCCCAAGAGAAGGCTAACTTCACTGGAGAAGGATCATTATACAAAGCCTAAGAGGAGGCTATTGTTACTGTTTCAGTTAAGTGACAGATCCAGTATACTGATTTAAAGAGAAAATCAGTTCTTATATGAGCAACACTGTACTCAAGGATTTGATTCGAGGATCCGGGTTATTCCTGTTCTTTAAGGAATTGGGAAATCCGAAGGGTATTTGAGACTGTCCGAGTCTACGGGTTTTCTTCCTAATTTAATTAAGGGGTCACTTGAGAATGTCTTTGAGACTCAATGAGATTAGACTGTCCGTGTCTAGAGTTTTATCTTTTGTACCATGCTTTGAGAAATAGTAGTAGACTCTTTGAAAGGATTGTTCTATGCAGATGACTAATTTCTGTTCCTATACCTCTAGGAGGTCGTCGGGACAATTTGTACGAAGCCCAAGAGGAGGCTGAAAGCTTTTAAGAAGTCGATCGGTCCTTGTACAAAGCCCAAGAGGAGGCTTTCATTCCTGGAGGAAGAATCATTATACGAAGCCTAAGAGGAGGCTGTGAATACTTCTAAGAAGCCAAGAGGTCCTTGTACTAAGCCCAAGAGGAGGCGGGGTTTGCTTTTAGGAAGCCTGTGGGTCCTTGTACGATGCCCAAGAGGAGGCCAATGCTTTTAAGAAGCCCGTGGGTCCCCAAACCCCAATAAATTCAAGGCAAGCTATTCACAAGGAATAGATCAAGTCAGGAAAGTTCGAGAATTTGGAAGAAACTCAAAGATGCCATTCACGGAGAATACATTTATCTCTGGGAACAGAGTTTCTTAACAATTCCTAATGAGGACAGCCGAAGAGAAGACTGTATCTGGTGATCCTATTGGGGATCTAATTGTCTATTTCTATGAATAAACGAAACGGCGTCACCTAGTTCTAGACGTAGTTGCCAGAGAAACTCTAAATATCTATACTATTATAACACAGTTGATATGAGTTTATGAAAGAAAACTTACAGCAAAACAGCCCCACAATACAGTTATATGTATATGAAAGCGGTAAATGAAAGCAATAACCACTTACTCGGTTGTAGAGCTTCTATGCTGTTTGGTTAGTTGTTCAACAAAGAAAGATTGAAAACAACAGTATATTCAAAATCAAAGGATAAAGTGCTTTGAAAAAGAAAGATTTGGGGCTTACAGCTCAAGGAGAGGCCCAAGGTTTTATCAGTGAGCGCACTGTTTGAATTTGTACAGAGGGACTTATACAAGTGACTGTGGCCCAAAAAGATTTTCTGTACAAAGGGATGGGTCTTACACTCTCTCAAGAGGCCCAAAAGGTTTAAAGAAAAAGAGTGGGGCTTATAACACGAGGGTAGGCCCAGATGATTTTTCCGTTAAAAATGGCGATCGCGCCGAGATTTTCTTTTAACGCGAAGGGACTTATACAATAAGTGAGGCCCAAAATTGTTTTTGGTTAAAAGGGGGTTGGGTCTTACACTCTAATAGAGACCCAAAAGTTTTGAATGGGTCTTATAGCTCAAGGAGAGGCCCAGATGGTTATTTTTCAAAAGGCGACGATCGCGCCGTTTGTTTTTTATGGTATCGGGACTTATACAATACACTGAGGCCCAAAAATGATTTGGTAAAAAAAAAGGATTGGGTCTTACACTCTATTAAAGGCCCAAAGTGTTTTGAAAATGATTTATGAGGGTTGAATTAATCCAAAAACCCTAATTTGTTTTCAAAAATGTGTTTTAATTGAATAAAAATTCAATTAAAATGATCAAAATTGTTTAACATGGGAAAAACAAATTGTGATCTTGGATTAATGCTTCAAAAATTAAGTATTGACCTACAAAATAATTAGAAAGCATTAAAAGTTGCAAAATCAAGGTGGAAAAAATATTTTAAATGTCAAAAACAATCAAAACATTAATTCTTTGCAAAAATATCAACTATACAAAGTAAATAATATTTTTGGGATTTATTGGGAAAATAAAATATTTTAACATTTTTGTGAATTATTAAAAAAAGAATCAACTCAAAATCATTAAAACTCAGAGAGAAATTAATTTTTGAATCAATTAAATAAAATCACAAAATTCAAATATTTTCTCTCCAATCTCACTTAATACTCAATCGTATCATGTAATCCACATACCAATCAACTCGTTTCAACCTCACGATCATGTCTATGGTATTTAATTTCATTTAAATTAAACATATAACAAGAAATCATGAAAAATCCTCAAGAACCCTAATTTCTGCATGAAGGCTAGGATTTTTTATACACGATTCAAACAATGCAATTAATTGAGGGGAAACATTCCATGCATGATTATGAACATATGGCCAAATTATTGTGCAGCAAAAATTGCATGGATCATAGAGTTAGAAGAGCTCATGCTTACCACTTGCAGCTGGTGATCGTGATTTGTGTTGGAGGTGTTACGGCTAGGTTCCAATGACCTGGATAGCTTCCCTAGGTGCCATGGAGTGTGTATGAATGCTTGGAATGGATTGAAATGGTTTGGAGCTAAAGATGGTACCTCAACTACAAAACTGTCAAGAACTTGAGCAATTGGCTGGTGATTTTGTGAAATCTGTGTTCCAGATGTTATGTGAGTGTTTGGATCACTTCTATATGATGTATGCGAGGTGTGTGTGTGTGTGTGATTGGTTTGATTGGAAAAGCTCTCAAACTCAAAACCCGATAGTGACTTGCCTTAGAAGGCAAAATTGGAGTGAAAGAAGAGATTTTGAGGAAAGCATGTGTTTGATGGCTTTGGTGTACTCAAACTGATCACAATTGAGCTCTATTTATAGTAGAGCAAGTTTTTTTTGGGATCCACAGTGAATGGCAACTGCAGCAGAGGTTTGGCCAATGTTGTCCAATGGAAATCCAAGTCTTCTCTAGCCATTGACTAGAGGTTAGGGCACAGGGCTGTGGTTCCCTTGGTCTTGGATAAGTCTTGACTGAATTCAGTTGAGAATGGCTCAGTTCATGCCACCTTGATGCTTCCATTGAATGCTCCAATCCAAAATTGGAGTCTTGTCCCTATTTTGGCCATTCTAGGTTCAACATGCTATTTCTTGTTCCAAAGACTTTGGAGGCTTGGCTCAGTGATTGTCCCCTTTAGATTCAATCCTCAGAGGTGTCCAAGTGGATAGGAGCATTTGGATTTGGGTGATTTTGGCAAATCAACCAAAAATGCAAAATCTGCCTTGTCTTGACAGATTTCAACAAGGCAACTTGCCAATGTTATATCTCATGACTCAAATTGAATTTGGTAATGTTCTTGGCCATTTTGGAAATCCCTTACATGATACAACAACTGTTTGAACATGTTTGGTTTTGATCTCTTTTGAATCCAAGTGAAAAATCCCCCTACATTTGGCAAAAAGTAGGGTAAAATCTGACTTAGTGAAATTTTCACTAAGTGTTGGAACAAAGTGACTTTTCTTGATTTTGATCACTCCATAACTCAAAATCCATGAGGAATTTGGACATAGGTCAGTATGAAGCTTTTGTAGAGGACAATGAGATCTACAAATCAAGCTTTGAATGGGGACCAATGGCCTTGTGGTTTAGGAGTTATGGTCCTCCAAAGTTGGCACATTAGTGTCACTTTTTCCATAACTTATAAATTTTTCTAAGTTTTTATGGTTACCCCCTTTTACAAGTTATCCCACTTTCTTTGATTTTTCTTGATGAATGATGATTCAAATCATACATTAACATCATTTTAGGGTTAAAAATCCATTTTGGTGAAAAATCTCAAAAAATCAAAGTTGACTTTTGTGCACAGTTGACTTTTTATCAGATGAATTCCAAACTGTGCAATTCTTCATGAAATCATGTCCTTGACCTAAATCAAACTTGATGGACATGTTCCATGGGTGTCATAGGGTATATTGAATCATGTCTTAGGGCTTGGGAGCATGTCCTGGTCAAAAGTCAAAGTTACAGTTGACTTTTCTCGCGAAACCCTAATTGTGGTGCAGATGAAATTGAGACTTGTTGCTCAAGCTTCTTGGATTAATCCATTATTCCAAATGGATCAATATAGTTCATTAGAGACCCTCAAATCCTCTCTTGAGGTCTTGGCTCATGATTTATTCCAAAAGTCAACTTAGGGGGGAATTAGGTCAAGATACCCTAATTCCTGATTTTTGATGAATGCATCCCCTGAGGCAAAATTGACTTGATGATTGGGTCCATGAGGTCCCATGAAGTATATTAGGTTATGTTTTGGATCATTGGCTTGTGCCCAAATGAAAAATTTCCATCTGGAGGCCCTGGTCGACCAAAACCCTAATTTGGTGACACTGTCGATCTTGAGACCTGATCCTCCTAGAAGGGAGCAGCCTTGTGCTTGATCCTTGAAATTGGAGTCCTTTTTATCCATTGTGGATGTTTGAGAGGTTAGACAAGTTGAAGATTATGTCATTCCTTGATTGATCCTTTGTCTAAGGCTCCGAGAGGGCTTGAAACCCTAATTCTTGATGGTAGTGAATGCTCAACAATCCTCGAGGAGATTGATGAGGCATGAAAGTACATCCATATTGTGATGATGATTTACACAATGATGGGAAATCTAAGTGGTCAAAATTTGGGGTATGACAGGTGGCTCTGGCGGCTATCTCGCCGGAGAAGACGACCGGAGCTAGGGCTCCGGGGTCTGGAGGTTGAAGGAAGGCTGACTTGGCATTGGCGCATTTTTTTTTAATTCAAAAATGTTGATGTGTTTAGATCCAGACTGTTTGATCTGCTGCATAGATGCCAACTCAATTAATGAGGCTGACTGGGCATGCCATGCAACCTTTATTTGTTTGTTTCTGATTTCAACTAGACTGGGCCTGTGATTCATTTACTTTCCCCACCCCCTTGTTTTGAGCCCAGGGTGAGTGTAAGCCTGATTCCTGTTGTTGCTGTTATTACTAATACACCTCTCATTGGCTTCATTTCTTTTTATTTCCTTTTTATTTTCATTTCCAATTTAATTTTTGTTTTAATTGTTAAAATTCCTTTAAAAATGCACAAAAATATGCTTCTGATTATTTGATGTCTTGTGAGAATTTTCAGGATTTCTTATTTTACTTTTCATTTTTTTTTTATATTTTATTTTGAATTTAGATTGAAAGGTGTTGACATGTTTACCCTTGAATTCAGGTTTGTGTTTTGAATGACTTTGCCATGCTTTCTTGAGCTGATTTTTTTACCATGTGTTCATACTTGGATAAGGAATGTTTGAGTGTCCTGTTTCTGCCTTGATGATCAATTCTTGTTTGTTCTCCATATGGATTTTGATGCTCCTCGATTGTTGCTCGATTAGCTTGATATGTGTGATTTTTGATCCATTTGGTGATGAAATTTTGTGTTTCTTGTTGAGATCTTTTGCACATTCATTCTTGAGGGGTATAACATGAGTTTTAGGATTTATTTGGATTTTTATAAGGCATGCTTCTATTTTTGATTGGTGCTTACATATGGCTTGAACATTGAATGGAATGTTTTTGTTACTTGACCTAGTTTGGATCTTTTTGACCACTTGTGCTTAAATGAAGCTTGAAATGATTATTTGATGTGATCATGTACTATTTTGGCTTGTTTGTGGCTATGGAATCATTCTCATTTGATCATTTTCCTATTTGTGGTTGATTTTCCAAGTTGACTATGTCTTGGCCTTATTCCTTGGGTGTTTTTGAACTAGTTTCTTTGTGATGCCTTCTCACATGATCTAATGGATGATTGTGGGTTTTTTTTTCTTTGAATGACATGTATAAGGTTTTGATCCTCTTGATATGGTGTTCACTGTGTGACTTTTTCTCACTTCTTACCTCACATGATCTTTTGTTGCTTGTATGAATGACTTAAGTGAATGTTTGCCTAGTTTTGATGCATGTTTTGAAGTTGATCCTTGATGTTTCTTCTTGCCATTCATTAGTTGATGTTTGGATTGATATACATGGCTATGCTACTGCCTTGCTTGAGTTCATGCCTTAATCTCACATGGTTGTCCTTTTGAGGTGTGCCTTATATGATCGTTTTGTGAACAAATGTTTGTTTGTGGTTAAGATGCATGCCTTGAACTTTCTTGCTCTTCCTTTTATCAATAGCATGAGATAAATGTGACATGACTTACTTGCTTCCCCATCTTGGTTCTCATATCATTTAACCTCACTTCACTTTGTTTGATGGTTGATAATACTTCTTGTTTGGTTTTAAGTCATTGGTGTGTTCATTAGTGCATTGTTTTGCCTAATTGTTTTGACTTCTATTCTTGAAGTTTGGTTTAAAGTGTATACATTTGATGTTGGTTCTGGTCTTGAATGATTAGATATGATGTTTTCATTACTCATTACTTGTGTTCACCTCATCTCTTGAGTTGCTTAATGTTGCATCTTCTCCTTCATCTCTTACTTCTTTCTTTTCCCTTTAATCTTAAGACTTGTTTAAGTCTTAGATTTGCTTTTGCATGTTCCCTTAGGATTCCCTAGTCCAACGTAATTGTTTATTAATCTTGGAGTTGGATAGACATTAGAAGTTAATCTATGTATGCTAACATTAGGTAGAATTCCCCTTCTTACCTCAACTATAGGGCCACCATTGCATGATAACTTCTAGGATGGAGTTCCCTTAGTGTTTTTCTTTCAACTTTGAGTCTTCTCTTCTCATCTCAAAAACAAGTCCAAAACACTTAATAAGTACAACGGACATTGTGCGCCACGAGGCTTAAGTACATGGGAAATGAATAATGAGGGGTCTCCCTTCACTTTTCTAGAGTGTTTAGCATACGTCCCATTTGGGGCGACCATGCGATGCGTTCGCTCCTATGTCATAGACTTTAGTGCAATGTGAGTTTCAAACTAACTTTTATCCACTTCTGTCTAAAAAAACATGAACCAAGTTCAAATCATTTTCATCCTTCGGGATTGTTGGGTTTCAAATCATTTTCATGAAAAGAGCTCGTCGCTCATAAAAAACACTCATCGACTTGTATGTCGAACTACGACTGCTCTGACTTCCTCTCTCTCGTCCGATTGAGGATACGTAGGCATAATACAGCGATGTCTTGGCGAGCAACTTCCCCCTATTAGTGCATAGTCCATCGAACTACATCGACTCTGATTTTTCGTTCATCCACGAAGATACGTAGGCATAGGATTGCGATAATCCTTGCGAGTCCGTTTTTGTTTTTCCCTTTCTCGTTTCCATTTAGCAGTAGGCTTTAGATAACTCACCCTTTGATTAGACAACAAGCATGGATCCCATCGAGTACGATGGACGCGTGGGGGTGCTAATACCTTCCCCTCGCGTAATTGACTCCCGAACCCAGACTATGGTTGCGATGACCATGTCTTCTCCCTTTTGAGGTTTTCTTCGATCGTTTCCTTTCCCAGCGTCGGGATAAATAACGTTCGGTGGCGACTCTTCTGTTCTGTTTCTGCCGGTTATTTTTCGCAGTTGCGACAGTGATAATAAGATTTTGTTGGTATTGCATGTGCATGCTATTTTCCATTCAAAAAAATTTTTGTCGCACCTTAACTAGTGACTCGTTCACAGGTATTGGCGATATCTTTTTGATAAAAACTTCGAGATTACAAATAACCCTCGTTGAAGATAGAACCCAAAGCCTGATACTGAAAAGTGCCAATAACAATTGGACTTAGAACCTACTGGGGATGTCAACCACTGTTGAACAAACTATTATGAGGATTAACACCAAACGCTGCTTGGGGAGAGGAGTCAGTAATACCAAACCTGCCGGGGATATCATTGAACTTAACCTGCTACTGGAGAAATGACTTCAACCTACTGGGGATGATAGCATACCTTTGCTGGTGAGATTCCCCTTCTTGACCTGATGAGGGACGTAGACACCACGGAACTGTGGGGAACATAAAATCTCTGCCAAGGGGAGACACCCAACAAATCTCCTGCTGGCGATGCAACATTTTCCTGTCTGAGATGGTCGGCTTCTGAATACTCACTGGGGAGTAATAAACTAATTTGACTAGGGGAAAACGATCCTCTTCACTCTTGCTGGGGGGAAAAAGGCTCCCAATGCTCTGCTGAGGATGATAAAACCTAAATGCTAGACAAAAACTCTACTGGGGAGAAAAATCATGCTAACCCGCAGACATACGACAAACTGAACTATCTCTATGGTCATAAACTCTGCTCGATAACCCAACCAAATCTTTATTCTATCACAAACATCTGCTAAAAATTCCCCAGGGCTCTACTGAAGAGAAATTACCAATGGCAATTGGCCTCTGACCTTCCGGGAAAAACTAAACACCACCAACAAATCTGTCTGGGGAACGAAAGTTGACGTTATCAGCTCTTCCAGGGGACAACATTATGTCCTTACTCCATTGGGGAGACGGAAACTACTTCACGCAAGCTTGAGAAACACCAACCCAACACACTTGACTTGTACGGGGAATACGAATTCGTGCTGACAAGCAATAAGCTTCACCAACCTGGCCGGGGGAAAGAAAACTTCTGAACTCTTGTTGGGGAGGATAATCATAATTTTCATGATACTCTGCCACGAACGACAAAACTTCAACTATTTTTGCTGAGGAGGGATGGTGATTCAAATGCCTCGCTGGGAAAAGATACCCTTTGGTGCGCCTTATTGAGGAAGAGAAAACCCCTGCTGGGAACTACTTTGGCGCTTCACGCTTCTGCTGGTTAACTACATGCTGATTATCATACGCGACCTACGGCCCTTTGAACTCCCCACTTGTCCCAGACCACAGGGTCTAACGGAAGAAATTGTCTCAAGAGGATTTTATAGAAGACATGGCTTTCAACATGCCCCGGGTCTTCAAACTCTTAGAGAGATTTATCGAATCTCGACGTAACGGCCCCAGACTGCATAATCTATGAAGTAATCTGCCTTGAGAGGACTCGTAATGACCTGAAATACTCTGCCCCAGTATTCTGAATCTTGAAGAGGTGCTTTCGATTAACCGTCTTCTAGAGAGGATACCTTTTCGTGCTCTAGAGGTGGCCTGCCTCGATACTAGCCCTGAAGTTACTTTGCCCTTGACTGATTGATCTTCGAGAGATTTGCTGAATCTCAACGTGATTGCCCCCGTTTGGATGAACTTTGGAGAGACTTCTCGACGTGGCTGCCCCAGATTGGCTACACCTTATCCTGACTTATTGGGAAAACCCACTCTGCACGAAGTCTCTTGGCAACATGCCCCGTGATACGACTGTCCTTCGGAGTTTTCGAGTATATCAACTTGGTAGGATCAAGCTTCTCGACTGACGTTCATTGTGTAAGCTTCCTTAATGCTTAAGCACATGTATGCAAGCAAAAAATGTTTATTATGAGAATGATAATTCTAATGCAACACATATATTAATCTCGAAGTTTTTATAAAAAAGATATCGCCAAAACCTATGAACGAATCACTGGTTAAGGTGCGACACAATTTTTTTGAATGGAAAATAGCATGCACATGCAATACCAACAAAATCTTATTATCACAACTCAAGGGAGTCACGAACGCTATCTCGTTGAAGTACGCCTTTAGAATAAACCCTGTTTCAATTAGGACTTTTGAGGGTTGTAACGTGGCCTGGTTCGCGGTTTAAGAAAAAAGGATTTATGGCTCAAAATTTTCTTTGTACCCACCTGTTCTCCTTGATGTCCTTCAGTCCTACGTTCAGTCCATTTGGCACAAGCGCTCGCCTTCCAAAAGGTTATTGCCTGTCATCAGCGGGGGTTAGGGAGCCCATAATGTTTTCGGAGTGGCATTCGCTCCCTTCGTCTTTGGTTCCTGTAGTCACATGACTTGTTCTTGCTCGAGGATTTTTCTTTTGTAATCCTTTTCGCTTTTTCTATTCACTTTCTCTCCCTTTTTTTTATTTCCCTGATTTTGCCTGGACTGAATTCTTTTGAATTCTTTTTCGATTTTAAGGTCAAGCGGGATGCCCTAACTTTTTCCTAAGTCATTTGCTTCCCAGCTTTTGACTTAGCGGGCTTTATTTCTCCTTTTTCTTTATCGACTTCCCCCCCCCCTTTTTTGTGCAAATCGTGTGACACTGGCTATCTTGATTTTCATGAAAGGATTGTGACTGCTTCACTCCTTGCGGTGAGGGATAACCCCTATAGTTTCACGCCCCTTGACCTCCTGATATGTGAGGAATAAAAGGTAATGGACCTTTAGACGCGCACTCCTTTTAAAAGTTGAATGCTTGGTCAAATCAACTGACAACTACCCTGCCCCTGGGTTAAATGTAAGGGTTTTTTCAAATGAAAGGAAACTCCTACTTCGAGGCTCGACGGGGTTGACAAGGGTCTATCTCCCTTATATCTCCGATGTTTGGGGATTTGAAGCAATGCCTGTACATCATCAACAGGGTTTTATCCAAAAGCATTCAACCAAAGATTTTGCGTTTTTCACTTCATCATCATCCCTCCAAGTGTTTAAGCAAGAAAGTTGGTATTGCAGTGCATACAAACATTTAAATGAATGAACATGAATAGAACACTTCAAGAAAAACATATTCATTGCATTAAAATCATCATTCAAAACACAAACAAGCTTTTACATGCAAACACTCTACTAACAAACAATGAAAAATTACACATGAAAATGCAGTAAAGAAGCCGAAGATTACCATTGTTGAGGAAGCTTGACTCCGTCTGGACTTATTGCTTCTGATGACGCTCTTGCGGTCTGGTGCTCACTCTGACAATGAGGCTTCAACTCATGGGGGTAACATCTGGGGTGATGATCTTTGAGTCGATCAAATCTTGCACCTTGTGTTTGAACGCGTTATAGTTATCAATTGTATGCCCAAACGTTCCTGAGTGGAACTCGCACCTAGCGTTCATGTCATAGTCCAGAGGAATAGGGTATGGCACTAACGTGGTATTCCTCAGCTGAATCAGAGAGCTTTTGAGCAGGTGAGCAAACAAATAACTATAAGGAATAGGAATAGGATCAAATATCCTCTTGGGCCTTCTTGGTCTGAGTTGCCCCTGTTGCTGATAGTTCTGCTGCCGATGCTGATTCGGGCACCCAATCTGCCCATGTGCTTTCCTTTCCATATTCGGCTGAGGTACATAAAAGGGTTGTTGACGTAGAGCTTCTGAAGTATAAGGTTTTGGAAGAGATCCATGACATGAGGTGGATCCTACAGAAAAGGAAGGAGTCTCCATTTCCTTTGCAACAATTGGAGTAAAATCACCTTGTTTACTAGTGCCGACTGGCATGAACTCGATTACCTCTGAATCACTGAGCTCTTGGACCTTATACTTGAACCTTATACAATTTTCAACATTGTGACCAGGTGCACCAGAGTGGACGTCACACCTAGCATTGATATTGAATCCCAAAGGAAACCTTGTTGGAGATGGTCCTAAAGTGACAAGCTCGACTAGTTTAAGCTCGAGAAAGTGAGGAAGCAATTGCGCATACGACATTGGAATGGGATCAAACTTCTTCTTAGGACTCTCTGGCCTAGGATTCTCTTGGGGAGCAGGAAGTGATTGCTGATGGGAAATCTCTGAAACTTCAGATTGTGGAGGGGATTCACGAGGCAATCCATGATCTAGAGAAGACCCCAAAGAGATGGGAGGAGTAAGGAGTTCTGTTGCGGAAGCGAGCACATGATTATTTTCCTTCTTTAACACTGTATTCAAGATTTCCATAACCAGGCTCATCTGAGTCTTCATCTGGTTGACTTCCTCTCTTAGCAGTTTCTGACCTTGGGACATGGCCTGCATATCCACCATGAACCGCCCCATCTAAATCTTCATTTCAGTCACTTCTGCACGGAGTTGTTCCATGGCTATCCTCCGATTATCACAGGTTGAGTAGTGGTGACAGGTCAACCCGGCAATTCTGAAGATAATACCAAGTCAGAATGAGAAATCCGCTCCTGAGCACCTGTTATGCATATGATATGAGAGTGCAAATGTCATGTGATGCAAATGCAAAGACACGGGATCAAGATATCCATAAATTATGAACAACTGCTGTGCTATTGACTGAATAAGACCCAGATTCCACTCTAACCAGAATACCAGAAATCCAGAATAACGGACCAATCAGAATACCAGGATACCGGGGTGATAAGTCCACATTGATAAGACAACCAAAAAACCGGGTAGGTTGGAGGTCGAAGTTACCTGCAAACCTGTAAACACCCAGCCCCTTTCACGTGTGGGTTCTAAAACCGAGGATCCTCAGTGTCACAGACTCTCAGGTTGAGAAATGATGATACGTTCACCATTTATGGTTTGACATCATCATCAATCGAGGAGGCCTCAACAGATTCCCTCAAAAAGGTCACCCTATAGCAATTTCTCAGCCTCAGGTCCTCGGATCAAGAAGCATAATGGGTTTGCCATTTCTGGTCTGCCATTATCGCCCCTCGGGAGGAGTACCTCAACTGAGTTCTCGGGAATGGTCGCCAGAGTCGACAGCTCTCTAGGTTACATTTATCGTCTGCCCCAACGCGCAGGATAGAACATCACCAAAGAAAACCTCGTCTGGATGTGGAATTTTCATGTATACTAAGTCTAACCAGACGCCACACAAGTCACACTACTTTCCACTCTAATCCTAGGTGTATACTCAAACCCGGGTATTGGGCTTATCTCTCATGGAACCAACCCACCCAACTGTACAACAACAGCAGAACAGTATGATAATAGTAATCAAAATGCAATAAATGCGGTAAAGTACAATAATATACGACAAATAATGCACAGAAATAAACACCCAAAGAAAAGAATAGACAAGCGCTAGGATTGACTCGCATAGGGAACTAGAGTCCCCAGCAGAATCGCCAACTGTCGCAACTACGAAAATCAACAGACCGAAACAGAATAGAAGAGTTGCCACCGAACGTTATTTATCCTGACGCAGGGAAAGGAAACAATCGAAGAAAACCTCAAAAGGGAGAAGACATGGTCATCGCAACCATAGTCCGGGTTCGAGAGTCGGTTACGCTAGGGGAAGGTATTAGCACCCCCACGCGTCCATTGTACTCGATGGGATCCACTCTTGTTGTCTAATCAAAGGGTGAGTTATCTAAAGCCTACTGCAAAACGGAAACGAGAAAGGGAAAAACAAAAACGGACTCGCAAGGCTTATCGCAATCCTATGCCTACGTATCTTCGTGGACGAACGAAGAATTAGAGTCGGCGTAGTTCGACGGACTACGCACTAATGGGGGGAAGTTGCTCGCCAAGACATCGTTGTCTTGTGCCTATGTATCCTCAATCGGACGAGAGAGAGGAAGTTAGAGCAGTTGTAGTTCGACATACGAGTCGATGAGTGTTTTTTTATGAGCGACGAGCTCTTTTCCTGAAAATGATTTGAAACCCAACAATCCCGAAGGATGAAAATGATTTAAACTTGGTTCGTGTTTTTTTAGACAAAAGTGGATTAAAGTTAGTTTGAAACTCACATTGCACTAAAGTCTATGACATAGGAGCGAATGCATCGCATGGTCGCCCCCAATGGGACATATGCTAAACACTCTAGAAAAGTGAAGGGAGACCCCTAATTCTTCATTTCCCATGTACTTAAGGCTTGTGGCGCACAATGCTCGTTGTACTTATTAAGTGTTTTGGACTTGTTTTTGAGATGAGAAGAGAAGACTCAAAGTTGAAAGAAAAACACTAAGGGAACTCCATCCTAGAAGTTATCACGCAATGGTGGCCCTATAGTTGAGGTAAGAAGGGGAATTCTACCTAATGTTAGCATACATGGATTAACTCCTAATGTATATCCTACTCCAAGCTTAATCAAAAATTAAGTTGGACTAGGGAATCCTAAGGGAACATGCAAAAGCAAATCTAAGACTTAAACAAGTCTTAAGATTTAGGGGAAAAGAAAGAAGTAAGAGATGAAGGAGAAGATGCAACATTAAGCAACTCAAGAGATAAGGTGAACACAAATAATGAGCAATGAAAACATCGTATCTAATCATTCAATACCAGCACGAACATCAAATGTATACACTTCAAACCAAACTTCAAGAATAGAAGTCAAAACAATTAGGTAAAACAATGCACTAATGAACACACCAATGACTTAAAACCAAACAAGAAGTATTATCAACCATAAAAAAAAGTGAAGTGAGGTCAAATGATATGAGAACCAAGATGGGGCAGCAAGTAAATCATATCACATTTATCTCATGTTATTGATCAAAGGAAGAGCAAGAAAGTTCAAGGCATGCATCTTAACCACAAACAAACATTTGTTCACAAAAAGATCATGTAAGGCACACCTCAAAAGGAAAACCATGTGAGATTAAGGCATGCAATCAAGCAAGGAAGTAGCATAGCCATGTATATCAATCCAAACATCAACTCATTAATGGCAAGAAGAAACATCAAGGATCAACTTCAAAACATGCATCAAAACTAGGCAAACATTCACTTAAGTCATTCATACAAGCAACAAAAGATCATGTGAGGCAAGAAGTGAGAAAAAGTCACACAATGAACACCATATCAAGAGGATCAGAACCTTATACATGTCGTTCAAAGAAAACAAAAACCCACAAGCATCCATTAGATCATATGAGAAGACATCACAAAGAAACTAGTTCAAAAACACCCAAGGAATAAGGCCAAGACATAGTCAACTTGGAAAATCAACCACAAATAGGAAAATGATCAAATGAGAATTATTCCAAAGCCACAAATAAGCCAAAACATTACATGATCACATCAAATAATAATTTCAAGCTTCACTTAAGCACAAGTGGTCAAAAAGATCCAAACTAGGTCAAGTAACAAAAATATTCCATTCAATGTTCAAGCCATACGTAAGCACCAACCAAAAATAGAATCATGCCTTATAAAAATCCAAATAAATCCTCAAACTCATGTTATACCCCTCAAGAATGAATATACAAAAGATCTCAACAAGAAACACAAAAATTCATCACCAAATGGATCAAAACATCACACATATCAAGCTAATCAAGCAACAATCGAGGTGCATCAAAAGCCATATGGAAAACAAACAAGAATTGATCATCAAGGCAGTAATAGGACACTCAAACATTCCTTATCCAAGTATGAATACATGGTAAAAAAATCAGCCTCAAGAAAGCATGGCAAAGTCATTCAAAACACAAACCCTAATTCAAAGGTAAACATGTCAACACCTTTCAATCTAAATTCAAAATAAAATATAAAAAAAAAATTGAAAAGTAAAATAAAAATCATGAAAATTCTCACAAGACATCAAATAATCAGAAGCATATTTTTGTGCATTTTTAAAGGAATTTTAACAATTAAAACAAAAATTAAATTGAAAATGAAAATAAAAAGGAAATAAAAAGAAATGAAGCCAAGGGGATGTGTATTAGTAATAACAACAACAACAACAGGAATCAGGCTTACACGCACACTGGGCTCAAAACAAGGGGGTGCAGAAAGTAAATGAATCACATGCCCAGTCCAGTTGAAATCAGAAACAAACAAATAAAGGCTGCGTGGTATGCCCAGTCAGCCTCATTAATTGAGGTGGCATCCACGTAGCAGATCAAACACTCTGGATCTAAACACATCAACATGTTTGAATTCAAAAAAAAATGTGACAATGCCAAGTCATCCTTCCTTCAACCTCCAGACGCCGGAGCCCTAGCTCCGGTCGTCTTCTCCGGCGAGCTGGCCGTCGGAGCCACCACCAATCGCCTAGAATTCAACCAGCAAGCCACCAATCCCGCCAGAATTTCATGTAGGTCACGAATCCACCAACATTTTTCACAAACAAACACATTCTCAAGGTGAATCAAAGAGAAAAAGATTCAAACATATAAACTGAAGTTTCATGAAACTGCAAGGATTTATGCGGAAACATTGCCTACACTAGAGCAGGACTTCAGATGCACCAATATGAGCCTAAACATTCACAAATATAGCATGAGAGTGAGAGAAATCAGGTGTTACCTAGTGGAGTATATCCACTGCAGCTTGTTCTTGTGAGCTAAAATAAAGAGAAAACCACCCTCCAAGCTTGCTTGATGATGAAGAGAATAATAAAATGAAGCAAAAATGCAGAGAGAGCTTGCTTCGAAGGAGAGAAAAGCTTGAAGAAAGTTTCAAATCTCAGATCCAAAATGGAGTGAATAAGGCTCAGGTTTGGAGTGTGTGGGTTTTATATGATGTGTTTAGGGTTGGCATGTGGTTTGGAAATGAAGCAAAAGGATCAGAATTAGTTACTTAGGCTTGGAAATGAAACAAAGTGAAAGCCACATCCCAAATGCTTTGCCAATTTCTGTCGCGGTGAGAATCGGATGTCAAGCTATTAATTAACTTGAATCACAGTTCTTTAAATGTTCACCACTGTCTTTGATTTATCCAAAGGAAAGGTTCAAGAACGAAAAAAACCTAAGAGATCTAAGGTTAGGGGGTTGGTTACGCCTAGGGAAGGTATTAACATCCTAAACATCTGTAGTACTCTACAGGAACCTCTTGTTATTATTTGTGTTATCTATTGTTTGCTTGCTAAGGTTAGTTCTAAGGGTTGTAAAACAGGTCAGGCTCGTCAAGTATGTTCGTTTAGCCCATCATTTTTTGCAGGTCAAGCCAGGTTTACTGGCACACCCCTCTACTTTGCCTGCCCAACCCGTTTTTTGGTGGGCTTTGATGGTTGAAGACCTAAACGAGGAGAACATGATTTTTTTCCACTTTTAGGCTTTATTGGTGACAACGTCTGTAGTAGATCCCTCTCAGTTTTATTACAGGCCGAGCAAAGGTTTCCGGCCAGCCTCATTTTCTGACACAAGCCCATTTGTCACCCCTACCCTCATATACATGCGATTTCTTTTATTTTGGGGTACAATTGAGGGTTAAAAGTCCTCTTTCTAATGTTTCATAAAAGAGAACTCCACAATATTGTGAAGTGCTTGATGGTAAAGGGAGGGAAACACGACTTAACTAAAATGCAATGCTACAGATTTGCCAAGAGCTACATGAAAAATTACAAAAGAGATGAATACAAAGTCCTGCTCGTAAAATTCAGTAGCCAAAAGTATAAACAAAAAATCTCACCTCAGGATAGCAGTCTTGCCGTACAACGGTCTGCTTGTTTAAATTCACATACACTCCACACAACACCGTTACCTGAATTTACCATCAAACATCACAAACACATACATATCAAATAGACATAAAAAAGCACTTTAAGAACTTATTTATAGCTTATCTTATAACATAATCATGTGTAAGTTCTAAAGAGGGTTTACAAGAACAGTTTATTCCGTGTTCAGCTTAAAGCTTCTTAGAATACATTACAAAACAACTTATAACTTCTATTAAACCAGTTATAGCCGCTATTTTACAACACTGATCACGGTTGATATTATAACCTAATAACTGGGAAATTCAACACTGATCAAGGTTGAAATTATAACCTAATAACTGGGAAATTCAACACTGATCAAAGCAAAATATAAAAATTGAGCTGTTAATTCTTATAACTATAACTATACTAATACCTTCAAAGGAACATCGAAGAAGATAAGCCCTAATTTTCCATCAACATGCGTATCAGTCTCCAACGGAATCACGCCTTTCGCGATATCTTGAAGTAGATAGAAAGCATCATAGATAACTTCAAATCCATCAACGGTCAACACAACGTCGACATAAGAAGATCCATGCGCCTTAATCTGAGCATCGCCGACGGAGGAAACCAACCCTAGCTGACGACCACGATAACCAACGGAAACATCAAGGGAATCGTATGTAAGGGAGAAGAAGTCTCTGTTACGAACCTTCACGGTGAGGGAAAATGATAGGTCGAGAATCAGTTTTAGAATGGTTCAGAATCTGATGTGGTTGATTCGGATGCGAACAAGGTGAATATTCGGGTCGGATGGGTAAAGGATGAAGATTCCAGCGGCAATGAGGAGGATGAGAAGGAGTGCGGCGGAGTAGATGAGACAGATGCGGTGGTGATGGTGGCGGGAACGAGGACGGTGGGAGAGAAGGAGAATGACGATGTTTTGTTGTGGGTAAGGATAGGAATAAGGGTTGGAGTTAGGGTTGGAATTAGGATTGGAGGGAAGGGGCGAGTAAGAAACAAACTCGTCCTTTCCTATCATGGTGTTGATGAGATTCTTTTCGGTGTCCTATCCTACACCTACAGACAACTAACACATACAAACAAATACTAATACTACTACATCATAATCATTGCTTAACTTCAACACTTAACATTTTAGGTTAAAGTTAACTTAACAATTAAGAGTTAAAATATACATCGATTATTTTCACAAAAAATAAGTAGTCCTTTTTATATCACCTCATTTACTCGTTAAAAGTACGAAGTATTTTTAAGTTAAAATTTTACTGCGGAGGTGATCTCACATTGGAAAGATTAGTCATGCTAATTGTAATTTTTATGAATTCTGTAAAGATCCTTTGTATTTTTTAGTTTAATTTCAATTGGTTTTTAATTTCTCGAATTGTCCGGATTCTATTCCTTTTTGTATTAGAGTTTGAGTACCCCTAATACTTGTTTTTAATTAAATCCTTGCTTACAAAAAAACCATGATGTAGGACGAAGTATTTCTGTATGAATTTATTTGTGACACTCTTTTAGAGACTTAATTAAAACAAGTTATGATATTTTTCATATAAAGTGTTTAAATTGTCTCCTTATGTGAAGATTAGATTGTTCCGTTTCTAATATTCAATTTATTCTCACATGTTATAAAAGCGGTCTAACTTATCATCTTTTTTATTTGGAGAGTGAGATATTTATAGAAGACTTTTTAAGTTAAAAGATTTTTTAAGTTTGGGCTAGGAAGGTAGAAAATGGTTTCTCTCATTTTAAATTTGGGGTATCAGATGATTCATTCTCATGTAAGTGGAAATATTTAATAATCGATTATATGAAATTAGAACATCGATACTTATTTGTTGAAGTTATGATTTGGAATCCCGAAAAGATGAATGACTGTATCTTCTTTTGTATCTCACACTCTCGTTCACAACTCTCAATGGGGCAAGTTGTGGAACCGTTAGTTATATTTCTGATTCTTGTTGTGATTACATAGAGGATCTGGCCATATACTACCTTTGTTCCTCTATATAAGAGACACCTTACTTTTTTAGATTCATTGAATAATCAATGTATCTAGTCTATAAATCGACCAAATACATTAGTTATTCAATGAACCTAAAAAGTGAGTTATCTCTTATATAAAGGAACGGAGGTATTAATATATATAACCCTAGCCCCTACCCATTATGGACCAAGAATTAAAGTCTACACTTTTACGCACACCAATCAGGTTTCACATACCCATCATTTGATTAAAAGATCACTTAACTAATACAAAGGCTTATTTATGCACCCCCATCAGAATCACGATTAATCTGTTTTTCACAAATTAAACAACAATTGATTGTGGCCCACAAATGATATATAAATGTAACATTCTCCCACTTGGGCAAAATCAATTGTGTGATTTTTATTTTTAAAACACATTTTAAAAACGACTATCAGGTTAATGACTAACTTCTTAAAATGCGGCCGCATTTTAAGGAAATGCATTATTCTAGGTGTAGTGTCTGAATATGACTTCATCCAACAAAAGTCAAGCAACATTGAATTATGGCGATTATTATATGCTTCATTGACATAAAACCTTTTATGGTTACAAATACTACGAACTCCGTCAACTATCATCATTGTGGTGTGTGACAAGAAAATAGCATGCCAATGTGATCTTATAGCCAACTGTTATTTTCTTTGCCAGACCTTAACAATTTCTCTCAGATGCATTAAAGCCAAATAAATTGCATGGTTTTACAAACCATAATGCCTTAGCTTTAATATGGCGTCGACCATCGGCACAATGGTCCTGACAACGCCAAGCTTAAAATCATACCTTGACTCTAATATGGCATCGACCACAGGTATAGTGGTCCCGAAGACGCCGAGCTCAAAATTATAACCATACTCCAAACTCCAAATTAGTGTTGACCATAGACAGGATGATTCCAATGACTGAGTCCCAATTTTAACAATTGACATATTCCCTCAGTTTTTTTTTTAATTATAAGTCGCTTTAGCCTTTTTACACATACCAAGGAAGTTATTAATTTTTGCTAATTTTATAAACATATTATACGATATTCCAATATTATCCTTTTTTAAAAACATTCCAAATCTCTTCTTTCAAAATATATCAATTGATCATTATGATTTGATGATGGAATATCTATATTGCATTTATTCAAATCTAGAGTATTCCATGAACCAAACATATACTTAAAAATAAGAAAATAAAAAGATGATGAAACCATTAATAAAAAAAACTGTCTTTTTTTATCCCTCATTCCTTATTTTTCTCCCTTTCAAACTAAAATCCATACCACTGCACGAGAAACGCTTGGAAAATTGAGATAAATTTATTGTTAAATTTTTCCCTCCAATATTTCATTATCTGTCTAAACTAATTTCTTATGCCTCTTCCTTAAAAAAATCATTTTTAAAATTCCCCTCTAAATATTTCAATGTACTTCAATTTTAATTATTCTTCTTCCTATAAATTTAGACTAATTCCACCATATATTATGATATTAAAATGGATTTAAATCACATTGATCTCAATGTTATTTCAATGGAAGATGAAGAATATGTTCAACAACAAAATGCAAATATAGTGCCTAATCTACCCGATTTAAATGTCAATATTGTAGAAAGTATTGATCTTAACAACATTCCAAATATGCACATATCTCATGTGTGTTTGGAAGAAGAAACTCATGACCCCATGGGTAGGTAACAATATTATCACGCTTTTTATGCCTTATTTGTTTGTTTCTTCATGACCCATTTGTTTCTTCATGATCCCAACAAAAAATATCTCTAGAATTTAATTGGTTTATTTCTACCTTATTTACTTATCGTGTGATTTTTGTTGTAGTTATTATGCGTTTTTTTCACACTGCCTTTGGGATTTCTTTTTTTCTTCTAGCATTTGAGTTTTCATTTTTTCTAATGGCATGTGGGTTTTCTATTTGTTCTGTGCTCTTATAGAAATGGAACAATATACAGAAAATGAAGGGAAATATGTGATCCAAAACGTAGGGGAAAATAAAAATTTCCCTTTAGAGATCCTTACGAATGGTCATGCTTAGTGATATAACATTTACCTCTTGTGGCGATGAAACCTTTTATTCTGAATTGAAGGAGTGATCACGAGCGATGTATGATGAACAACGCCTCTACTTAATCCACACAAAAGATTCCTTCAGTATCAGTGCTAGATGCTACGATTGAAGGCTTTGAGTGAGAGAGAGAAGGAAAAATATGACTAGGGTTTCATAGTCTAAATTTTCATCAAGAATGTATGCTTCTGCACAAGGGTTCTGTTTATAGAACCACTTGTGTGGGTTGCAAGCTAAAAACCCCACTTAAGTGTATGCGCACCATATCTTATGGTGTACCGTATATCACCTAAGCGTGTGATACCTTAGCATATTACGTATTCTATTTAAGTGCATCGTACCTTACGATGTTCTACAGTTACTTAAGTACACCTTACCTTACGATGTTTCTTATTTACTCTACCTCTTATCAATCTGTCCTTATGTGTGCGACCCTGTAGGTTTTCACGACGTTGACAATTATATTAAATCACGCATTTAACATAAAAAACTATGAGTGGTATCTAGCAACACATCACTGCTACCCAAGTCACATAAATGTCATGTGATCTGACAAAACCTTTTGTGATAATACTTGTGTGTACAATTACCCTTTTGCCTTTATGTCTATATTGAACACAAGGCACATACCGCGTCATCCTTGTCTAGTTCAATATTGGGTCCTTAGACATTTATCCTATTATGCAGGATGGACAAATTCTATCTAGGTCACTCATGTCCCTCAACATGCTTTGTGGAGTACCCATCAATTGTCTTTATTGTCATTCAATCACGGACAATGTTAGATCAGCAATAAAGTACTCGACTCTACATCTAGGGTCCATAGTGGTTTCAGGTTGAAGGATGGTATACACCGATATCACCATGAGAGTAACTTATGACACTTTGCATAGCATTCTATGTAATACTCTTATAGCGGGTCAACCCAGTATAAATATTACTCCTAATATTCATACCTATGTTAAGAGTTAATAACTCCTTATCCATGATCCATGAGATGTGATCATCAGTCTATCTACATAATAGTCTTAATGCTTTAAGGTTATCCCACTTCGTAGTAAAGCTCGACTATGGATACTTTAAGAATAATGTCCTTATGTTTAACGGGATCTCATGATTAAGTCACACTTAATATTTCATTAAATGGACTTGCTATTCTAGGGACTTTATTATCTTGGAAAAACAAACATAATAAAGAAATGCCTTTTATTATTAATAAATAATTCGATACAAGTACCAAAAGTAATGGCCTCTAGGGCTTACACCAACATAAAACAATGTAGAAAATGAAGAAAATGATGTGGAAAACAACAACATACAAAATGAAGAAAATGATGTGGAAAACCACAACATACATACCAACATTGAATATGAATCTGGTATCATAATTTCTCTTTTAATAATTTTTAAATTTATTCTTTTTAATTTATGAAATTAATGTGTTCATTTTTTTCATATGCACGGATTCAGAAGTAATCACAAAGAGAATGATGTTGTCTAATTCAGAGAGAAAAACTATGTACGAGGTTTTATTAGAGAAAAATGTTGATGGAAAATTAAAAAAAAAGTGACCAAATTAGTGTCTTCTCTATTTTCAGTTCATGTGCGCACAGTACAACGTATTTGGAAACTTACTGAGAACAGAGGAGTACATGCTGATGTGACTTGTAAAAAGGTAGGAAATTGTGGACATAAAAGAGTCCATGTAGACCTTAATCTAGTACTGACATTCCTTTGAAGCAAAGAACTTCTATTCGGTCTCTTTCTCACGTATTAGAAGTGAGTACAAGCATATTGGTAAGATCTTTAAATTTGAGAGAAATAAGAAGCCACTCAAATGCTATCAAACCTTTTTTAACTGAAGAAAATAAGAGAACTAGATTACAGTTTTGCATTGATATGCTAGATAACGGTAGCATACATAATAATGATCCCATGTTTAAAGTAATGTATAACATTGTTCAAATTGACGAAAAGTGGTTTGATATGAAAGAAAAGTCAAGAAATTTTTATTTGGTACAGGACGAAGAAGATCCAATTCGTACTTGTAAAAGTACAAATTTTATACCAAAAGTTATGTTTCTAGTTGCCATAGCTAGGCCAAGGTTTAATTTGCAACAAAATGTAACATTCAACGGATTGATTGATGTATTTCCTTTTATCATACAAGAGCCAGCTAGAAGATCCAGTGTAAATAGACCTGCTGGTAGAGATGTAAATGGGTATCCATGGGATGGATACTATGATATATGTATCTTCCCTGTTGGATAAATATGATATCCATATCCGCCCTATATTCATGCGAGTAACCCGTGGGTTTTAGAGTATCCGTGGATATTTACAAATATCCATGGATAATATTTTTTTTTATAAAAATTATTTTAAAATTATTTTAAAGACACAAAAGTTATTATCACATAACATCCATACAATTCGCTCTTAATTTAACAATAAAATTTCATCATATTAATTTTCTTCTTATTCACCAAAACATAATTAGATTTAAACATAGTATCTATACATTTCATTTTTAACCAAACAAATAAAAGATATTGTGATTGTGAGTTATGATGGAAGAGCAGACGACAGAGGAGTAGGAAGGGAGACACTGGTTCGACAAAGGAACGACGACACTAGTTGGTTGGACTGTGAAATTATTGAAGTGAGGTATATAGTATTGAAGAGTTTAAATATGAAATGGGTAACGAAATTTGAATGAAATGTGAAAAAATTTCTTCAATGAAAATTTCAAAACAAGAAAGAAATATAATAAGACTAATTATTTTTAGAAGATGAAAAGATAAGGTATAATAAACTAATGATATTTAAATTATTTTTATAATTTATTAACGAATATGGATATCTGCGGGCACGGATATTATTAAACACGTATCCATATCCATTAACAAATGGGTGTTTAAATATCCATTTATTTTATCCGTGGATATCCATTAAGCTATCCGTCTCATATTCGTGACGGATTTTATCTGCGGGTACAAATTTCTTTGCCATCCCTACCTGCCGGTACACTTGAGACCAAAGCAATGACATCAATTACTAAAGATGTTATGAGAACAATTTTTCTTCAGAAGGTGTTGCTCGCTATTAAATAAAAATGGCCAAGAGAAGAAATCGGTCATCCGATATTCATTCAGCAAGATAACGCAAGAATACACCTTCATTGTGAAGATGAAGAATTTCGTCTAACTGCCTCACAAGATGGATTTGACATTCGATTAATGTGTCAACCTCCAAATCCACCAGATTTAAATGTTTTAGATCCTGGTTTTTTCAATTCAATACAAGCCTTACAACATAGAGAATCTCCTAATTCTATTGATGAACTTGTGAGTGCGGTTGAGAAGTCATTTCAAGAATTTGAAATTACCAAATCAAGATTATGAAAGCAAGAGGTTCCCACAACTATAAAATTCCACATATTAAGAAACAAATGTTGGAAGCTTAGAAATCAATTTCCAACACGGTTAAAGTGTGATATCCAATTGTACGTGATGTTATGGGATATTTAGATATTGTTAGTGAAGATTAACCATTGTAAAATTGCTCTCGTTGTAATGGGATGTTATTCATTGTAAAATTGCTCTATTCATAATGGGATGTTGTTAAACAAAATGTTATTTATAATAGGATGTTGTTAAATAAAACAAAGGTAAATTGTTACGTATTTCTAATTCACTCAATTAACTAAAACAATCGAATATATGCTTAAAAAATGTAACTATAGTAAATAAAGATTTTAATTTGCTGGAAAAATCTCTTCAAATGGAAAAAATCATTTTAAATCCAAGATAATTATAACAATACATGCTAAAAAATGTGACTATAGCAAATAAAGATTTTAACTTGCCTGAAAAATAACTATAGTAAATAAATATTTTATCATGATGGAAAAATCTCTTCAAATGAAAATAATCATTTCAAATCTAAGATAATTATAACATGGTAGATGACTAACTTCTTAATGTGTGATTTCTATTTTTAAAACACATTTTAAAAACGACTATCAGGTTAATGACTAACTTCTTAAAATGCAGCCGCATTTTAAGGAAATGCATTATTCTAGGTGTAGTGTCTGAATATGACTTCATCCAACAAAAGTCAAGCAGCATTAAATCATGGCGATTATTATATGCTTCATTGACATAAAACCTTTTATGGTTACAAATACTACGGATTCCATCAACTAGTCATCATTGTGGTGTGTGACAAGAAAATAGCATGCCAATGTGATCTTATAGCCAACTGCTATTTTCTTTGCCAGACCTTAACAATTTCTCTCAGATGCATTAAAGCCAAATAAATTGCATGGTTTTACAAACCATAACGCCTTAGCTTTAATATGGCGTCGACCATCGGCACAGTGGTCCTGACAACGCCGAGCTTAAAATCATACCTTGGCTCTAATATGGCATCAACCACAGGTATAGTGGTCACGAAGACGCCGAGCTCAAAATTATAACCATACTCCAAACTCCAAATTAGTGTTGACCATAGACAGGATGGTTCCAATGACTGAGTCCCAATTTTAACCATTGACATACTCCCTCAGTTTTTTTTATTATAAGTCGCTTTAGCCTTTTTACACATACCAAGGAAGTTATTAATTTTTGCTAATTTTATAAACATATTATACGATCTTCCAATATTATCCTTTTTTAAAAACATTCCAAATCTCTTCTTTCAAAACATATCAATTGATCATTATGATTTGATGATGGAATATCTAAATTGAATTTATTCAAATCTAGAATATTCCATGAACCAAACATATACTTAAAAATAAGAAAATAAAAATATGATGGAACGGTTTTTTGGTTGTCTTATCAGTGTGGACTTATCACCCCGGTATCCTAGTATTCTGATTGGTCTGTTATTCTGGATTTCTGGTATTCTGGTCAGAGCGGAATCTGGGTCTTATTCAGTCAATAGCACATCAGTTGTTCATAATTTAGGGATATCTTGATCCCGTGTCTTTGCATTTGCATCACATGACATTTGCATTCTCATACTCATATGCATAACAGGTGCTCAGGAGCGAATTTCTCATTCTGACTTGGTATTATCTTCAGAATTGTCGGCTTGACCTGTCACCACTACTCAACCTGTGATAATCGGAGGATAGCCATGGAACAACTCCGTTCAGAAGTGACTGAAATGAAGATTGAGATGAGGCAGTTCGTGGTGGATATGCAGACCATGTCCCAAGGTCAGAAACTGCTAAGAGAGGAAGTCAACCAGATGAAGACTCTGATGATCCTGGTTATGGAAATCTTGAATACGGTGTTAAAGAAGGAAAACAATCATGTGCTCGCTTCCGCAACAGAAGTCCTTACTCCTCCCATCTCTTTGGGGTCTTCTCTAGATCATGGATTGCCTCGTGAATACCCTCCACAATCTGAAGTTTCAAAGCTTTCCCATCAGCAATCACTTCCCGCTCCCCAAGAGGATCCGAGGCCAGAGAGGCCTAAGAAGAAGTTTGATCCCATTCCAATGCAGTATGCGCAATTGCTTCCTCACTTGCTAAAGCTCAAACTAGTCGAGCTTGTCACTTTAGGACCATCTCGAACAAGGTTTCCTTTGGGCTTCAATATCAATACTAGGTGTGACTTCCACTCCGGTGCACCTGGTCACAATGTTGAAAATTGTATAAGGTTCAAGTATAAGGTCCAAGAGCTCATTGATTCAAGGGCAATCGAGTTCATGCCAGTCGGCACTAGTAAACAAGGTGATTTTACTCCAATTGTTGCAAAGGAAGTGGAGTCTCCTTCCCTTTCTGTAGGATACACCTCATGTCATGGATCTCTTCCACAACCTTATGCTTCAGAAGCTCTACATCAGCAACCCTTGTTTGTGCCTCAGCCGAATGTGGAAAGGAAATCACATGGGCAGATTAGGCGCCCGAATCAGCATCGGAAGCAAAACTATCAGCAATAGGGGCAACTCAGACCAAGAAGGCCCAAGAGGATATTTGATCCTATTCCTATTCCTTATAGTCAGTTGTTTGCTCGCCTGCTCAAAAGCTCTCTGATTCAGCTGAGGAATTCCACGCCAGTGCCATACCCTATTCTCTGGACTATGACATGAACGCTAGGTGCGAGTTCCACTCAAGAACGTTTGGGCATATAATTGATAACTGTAACGCGTTCAAACACAAGGTACAAGATTTGATCGACTCAAAGGTCATCACCCCAGATGGTACCCCCATGAGTTGAAGCCTCCTTGTCAGCGTGAGCACCAGATCGCAAGAGCGTCATCAGAAGCAATAAGTCCAGACGAAGTCAAGCTTCCTCAACAATGACAATCTCCGGCTTCTTTACTGCATTTTCATGTGTAATTTTTCATTGTTTGTTAGTAGAGTGTTTGCACATAAAAACTTGTTTGTGTTTTGAATGATGATTTTAATGCAATGAATATGTTTTTATTAAAGTGTTCTATTCATGTTCATTCATTTAAATGTTTGTATGCACAATACCAACTTTTTTTCTTAAACTCTTGGAGGGAGGATGATGAAGTGAAAAATGCAAAATCGTTGGTTGTATGCTTTTGGATAAAACCCTGTTGATGATGTAGAGGCATTGCTTCAAATCCCCAAACACCGGAGATATAAGGGAGATAGACCCTTGTCAACCCCGTCGAGCCTCGAAGTAGAAGTTTCCTTTCATTTGAAAAAACCCTCACATCTAACCCAGGGGCAGGGTAGTTGTCAGTTGATTTGACCGTGCGTTTAACTTTCAAAAGGATTGCACGTCTAAAGGCCCATTACCTTTTATTCCTCACATATCAGGAGGTCAAGGGGCGTAAAACCACAATGGTTATCCCTCACCGCAAGGAGTGAAGCAGTCACAATCCTTTCATGAAAATTAAGACAGCCAGTGTCAAATGATTTGCTCAAAAAAGGGGGGGGGGGGAGAAAAGTCGAAAAAGAAAAGGGAGAAATAAAGCCCGATAAGTCAAAAGCTGGGAAGCAAATGACTTAGGGAAAAGTTAGGGCATCCTGCTGGACCTCAAAATCGAAAATGAATTTAAAAGAATTCAGTCCAGGCAAAATCAGGGAAATAAAAAAAAAGGAGAGAAAGTGAATAGAAAAAGCGAAAAGGATTACAAAATAAAAATCATCGAGCAAGAACAAGTCGTGTGACTACAGGCACCAAAGACGAAGGGAGTGACTGCCACTCCGAAAACATTATGGGCTCCCTAACCCTCGCTGATGACAGGCAATAACCTTTTGGAAGGCGAGCGCTTGTGCCAAATGGACTGAACGTATGACTGAAGGACATCAAGGAGAACGGGTGGGTATAAACAAAATTTTGAGCCATAAATCCTTTTTTCTTAAATCGCGAACCAGACCACGTTACAACCCTCAAAAGTCCTAATTGAAACAGGGTTTATTCTAAAGGCGTACTTCAACGAGATAACGTTCCTGACTCCCATGAGTTGTGATAATAAGATTTTGTTGGTATTGCATGTGGATGCTATTTTCCATTCAAAAAATTTGTGTCGCACATTAACCAGTGACTCGTTCACAAGTATTGGTGATATCTTTTTGATAAAAACTTCGAGATTAATATATGTGTTGCATTAGAATTATCATTCTCATAATAAACATTTTTTGCTTGCATACATGTGCTTAAGCATCAAGGAAGCTTACACAATAAACGTCAGTCGAGAAGCTTGATCCTACCAAATTGAGATGCTCGAAAACTCCGAAGAACAGTCGTATCACGGGGCGTGTTGCCAAGAGACTTCGTGCAGAGTGGGTTTTCCTAATAAGTCAGGATAAGGTGTAGCCAATATGGGGAAGCCACGTCGAGAAATCTCTCCAAAGTTCAGCCATACGGGGGAAATCACATCGAGATTCGGAAAATCTCTCGAAGATCAATCAGTCAGGGGCAAAGTCACTTCAGGGCTCGTATCGAGGCAGGCCACCTCTAGAGCACGAGAAGGTATCCTCTCTAGAAGACGGTTAATCAAAAGTACCTCTTCAAGATTCAGAATACTGGGGTAGAGTATTTCAGGTCATTACGAGTCCTCTCGAGGCAGATTACTTCATAGATTATGCAGTCTGGGGTCGTTACCTCGAGATCCGATAAATCTCTCTAAGATTTTGAAGACCCGGGGGCATGTTGAAAGCCAGGTCTTCAATAAAATCCTCTTGAGACGATTTCTTCCGTTAGACCCTGTGGTCTGGGACAAGTGGAAAGTTCAAAGGGCTGTAGGTCACGTATGATAATCAGCATGCAGTTGACCAGCTGAAGCGTGAAGGGCCAGAGTGGTTTCCAGTAGGGGTTTTCTCATCCTCAGCAAGGCGCACCAAAGGGTATCTTTTCCCAGCGAGGTATTTGAATCGCCATCCGTTCTCAACAAAAATAGTTGAAGTTTTGTCGTTCGTGGCAGAGTATCATGAAAATTCTGATTATCCTCCCCAACAAGAGTACAGAAGTTTGCTTTCCCCTAGCCAGGTTGGTGAAGTTTATTACTTGTCAGCACGAATTCATATTCCCCGTACAAGTCAAGTGTGTTGGGTAGGTGTTTCTCAAGCTTGCGATGAAGTGGTTTCCGTCTCCCCAATGGAGTAAGGACATAATGTTGTCCCCTGGCAGAGCTGATAACGTCAACTGTCGTTCCCCAGGCAGATTTATTGGTGGTGTTTAGTTTTTCCCGGCAGGTCAGAGGCCAATTGCCATTGGTAATTTCTCTTCAGCAGAGCCCTGGGGAATTTTTAGCAGATGTTTATGATAGAATAGGGATTTGGTTGGGTTCTCGAGCAGAGTTTATGACCATAGAGACAGTTCAGTATATCGTATGTCTACGGGTTAACATGATTTTTCTCCCCAGTAGAGTTTCTCTCTAGCGTTGAGGTTTTATCATCCTCAGCAGAGCATTGGGAGCCTCTTTCCCCCCCAGCAAGAGTGAAAAGGATCGTTTTCCCCCCGTCAAATTAGTTTATTACTCCCCGACGAGTATTCAGAAGCCGGCCGTCTCAGACAGGAAAATGTTGCATCGTCAGCAGGAGATTTGTTGGGTGTCTCTCCTTGGCAGAGATCTTATGTTCCCCACAGTTCCATGGTGTTTACGTCCCTCATCAGGTCAGGAAGAGGAATCTCACCAGCAATGGTATGCTATCATCCCCAGCAGATTGAAGTCATTTCTCCAGTAGCAAGTTAAGTTCAATGATATCCCCGGCAGGTTTGGTATTACTGACTCCTCTCCCCAAGCGGAGTTTGGTGTTAATCCTCATAACGGTTTGTTCAATAGTGGTTGACATACCCAGTAGGTTCTAAGTCCAATTATTATTGGCACTTTTCAGTATCAGGTTTGGGTTCTATCTTCAACGATGGTTATTTGTAATCCCCAGCAGAGAGGAAGTTCTCTTTAGGTTTCATCTTCAGCAGAGGTTGTTAATCAGGAAATTCGTTCGGTGTGTTATTCCTCAGCAGGGTTTGTGACCTCGGAGATAATTTAGTTTGTCATCCCTGGCGGAGTTGCCTTCGTACCTTCAACATTTAGTTTGCTAGAGTGCCTCTTTTGCATAGCATAATCATCATTTGCACTGCATCCTCCAAATACGTAGCATTTCCATTTCGTATGGAGCATTACGCCATAGAAAAATTCAAACATATGCATTCGAAGCATAAGTCAGGTTTGAGTTCACCTTTGCCAGACGTTTCCCCAGCAGAAAGCATAGTAACTCAGGAGATATCGTTCAATTTCATTCCCCAAGCAATGGGTTTGGTCATTCAGAGAGACTGTATGGTATCCCCTGCAGAGTTATTTGTCAAGATCGGTAGTTTGTGGTTTCTTTTCTTCTCACCCCTTCGTCCAGGTGGTCTTTCAAATTATCCCCCAGAGTAGGGTGGTGTTCAGACATTAGAGGTGTTAATCCTGTTTTAGTCTGCCACAGTTAACACTCGTTTGTGTTTGCTTGTATTTCCTCAATACTCGTCCGTATTGAGATTTAAACACTCGTCCGTGTTTGCTGTTAGTTTTTCAATACTCGTCCGTATTGATTTAAACACTCGTCTGTGTTTTCTTATTATATTTCAATACTCGTTTGTATTGATTTTTTAGTCACTCATTATGATCCTAAACACCCGTCCGTGTTTGTTTTTATCTTACCGATATTCCTTTGTATTGGTTTTTTTTCAATACTCGTCCGTATTGATTTTGGACACTCGTCTATGTTCTTTCGACACCCGTCCGTGTTCGTTTTCTTTTGCTTTAATACTCGTCCGTATTTATTTTAGACACTCGTTTGTGTTCTTTCGACACTCATCCGTGTTTGATCTCCTTTTCTTCAATACCCATCTGTATTGATTTTAGACACTCATCTGTGTTCTTTCGACACTCGTCCGTGTTCGATCTCTTTTGCTTCAATACCCATCCGTATTGACTTTCGACATCCGTCCGTGTTCGATCTCTTTTGCTTCAATACTCGTCCGTATTAAGTTTCGACACTCGTCCGTGTTCGATTTCTATTTTTTCAATACTCGTCCGTATTGATTTTGGACACCCGTCTGTGTTCTTTCGACACTCATCCGTGTTCGATCTCTTTTACTTCAATACTCGTCTGTATTGACTTTCGACACCCATCTGTGTTCGATTTCTTTTCGGTACTCGTTTGTATTGATGTTTTGACACTCGTCTGTGTTTATCCCCAGTGTAGTCGACACTCGTCCGTGTTCGGCTTTTGGTTTCCGGTACTCGTTTGTATTAGTCCCAGTTGCCCGTATGTTACTCCTTTCTTCAATACCTGTCTGTATTGATCTATGGCACTTGTCTGTGTTCTTTCGGCACCCGTCTGTGTTTATGGTTTTATACCTCTTATTACTTGTTCCCCAGCAGAGTCGTCCCTCCCTTTGCAGGTTGCAAATTTGTGTGGTTCTTTTGGTATTCAATCCCCTTCTACCTTGAATGTCTGAGAGGCGTCACTCTTCATACCTTCAGACTTAAGTCGATTGAATAGGGGCAGCTGTAGCACCCCAAAATTTTCCCTCCTCTTTCTAACACTAACTGGCTTATGTTTCATTTCATTTTGCATTATTATTTGTGCATATCATTGATTCTAAGCATGGGATCAAGGTATCTGGGTTAGCTCAAGAGGAGAGTGTGTTTCTCAGGAGTTCAAGCAAGAGTTCATGTGTGCATAGATGAATATTGTTCAAGATATCAAAGGAAGATATGTTCTTAATATCCACCACTCAAGCTACAATGGTTTCTCAGGCCTCAAGGCATCCTAGTATGTCCATCACCTCATCAAATGATTGAAATTGGCAAGAGGGTCATCTCCTCCTATCTGTTGATCATCAAGCGAGTGTTGTGAACATCTGGGAGTGTGGCACCTCTGTGGACAAGGATTTGGAAGCTTTTTTCATCATTTTGTCTCACACATCATATTTGTTTAAAGAATTCCACATCAAGATAAGAGGAATTAGGGTTTTGAGTATGTGCACTCATCTCCTAGATTTTGAGGACCAAAAATAGGGTTTGTGATAAAATCAGTTTATTTTTTATTCTTTGAACAAGACTTGATTCCAGGGCCTCCTATATGTTCTTAGGTGTCTAGGGATGGAGGATTAATCACCAATTTGAAGCAGAAGGCCTTCAATTGATCAGATGATTGAAAATTAGTAAAATCAGGGATGAAGCCAACTGGGCAGTGAAAAAGTCAACTCCTGACTTTTTGAGGTCAACTTTGTGTTTTTCAAGTCAAATATGACCAATGGATGAGATTTGATCAAGAAATGTCAAAGGAATAATAAAAAATCAAGAATTTGGAAAAGTTACCATTTTTGGCAAAAAATGGTTTTAGAACTTACTATTTTTGGCAAGTTTTTATGGTTTAGTAACTACTTTCAAGGCTAATTTTCTCCATGCTCAAGACTTTATTTCATTCATCTTCAAACATGAAAATTGTAGAGATTAATCCCACCTTTCCAAAAAGTCCAAGAATGCCCCATTTGGATGTGTGAATCAAGAGTTATGGTTTCTTAAAGTTCAAGGTTTCAAGTTGTGACATGAGCAAAAACTTAGAATTTTTCTAAGTTAGTTTGGACAGTTTCAAGGACATATTTTCAAAGCTAGTTTTCACATGATTCTAAGCCTTATCTCAGGATTGTTCATTGCACTTCCTAGTTTCCTGCCATCTCAAGCTCTCACCATTTGGCCAAGGATTCATCAAGTTGTAATGGCATGAAGTGAGTTGTACGAGTTTTGTTTCTAAGGCATGGCATGGCATGATTGTGGATTACCTTGGCAGCATATTTGTCCCTCATCCATCTTACACGCATAGTGCACAAAACCTCACCTTTCTTGCCAAAGAACTTTGCCCAAAATGTCCAAACAAAGTCACACATTCCATGCATTATATTCCATCTTGTTTTGCTATAATTGGAAACGAAAATAGAGGTAAAATCTGACCTCACCTCTCCTCTCACGTGCCATCCCACTTCATGCTTCCCTCATGATCCTTTTCACTCAAAAAACTACTCAACTAAACCTAAAACCAAGCCTTAACCCGTGGCAAAGCATGTGGGATATGGTTTTCACTTTGTTTCATTTCCAAGCCTAAGTAACTAATTCTGATCCTTTTGCTTCGTTTCCAAACCACATGCCAACCCTAAACACATCATATAAAACCCACACACTCTAAACCTGAGCCTCATTCACTCCATTTTGGATCTGAGATTTGAAACTTTCTTCAAGCTTTTCTCTCCTTCGAAGCAAGCTCTCTCTGCATTTTTGCTTCATTTTATTGCTCTCTTCATCATCAAGCAAGCTTGGAGGGTGCTTTTCTCTTCATTTTTGCTCACAAGAACAAGGTGCAGTCCACTAGGTAACACCTGATTTCTCTTACTCATGCTAGATTTGTGAATGTTTAGGCTCATATTTGTGCATCTGAAGTCCCGCTCTAGTGTAGGCAATGTTTGTGCATAAATCCTTGCAGTTTCATGAAACTGCAGTTTGTATGTTTGAATCTTTTTCTCTTCGATTCACCTTGAGAATGTGTTTGTTTGTGAAAAATGTTGGTGGATTCGTGACCTACATGAAATTCTGGTGGGATTGGTGGCTTGTTGGTTGAATTCTGGGCGATTGGGGGTGGCTCCGGCGGCCAGCTCGCCGGAGAAGACGACCGGAGCTAGGGCTCCGGCGTCTGGAGGTTGAAGGAAGGCTGACTTGGCATTGGCGCATTTTTTTTAATTCAAACATGTTGATGTGTTTAGATCCAGACCGTTTCATTTGCTGCGTGGATGCCACCTCAATTAATGAGGCTGTCTGGGCATGCCACGCAGCCTTTATTTGTTTGTTTCTGATTTCAACTGGATTGGGCCTGTTTTGAGCCCAGGGTACGTGTAAGCCTGATTCCTATTGTTGTTGTTATTACTAATACACCTCCCATTGGCTTCATTTCTTTTTATTTTCATTTCCAATTTAATTTTTGTTTTAATTGTTAAAATTCCTTTAAAAATGCACAAAAATATGCTTCTGATTATTTGATGTCTTGTGAGAATTTTCATGATTTTTATTTTACTTTTCAATTTTTTTTATATTTTATTTTGAATTTAGATTGAAAGGTGTTGACATGTTTACCCTTGAATTAGGTTTTGTGTTTTGAATGACTTTGCCATGCTTTCCTGAGCTGATTTTTTACCATGTGTTCATACTTGGATAAGGAATGTTTGAGTGTCCTATTGCTGCCTTGATGACCAATCCTTGTTTGTTTTCCATATGGCTTTTGATGCTCCTTGATTGTTGCTCGATTAGCTTGATATGTGTGATGTTTTGATCCATTTGGTGATGAAATTTTGTGTTTCTTGTTGAGATCTTTTGGAAATTCATTCTTGAGGGGTATAACATTAGTTTGAGGATTTATTTGGATTTTTATAAGGCATTCTTCTATTTTTGGTTGGTGCTAACATATGGCTTGAACATTGAATGGATGTTTTTGTTACTTGACCTAGTTTGAATCTTTTTGACCACTTGTGCTTAAGTGAAGCTTGAAATGATCATTTGATGTGATCATGTACTGTTTTGACTTGTTTGTGGATTTGGAATTATTCTCATTTGATCATTTTCCTATTTGTGGTTGGTTTTCCAAGTTGACTATGTCTTGGCCTTATTCCTTGGGTGTTTTTGAACTAGTTTCTTTGTGATGCCTTCTCATATGATCGAATGGATGCTTGTTGGTTATTTTTCTTTGAATGACATGTATAAGGTTCTGATCCTCTTGATATGGTGTTCACTGTGTGACTTTTTCTCACTTCTTGCCTCACATGATATTTTGTTGCTTGTATGAATGACTTAAGTGAATGTTTGCCTAGTTTTGATGCATGTTTTGAAGTTGATCCTTGATGTTTCTTCTTGCCATTCATGAGTTGATGTTTGGATTGATATACATGGCTTTGCTACTGCCTTGCTTGAGTTCATGCCTTAATCTCACATGGTTGTCCTTTTGAGGTGTGCCTTACATGATCTTTTTGTGAACAAATGATTGTTTGTGGTTAAGATGCATGCCTTGAACTTTCTTGCTCTTCCTTAGATCAATAACATGAGATAAATGTGACATGACTTACTTACTGCCCCATCTTGGTTCTCATATCATTTTACGTCACTTCACTTTGTTTGATGGTTGATAATACTTCTTGTTTGGTTTTAAGTCATTAGTGTGTTCATTAGTGCATTGTTTTGCCTAATTGTTTTGACTTCTATTCTTGAAGTTTGGTTTGAAGTGTATACATTTGATGTTGGTTCTAGTCTTGAATGATTAGATATGATGTTTTCATTGCTCATTACTTGTGTTCACCTCATCTCTTGAGTTGCTTAATGTTGCATCTTCTCCTTCATCTCTTACTTCTTTCTTTTCCCCTAAATCTTAAGACTTGTTTAAGTCTTAGATTTGCTTTTGCATGTTCCCTTAGGATTTCCTAGTCCAACTTAACTTTTGATTAAGCTTGGAGTAGGATAGACATTAGGAGCTAATCCATGTATGCTAACATTAGGTAGAATTCCCCTTCTTACCTCAACTATAGGGCCGCCATTGCGTGATAACTTCTAGGATGGAGTTCCCTTAGTGTTTTTCTTTCAACTTTGAGTCTTCTCTTCTCATCTCAAAATCAAGTCCAAAACACTTAATAAGTACAACGAGCATTGTGCGCCACGAGCCTTAAGTACATGGGATATGAAGAATGAGGGGTCTCCCTTCACTTTTCTAGAGTGTTTAGCATACGTCCCATTGGGGGCGACCATGTGACGCATTCGCTCATATGTCATAGACTTTAGTGCAATGTGAGTTTCAAACTAACTTCAATCCACTTCTGTCTAAAAAAACACGAACCATGTTCAAATCATTTTCATCCTTCGGGATTGTTGGGTTTCAAATCATTTTCAGGAAAAGAGCTCGTCGCTCATAAAAAATACTCATCGAATTGTATGTCGAACTACGACTGCTCTGACTTCCTCTCTCTCGTCCAATTGAGGATACGTAGGCACAAGACGGCGATGTCTTAGCGAGAAACTTCCCCCCATTAGTGTGTAGTCTGTCGAACTACGTCGACTTTGATTCTTCGTTCGTCCACGAAGATACGTAGGCATAGGATTGCGATAATCCTTGCGAGTCCGTTTTTGTTTTTCTCTATCTCGTTTCCGTTTAGCAGTAGGCTTTAGATAACTCACCCTTTGATTAGACAACAAGCATGGATCCCATCGAGTACGATGGACGCGTAGGGGTGCTAATACCTTCCCCTCGCATAACCGACTCCCGAACCCGGACTATGGCTGCGATGACCATGTCTTCTCCCTTTTGAGGTTTTCTTCGATCGTTTCCTTTCCATGCGTCGGGATAAATAACGTTCGGTGGCGACTCTTCTATTTTGTTTCCGCCGGTTATTTTTCGCAGTTGTGACAACGATGTGACACCATTGTTGGTACATTGTGTTGAATTATTTATTAATTTATTTACAAAATATTTGTGGGTTTAGAAGGGTGTTATAACTTACAAGACAGATTTCTCAAATAAAGAGAAAGATCATCTGTAAGAATCTTTACCAATCTTATCTTACTGGACTTTCAGAGAGATGCCATTTGATGGAATCAATTTTAATAATGAGCTCATTGGGGAGGACATCACCAATTGTAGTTTGAAATTGCACTTTAAAAGTCTTCAAAACACTTCTCTGACGGAATCTTCCGGAGAGATGCCATTTGATGAAAGATTAATTGATAGTCTGATAACTTCATTGGGGGTAGACAAACTGTCTTGAAAAGAGACCACCATTTGTCATCCAAATAGAAAACCTGAAAACAAAATAAGTTGCTCAAATAAAGAGACTGCCACTTGTCGTTTGGTATAAGTTCCAAGACAATGTCGTGACAACACTGCCGAGGAATAAAGATTTAGTCTTCAACGGGGATCTGTAAATAGATTCTTCCTGGAGAGACAAAGTAAAAAATAAATGCATTCTTCAATCCAGGAATAAACTGAAGAGAAACGGTCGAACAAGACTCTACCCAACGAGGAATGAACTCGACTGGGGTTTTATCGTATCCACAAACAAGAAGGAGAGCTAAAGCAAAAACCTTCCATGAGGAATGAACTCAATGGGGAAATAGAAAGGGTATATACTTTCTGCTTAAAGCTGACGGCTATACTGGAGTGAAAACAACAACATCACTTGGGGAATAAACACAACCAAAGTGAATAAAGTCAAATAAAATCACGAGAAAGCGAGATGCACATGTATCATGCATATATGTATGAATGAATGTATGTCATGCTATGTTTATGCTGATAAAATAAGCGAGGTAAGGTAAACTGGAGATGAAATAAACATCTTGACACAGATATTCAGCCAACCGCAACAAGATGGAAACATCACTGGGGATGATTTGAAGAGCACATATGGAACAAAGTCCTGTTTCAAGGCTTCAATCTCCCTGAAAAGAGAAAGATACTTCACTTGGGGATAACCCAAAATAATCTGTTATCATCAATGATCCACCGAGAAATAGCAATAAGAACTTTGTTTCATTGGGAAAGAAAAATCCACTAGGAAAGGACCACCCATCATTGGAGAAGCCTGATCAAGATGTAGTCGGAAAAACCAGTTTGAGACTTCACAGGGGATAAAATAAATATCCACTTGATTGGAGAGGTCTGAATCAGAGCTGTAGCTGTGAATACCAGAGCTGAGACTTCATAGGGATGAAATAAACATCCAGTTTACTGGAGAAGATAGGAGTCAAAAGAAATTCACTGGGGAACTCCTATTGTCAGACATGACATAATCGCCTGAAGTAAAGACTTGCTGGGAATGCGGATAAGGTAAGATCACAAGAGCACACTGCTTAGGAGAAAATTTAGTTCTGCACTGATGAAGTGCATGGTGGTCATCAAACGAACAACAATCGTGAATGGATAAAAGATTAAACTCAAGAGGATTTTACAAAAAACTTGGCATCCAAAATGCCCCAGTGTCTTCAAACTCTTGGAGAGATTTATCGAATCTCGACGTAACTGCCTCAGATTGACTGTATTCGGCACACCTGAGTCTTCAAACTTGCCCCCTATGGGTGATTAGATCGTGAAAGCAACAACTGGGAAACGACTTGCCCCTGTATAGCAAAGTCTTCAGGCAACATGCCCCTAGATATGATTATTTTTTTGAAATGATTTGTCATCTACTAATCAGAGTTTCAAGTCTTAAAAGATTAAACTCATCTTGATGCTCATATGCAAGCTTCTATGATATAAGTAATATTAGCAAGCAGAAAAATGTTAATTCGGAGAATGATAATGAAACACACATGTTAGTCTTCAAGCTTAAACTTAAATCTCTACCCTACCGTTTATTCCCTATATATCATCTTAACACTAGTCAACATTTTAGCTGTTATTTATTGTATCTTTTACTTTTGAGTCCTGCTTATCTCTAGGATTTAATCTTACTAGACGATGATTTTGGCTTAAGCAATGTGTCCATGATTAATAGTTTTGGTCTTGTTAGTTTTAAACTGACGTATAATGAATGTCTTGCGGTGAGATTGCAAAGCATCTTTCACTTCCACCAGTTAAGCTTCACTGCATCATGCTTGCTGAGGAAGCTATAAAAACATTAAACCGATGACTATAAAAACAGCTATTAAAGATTATGAAGCTAAAAAAGCCTCTGCTGCTTCTACTGCGTGATTTCTTCCATTTCTTGAATGGTGATGAAAAAAAGCATCAGTGCACGTCATTAAAACATCTTTAGTCATACTTTTCTTGGTTGGAAGTACACTGACATATTGTATTTTCATGAAGTCAAATTAATACTTGTACCGCTGGCTTGGTTTGTTTGTAGGAATCATATATATATTTATTTAAATGTGTAATGTAATATTTAGAAGTCCACGACTTAATCCTTTCAATTTAACCATCACTTACACCTCATGCGATAATTTATATCAACTGAAAATAGGGATGAGGCATATTTTTGTGATTTAACTTCGAAATCAGATATGAATGAATATTTGATTAAAGAAAATAAAAGTATTTTTGATATAAAACTGATTTAAAAGAACTAATTTTAAAATTGTTTTTCTTTTATAAAACTAATTTAAAAATTATTTTTTTTATAAAACAGGTTTTAAAATTGATTTTTTTATAAAACTGGTTTTAAAACAAATATATATATTTATTTAAATGTGTAATGTAATATTTAGAAGTCCACGACTTAATCCTTTCAATTTAACCATCACTTACACCTCATGCGATAATTTATATCAACTGAAAATAGGGATGAGGCATATTTTTGTGATTTAACTTCGAAATCAGATATGAATGAATATTTGATTAAAGAAAATAAAAGTATTTTTGATATAAAACTGATTTAAAAGAACTAATTTTAAAATTGTTTTTCTTTTATAATACTAATTTAAAAATTATTTTTTTTATAAAACAGGTTTTAAAATTGATTTTTTTATAAAACTGGTTTTAAAACAGATATATATATTTATTTAAATGTGTAATGTAATATTTTGAAGTCCACGACTTAATCCTTTCAATTTAACCATCACTTACACCTCATGCGATAATTTATATCAACTGAAAATAGGGATGAGGCATATTTTTGTGATTTAACTTCGAAATCAGATATGAATGAATATTTGATTAAAGAAAATAAAAGTATTTTTGATATAAAAATGATTTAAAAGAACTAATTTTAAAATTGTTTTTCTCTTATAAAACAAATTTAAAAATTATTTTTTTTATAAAACAGGTTTTAAAATTGATTTTTTTTATAAAACTGGTTTTAAAACAGATATATATATTTATTTAAATGTGTAATGTAATATTTAGAAGTCCACGACTTAATCCTTTCAATTTAACCATCACTTACACCTCATGCGATAATTTATATCAACTGAAAATAGGGATGAGGCATATTTTTGTGATTTAACTTCGAAATCAGATATGAATGAATATTTGATTAAAGAAAATAAAAGTATTTTTGATATAAAAATGATTTAAAAGAACTAATTTTAAAATTGTTTTTCTTTTATAAAACTAATTTAAAATTTGTTTTTTTTTATAAAATAGGTTTTAAAATTGATTTTTTTATAAAACTGGTTTTAAAACGGATATATATATTTATTTAAATGTGTAATGTAATATTTAGAAGTCCACGACTTAATCCTTTCAATTTAACCATCACTTACACCTCATGCGATAATTTATATCAACTGAAAATAGGGATGAGGTATATTTTTGTGATTTAACTTCGAAATCAGATATGAATGAATATTTGATTAAAGAAAATAAAAGCATTTTTGATATAAAACTGATTTAAAAAAACTAATTTTAAAATTGTTTTTCTTTTATAATACTAATTTAAAAATTATTTTTTTTATAAAACAGGTTTTAAAATTGATTTTTTTATAAAACTGGTTTTAAAACGGATATATATATTTATTTAAATGTGTAATGTAATATTTAGAAGTCCACGACTTAATCCTTTCAATTTAACCATCACTTACACCTCATGCGATAATTTATATCAACTGAAAATAGGGATGAGGCATAATTTTGTGATTTAACTTCGAAATCAGATATAAATGAATATTTGATTAAAGAAAATAAAAGCATTTTTGATATAAAACTGATTTAAAAAAACTAATTTTAAAATTGTTTTTATTTTATAAAACTAATTTAAAAATTGTTTTTTTTATAAAACGGGTTTTAAAATTGATTTTTTTATAAAACTGGTTTTAAAACGGATATATATATATATATATATATATATATATATATATATATATATATATATATATATATATATATATATATATATATATATATAAAGAAAATAGAAAATCGATTTTGAGAGAAATAGGTTTAAAACTAATTTTAGTGAGAAATCGGTTTAAAACTGAACCGATCCACATGTAAATCGTTTTTAAAAAATAAACCAGTTTTATGGAAACAATTTTAAGATCCAAACCAAACCATATACATAGTTCAATTTGGTTTGGTTTATGATTCATACACACCCCTAGTTATGACACCAATTGAGCCATATCCATCACAAAATTTGGAACAAATTTTCTCTAATGATGATTCTAGAACTTCAACCGTTAATGCTGATGATAATTGAGAATTTTTTTTTGTTGTATTTTTAAGAAGTTTAGCTTGTTTGTAAGTCGTACGAGATTTATGTTTTTTGTTGCTAATCTTATTTAAGTCAATGTATGAGATTCTTATTTTTTATGCTGATTCATCATTATAAAAATGAAGTACCAACACATGGCATTGTTACTCTATATTTTATGTTAACTCATTATGTTTATGTTGTGTTTATTGAATTTATAATGGCTAATATAAAATTTGAATGTTTACTAGTTTTAGTGTACTTGCAGTTTAAGCCTGTTGTGAAGGAATGAATTCATCATATGAAGGCATTCGCCGCAAAACAATAGAAGAGAATCATAAAAAGGTGAAGGCGCTCAATCCAACTCAACTCTCTCAATCCGTTTACAATTCTTCTTCGTCGTCTTCAAAACCATCACTGATTAGTAATAAACTCTCAATATTACTCTATACAAATTAATTGTTTTGATTGTTAATTGATATTCACTAATGCATTTATATTTAGTCTATAAAGGGTCGTTTGAAGTTTGTACAACCTGGAGATCTTGGAATATCCAGGAAGCGCCTACGTTCAGCGACAACTCCAATATATACAATAACCCCCTGCCAATCCAAACTACAATAACTCATCCGCCAATTCAAACTGCAATAATCCCTCAGTCAATCCAAACTACACATACTACCCATGTTGCTACACCAACAACAAAGACAAAAACTCCTCCGCCAATCCAAACTACCCGGAATACCCAAGTTACTACACCACCACCAACAACCCCTCCGCCAATTTAAACTACAAAAGCATCACTTTTTTCTGAGACATTTTCTAACCATGACATTTCATCCCCTTACTCTGAAGATGTAGAAAAAGATGAGATCAAAATTGATCAAGTGAATAGTTTTGAATATTGGGATGTAAGTGTTATTAGTAAGTAATTTATGGTTAAAGCATATTTAAATAATTTAAATGTTTTACATAGTTGCGTTATGTCGTTATTTTGTTTACTTTTATTATGTGATAGATGAGGCGAGTCATATTTCAAACACAAGTTTATGTGTGCAAGCCTTGATTGAAAAAACTGCAGATGGAACAAGAATAATAATTAATAGAAATTCATATGGTCTTTTAGTAGGATTAACAACTTGGTTTTTAGCAAGATTTTTAGGTAGACTTGTTAGAATGTTTGAAGACCTTCCTATAATGTTAGATAGTTGGAGGAAACTTCCAGGGGACAACAAAACAAAATTTTATAATTCAAAAATAAAGGTATCATTAATAAACAACTAAATATTTTTTTTTTTTATAAATTATCGATTTTCTCAACTAATTTTTATTTTAATGGCCAGGCACATTTGGTTGTTGATGATGATGGAGATATGTTCGATGTCGCTTGTTTTCTCGATATTATAAGTGGGATCTCACATTGGAGGAAAATCATAAAAATTCTCCGAAAGATACTGACAAAAAAGATTGGGTTGTTTTTGTTCAATTTAGGCAAAAAAACACATATAATATTAGTGTTTTATTTGTATAATTGTATTTTTAATATAAAAATGAGATTTTCCTAAGTATTTTAACGGTTGTTTTATTATTTTTTTTACCAATGCAGTAAATAGCAAGAACAAATGCTAGAAATAAAAAAAAATGAAGATTCCGCATACACTCGGATCTAAGTTGCTTGCAAGGAAGCGACATGAGTTGGTTTGACTAAATCTATTTATTAGTGATTGTATGCTTAATAGTAAAAATATTTAATGTTTTTGCTTATTTGTAGGAATTACGAGATGGACAAGCATATAACATAGGAGAAATTATTCAATTTATCATAAAAAATTGATGGATCTTTTGTTAATGAAGATGCCTACAACGAAATGTAAGTGCAACTTAATTCTTTTGAGATAATTGTTAGACTCCTAAAGGTGGGGAGAATTTGTCTGAAATTATATTTATTTGTTCCTTTAATAAAAACTATAAGACTACTTGTGCATGTTGAAAGCCTTCAAACTAATAATATACTTGGTTTGAGCAGTAATCATACCATGCATGATAAGCATGTTTAATGCACTTATTTGTTTAGCTTTTTCTTCTAACAAATTCTGACCAGAAACAACACTAATGTTAGTTGCATAAGGTCAATATCATACTACAAACATAAGTGTCCACACTCTGCATGAAGTCAAGTATTGAACTCATGACCTTATATTTATGACAACAGTTGTTTAAGTCAACTGTTGTGATAGGTAGCGTGCTACATAGTTTATCACAACGGTTGCACGTTCGTCGTTGAAAATAACAAACTTACAACCACACCCTACTTCACAACGGTTGGTCACACGTGATGGTATCCTTTTTCCAACCATGGTGAAAGACTTTTTCCATAGTAGTGTAATTATTTTCTAAATCAATTTGAAATTTTAAATGTTTAGTTAGAATTTGGGGAAATAAGTCATCCACGTTAGATATAATAAACTCAACAATATATCTCTCATTGGTTAAATTCCACAATCGTCGGGAAATATATTTTTCGCATTTTAAAAATTCCAAAATGTTGTGGCTGAAAATGATCCCATGACCATTACACCTATCCGCCCCTTGAAGGATTTTCATTTGAGGGATAAAGTGACACACTTTTAATGATGCCATTCATTACCTCGCCTACGAAACCGAAGTAAAATCTCATTTTCAACCGAGGTTAAAGGTATTTTTTGTAGTAGTATTAACTGATTGGTATTCTATTTTCTTGCGAGTGATTTTATTTCTGATGGGTCATCATGATGAGGAAGTATTCGCATTGGGTCAAACACTCGCCTAAAGGTCAAAGACTCACCCAAATAAGTGAGAGAGACACAACATATTCACCCAAAACCTTAAGGTGATAGGTGTATGGATATTCTTTCTTATAAAGTGTTCAACCTCCATTTTTCTAAGCAATGTGGGACTTAGAACTCACACTTGTTTCTCAACACAAATCACACTTGTTTCCCAATAATCTCCCCCTCAAGTGTGAGTTCATCCTCTATGCTTCTCCTTAAGCAGAAGATTTTTCATCCACATGCTTCTACCGCTATTGAGAGACACCCTTATTTCATCATGGGCACTTCAAGGGAACATGTCACCTGACCTCCAAGTCATACAGACTTTCGATACAAGGAGTTGGTCCCTTATTCGAACCACGACTCTGATACCGCTGAAAGAACATCATGAGGGGGAAGAATACAACAAGAAAAAATAGGATTTACGAAGGTTTTGAGAGCATGTTATGGTGGTTAGTGAAATTATGGAATAGCAGATAGCAGATGTCCTAACACATGTCAAGAAATTGTTCTCTGCATAACTTTAAAACAAGAACAGAACAACAAACTGATATTCAGAATATCAGTAATAGCAGCAAGACAAATGTTTTGACATCTGTTACAACATGTTAATCAAAACTGAATTGTAAATTGCATAATGATAAATAACACAGAATATGATAACCCAGATCGGTGCAAATCACCTACATCTGGGGGCATACCAAGCCAGGAAGAAGAATCCACTATCAGTAGTATAGTTTTATGTAAACAACTGCTAGTTTACAGTAAACAACCTCTGGTTTACCTATCACTACCCAATGAAAAATTTATCTAAGAACACCATCCTAGATAAGAGAAAACCATCTCACTCCCTAAATCACAACCTATGATTATCTAATAGTTATAGTCACAATAATTGTATCATCCTACTTGAAAGACACCCCTTTCAATACAAAGTTCAGTCAAGCATTCTTGACTAACAAGTTAACTTGGATTTGCTTAAAAGCTTCATCCAAGAACAATACACGATTCATTACCTACGGGTTTCTGAATTTGTACAAGTACCTATGTCTTCCACAATGTATCAAATCGATACAGAGGGAGACTTACAAGAGAAATCTACGTCTCTCAAACCCTAAACCCTACTTTACAAAATAGGATTCCAAAGTCTATGTCATTCTCTCTCTCTTTTCTGGCCTAGGTCTTGGTCTTCTTTTATAGTCTTCTGCTGTCTTGGGCTTCAAATCTTCTGTCTATTGATCCATTAATCCACTGCTGTGATCGTTCCTTGATTCTTGAACCAGATTTAAAAGCTGCTATATTTGTCGAATCTGGATGTTGGAACATTGTATTCGACATCTTTGTCTGCAGCATTCTTCATCAAGTTTTAACCAAAATTTAGTCAAACCCCAAGAGCTTTCAGTTAGAACCGCCGCAAAACTGACATTGCGACAATTTATCAACCGTCGTAAAACTTGGTGTCAGGAGCCCTGTTTGCCATAGTTTTAAAACCATCGTGCATACTGTTGTTAGTTTATTTATGAGGGTTGTAGTCGCTGTTAGTTTATTTACGACAGTTGTAACCGCCGTTAAATGTGATGAGCCTTTTTAAATAAATCTATACTTTGTGGCATTTTTTAAACAAATTACATAGGTTTGTACTTTCCATTGTATATTATTCCAGTGACAGAGAGGTAATTTTTGCAACCTTCGCCAAGCTAATAATGATACAACTACATTCTCAAAACACATAATGATACAACTACAAAAGGATTTAAATACAACTGATTTAATTACAATGATAATGAGCTCAGACAACATTCGATTCAGTTAAAATCATGCATTACATTGGCTTTAACAACCAATCCAGACTGTATATGATTCTCTACAAAGGATTAAGGAACCTGAAAAGACGAAATGGATTACTACAAATAAACTTTTAATTATGAAGAAAAGCATCACTATGCCAAAAGTATGTTTAATAGCGCTATTAAATCCTCCACTATTCTAGATTATCACGTTTAATAGCACTATTAAAATCACTTTTTAACAGTGATCTTGACGGCTGATAAGAACTTGAAGTGGGCTAAAGATGACGTCTACGATGCTGGGTGTGTGAGGTGAGGAGGGGTGTACCTGCAAGGCACTCCGATGCTAGATTAAAAATCGAGAGAGAGAGAGAGAGAGAGAGAGAGAGAGAGAGAGAGAGAGAGAGCAAGTACAAAGTATGTATTTCATAGGATAATTTAGAATACATGACCTTCTCAAATGAGAAGGTTTTTATAGTGCCTCCAGCGCGTGGACAACGGTCCCTATTTTCGGGGCGAAATAACAGTTTCCCGAAGAATATGTAACTGCCATAAACTAGTCGTTGGGATGGGCAGAGGTGCCCGAAACTAGCCGTTGCCGCGGGAAGAGGCTAAGTTGCGGGCACGAGCATCGTGACTGTCTCTGTATGGTGGAACCGTGCGTAACAGGTAGGAACTACCAAGGAGAAGCAGATGACCCTAGGATTATCCGACCATATTTGCCCAGTAGAGGGGCAGAAAGGTAAATGCTGCCCCAAATTGGTTGGACTTGGACAATTGCGTTGTTCTGGGAGCAGAAGTGGATTGGGCCATGCGTAGTCATTGGGCCAGTCCGGAACAGAAGCCCCCAAGTCGTTGCTCCCGAGCATGGAAGCGGTGACTTAAGGGCAATTTACAGTTCTGGGGAGATCTAGAATGGTCGTCGTTTGCCGACGAGATGAGGCTGTTCTAGGATGCCTGAGGGAGTCTGTGCCAGTGGGATACGTAATATTGTATGACGTTCCCGGCGTACAGAGAGCCCAACGGTTGATGTGATCTGAAGAGGTGGGATGCCACGTGTGCCTCGAGCCCTGTGCTATATTGAATGTGTCATGATGGCTAGGCTAGGGTCATGATGATGCCCCTAGCCGCGCGTGCTCGTGCCCTCAAAACACCTATAAATAGAGGGAGAATCCGCTCATTTTCACTTTTTGCTTCTCTCTCCTCATTCGCTTCTCTGGTCTGAGTTCTTCTGTTCGCTGTCGTTCAACCGCCGTCCAGCTTCCGTACAAGCACCGGTCAGCCTCCTTCGACCCTCTAACACTTCCTCGACCACGTAAGTTACTCAACTTGACTCTAGTTTCAGGCTTTTTAGCTTTTTGATCTTCTAGAATGCATGATGTTAGGGTGAAACTAGGTAGTGTAGCAGCAGTTTCCGACGACTGTTGGTGGTAGGCGGTGGTTTGGTCAGTTTTAGCCGCTGCCATGGTCGCCGGAAGCTTAGGAACTTAGGACTTAAGGTAGATTTTGACGCCGTTGCGACGACAGGCGCACTTGTCACCGGAAGAGCTCATGAATTTTCCTGTGTACCTATGAGTTTTTCGACAGATTCATGAGTTTTACAATAGGCCTTCAAACGGTATTCTGGGTAGCGAACCGGGGAGGATCTCCCCGTGAGTGTTGGAGTGGTTGCCTCCGGGCATCTCCTGGCGCCACAGCTGTGCCATTTGAGTAGGGCTTAGGTCGGGGACAGCGTCCTCGGGCCTTTGCGCGCCCTTTCACTTGACTAGCACTGGAAGGGTGGATTTGATATTGTCATCGAATTCACTTTTGTCCTCTGCTTTTCAGGTGAAGGAGATGGCCCGTGAAACTGAAGACGAAATTCTTATAAACTCTTCCGAGGAGAGCTCCTCGAAAAGTAGTGATACGAAAGACACAACTACTCCCAACGATGCCGGCGAGACCCCACCTGCGAGGACCTCCGCGGAGGATTGGTCAGTCGCGGAACCTGCGGAGCATGCCTCTATTTTTGCTTCGTATACTGGGGACGTCTTCATGACCGTGGGGGCTGATGGGGAATGGAAAGTTCATTTCCCTGGAGAGGAAGATAGCATCTGCACGGACTACGGGGAAAGGTTCCTGATGTATGAGTACATATTCAAGGATATCAGGCTGAGGCTGCCCTTCACTAATTTCCAGAGGTCGGTCTTTGTGCATTTAGATCTGGCCCCCTCGCAGCTGCATCCCAATTCCCTAGCCTTTATCAGGGCGTTCTGTAACACCCTTTTCTACCCCCCAATAATGTTGCAGCAAAAACAACTCAAATAATCAGAGTAAGGCATAAAAATCACCTCAAAGGGTGCACATTTCTCATTAAATCAAAATAACACACTTGCCCTGTAAACAAAGGGATTTTCCTTAAAATAACTCAAAATCCTTCACATGGCAGCGGAACTCAAAATTCTCAATTAAAAGGTTTTCAACAAACATCATAATAATCAAAATAAAACTATATCGTCAAATAACAACAAAAATAAGGAAACAACATAGTTCGACTCAAAGGACACCAACCCGATGTTACACTATCAGAGCAAGACCCTCTAAATCGACCAAAAGCAAATAAACTTCAAGTCCTCGAAAGCATCCATAACTAAACCTGATCACCTGCACGTTACCCACGTGGAGGCAACATTCAAACAGGCAGAGTGAGTAATCACAATTCATAATAATCATTATAAAACAAGATATACATAAAATGGCATTATCTTCATAAACGATCATCAAGGTCATAATCAAGGAAAACATCAAGAAACACCATATCACAAATTCATCAATGCCACATAAATGCAATGCATAACAAGACTCATGCATGTGGTACAAATCGTCACAAAGGATGGACATCAGGCCATCAACCCTCCAAAGATCCCCGTCAATAGGATCGATCCCACAATCGGAACCAGAGCACGTCATAATTACCTCATATCCGCACAATGGGAATGAAGCGTCGTAACAGAGTATGCATATGAATGTATGATACACAAACGTCAATAATTCATCATCATCAAGTAAACATCATTATGTGCATCATCATTCATAAATTTTCATAAATTCATATCATCATATATTCATTGAAACATCACAAACCAGCACCTCAATATCATCAAGAACATTATGGTAAATCATCATAAATATCACAACATCAAGTACCAGAACGACACAACAACAGAAACGGAATTTTACGAAACAGCAGTTGTTCGCTCCAGGGTTCGCCTAGCGAACCTGTTCGCTGTGGCCTTCGCCTAGCGAAGCGGCCAGCGAACCTCACAGATCTCACACTCAACACCAGAAACCCACACATCTGTCATGCTCGCCCCCACATTCGCCTAGCGAAGCCATTCACTGGGGAGTTCGCTGGGCGAAACTTCTAGCGAATCCCTAAAGCCTCTCCAGAAACACCTCTGTATTTACACTCCTGCTATCACGCATTCGCTGCGATGTTCGCTTAGCGAACGATGGCGAACATTCGCCTAGCGAAGCAATGGTTCGCCTAGCGAACCTGTGATTACAACAAATCGCTATTACGCATCAGTAGCTCCCAAACCTCCAAAGCACCTGCGATTACAGTCTCAAATGACCCAAAATCATCCCTACAACAATCCTAACATATCACAGAATTTAAAGGCCTAAAATCTACGTCTGTTAGGTCGATTCAGGACCCTACGGGAAACCTTAATTTCCCTAAACCTTCAAAACTGTCAAGCTTCATATAAACTCTAAAGATCCTTCGCCACAAGGTTAAAACTACAACAACGAGGAAATCAGCCCCAAAGGTCTATTTTACCGATTAAATTCAACTCTTACTAATCGAATTCACAAAATACCCTCAAAATCATCAGTTTACCCCCAAAACCCATAAACCCTCATAAACCTCAAAATCACCAAATCCACTTCATTCAATCGAATCCTATAATGAAAACAATGAAAGGTAATTACTCCCCATACCTTAGATTGTCGATCTGATGAGTTCTCTCGTGAGCCTTTGGAAATCTTCACGAAAATCCTCGCCTTCTCCCTTTTTCCTCAGAGCTCTGCACTTTCTCCTTATTTTCACGATCTCCACAATGAATCCTAATTCTCCTCAATTCCTCATTTTTGGTTAATTTAACTCTTGGGCCTCAAAATTGGGCTTTCTCCATAATGCCCTCACTAATACTCCTAAAATGCCCACTTTACCCTCAATTCCTCTAATATTATTTTAAATTAATAATAATACTAATATATTCATATTATATACTATTATTTAATTCAAATAACCAAAACTTCACAAAAACACCGACATCGACACAATCCACCAAAAATCACAGAAATTCACGAATATAATATTTAAATGAATTAAATAAATATTCTTACGAAATTTGGGGTGTTACAACTCTCCCCCACTTAAAGAATTTTCGCCCCCGAAAATTACCTCAAGGAAATAGAGTCTGATACGACTCCCTCATCTGATCTTCACGTTCCCAAGTACAACTTTCGCCAGCTGGTCCACCCCACAACACCTTCACCAAAGCCATGTCTCTACCCCGCAATTGCTTCATCTCTCAACCATCGACACGCACAGGTAACGCTTCCACAGTCAGATTATCCCTCACTTGTACATCATCCTTCTGGATCACATGCGACGGATTCGGAATGTACTTCCTCAACTGAGACATATGGAACACGTCATGCAAATTCGCAAGTGACGGCGGTAAAGCAATTCAATAGGCTACCTCTCCTATTCTTTGAGATATCTGGTATGGACCAACAAAATGTGGAGTGAGCTTCCTAGACTTCAAAGCTCGACCCACACCAGTCACCGGCGTCACTCTCAGAAACATGTGATCTCCCTCTTGGAATTCAAGTGTTTTCCTCCTCTTATCATGGTAACTCTTCTGATGACTCTGCGAAGCTTTCATCCTTTCTTGGATCTTCTTAATCTTCTCAATCGTCTCTTGCACAATTTCATGTCCGAGTACAACACTCTCACCCGACTCATACCAACACAAAGGAGTCCTACACCTTCTCCCATACAATGCTTCGTAGGGCGCCATTCCAATACTAGCATGAAAACTATTATTGTACGTGAACTCAATCAACGGCAAATGGCTATCCCACGATCCTCCATGATCCAAAACACAAGCCCTCAGCAAATCCTCTAATGATTGGATCGTCCTTTTTGTCTGACCGTCCATCTGCGGATGATAGGCAGAACTCATCCTCAACTTCGTACCCAACGCATCTTGCAAACTCTTCCAGAACCTCAATGTAAACCTCAGATCTCTATCCGACACAATACTCGAAGGTACCCCATGCAACTTCACAATCTCTTCAATGTACATCTCGGCTAGCTTCTGTATGGAATGATTAATCTTCATCGGTAAGAAATGAGCCGACTTAGTTAATCTATCAACGATCACCCAAATTGAATCATTTCCCTTAGTAGTCTTCGGCAACCCCACCACAAAATCCATGGAAATACTATCCCATTTCCATTCTGGAATCCTCAGCGGCTGCATCATACCTAAAGGCTTCTGATGCTCAACTTTCGACTTCTGAAAAGTCAAACACGCATAAACAAACTCCGCAACATCCTTCTTCATACCTGGCCACCAAAACAACTTTTTCAAATCTTGGTACATCTTCGTAGCACCAGGATGAATACTCAACCTACTTCGATGTCCTTCTTCAAGAATGCTCTTCTTAATATCTGGAACATCTGGGACACACACCCTGTCTCTGAACATCATCACACCATTCTCGTCAACCCGAAAGTCGCCTCCATTACCTTGGTTAATCAAGGCCAATTGGTCAACCAACTTTAAATCAAATTGTTGTCCCACTCTGATTTCTTCCAGAATACAACTAGTCAACTTCAACATTCCTAATTTCACACTGTCAGGAGTCGCTTCACATACCAAACTCAAATCTCTGAATTGCTCAATTAGTTCCAACTCTTTCACCATAAGCATCGACATATGCAATGAATTTCTGCTCAACGCATCCGCCACTACATTTGCTTTACCCGGATGATAACTCAAATCAAAATCAAAATCCTTCAACAACTCTAACCACCTTCTCTGCCTCATATTCAATTCCTTCTGATTAAATAAGTACTTCAGACTCTTATGATCACTGAACACCTCAAATTTAGAGCCAAACAGATAATGTCTCCAAATTTTCAACACAAACACCACCGCGGCCAACTCCAAGTCATGTGTAGGATAATTTCTCTCATGAACTCGCAATTGTCTCGAAGCATAAGCAACAACTTGTCCATTTTGCATCAATACTCCACCAAGACCCATCTTCGACGCATCACAATACACCACAAAAGATTCACTCGGATTAGGCAAAATCAACACTGGAGCAGTAGTCAATCTCTTCTTCAATTCCACAAAACTCTCTTCACAAGCTACATCCCACACAAACGCTTGACCTTTTCGAGTCAACTGAGTCAAAGGTAATGCCAACTTAGAAAAGCCTTCAATAAACTTACCGTAATAACCCGCTAATCCCAGAAAACTTCGTATCTCAGTCGCAGACTTCGGAGTCTCCCACTGTAACACGGCGTCAATCTTAGAAGGATCAACAGCAACACCACCACTTGAAATCACATGGCCAAGGAAACTCACTTCCTTCAACCAAAACTCACACTTCGACACCTTTGCATACAACTTCTTCTCTTTCAACACTTGCAACACAGTCCTCAAATGCTCAGCATGCTCTTCTTCGGATCTAGAATATATCAAGATATCATCGATAAACACCACCACAAACTTATCCAAATACTCATGGAAAATCCTATTCATATACTCCATGAACACGCCAGGTGCATTAGATACACCAAACGGCATCACAGTGTATTCGTAGTGTCCATATCTCGTTCTGAAAGCCATCTTCGGAATATCATCAGGCTTAACACGAATCTGATGATAACCCGACCTCAAATCAATCTTTTTGAACATACAAGCACCTACTAGCTGATCCATCAAATCGTCGATTCTCGGAAGTGGATACTTATTCTTGATCGTCACTTTATTCAACTACCGATAATCAACGTACAACCTCATACTTCCATCTTTCTTCTTCACTAACAACACAGGAGCACCCCACAGAGAAACACTTGGTCGAACAAACCTCTTCTCAAGCAATTCTTCCAACTGTTTCTTCAATTCACTTAACTCAGAAGCTGACATCCGATAAGGAGCCTTCGCTACTGGACTCGTACCTGGTATTAAGTCCACTGCAAACTCCACTTCACGCTCTGGAGGCAAATCACTGATGTCATCTGGAAACACATCTGGGAATTCACAGACAACCGGCAACTCCACACTCACAGCTTCACGATCAATTTGCAATGATGCAAACATTGCAAACACCAAAGCTTCGTCTTCCACAAGTTTGTCTACTTGCTTAGCAGATAAGAACATCAACTCCCTACTATCATCAATCTCAGGAAACTCTACAGTCTTGTTATAACAATTGATATGAACACGATTGAACTCCAACCAGTTCATTCCAAAGATAAGGTCAATTTGGTGCAAGGGTAGGCACACCAAATCCATCATAAAGCTCTTCTCAAAAATCGTCACAGGACATCTCAAACACACAAGGGTAGTAATAACATAACCATTAGCTGGAGCTTCTATTACCATATTCCCATTCATATCAGATAACTTCAAACCCAATCTATTAGCACATTCAAGCGAGATAAAAGAATGAGTAGCACCAGTATCAATAATAGCAATCAACTCGATATTATTAATAAAACAAGTACCTCGAATCAGGTTGTCCTTCTCTGGTGCTCTGCACCACTCAAAGCAAACACACGACCACTGGTCTGGGCAGCAGTAGCAGTCTTCTTCGGCTTCTGGTATTAAGTACTGATGTGACCTTTCTCACCACAATTGAAACAGTTTGGACCTTCATCTTTGCAGTCAGTAGCTCTATGCCCCTTCTTACCACATCGGTAGCACCTCACCACATTATTGGTACACGCATCAGTATGGTGACCTTGCTCGCCACACTTATGACACTTTCCAGAAGCGGGAGCTGCTCCCCCACTTGTCTTTTTCCCATCTGAAGCCTTCTGCTTCCCTTTGTCAGCTGAAGTTGTATAAGGCTTACCCATATACTGCCCTTTCTTCTCACTCAACTGCTTATAGTGAGCAGATCGAGCTCGGCTGTCCTCATCGTAGATTCTGCTCTTATCCACCAACTCAGCATACCTGCGGATCTGCTGATACCCAATACCCTACTTAATCTCTGGTCTCAGCCCATTCTCGAACTTGAGACATTTAGACATCTCAGCATCAGCACGATTGTAATGCGGATAGAACTTTACTAGCTTCTCAAACTTCGCGACATACTCTGCCACCGTCATGTCTGCTTGCTTTAGCTCAAGGAATTCCACTTCTCTCTTGCCACGATCATCCTCTGGGAAATACTTGCCCATAAACTCCTGCTTAAACACAGCCCAAGTTATCACAGTGCCAACATCAGTAAGCCTCTGACGGGTGTTATCCCACCAGTCCTCAGCTTCCTCTTCCAGCATATGCGTTCCGAACTAAACCTGTTGCTCATCAGAACACCCCATCACTCGAAAAATCTTCTCAATCACCTTCAGCCACTTGTGTGCACTTGCTGGATCATGCGTACCCACAAAAGTCGGTGGATTGTTCCTTTGAAACTTTCCCAATGCGTGAAACTCATCAGGAGCTCCACCATTTGGATTCAGCTGCGCCACCACATTAGCAACCGATTCCAACGCATCAACAATCGCACGATCATTTCTTCCAGCCATCCTGCACACCACCAACAAGGTTAGAAGAATTAACCCATCGACTGTGTACACACACTCGTCGATTGACAGGGACAGACATCAAGTAAAAACCTGGCCGAATGGACCGACCTGCTCTGATACCACTAATGTAACACCCTTTTCTACCCCCAATAATGTTGCAGCAGAAACAACTCAAATAATCAAAGTAAGGCATAAAAATCACCTCAAAGGGTGCACATTTCTCAATAAATCAAAATAACACACTTTCCCTGTAAACAAAGGGATTTTCCTCAAAATAACTCAAAAGCCTTCACATGGCAGCGGAACTCAAAATTCTCAATTAAAAGGTTTTCAACAAACATCATAATAATCAAAATAAAACTATATCGTCAAATAACAACAAAAATAAGGAAACAACATAGTTCGACTCAAAGGACCCCAACCCGATGTTACACTATCAGAGCAAGACCCTCTAAATCGACCAAAAGCAAATAAACTTCAAGTCCTCAAAAGCATCCACAGCTAAACCTGATCACCTGCACGTTATCCACGTGGAGGCAACATTCAAACCGGCAGGGTGAGTAATCACAATTCATAATAATCATTATAAAACAAGATATACATAAAATGGCATTATCTTCATAAACGACATCATCAAGGTCATCATCAAGAAACACCATATCACAAATTCATCAATGCCACATAAATGCAATGCATAACAAGACTCATGCATGTGGTACCAATCGTAACAAAGGATGGACACTAGGCCATTAACCCTCCAAAGATCCCCGTCAATAGGATCGATCACACAATCGAAACTGGAGCACGTCATAATTACCTCATATCCGCACAATGGGAATGAAGTGTCGTCACAGAGTATGCATATGAATGTATGATACACAAACGTCAATAATTCATCATCATCAAGTAAACATCATTATGTGCATCATCATTCATAAATTTTCATAAATTCATATCATCATATATTCACCGAAACATCACAAACCAGCACCTCAATATCATCAAGAACATCATGGTAAATCATCATAAATATCACAACATCAAGTACCAGAACGACACAACAACAGAAACAGAATTTCGCGAAACAGCAGTTGTTCGCTCCAGGGTTCGCCTAGTGAACCTGTTCACTGTGGCCTTCGCCTAGCGAAGCGGCCGGCGAACCTCACAGATCTCACACTCAACACCAGAAACCCACACACCTGTCATGCTCGCCCCCACATTCACCTAGCAAAGCCATTCGCTGGGGAGTTCGCTGGGCGATACTTTTATCGAATCCCTAAAGCCTCTCCAGAAACACCTCTGCATTTACACTCCTGCTATCGCGCATTCGCTACGCTGTTCACTTAGTGAACGATGGCGAACATTCGCCTAGCGAAGCAATGGTTCGCCTAGCGAACCTGCGATTACAGCAAATCGCTGCTACGCATCAGTAGCTCCCAAACCTCCAAAGCACCTGCGATTACAGTCTCAAATGACCTAAAATCATCCCTACAACAGTCCTAACATATCACAGAATTTAAAGCCCTAAAATCTACGTCTGTTAGGTCAATTCAGGACCCTACGAAAAACCTTAATTTCCCTAAACCTTCAAAACTCTCAAGCTTCATATAAACTCTAAAGATCCTTCGCCACAAGGTTAAAACTACAACAACGAGGAAATCTGCCCTAAAGGTCTATTTTACCGATTAAATTCAACTCTTACTAATCGAATTCACAAAATACCCTCAAAATCATCAGTTTACCCCCAAAACCCATAAACCCTCATAAACCTCAAAATCACCAAATCCACTTCATTCAATCGAATCCTATAATGAAAACAATGAAAGGTAGTTACTCCCCATACCTTAGATTGTCGATCCGATGAGTTCTCTCTTGAGCCTTTGGAAATCTTCACGAAAATCCTAGTCTTCTCCCTTTTTCCTCAGAGCTCTGCACTTTCTCCTTATTTTCACGATCTCCACAATGAATCCTAATTCTCTTCAATTCCTCCTTTTTGGTTAATTTCACTCTTGGGCCTCAAAATTGGGCTTTCTCCATAATGCCCTCACTAATACTCCTAAAATGCCCACTTTACCCTCAATTCCTCTAATATTATTTTAAATTAATAATAATACTAATATATTCATATTATATACTATTATTTAATTAAAATAACCAAAACTTTACAAAAACACCGACATCGACACAATCCACCAAAAATCACAGAAATTCACGAATATAATATTTAAATGAATTAAATAAATATTCTTACGAAATTTAGGGTGTTACACGTTCGAATTAACGTGCGAGTTCCTGAAGATAGGAGATACCCTCCCCTTGTTCTTCACAATCTTCCATTTCCAACGACAAGTCTCGGGGAGGAAGTTCGGCTGGGTCTCGTTGAAGCAGGAAAGGAAGTTGTTCAAACCGTTCTCTGAGTCTAATAGGACTTTTAAGGAGATGTTTTACATTATCGAGCCCGTGTCAGAGAAGGCCCAGGACTCCACGTATGTCTGGGAGGTGTTGACGGATGAGAACAAGAAGGATCTTTACGACGAGCAGGACAAAGTAGTGGCGTGGAGGTTGCTGAAGTTCCCCTTCTGCTGGAGTGGGGCTCGCTTTTCCCAGGGGACCGACCAGTATCTTGCCCAGCCGGAGATGTTGGATGATGATGACAAAATCGGCTATGTGACGCTGGTGAATTTTGTCAACGGTTTTACCCCTGCCCAGTGTTGTACTAAGAGGAAGGATCCGATCTTCGAGGAAAATGGTGGACAGAAGGTGGAGAGCCATTATATTAACACGAAGGAGCTCCTTGAGTGCAGGACTCGTGATGATGCTCTTAAATTGCTGGGTAGTCTTTATTTCTTAGCTTGTTTAGATTATTGTCTTCCCCGTTTGCTAACGTGCTCGTTATGTTTTTGCAGGTGAAATGTCTTAAGCGCATGAGCGGATGTTAAAGAATGCCCAAAATACGGTATGTTTATTAATTTGTGGAAAATTTTTATTCAAATATTTGTGGATATGATAATGAACAAAATTTACGATAAATAAATTTATAACTTAATTTATAAAGAGCTATTAATCAATAATAATATACAAAAGCAAAATATCTTTTTGGTGTAGCCTATTTTCTTTCTTGTTTTGCCATTTAAGAGTATTTAGAAGTTATAGAAGTTACACAAATAAAAATTAACTACTCCCCCCATTTTATATTTGAATATTGTACACAAGTGAAAGTAATTAGTTATTTGAAAAGAAAACTGACTTTAATTTCTCATTAAAAACTATATTTAAATACGCATACCACCTATAACAATATATAAAGGCAAAACATCTTTTTGGTGTAGCCTATTTTCTTTCGTGTTTTGCCCTTCTAAACTATTTAGAAGTTGTAGAAGTTACACAAATAAAAAATCATATTTATATTTTATCAAAACTTATTTTAAGATATTATAATAGATTGTTTATCAAAATTATTATTTACACCTCATTTTCAAGTTAAATTTTGGCATATGCAAATGATATACTAAAATTATAACATGTGGGCATAATTTGATAATTATGTTTTTGCTTGCTGATCTTGACTGACACTTAATTCTCTTTTTTGTATGTCTTACGATTGGTGTTAATTGTCAAATGTAACAATATCGATGAATCTATCGGTTGACTCATTTTTAAGGATTATTCAGTTTTATTAAACTATTATTGACATTTCTATTGACATTGCATGTAGATATTTGGGATTAAAATGTTCTACATGATGTACAAGGACTCAACGGAATTTTTTTAAAAATAATTGTAGAAGGTAAGATCCTTTAATATTCTCTTGAATTTTATAGTCTCATATATATTGTATGCCTTAAATACCATATATGACATATAATATGAAATTATAAGTTATTTATTAATTTTTTGTGTCTAACTCAAATACCATACATGGACATCCGACTACATCGTAGTTGGATGTATAATAGGCTAAATCATAGCCGAAAGGGGTACACTGACGAGTTTTAAAATGGATTAGATGAATTGGTGTCATTTGCACTCCAACAAGCGGGTAAAATTAATGATGAAATTAGATGTTGTAATACCCCATATTTCCTTAAATGCTCTATTGGGTGTCAGTTGGGATCAACTGAGTTCCAATGCACTCTAACTTATGTCAGTTGGAATAATTGAAGCTCTTAAGTGTTCTAAACGTCATCAGTTGGGACCAATAGAGTAACTAGCAGACTCTGAGATGGTCAATCATTAATAATAGAGACAAATCAATATTAATAAGTATGAGAGGAGACATTTTGGTAACATTAATAATTAGTTGATTGGTACTAGAAGACAAAATATCAATTGAGATGTTTTCTATTATTATTTAATATTATATAGTATATAGTATATATAATTGTGTGGTAGAGAAGGAAAGAAGAAGTAGATAATAAGAAAAGAAAATAAGAGATATCAGTAAAAGGGAAAGAAATAGAGAAAGAGAAAAGGAAAAGGAGAAAGAGGAAGAAAGAAGAAAGCTCATGAAAGTATCATCATCATCACCATCTTCACCAATCCATCACAATTTCTTTATCATCTCTTTGTATTAAGGTGAGTTCCTAGTTAGACTTAGCTTTGGGAGAAATTACATGAAATTGAGATTTAGGGTTTGGTGATTTCTCTCTTTGTTTGTGAGATTGGTATTTGAAACATGATTTTTTTTCTATGTGATGTTGTTGTTATTGGTTCTTGATGTTAAAAAGATGTTAAGACTGATGGAATTCATTATATGAATGTTTGATGATGTTAGAATATGATTAGGGTTGATGGGGTATTGTTTGGAAGTGATTTATGTGAAGAAAACATGGCATTTTTCAACATATCTGCTGTGGTAATCGATTACCACATATTGGTAATCAATTACTGACTTAAAACTCAGTTTCTGGGGCATTTTCGGGCCTGGTAAACGATTACCATATACTGGTAATCAATTACCACAGATTGTGTGAAAAAATGGAGATTTATAATCGTTGTAACTTGAGAACCATAACTCGGAAAGAGGCATGGTCGGAAGCGTTGGAAATTTATTCCAATGCTCTATGTGATATTGAAGTAGGAACATGGGTTTATGTCATTTATTGATAGGATAGAGATGGAATTGAAGTGAGTATGGTTTTGTTCTCACCATAATTCATGAATTGAGAGTCCGATTGATATGAGATTTGAAGCCTTGGTAAGAGAATCCAATGTGCTATTATATGGTGATGTGAGACCGTGAACTAATCAAGGATGTTTGCTAAAGGGTAGTAGTGGCTTGTATACCTTTATATGTATGTGAACTACTATGTTGATTATGTTTGATACGTTATGCTATTATGTATGTTCCATGAATGATATTGTTATATACCATTGTGTTATGACATGATGTATGATATATGAATGTGATTGCGTGATAAAATTCTTAAAAGACTATAAGAATGGTGAGGGACCCCTTGATATTAATTAATGGAATGAACTATTAAAGTGATTAGGACATAATGAATAACATAGATGGAAATGCTTATTCAAGGATGCCTAGGTGTGTATCATTGGCAAGTGGTTGTCTAGTTGTGAGGATGGCCTTGTAGGAAGCATGTATGGTTTGTGTTGTTTATGTTTAAGGCGAGTGTGATGCCTTGTGATTGTCGAATACAATCACGATATCCTTAGTGATTACATAACGAATGGAACCTACGGGTAAAGGCTTGTGATGAGGGTGGACCCATGGGAAGCAACGATTAAAAAGGTTGATGTTATCCCGTAGAATTCGAATCCATGAGACATTATGTTACACTTTATCATGTAGTCACAAATAAACCTTTGAGTGTGCTGTTCCAAGAGTTGAGGCTCATGTAGAGCGCTCCTATGGAACGCTACTCACCATTACTTTAACATGTTTGACTCCCGTGTGTGAGTACGAATGGAACCTACGGCTAAAGGCTTGTGATGGGGGTAGTCCCATGAGAAACGACGATTGAAGAAAGGCACATTGAATCCGAATCCATTTCGTATGTCAAAGTACATTACAAGGATTCATGACCCACGCTGAAAGTCCTAGACGTAGGAGAGGACGGAAAAATGGGATGCCTTGATGAGGTTTCTGGACTAGTGATTGTCTGAGTTGATGGACTCAAGAGGCATGTTTCCATACATTGCGGATTATATGAACTCAAGTCTTATTCCCTTTACCTTTTGACTTGAGATAGAAGTTGGTTAGAACCTTGTAGAGTCGAGTGAACCCATAAGATAGGGGAACTCACTGAGATTATTATTCCATCCCATTATTGTTGTTGTTTTTCAGGTATTGTTTGCAGGTATGATTTACAAGTGGAACTATGGTTGGATGTTTCGAGAGAAGCTTGGATTATGCTTATTTCCGTTGTGCATTCTGTATTGTGTATCTCGTATAATTAAGGATATTGTACCTAGATCTTAGTTTTATTGTTTTGGAAAATTTCCATGTCTTGTACCATAGGTTATGTTTTATGTTTTAAAAATGGTTAAGTATATGTGAATTATGCCAATAGGCACTTATGATGGTGTCAGTATCAAATAAAACACTTATATGGTATTATTCTAGATATATATTATACAGGGTGTTACAGATGTCCTTGTTCTAATTGCAAAAATCTCCCTTTGAAACACTTCAAAGAAGTTAAAGTTCATATTTTTCATAAAGGATTCAAACCTGATTATAGGTATTGGACATGTCATGGAGAAAGTGATCCGGAATTACTTGTAGAAATTAATATAAAAAAATCTACACAAGAGGTTCATAGCAACCAACATAGTAGATTTGAGAACATGGTTTATGACACTGTTGGACCACAACACCAAATTCAATGTGAGGAAGACATGGAAGAGTCTCCAAATATTAGTGATAAAAAATTTATGAATTACTACATGCAGCACAGAAGCCATTGTGGTCTGGATGTAACGATCACACTGAATTGTCTACTGCTGTTAGATTATTGACAATTAAGTCAGAGGGGAACATGTCTCAACGGTCCTTTAATCAAATGGTGGCACTTATGAAGGAGACACGTCCTCTAAACAATCTTGTTCCTACAGATTATTATAGGACCAAGAAAATAGTTTTAAAACTTGGTCTCACTGCAGAAAAAATAGATTGTTGTGTTAATGGTTGTATGCTATTCTACACCGATGAATGTAAAAAATTACAAGAATGCAAGTTTTATAATGCACCTCGTTATAAGAAAAATAGATTGGCATGGAGAGATGCAAAGATGTACCTATGAAGAGAATGCATTATTTACCCCTAATTCCTAGACTTAAGAGATTATACGCTTCAATGAGCTCGACTCCACATATGAGGAGGCACTATGAAAATAAATGAGAACTAGGAGTGATGTGTCATCCATCAGATGGAGAGTCTTGGAAACACTATGATCAAATTTATCCTGTCTTTGCTGCTGAAGAGGGAACTGTAAGATTGATATTATGCACTGATGGTTTTATGCCATTTAATCATACAGCCTCACCTTATTCATGTTGGCCGGTAATTGTTACCCCTTACAATCTTCCTCCATAACTGTGACAACTCCCTACATGTTTCTCACTTTAATTATTCCTGGAGCTCATAATCCAAAGAGAAAGATAGATGTTTATTTGCAACCATTGATAGACGAGCTCAAAATTTTGTGGAACGTAGGAGTGCTTACATATGATATTTCCAGGAAAAAGAATTTTATAATGAAAGTTGTATTAATGTGGACTATTAATGACTTTCCGACATATGGAATGTTGTCCGGTGGGAGCACAACTGTAAATTAGCATGTCCATATTGTATGAATCAATCAAAATATTTTTTATTGAAACATGGTGGCAAGTGTTCTTGGTTTGATTCTCATCATCAGTTTTTGCCTATGGATCATGCATTTCGAAGAAATAAGAAATCATTTTACAAGAATCGAATAGAAAAGTCTCGACCTCCAAAATGGTTGACTGGGGATGATGTATGGGAAAAAGTTGTTGATTTCCCTAAAATAATTGAGTTCGATCCTTGTATATGTGATGGGTTTGGTGTATCCCATAATTGGAAGAAACAAAGTATCTTTTGGGAGTTACCTTATTAGAAAAACAACTTAATAAGGCATAATATTGATGGCATGCATATTGAGAAGAATGTGTTTGATAATGTCTTTAATACAATGATGGACATCAAAGATAATACCAAATACAATGCTAAGGCAAGAATGGATTTGAAAAAGTATTGTCGAATGAATGAGTTAGAGTTAAAAATACTATTTGATGGAAAAGTTTTAAAGCCTAAAGTAAAATATGTTTTGTCTAGTGACCAATAAAAGGTTATGTATATATGGGTTTCTGACTTAAAAATGTCTGATGGTCATGCTTCAAATTTGCATAGATGTGTAAACAAATGTGAAGAGAAACATATTGGAATGAAAAATCATGATTTCCATGTATTTATGGAGCGATTGTTGCCAATTGCTTTTAGTGCACTTCCACATCAAGTGTGGAGTCCTATAGTCGAGTCGAGCAATTCCTTCAAGGATTTGAGCAATTCTTTGCGTGTGGATAATTTGTTGTTGATGGAACAAAACATAGTGATTACAACTTATAAATTGGAAAAAATATTTCCACCTGGATTCTTTAATTCTTGGAGCATTTTGTGATTCATCTTCCTTATGAAGCAAGGTTTGGGGGTCTTGTGCAATATCGTTGGATGTATCCATTTGAGAGGTAATCATTCAAATTATCCAACCTACAAATCTAAAATTTTAATTTGTTTTTAATTAGTAGTTAAATTTATATATCTTATTGTTTATGTACTTGAATAGGTTGAAACAAATGGTTAAAAACAGATCGCATGTAGAGAGGTCAATTTGCGAGGCATATTTATGTCAAGAGACTTCTCATTGTTTTTCATATTATTTTGAGTCTCATGTGCAATATTTGAGAAATATAGTAGGTCGAAATGATGATGGGATTCAAGATGATGTAGTTCAACATACTTTATCAATTTTTAATCATCCTAGTCGCTTAGCTGGAACTCGTAAGAGTCGGTATTTGGATGATAGAGAATTAGCTACTGCACATTTGCATATCCTACTAAATTGCGAAGAAGTCCAAGCATTTATTGAGCAAGTAAATTAAACTTAAATTGATTTATCATTTAATATTAATCATATATAATAATAGTAATAATAATGATTTCATGTGTTAGATGCTTTGTGCAATATTTGGAAAAAAGTCATCCAAATATATCTCAAATTGTCGTGGACGGTAGGATTGCATCTGAATTTCCAAGTTAGTTTCGAGCATATGTAAGTGTCATGCAATTTGTAATACAATTTCAACTATAATACTTGACTTATCTTGTAGTTGTGGAATATAACGAGTTTATGTTGCCTATTGGTAGGTACATGACAAAAATAACATGGTGCAAAATTTTGTATTTGCACCAGTTATCATATGGTCCTAAGAGGAAGGTTCATGCTTGGCCTATTTATTTTGTCAATGGTTTTAAGTTTCATAAAAAAGAATGGAGTGTTGGTAATAAAACCATTAATTGTAGAGTTTGTATCAAGGGTGACGAGGAAGGAGTTGAAGAAAATTATTATTATGGGAATATTAAAGAGATTATGCAAGTTGAATACTTGGGATAGCCAACCAAACAATTAGTTTTATTTAATTGTGAATGGTTTGATGTTGTTGCCAATCGTGGCATGAAAGTTCAACACCAATATGGCATTGTGGAGGTTCATCATCGTAGAAGATATTCAAATTACGATCCTTTCATATTTTCAACTAATGCTATTCAAGTTTATTATGTACCTTACCCAGGAAAATTAAAAGAAAAGATTGATTGGTGGGTTGCCATCAAAACCAAACCTAGAGGCAGATTCGATGATCAATATACATTAGAGGTTGCATATCAAGATTCAACAACAACTACAACAAGTGTATATTTTGTAGCAAATGATGAGCTACTTGGTCATTTAAGAGATGAAGGGGAATATGAGGAAATATAAATTAGTATTGAGGAACTAGAAAAAAGAACATGATGAGAATGACGAGAAAAACAAGGACGAATTTGATTTAGAAAATGATTTAGAAAACTCACAGTATCATGATGATGGCACTGACAATGATATTGATGATGATGGTGATGATGACGAGGATGATGATGATGATAAATGGACATAGTGATTATTAAATTGTAATATTTTTCTCTTTTTTAAATGTTTTTATCATTTTATTTTACTTAATTTTAAAATATTAGTTAGCCTTATCTTTGTGTTAATAGGAAAAGTATAAACGTAGATGGGAAGAATTAACCCAACAAGAATCTTCACAAGGAACTCTGCCACCAAAGGAAATCGAAGCGTGGGCTGAAGTTGCAGGAATAAGGAGAGGACATGTATATGGTCTTGGGAGTGAATCTTCTTTATTTGCAAGTAGGAGAAATTACCATGGTTCAAGTTCCTTGTCAACTGAATGGGTGCAAAGACATGAATTTGAAGAACTGAAAATTGAAAGGGAAGAAATGAGAATTGAAAGGGAAGAAATGAGAAAGGAAAGGGGTGAACTTCGTGATGTGGTAAAACAATTGATGGAAAGTTTAAACTTTCAGCCCAAGCGATATATTAGGAATCAAGTTCATAAAGATAATGTGGCTAATGATAATGGTGATGTGGCTGATGATATTGATGACATGTCTGATGATAATGATGCCGTGTCTAATGACGGTGAAGAATTAGATCAAGAATGACAAGTGTAGTAGTGTGGATTACTTTTGTATGGTTTATAGTTGTTTTTTGAGTTAGGATATTGACTTTTGTATGCAAGAATTGAAAGGGGTTTATTCCCCCTTTTCTAGGTTTGATGATGGTGAAGATCAATTCACTAATGATATTTGCAAGTGTAGTAGTGATAACTTAGTCTTGATTATGTTTTGGATTGATTATGTATTTTTTTTATAAGTATTTCGTAATACTTAAATATATTATGTTCAAATTGCTGTGTGCTTGTTTAATAGTTTGGTGTGTTAGAAATATTTTTAGAATAATAATTATATTAGGTCTAAAAAATTACTTACAGGGCTTGTAAATTATTAAGAATAATGATTAAAAAAATTCAGACTTAAGAAACAGAATTAGAGACTAAACTCATCATTCAAAGTTTTCTAATCGGTCACAAATTTGGTCTGAACTTAATTATAAATCAGTCTCAAAATTTGGTATTTGATATCGGTCTCTGAGTTCGGTCACTAAATGTCGATCTCTGAAATGGTCGCTACGAACTAGCAACTAGGGTTTTCGCTACAACATAAATTTGGCCGCTGATGAATATAGTGACCGATTTTTTAGATTTTCAGCCGCTAAATGGGTCTCTATAGGCGAGATTTCTAGTAGTGTCACTATCAGACTCTGAGATCAGTGAACGCAAGGATCGAGAAGACTCTAATAGCTCACTATCAGACTCGGAGATCAGTCAACACAAGGATCGAGAAGATTCTAATAGGTCATTTTTAGACCCAGAGAGCAATTTGTCTTCTTCTTATCACGTGAATATTTAAATAAAAAATCTACATAGACAGTTGGGATGTAACGAATATTTCCTCTTGAAGCAAAGAGATTTCAAATATCTTTTTAAAGGGATTAACCATATCAAGTAACATTCTAACGTCTATGATTAAGCTTCTCCAATACTCACTTGTGCTAGCTTCTCTCTTCAATGACTCTTTTCTATCTCTCTATATATGGAGCTGAAAACTTGAAGAAAATTGAACTAACCTTTAACGATAAAAAGAGTTGTTACACTGTCAAACAAAAAGCATAAGTTTAACTTAGAATTTCTTATCATTTGTATATCTTAGAAATTCTTAAGTCTTAAAGAGTCTTATTGAGTTGTATTTTGTTTACACCTCTGATTGTATATCAAGTGTAATATTCAAACAATCTCTTAAGTTAGATTGTAAGAAGTCTCTTGCTTGTGCGCTTGAGCATCTGAAGTCTCTTGTTGTGTGCTTGAGCATTAAGTATCTTAATTATGTGTTTGAGCATTAAAAGTCTCTTGCTTGTGTGCTTGAGTATTTGTAATCAATTGTGATTATAGTGAAATCCCTTGGAAGTACAAGAGGACTAGACTACTCTCGTTTTGTGGGAGGAACAAGAATTAATATGTTCGTGTCTCTCTTTCAATTTCTAAATCTGAACTTGTTTTATCTGCTGCAAACACATAACTCAGTATCAGATTTTAAACTGAGTTCAGAGTCTGATAAGAGATTTAAAAAAAAAAAAAAGACTAACTCAATTCAACCTCCCATTCTTGTATTTTTTTTTTCACCTTTAAAATAGTCCGAAATATTGTAACAAATAAAAAATTGACATCTACATGAGTCATATTCATATTACATAACACGTCAAAAGAATGAAATATAATTTTCGTCGTTGTTTCATAATCGTGCAATAAATTTAAAAAAGCATAAAGAAATACACATAATAGTTGATTGCTTAAAGTATATATGACACTTTAAAATTTTCATTAATTATTATTATTTTATAAAAATAAATAATTAGTATACATTTAATTTTTTTAAAAATAGATAATGATAACTAAAAATAAAAATGAAAGAAACAATATTTAAAATAATAATAATAATTAAAAATTAAAAATATTAAAGTGTGGATCATTAGTGGTTAATGAAAACTAAAAGTAGAAATAAAACGATTGGTTAACTAGTGGTTAGAACTTAGATATTAAAAGTTAGTGGGAGAAAGGTATATCAATAATAATTAATTAAAATAAATAAATAAATGATAAATGAAATTATTCGATTAACTATTGTTTTGACGTTAAAACTTACTTCAATAACTTAGCAACTTTAAATAATTAATTAATTTATAATAATAAATTTAACTTATTTAGTTAATTATTAAAATATTGTTTATTTATAATTATTAATTATTAATTTGTTTTTAATACACAATTTAAAGAAGTATTTGTTGATTATTTATATTTTTTAATAAAAATTATGTATAATTATTAATTTTATTTATCGTTGATCTTAAAATTCAGGCATGCAGATCTCGGATGTCCTATTAGATGTCGAAACATTGATCTCTGCTATAACTGAACAAGAACAGAAACAAGTGCCTTCAATAAAACTTTAGATTCATAAAACAATGTCGTGACAGATGTTTCAACATCAGTCAAGACATAAACTTTTGATCAAGAGAACAGACTGAATTGAACATAACAGAAAGATTAACACAAAGATATGATGACCCAATTCGGTGCAACTCACCTACATCTGGGAGATACCAAGTCAGGAATGAATTCACTATTAGTAGTATTAATTTAGAGCTAAACTCCCCCGTTTACAACTCCTCACTTAATCCCTACCCAGTACAATTCTACCTAGAAATCACCATCTAGATAAGAGAAACTCATCTCAATTCCTAAATCACCTCAGTGATATCTAACTGTTACAACCTCCGATAACTGCATCAATATGTTCAATTGAAAGATACCCCTTCCAATACAATATTCAGTAAAGACTCTTGACTAACAATGACTCTTGAATTTGCTTAATAGCTTCATCCAAGTACAATACACAATTTATTACCTACAGGTTTCTGAATCTGTAAAATTATGTCTACCACAGTGTATCAAATGATATAAAGGGTGACTTACAACACAAGAAAGTACACGACTCTCAAAACCCTAAATCCTTATTTTCTACTTTACAAAAGTCTTAATAAGAATTCTTATTCTACCCTGGGTCTTGGTCTTCCTTTTATAATCTTCAGCTATCCATGGGCTTCGAAATATCTGATTATTTCTTCCATGATCCATGTTCTCATTGCTCCGTAAATCTTGAACCAGATTAGCAATAACCTGCTATATCAGACCAAGATGTCGAGTACACAAGCTAGGACATCTTGTCTGACATGTCTTCTTCCAGCAGACTTCATCATGTTGGAACATCTTGTTCAACACTTTGTTTTACCAAAAGTTAGTCAAATCTTTTAGAGCTTTCAATCTCCCCCTTTTGACAAATTTTGGCTAAAACACCTTTTGTAGAAAGTCCCAAAGTCATTTCATCTGGATGACTCCCGGAAGCTTTCATCCATCCTGGTGTACATGAAGAAGAAGATGCACAGAACTCCCCCTCAAACTCATAACCAAAGACGATTCCTCGGAGCAACCAAACACCAACCTGAGTTATCCCAATGAAGACTCAGATCACAAGACATAAGAATGGACTCTACGTATCCCATCCAGCATGTTAGAACATCTCATCCAGCATCCTTGCAAAACAACTGCAAGAATGGACTCCACGCCCAAAAGGATATCAGTTATGTGTTATAAGGACCAACACATAACTGAGAAGAATACACACCCATTCTCCCCCTTTTTAGTCAAAAATTGGCAAAAGAAACCAACATAGTTCCATACCCACATGGTACTTACCCAAACTCAGACAAAAGCCATGAAGACACAACACAGCAAAGGAAACACAACTTGAGAACCAAGAAGCAGCGACCCCCTTTAAATACCCAAGCAGTTTCTCTAGGAATTTATGGTCCATAGAAGTTACCGAAGAACAATTCAATGAAGAAATAAATTTAGGTAGGTAACTTCAACATAAATGACTGTGCACCGCCCAACTAGGATTTGACTGTTTCACTTTTAGGTTAAACCGTCCAAAGAAGGCGCATGTATCAAGACACATGTTTAACACGCCTTCTCTTAGGCATACTCTCCACCGTCCAAGGAACACGTCCAAAAAGGTAACTTGAAAACAACCACAAGTCCTAAACAATGTCCTGACACCTGGTAAAACTTTATCCATTCCATCTTATAAACTCTGAAGCATAGTCACAATGCCTTTTAATGAGCCTCAAGAACCAGAAGTAAAAGCAATTGGCCAAGATGTTAAGACATTTCTTCAAACATCTCCCAATTAACAACAAAGACTCTCATGAGCCTTATCTCAGTTTACAGAGAAAAATAAATTCTATCAAACAATATCCAATCTTATTTCTTGGGTCTCTCCTAAGAATTAAGAACAAGGTTGATATAATTCAATAGCCTTAACAGATCTAACTCCCAAGCAAAGCTATCAAAGCCACAAAATCAACACCCTATGATGTCAAGACATCACATCTTCACAAGAATCACATAAGCATCTTCATGCTCATAAACAAACACCAGGATCACACTCCTTGTATCATAACCAACGAACTCTTGAATTAAGACCAGATAACACCATTGATCACTCTCCCCCTGAACATATCCACACCTTATACAAATTCATCTTGAATCTTACAGCCACAAACACTCTCGTTCTTTGAGAATGAATCCAATCAAATATGGAATGCTCACATCCACGAAAGAGACATACACATTCTCTTAGTTTCTTGGTTAGGCAGTGTTCTGGACTGGGCCTAAGGCTGGCCCACCGTCGGGCAGGCCCAACCCAGTATCACATTGGGGAGGCCCAGTGATAAGTGCAAAATGTACCTATTTTGTATATAAGTTTTGTTGCACTTATCGTTACTTTGTGTTAAAATTGGTTGAATAAGCCCCACTTTGTATGTAAATGTGTATATTTAGTGTATAATCAAGTTTTAGTGTATTTGTGTACCGTTTGATAGTTTTCTACTCATTTTGTAGGTATTGAGGTGTATTTGGAGCATGAGCAATAAAGTGTCGAAGACACGGCTTCAAACGCGCGATTTTGAGCAACTCATCAACAAATAAGGCTCAAAATAAGGATAATAAAAATCACCAATTTGGTTGATATTTATTCATTTTTAGATAGGAAACTGAATAAGCTTTCCAACACTTTGAACCGGGCGAAAAACGGAGTTACGGTTCTCAAGTTATGGCTGAAACATTTTTCATGACAGCAGGTAGCGCGCTTAGCGTGCCCGACCGTGCTTAGCGGGCTTTTAAGGCGGTTTAAACATTAATAAGGGTGCGCTTAGCTCCCATAGCGCGCTTAGCGCGGTCTGGGATAATGACAAGAATAAATATGGGTAAAAACACATTTTTTAAGGATGGTTTTGGGGTTTTTTGCTCCCAACTCCATCAACTTCATTTTTTCATTAGATTAGCTTAGAAAACATCATGGAAGCTTGCATTTGGATGATCCGGGGTGGATTTCTCATCGATCGGCTCTGACAACCCGCGAAGTGTTTGGTTCATTTCTGATTTTCTTCATGTCTTTCTTCTTTGTTGGGTTTGTATATGTTTTTACTTTGATCTTATGTATATTTATCGCCCATGGAATTATATTTAATTTTCTTTACAAAGCTTTATCGATGATTGTCTCTGATTTTTGCTTTATGCACGGGGTTTGGGTTGTGTTAGAGATAAACATTGCAAACCTTCATTAGGGATGATTATCTGTTAGTTTCTGGATGCTAGAGATAGATTTAGAGCTAACAATCCATTTGGGTGTCAGAGCTTAATGCTTCCGTATTTCGAGGCTTCGTGCGCGAGAGTGACGAAGAGAGTAATACGGTTTTTCTCTCAACTCGGTGTGTCAGAGATGAACACTATTGTGAGCGATACCGGGTGATATTGAGGAGTATTGTAGGTTGAGTGTAATTGGTCAATAAGTTTAAGTTTGTGACGAGTGGAATATATACATGCTTGATAAGTCTTTTCTCTCAGATGAATGAATTTTCTTGTGTAAGTATTTACTTTTCTGTTTTTATGTTTCAACCATTTTAATCCAAACTCATAAACTTAGAGATTATCGAACGGCAGTTCAGTAGCACCGATCTCTGTGGACACGATAAATTCCCAGAAAAATACTTCCAAAACTTTTGTTGCTTGCCCTATACCACTACCAACAAAATGGCACCGCTGTCAGGGATTGGTATTTTTATTGGATCGCATTGCGATAGTTTCTTTGTTTTTGAGTTTTGTAGATATCGTATATATTGTCTATTTTCACTTGTTTATATTGATACATGTATATGTTTACCATATTTGTGAATTTTACATGTTTTGTATACTTGTAAATTTGGTGTATATGTTTGTTTCTCTTCACGTTTGCTAAGTGTTTGGTTAGGTTTCGTCGTCGGTGAGCACTAACCGTGTAAAGAGGCAACTTAGAGAAGTATGTATAAATAATAGGCGTCGAGCTTACGACATAAAACAAGCATGTTTTATCGTTTTTTGTTCCATATTACTTTTTCATTGTATATGAAATTGTGTAGGTGTTAAGTGGAGGCCTACACCAGAACCTTGTTGTTGTACTGGTTTTTCTGGTTCTGGTGTAGCGCGCTTAACGCAAGTCTGCATGCTTAGTGCGCCCTGCTGTGCTGAGCCAGTGAATTCTTTTAATTGTTCACTTGGCTCCCCCTTCTTCCCACTTCCACCAAGGCCTTATATAGTAGTAATTATTAGTAATTTAACTAATTCTTTTGTTGTTGTTTGGACTCAAATTTTGGTTCGATAGCTTGAAGTCGCATTCGGTGATTTTCTGATTTTGAGTGTTTCAACTTGCGAATGCATGGTAATGATAGTGTTTAAAGTTTTGTACACGTTCAAGGTATGTGTTTATCGCTTTCTAGACTTTAGCATATTTATGATACTTAGGCTTTTTACAACTTCCATGCCATTCATTCTTGTGTATTCTTGTTCATTTTGTGAATCACTTTAGTTCCCACCCTTTTTGTGAGGAAGTTTTCCATTGTTCATATATGCGCGGAGTACCAACATTCTTGTTCTAACTGGATTTTATTATGCTTAATCTTTTGTTTGTGTTGATTATATGAAAGCATGAAAAGGATCAAGGCATTTTGTTTCATTCTAAGCACAACTACCTAGCCAAATAGTCAATTCACCTTGTGAGTGTGTGATCCTTCGTAACCCTTTGAGCTTTTTTATCCATGTTTTAGTTGAACTTAATGTTTGTCTATGAGTATTTAGTTCACTTATTTTTTGTGTGGATCTTGATTGTTGTTTTTTTTCTTGAACCCTCAACTTTGTGTTGTATGAATTTTTACCTTGTCTTAGAAAGTAGGGAGTATTCACATGATGATGTGGTTGAATTCAAGTTGGGGAGAGCAATGTTTGCTCACTTATGTTGTTGGTTTCTATGAGGTTGAAAAAGAAAAGAAAAAGGAAAAAAAATATGACAAAGAAAAAGAAAAAAAAAAGAAAGAAAAAGAAAATCCTCGTGAAAGGAATGACAAAAAGAGTTCAAATAATTGTGCTAAATAAGTATTGTGTTTTGTGTAACACTTGGGATGAAAGAAGAAGTTTGATTGAAATTTTGTATTTGAACTTTTGTGAGTTGATCACTCCCTTAGGTTTAGGCAAGTTTTTGTTTCGATTAGCTTTAAGAATTGCCCCTTGTTTGTTTACCCGACCACGCTACAACCTTGAAAAGTCCTTGTGATTCTTGCCTTTGTATGTTCAATATGATTTTTGGATGGTTGCATAATTTAGTCTATTGTTTGGATGATTGTTGTGTGAGTGATAAGTCCCTCATTTTATGTTTTTCATTTACTGATGATTGTTTTTGCTAGGTGTGATTCACGTTTGAACTTGGGTTGTTTTAGAATGTTTGGCTTGATTTTTGTATTTAGCATTTGTTTCGTGATTATGTTATCGTTGTAGTTTAGTGGTAAGTATTTACTTTGTGTGTACCATTTTCGATTGAACCCTTGCATTTGTTTTCCGTTTTCAAAACTTGTTGATTCATGATTCTTTGGTTATTGCTTTTGTGTTTTTAAGTTTGTTGGCTTTGTTTGAGGACAAACAAATATGTATGTTGGGGAGAGTTGATAAGTGCAAAATGTACCTATTTTTGTATATAAGTTTTGTTGCACTTATCGTTACTTTGTGTTAACATTGGTTGAATAAACCCCACTTTGTATGTAAATGTGTATATTTAGTGTATAATCAAGTTTTAGTGTATTTGTGTACCATTTGATAGTTTTCTACTCATTTTGTAGGTATTGAGGTGTATTTGGAGCATGAGCAATAAAGTGTCGAAGACACGGCTTCAAACGCGTGATTTTGAGCAACTCATCAACGAATAAGGCTCAAAATGTGGATAATAAAAATCACCAATTTTGTTGATATTTATTCATTTTTAGATAGGAAATTGAATAAGCTTTCCAACGCTTCGAACCGGGTGAAAAATGGAGTTACGATTCTCAAGTTATAGCTAAAACATTTTTCATGACAGCAGGTAGGGCGCTTAGCGGGCTTTTAAGGCGGTTTAAACATTAATAAGGGCGCGCTTAGCGCCCATAGTGCGCTTAGCGCGGTCTGGGATGATGACATCAATAAATATGGGTAAAAACACATTTTTAGGGATGGTTTTGGGGTTTTTTGCTCCCAACTCCATCAACTTCATTTTTTTCATTAGATTAGCTTAGAAAACATCATGGAAGCTTGCATTTGGATGATCCGGGGTGGATTTCTCATCGATCGGCTCTGACAACCCGCGAAGTGTTTGGTTCATTTCTGATTTTCTTCATGTCTTTCTTCTTTGTTGGGTTTGTACATGTTTTTACTTTGATCTTATGTATATTTATCGCCCATGGCGTTATATTTAATTTGCTTTACAAAGCTTTATCGATGATTGTCTCTGATTTTTGCTTTATGCACGGGATTTGGGTTGTGTTAGAGATAAACATCGCAAACCTTCATTAGGGATTATTATCTGTTAGTTTCTGGATGCTAGAGATAGATTTAGAGCTAACAATCCATTTGGGTGTCAGAGCTTAATGCTTCCGTATTTCGAGGCTTCGTGCGCGAGAGTGACGAAGAGAGTAATACGGTTTTTCTCTTGGCTCGGTGTGTCAGAGATGAACACTATTGTGAGCGATACCGGGTGATATTGAGGAGTATTGTAGGTTGAGTGTAATTGGTCGATAAGTTTAAGTTTGTGACGAGTGGAATATATACATGTTTGATAAGTCTTTTCTCTCTGATGAATGAATTTTATTGTGTTAATACTTACTTTTCTGTTTTTATGTTTGAACCATTTTAATCCAAACTCATAAACTTAGAGATTATCGAACGGCAGTTCAGTAGCACCGATCTCTGTGGACATGATAAATTCCCGGAAAAATACTTCCAAAACTTTTGTTGCTTGCCCTATATCGCTACCAACACCCAGCAAGGCCCAACCCTCCTTCCTGTCGGGCACGCTCAACACTCTCTGCAGTCGAGCAGGCTACTACCTAGCACGGGGAGAGACCATGCGTCTTCCCCACGGACTCCATGTACCTCCCACGTAGGGACAAGTCATCATGCAACTACCCACTTCCTGAAGAACTGGTCAGCCCGCCTTCCGAAGATCACAGGGCAGTTGCTCCAAGGCGAAGACCATGTGTTGGTCTTCCCTACGCCACGTAAGCTCTGGCAGTTATCTGCATTGGGACTAGTGATCCAACCTAGTGCAGATCTCCACGTGCTGGTCTTCACGACGTGTTGCTGGCCACCGATCTATTTCTAATTAGGTACGATCAGTGTTGCCGTCTTTGGAAACCTTTGCTTCCCCATTCTTCCTCCCGTAGAAACTTAAAAACCAAAGAAACTTTCAATCTCCGACGATCTTGGCCAGCCCACGGAATGACGTCAACGCTCCAGACTCCGCCTTCGCCCCATTCACCAACGGGGATGACCACGATCCCAACGTGGTCGTTCACATCAAAGAAGGCGAGCCCAGGGACGGGCACACCGCCTCTCCCTCCTCTAATGACGTGACCTTCAACGCCACCTGACACTTTGATAGCTCGGCTGTCTACCACCCGATCCTTGCGCCACCTAATGCTGATCCGACCACGGTGGCTATGTTCCCAGCGATCAATTAGACCAATCTGATGATCTTCCAATAGAATGAGCGGATAGGAGTGCTCGAAAGGGAGTAACAATCACGCTCTCCACCGCGGAGACATCGTTGCCCCGTTTCTCGTAGTCCCTCATCTCCCCCGCGAAGGACACGACACGAGGACTCTCAGAGCCCATCTCCCCGGATACCCGAGCGTCGTCCGCGTCTGGAACGACCCTAACCCGTGGTCACTCAGAAGCGTGATCGGTCCCCTCCTCAGAAGGAACGATGTTTCCACGCTCAGAAGAGGAATAAGGCCGATGGATATGGCGAGAAGCCAAAGAGCCGACCGAGAAGTCCCCCTCGACAAAGCAGGCACGACCGAGGCGGCCAATCCCCGTCCCGATCACCTATCAGGAGCGACGAGAATGACCAATGCACCCCGCTATCTAGGGACATCATGGAGACCCCCTTTCCGGTCGGGATGGAAAAACCCCCTCCCTTGGCGGCGTATGATGGCACGACTGACCCGGATGACCACATCGAAAGTTTTGATGCGATGCTTGATTACCGGAACATCTGGGGAGCCATCAAGTGCAAGCTCTTCCCTACTACCCTCTGGAAAGGTGCCATGGCATGGTACAAGAGCCTCGTACCTGAATCCATCACCGCCTGGAAGGAACTAAAGAGACAGTTCTCCAGGCATTTCATCGCTTCCCGACGCCACCCGAAGATGGAAGCATCCTTGGAAGCAATCATCCAGGGAAAAGACAAATCTCTTCGGGATTACATCGAGAGATTCAACCGAGAAGCCGTCCAGGTATCCACCTCGAACGACATGAAGAAATTCTTGATTGAGCTAGGACTCCGACCTCGCACCGAGTTCGCCAAGGTCATCGACATTGAAAGGCCCGACACATTGGAAGCGCTCCTCCACAAGGCCCAAGCATACATCCAATATGAGGAGATAGAGGTTGCCCACTGTGCCCGCAATTCGCGGAATCAAGAGGGCCCCAGAAACTCCAACCTCCTTTGGTTGATGCACTTGGCAAGCGCATCCTAGACGAGTGCATCAACTCGGAATTCCAGAAAGGAGGTGTCCGCTTCCCGAAGCCGACACCCCCTAAACCAAACGTTGACAAGTACAAGTACTGCAGGTTCCACATGAGCCATAGGCATGTTACGGAGGATTGCATCCACCTCAAGGATGCGATAGAAACCTTGATTAAAGAGGGGCACCTCAAGCAGTACACGAAGAGTAACGATGCCCCCCGACAAGAGACTCGGGAGACGAAAAGGGTCGAGGAGGCGACCCCATCCCCTAGTGAGAACGGACTACACGTCGCCCTGTGTGCCACCTGACCAGAGGACTTCTACTTCCCCAACGAGCCCGATACCCCTGTGACCGCTCACTTCCCATGGGAAAGTTTCCCCGCCGCCATAGTCATATCCGGCGGAAGGTTCAACATGGTCTTGGTGGGGTCGATCAAGCGGAAGTTCGAAGAGTTGATAGAGACGAGCTCGGTGTAGAATGCCACTTTTGAGAAGGTCCAGGGAAGGTCGAACCCCATCATCTTCTACCTCGAAGAATTGTCGGGTGGCGCCCCCAACTCCAACATCCCCCTCCCGATCAGGGCACATATGGCGAACTTTGATGTCCGCCGCATCTTGGTCGACCAAAGGAGTTTGGTGGACATCATGAATGCCCACTTCTTCACTACCCTCCAGCTCAACGAAACACATCTGACCCCTTACGTGGGCTCAGACCTCTAGGGTTTCAACGGAACCACCGCCAGACCGTGCAGCTATGTCGAGCTGATGGTCACTTCGGGAGCGACAACACTTCCCGTCAAGTTAAGGTCCGCTTCCTGGTGGTATAATGCCCTTCTCTGTACCAGTGCATCCCGGGGAGGCCGACTCGAGCCGAACTCACGGCGGTACCATCTACAGTCCATCTGAAGATGAAGTATTACACGACCAGGGGCCGTGTCGTCACTCTCCACGGGGATATTGAGGCCTCTAGGAGATGCTTAGAGGCTGCAACCAAGGGTCGGAACTCGATCAACATTAAGTCCAAGACTGTAGGGAAGCTAGTCATAGATAAGGAGAAGAAGACACTCCCACACGTCAACACGGTCGACCTCGACAGCCGCTTCCCCGGCAAGCAGGATCTGGACGAGGCAGCGGATCACACCCTTCCAATTGAAGGCAACGGGAAGCCTCTCTACCCCATGCGCCCCATTTCGGATGAAGACTTCAAGCTCATCACTCTCGAGGACAATCCAGACAGGAAGGTGAAGATTGGCACAAGGCTCCCCAACCCAATGAGGACGCAGTTGAAGGCCTGGCTCAGGGAGAATGCTAACCTGTTTGTGTGGAGCGCTGCGGAGATGCCTGGCCTTGACCCAAATGTGGCCTGCCACCAGCTCACAATAGATCTGGCCGCTAGGTTTGTAGCGTAATGTAGGCGTATGCAGTCTTCCGAGAAAGCGGAGGCTGCAAAAAAAAGTTATAAAAGACCTCTTAGAGGCAAACTTTATTTCAGAAGCCCAGTACACAACCTGTCTATCCAACATTGTACCTGTTAAAAAGAGTAATGGAAAATGGAGAATGTGCGTTGATTATACTGATCTTAACTGGGCATGCCCGAAAGATGCTTATCCACTGCCTAACATCGACAAGTCGATCGACAATTATGCAGGTTTTAAATTGTTGTCGTTCATGGATGCGTACTCGAGATACAATCAAATCCCCATGGCAAAGGCTGACAAGCAGCACACGACCTTCATGACTGAGTCGGACAACTACTACTACAACGTAATGCCCTTCGGCCTGAAGAACGTCGGCGTGACCTACCAGAGGATGATGAACAAAGTCTTCTGTGGCGAGACCGGCGACATGCTCGAGGTCTACATGGACGACATGATCGTAAAATCACGAGAAGGAATCGACCACACGACCCACCTCAAAAGGGTCTTCGACACGGCGAGGAGATGCAAGATGAGGTTCAACCCGGAGAAATGCACCTTCGGTGTCCGAGCAGAAAAGTTCCTCGGCTTCTACCTTACAGAGCAAGGAATCGAGGCAAACCCCGACAAGTGCAAGGCGTTCTCCTAGTTCCCGATGCCGAACTCAAAGAAATCGATACAATCGCTAAACAGGATGCTCACCTCGCTGTCCCTCATCATGGCCAAATCGGTGCAACACGCATTTCAATTTTTCACTCCTACGAAAGGAGACCACATTCAAGTGGACCAAGGAGCGCGAACAGGCGCTCCTTCACCTCAAACAAGTCCTCTCGGGACCAGAAGATGAGGAGACATTGTACCTGTACCTCGCCATCACGAGCGAGGCAGTCAGCGCGACTCTGATCAGGGAAACCCCCGACGGAGAAACCGATTTACTTCACCAACAAAGCCCTCCAAGGCCTTAAACTTAGATACCAGCAGATCGAAAAGGTCGCTCTGGGCCTCGTCACCATGGCCAAAAGACTGCGGCACTACTTCTTGGCCCACACGATCGTGGTGAGGTCAGACCAACCCGTGAGACAGCTCCTCGTCCGACCCGACATGGCAGGCAGGATGCTCAAATGGTCGCTCGAACTCTCCGAGTTTAACATCCAATACGAGAGTAGGAAGGCCCTGAAGGCTCAAGTACTAGACGACTTTGTCGCGAAGATGACCATCCCGGAACCTTCGGCTGACGGGTCTCAAAAATGGACAATCTACGTCGACGGGGTGTCCAGTTCGATGGGAAGTGGAGCGGGCATCATCCTTGAGAACGAGGAAGGCATCTTGATCGAGGTCTCCCTCACATTGTTCTTCCCGACATTAAACAACCAAGCCAAATACGAGGCTTTCCTCTTCGGACTACGCCTAGCCGAGGATCTCGGCACTAAAGAAGAGAAAATATTCACCGACTCCCAGCTTGTAGCCTCCCAGATACAAGGAGAATACTAAGCCAAGAATGACAGCCTCATCGAATACTTGACCCTAGTAAAGGAGAGGATGCAAATTTTCATTTCGACTGAAGTAACTCACGTCCCGCGCGAACACAAAACTTGGGTAGACGTCCTATCGAAGCTGGCGAGCACGAAGAAAAAAGGCGGGAACAAATCTGTTATCCAAGAGGTGCTTCCACGACCGAGCATCAAGAAATCCATCTCGACCGCCGAGGTTCAAACCATCGAAGGAAACCACTGCTGGATGACCCTAGTATATGAATACCTCAGCACGGGGAAACTACCCGAAGACCCAAGGATGTCGGCGTAGTCAGGCGGCGTGCCTGCTCGTATACCATCGTCGAGGACAAGTTATACCGGAGGGGTTTCTCGATCCCCCTCCTCAGGTGCGTCGAGAAGTCTAAGGTCCCCGGCATACTCCAGGAGATCCACGAAGGGATCAATGCGCAACACCTCGGTGGACGGTCTCTAGCCCATAAAGCATTGCAAACAGGGTACTACTGGCCCACCATGCAGCAAGATGCCAATGAGCACGTCAAGAAGTGTGACAGATGCCAGCGACACGGAGATATGCACCTGGCCCCACCTAGTGAGATCAAAACGTTTTCATCCCCGTGGCCATTTGCCTGGTGGAGGATGGACATCCTCGGGCCCTTCACCATAGGGTCGTACCAAAATAAGTACTTGATTGTCAGTGTCGACTACTTCACTAAGTGGATAGAGACCGAAGCCTTAGCCAAAATCACAACCCATAACATACTCCGTTTCTACAAGAGGAATATACTTGCTTGGTTCGGCGTACCCAAGGAAATCATCACTGACAACGGGACACTGTTCACCGACAAGAACTTCCAGAACTTCGTTACCAAGCTGGGCACAAAGCGAAACTTAACGTCGGTCGAGCACCCGCAAACAAACGGGCAAGCCGAAGCCGCGAACAGGGTAATCCTGCGAGGCCTGAAACGAAGACTGGGCGACACCAAGAAAATGTGGGTCAAGGAGTTGCACAACGTGCTTTGGGCTTATAGAACGACCCCACACTCGACCACCGGGGAAACCCCATTCCGACTGACCTACAGAACCGAGGCAGTGATTCCGGTAGAAATAAGGGAACCCTCCAGAAGGACCGAGTTTCCCCTCGACGAGGAGATGAACGATGAGGCCCTAAGGGAGGAGCTCGACCTAGTCGAAGAGATACGGTCGGGGGAGTCCCTCCGCGAAGCCTCGCTCAAACAGAAGATAACTTTGCGCCATGACAGAAAATTTATTAAACGCGAATTTCAGGTCGGTACCTAATCGGTCACCATTTCCACTATGTTTCTGTCACTTAGTCGGTACTTTTTCCATGAATCGGTAATAATTTCGTAGTCTTTTCGTTGTTTTTTAAGTTAATTTTACGTTTCTTATTTTATTCTCGCATGTTTGTTTTATTTCCCTTTTGTTGCATTTTACGCATTTGTTTGGTATTTTTGTTGATTTCAGGTTTATATGGAAAAGCTCAAAGGACTCAGGCGAAGAAAACGGGATTTTCGGACTTTGCAGATGAGTTTTGGAAAGAAGACGGTAGCCTGACACGCCCACCCGTGTCACCTGACACGAGCCGTGTCAGAAAGGGTCCAAAAGAATGAAGATTTGAGAAGAGGCAGAGGGCTGACACGGGTGCCCGTGTCAGTTGACACGGCCCGTGTCAACAAATCTGAAGCAGAGAATTTTTTCATCAGTAAGCCAGGGGCCCAACACGGCCCGTGTTGGCTTGGACGTGTCATTTGATGAATTTCTTAATTTTTTGACTTTTGGGATTCTTAGGGGCACTTTGGGTATTTCCTTATTACTGTAATTGATTGGAGAGTATTTTAGTCGTGTTTTGAGAATAAGAAAAGGACTTACTTTTGACTTTTGGACAAGGGAAGAATTAGACGAGAGAATTGAGCGATCAAGAGAAAAGGGAGAACTTAAGGTTTTCACGCGCGGGAGTAATTAAAGATCAAAGCAATCCCAGATTCTTGTAATGTTTAATTTCATTATTATAATCTCTTTGAATATCATGAGTAGCTAAACCCCCCATTGCTAGGGGGTGTCCCTAAATTGTTACTATAATGATCTTAGTTTTCTTTATTCAATGGCATCAGTGCTTATTTTATAATCAATTTTTATCGTACAACTTTCTTAACGCTTTTTCTATCGGCCAAATTGGATTTGATTTACAGTTAACCTTAGGTCGGCCAAACCACTATTAATGCTTTTGTACGGTAATACTATAGTAGATATCGCCTAGGCCTAGGGATACCTTGTAGTACTTTTTACCGATCAAGTTTTTGGCGTCGTTGCCAGGGACTGCCAAAAATACAAGTTTAATTTTAGTTCAGCTTAATTTTTGTCACTCTGTGACTAAAATTTTATTTTTGTTAGTTTTATTTTTATTTTATAATTTTTGGATTATTACTGATAATTGTCTAATTTGTGTATGCGAGGAAAGCCCTCAGCTGAATTTCTTTTTGACGCAGAACCAGAAAGATTGTTGCGCGCTAGACTCCGGAAAGCTAAAAGAGAAAGACTGGCAGCGTCAGGTTCATAACCGGTAATTTCAGAACTGGAAAAAGAGGAAGAAATTTCTGTCCATTCTTAGAATTCTAACTCAGGAGCCGATACAGACACAAACCGGAGACTGTGATCATGTCTGGAAATCAACCAGCAGAGAGACTTCTGGGTGACTATGGTAGGGCAAATGCTCCAACTGGGCGGTTGACCATAGTGAATCAACCGGTCAATGTAGCACACTTTCAGTTGCACCCGACTACGATCAGGCATCTTGGAAAGAGACCGTTCACCGAAAAAATAAATGAAGATGCAAACAAACATTGGCAACGATTTATTACAATGAGCACAACCTTGAAGATCGAGGGACACTCAGAAAAGGCGAAGAAGCTAGGATGTTTCCATTCACCTTAGCGAAAGATGCTAAAGAGTGGTTTTACTCCCTACCTTCGGGAAGTATAACTACTTGGGAAGAAATAGAAACAACATTCTTGAATAAGTATTTTCCTGATTCGGTTTACATCCGCAAGAGATACGACATTGTGAATTTTAAACAAAAGGAGGGAGAATCACTTAGGGATGCATATAAAAGGTTCTAAATGTTATTGGTGGCTTGCCCAACTCACAATATGGATCCTACTGAACAGATGCAGATGTTCGTGAATGGGTTGAGGATGAAGACCAAACAACTAGTTGATACAGCTGTCGGTGGCTCATCAAATTTTACAACAGCCACTGGTATAAAGAGAATTATAGAAGCTATAGCAGCAAATGAGCACTTGGAGCTGTACGACCGTAGTGTGAGTAAACCAGAAGGGATCATTGATTTAAAGCTAGCATATCAGGTGGTAAAAATGGAAGATCGAATTACTGCTGAGGTAGAAAGAAGATTGAAAGCGATGAATGTGAATTCTCAAACTGTCGCTCAAGTTCAAACAGGTCAAGTCGTAAGTTGTGAGATTTGTAATGGACCCCACTTCACTGCACATTGCATTGCTACTGCGCAACAAATTGAGGAGATTAAGTTCCTCAAGTAGAATAATCCCTATTATAATACTTATAACCCAGGATGAAAAAATCATCCAAATTTCTCCTCGAAAGATAAGCAAGGGAATGTTCAGTATCAGAACCAACCACAACAACAGGTACCTCATAAAGCAGAGTGGGAGACAATGTTTGAAAGGATGGCTACTCAAAATATGAAATTCCAAGAAGAGACCAAAAATTATCAAAGAAACACTACGGCGTCTATAAAAAATCTTGAAGTTCAGAAGAGCCAGATAGCCCAACAACTTACCAATGTCCCAGCACCAGGTGCCTTACCGAGTGCAACTGTGATAAATCTGAGAGAGCATCAGAATGTGAATGCAATTATGACCCGGAGTGGTAATTCAGTTGGAAAATCTAAAGAGGAAGGCTTGTTGGAGGTGGAATTGGAAATCAAGGACCATCAAAAAAAAGAGGAAGAAGTAAGATCACCGGTAAGACCTAAAGATGGCTGGTTTATACCTGAGTGAATCGCACACTCAAAGATACAACAGAATCGCCACCGAATTTTATTTAGTCCCAGAGGACAGGGAAAATATCGATAAAACCCAGGGGGAAGAGAAATGGGAACGGAGGTCGGTTATGCGAAAGGAAGGTACTAGCATCTTACGCATTTATCGTACTCGATGAGAACCATTTTGCTTGCTTCTAGGCTTGGATGGGTTATCTATCTAAAGGCTTCTAGCTAAAAGAAGAGAGAGAAAAGGAGAAAAGAAAGAAAAAGAGAAAGTGCTCGCGGAGAACTAGGACCCTCGTGCCTACATACCCTCATAGTGCAATGAGGAAATCAGAGCGTCGTAGTTCATGGAACCAGGGAAAAGAAAGGGGAAGGAGAGGAGAAAGTGGAAGGGTGCTCGCCAAGATCATCGCGATCTTGTGCCTATGTATCATACATTCGAAAGAATGTAGAATCAGAGCTTCAGTAGTTCGTGGAACCAAGACGGAAAAAGGAAAGAAAAGGTGGTGTCAAAACCAAGAACAAAAGAGGTAGAGAAAGATCCGCTGGGGATGTAAAAGAAATGGTGTCAAAACCAAGGAGGGAGTGCAAAAAAAAGATAGTAACTGTGCTGAGGATAAAGTGCAAGAGTGGTGTAGAAATCAAGAAAATAAAGGAGCAAAAGGAATAACAAAGACTCCACTGAGGAGTAAGAGAACAAAGAATCGTGCTAGGGATTAGAGGGTAGTGACCCTACTAGGGATCAAAAGAATAAGGGTTCGGTATGTTAACTGACTGGCAGTGGTTAACCGAAGAAAAAAAGATAAGACTCTATGGGGAAAAAAGGTTTGGTGTCAACAGACAGGCTGTGATGGACCAAAAGAGAGAGTATTGAACCAAAAGAAGGTGATTAACTCGAAAGGGCTCAGTATTTTAACAGACTGGATGTGGTTAACTGAAAAGATGGGTGATTAACCAAGAGAAGATGTTTAACCCAAGAGGAAACTCGGTGTATTAACAGATGGACTGTGGTTAACTGAGAAGAAGTGAAAATTGGTGTTTTAACTAACAAGAAGTGGTTAACCAAACAAAGGGATAAGAACCAATAGAAAGTTGCGAACTCCACAAGGGTTTTGGTTTTTAACAGAAAACTGTTTTAACCGAAAAAAGAGTGCGACTGCTGGGGAAAAAGAGCATTGGTTTTAAGAGTATGAATGTGATCAACCAAAGGAAGAATGATTACGACTCTCATGGAGAATCAACAAAAGAAGTGACTAGACATAAGAAAAGGTAATTGAAACTCTCTTCAAGAGAACGAAAGAAAGGAATTGAAACAAGAGCAAGAAATTGACTCTCTGAAGATTGCCAATGATCGTGAACCAAGGGAATGGTAATAGATCAAAAGATTGATTGAAAGAGGTAAGAGTAACCAAAGATCGACTCAACTGGGGGAAGGAATTGCACTAACGCCTAGAGATAGAGGTGACTAAGCCAGGAACAGGGTCATTTGTCCCCTACCTGATGTGGTCAGAATGAGAGTAGGAATTCTCCATTATCATTCATTCTCTAACACACAGGGTGTAGTGTAGGAGTTGAAGCGGACATCATAACAGCTCCAAGTTGTACAGTGCTCTAATGTCACGCGAAACTTCGACTCTGCGGGGATAAAGAGAACAAAGCTCTAAAGGAAGCCTAAAGAGAAGCGCCAAAGGGAAATCAAATAATCAAAATGGAGTTTCGGTTAAATAATTGAAGAGAGGAACATGCTAACAATTTCCCAAAATGAATTGAAAAATTATTAAAGCAAAGGGTGCATTATTGATTAAACAAGATTAAGCATATTCTTTGAAGAACAAACTTAATGCTAACATGAATGAAAGTGCAAAACAGTGCCAAATGACATTTAAAATGCAACACAAATTATGTCATCATGTGAATTGAATTGTGCAAGAATGAGCATGTCATGCAATATCAAGAATGTGAACAAATACACAATTGATAAAATTGAGCAATGGAAAATTCACAAGCATGCTTCATACTGAAGTGAAACAGCACCTAAAACATCCATAAAAATCAATCTCATCAATCCATGGAAGTTGGATAGGGAAACAACACCTAACACTCGCAAAACAGCAAGAAAAACTGAAAAACAGAGTGTTAATCGGTTAACACTTTTGCACTGCAAAGTGTTAATCGATTAACACTGAAGCAGGGGCAAAAAAAACAGTTTTCCAAAAGTGCTTTTGACCACTTATTGATTGTGCAATCACTCATATGCTAGGGCAAACAATTATGCACGAAAAATCAAGTCTAACAACAGCAAATAATCATCAATGGAATCAATTAACTCATCAAGATCATGGATCAAGGAATGGTATAATCAATTCACACACAAAAAATATCGAACTGCATCGCGAATGATACGAAAACGTTCGAAATAGTAAAATGAGTGAGATCTACCAACCTACAAGCCGGAGGATTGGCTTGGTGATTGTTGCAAAGGATTATTGATGAAGATAATCAAAGAAAACTAGAGGAAACTTCAATCGTAGCCGAATCGTATCGAAACCGAGCAATTTGCGACGAAACTCCGAAATGCGAATTCGAACCGTAGAATCTTGAAGCAAACCCTTGAGATGAATCAAAAAGCTAATAGAACTCCATAAACTCAAGTATAATAGCAAAATGATGATGGTTAAGCTCAAGAACTAATCACTTCCAATGTGAAAAGTGATTATTATTCAATGGTGAAGAGTTATAGCGATGTTTGGGAAGAAAGTGCATATGAAGATGAAGAAGTTGCAGAAAAATTTAGAGAGAATGTGAGAGAATTGAGAGTGAAGTGTGTGTGAAAGTGATTGAGTGTTCAAGGGTCCTTAAAAAATGATTGAAGGTTTTTTTATATAGAGTTTTAGTATGGAGTGTGAGAGATTTGGAATTAGGCTTGGAGCTAGCTTAGGGTGGTTTGGAATTAGGCTAGGAGTTAGTTACACTTAACTCACCGAGTCAGCGGTTAACTCGGTTAGTTAGGAATTTAACTCGGTGGCAATCCCAATGTAAGCTTCACATCCAAGGGTTCACAATCTATGAAAGTAGAGTGCATGGTGGTCTTGAATGGAAAGGATACATTGTAGTAAATGCTCATGAATTACTTGAAGGGTCTAGAACATTCCACATGCTGCTAGAACTATGTAGAATCCCAGAATGTGGAGAACAAGTTGTTGTCATGAAAAAATAGTAGATTCTACCCATTTTGCATGTGTTAATCGATTAACACATTTGCACTGCAAATGGTTAATCGATTAACCAGGCCAAAAAAATGCCCAGTTTGCTTGAAAAATTGTGTTGTGGCCACAGTTCCGATTTTCCACCTCTTGCTTTGATGGATAGGCATAAAAACCCTTATTTTGTGCTTGTTTTGATGATGTGATGTATTTGTGAGGATGTGATTAATTGGGCTTGAAAAACCTGAATATTCCTGCAACAAAAAACTCAGAGGAAAAACGTGTGAGTGCGTATGCCAGCGATACGAATGCACATGCTTATGCAAAAGCAAAAGGGAGGTCAAATTTCGGGTTACGACAGCTGCCCCTATTTAATCCTCTTGGACCTGAATGTATGAATTGCGCTAGCTTTTCGATGCTTTAAGGTAGAAGGGGATTAAATAAAAAAGTAGCTCGAAAATTTGGCCGACGGCAGCAAAAAGAGAGGTGCAAGTATAGAGAGCTGATAGGTGTAAAGTTCGACTGAATATCTGTTGGGAGATGAATCAGGCCAAAAGAAAGGGAGTATGCTCGATGCATATGCCATGTATGCGTTCTACGTGATGCTTGATATCATGCAATGCAAAGGTGCAAGCCAAGGTACTGCGCAGGGTTAGGCAGAGATTGTAGCAAAACAAACTCGACATCCTCAGTTGTGGAGAGAACCCACAGATGAAGACAGGCCCTGCTGGGGGAAAGGCCCCTGAATGGTGACAACTCCGCTAAGGAAAAAAACCGAGAAATCTCATATTTCTAGACTATCACTATTGACATTGCTGGGGATGAAGGAATCATGACGGTCTTCATGCCATGACTGACTCTGGTTGGGGAACGAACCTAGAAATATCCGATTTCTAAGCTACCACTGACTCTGCTGCAGGGAATTACCTAGGTCCGAAGGATCTTCTCTGCTTGGGGAAGATGAGAAACCAAGTCATACCGCTCCTGGTGCGCGACAGTTTCGACAAGCTGGGAATGATGCACGACCCTTGCTGAAAAAGGACAACCGTGTCGCTTCTCGGGTTACGTCGTGATAACTTTACTGGGGACATTACGGATCAGCCGGAGGAATGGAAAGTGAACAACCTTTCCGAAGAACCATAATGGCGCTTGCTGGGAAATGATGGCTCTGGTGGGGAGATGACTGCATCTTTAAATAACCATCATAGTGTTGATCGGGCATTGGGCTTGCCAATGGATATTACATATTATCCTGTAGGGATTACCAGTAAAATGTGTAATGCATAGTGCTTTCTCGATTGATTTAGCTTTTTATTATTCTCAACGCTTTATAGTATTATGTGATCACAAATAATCGTTTATTTTGCAAACAAAATACTGAAAAGAAAACAATTAAGCATCATAAAATGCATCTTATTGAGTGAAAAATATGTACATAAGCTGTGTACAAGGATGCAAAAATCCTTGATGAGGAAATTTGCAATAAAAATTGAAAAACAAATGTAAATGGAAAAGGGAAATCATGTTTTGCATTGATTACAACATTGGCTATCATCCACTGTAGGTCTAGGTTCCAACGCCTTGCACCAGCTGATGATGATTTGACTGTTCTGTTACCGTTTGATGTCCAGATATGACGAAAGAGATGCTCAAGTGTTCACAGTCAATGCCTTTATCCCTAATTTTTGCATGGACATTTTTTCTATATTTTTTTCGTCCACCGGGATACCCATTTTTGCCTAAGTCGCCCTTTCGGGTTTTCAACTTAGCGGGTTATTATTGTTTTTTCATTGTCCCTAACTTTTGCGTGGACATTTCTTTTTTTTTTTGGTCCATTGGGACGCCTATTTTTGCCAAGATTGTCCTTGCGGATGTCAATCTAGTGGGCTCTTTATCCTTTTTTTTTCAGGCATAATATTTTTTTACTGCATCGGAGTTCACGGGCGATGACAACTTTTCCCCAACCATTGTGGTGAGGATCAGGGCTCCGCCTGAGAAGGCCTTCCTAACAACATAGGGTCCTTCATAATTGGGATTCCACTTGCCATGTGGATCCGAGTGAACAGGTGAATACCTCTTGAGCACGAGTTCTCCTTCATGGAATGCTCGAGGGAGAACTTTCTTGTCAAAAGCTCGCTTGAGGCGCCTCTGATACAATTGACCATGACACGCGGTTGTAAGGCACTTCTCTTCGATGAGATTTAGCTGGTCATATCTGGATTAGACCCATTCAGCTTCATCAAGACCTGCTTCCATGATGACTCTGAGCGAAGGAATCTCGACTTCAATGGGTATAACAGCCTCCATACCATACACAAGCGAATACAGAGTTACCCCAGTAGAAGTACGAACTGAAGTTCTATAGCCATGTAGTGCAAAGGGACGCATTTCATGCCAATCCTTATAAGTCTTGACCATTTTCTGGACAATCCTCTTGATGCTTTTGTTTGCTGCTTCGACGGAACCGTTCATCTTTGGCCGATATGGTGAAGAGTTGTGGTGCTCGATCTTGAATTCTTGACACAACTCATTCATCATCTTGTTGTTTAGGTTGCTTGCATTGTCAGTGATAATGCTGCTAGGAATGTCGTAGCGACAGATTATCTCTTTCTTGATAAATCTGGCAACCACTTGTCGGGTAACATTTGCGTAAGAAGCAGCCTCAACCCACTTGGTAAAGTAATCGATAGCAACTAGAATGAATTGATTACCGTTGGAAGCCTTCGGTTCAATCATTCCAATCATATCTATACCCCACATGGAGAATGGCCAAGGTGAAATCAAAATGTTCAATGGAGTTGGAGGCACATGGATCTTGTCTCCGTAGATTTGGCACTTGTGACATCTTTTGGTAAAGTTGTAATAATCTACCTCCATTGTTGTCCAATAGTACCCAGCTCAAAGGATCTTTTTGGCCATGGCGGGACCTTTAGCATGTACGCCATCGCAACCCTCATGTACGGACCTTATGATTGTGTTTGCTTTATGTCTATACACGCATTTGAGCAGCACGGAATCATAGTTCCTCTTGTACAGTACATCACCACTTTAGAAGAATTTGGCGCAGAGCCGCCTAAGAGCCTTCTTGTCAGTGATAGTAATACCCTCGGGATATTCCTGTTTTTCCAGATATCTCTTTATATCGTAGAACCAAGGCTTGTCATCAGACTCGACCTCGATTACTAAACAGTGTGCTGGTTTGTTCAAATGATCAATGCGGATAGAAGGAGCTTCATTCTTCCACTCGACTTTGAACATGTATGCTATTGTGGCAAGTGCATCAGCTAATTAATTTTCCTCTCTAGGGACATGATGAAAAGAGATTTCATCAAAGTAGGGAATCAATTTTCCTATGTGCTTTTGGTACGGAACCAGCTTGGAATCCCGAGTCACAAAGTTCCCTCTGACTTGGCAGATAACCAAAGCATAATCTCCATAGACCTCAAGAATCTTGATTCTCATGTCAATTGCCGCTTCAATACCATAGATACATGCTTCGTATTCAGCCACATTATTGGTGCATGCAAAGCATAATCTGGTGGTGAAGGAAAGGTGAAAACTTGTTGGAGAGATGAGGATAACACCAATTCCACGACCTTTAGCATTAGAGGCACAATCAGTTAAATTCTTCTTGACAATCATTGTTCTATTCGACCGATTAATTTTTTCTTAGTAATTTGAACATCGGTTCACAGGTACCCATCAAGTGAGAAATGAATCTTGAGATGTAGTTGAGTCTGCCCAGAAAGCCACAGACTTCTTTTTCTGTATTGGGAGGCGGCATGTTCTGAATTTCCTGAACCTTGTCAAGATCAACTTCAATGTCTTTCTGACTCACAATAAAGTCCAACAGTTTACTAGATCGAACTCCGAAGGTACACTTCGCAGGATTCAATCGCAGACTAAACTTCCGGAGTCTGTTAAACAATTTATTCAGATGAACCAGGTGATCATCTTCAGTTTTGGACTTACCAATCATATCATCCACGTAAACCTCAATCTCCCTATGAATCATATCGTGAAAGAGGGTTGTCATGGCACGTTGGTATATTGCCCCTGCATTCTTCAAACCGAATGGCATGACTTTGTAGCAATATGTACCACATGGTGTGATGAAAGTAGTCTTCTCCATATCAGCTGGGGACATTTTGATCTGATTATATCCTAAAAAACCGTCCATAAAGGAAAAGACAGAGAACTGCGATGTGTATCTACCAAGACATCAATATGAGGCAAATGAAAATCATCTTCCGGGCTTGCCTTGTTGAGATCTCGATAATCCACACACATTCTGACCTTCCCGTCTTTCTTTGGAACCGGGAAGATGTTGGCAATCCATTCAGGATATTCAAAAGTGGCCAGGAACCCATCATCAAGTTGTTTCTTTACCTATTCTCTAATTTTAAGTGCCATGTCGGGTCTAGTCTTCCTGAGTTTCTGCTTGACAGGAGGACATCCGGGCTTGAGTGGCAAGTGATGTTCAACGATGTTGGTATCCAACTGAGGCATATCTTGATAGGACCAGGCGAAGATATCAACATACTCTTTCAATAACTTGACTAACTCGGAGTGTGCATGCTTTACGAGAGACGCGTCAACCTTGACTTCTCTTCTGACCTCATCAGTACCAAGATTGACAACTTCCACTGGCTCTTTGTGTGGCTGAATCTCTTTATGCTCGTACTCAATGAGCCTTGCTAATTCAACTGGTAATTCACAGTCTTCCTCACCATCTCCTTCGGCTTGGCTGATTGGAATCCCAGAATTACAATGGATGTTTGCCATGTTGTTATCAATGCATTTATTAGTTCTACATGTTTATGAATATGTTTACAATGAGCTATTTTGAAAAGGTGAAAATAAAAGAAACTTTTGCCATTTGTTTGTGAAAAAGTAAAATAAAGAAAGAAGATAGAGCATTATTTTGAATGCACAAAACTTTTACTTATTGATCACATAATATTGCAAAAGCGTGAGGCCCTTTACAAGCTATCTACTTGTCTCAAGCGAGGACGAGGGAATGAGAAAGCAAAATGCATTACATGTTTGTTGGAAAAACCACAGGAATCACGGTAGATGTCTAATTGTTGAGTTTGAAACCCGGCGGGCACTTACACACAAGGTTTTAAATCTGGCTGCTAGGACCAGCATCATCAATGGCTACCACGGTGTCACCCTTTTGAAAACCCGTGCTATTGAATTTGATCAAGTTGCACTGCTTCTGACCGTGTGAGCTAGATTGTTGACCAGGGCGATAACCCAATCCAAAACGATTATGCTTTTCAACCACCTCAATCGCATGCCCCCGGCCAAGCAAGGCACCTTTCTCGATGGTTTCTTTAGAAATTTTGGCAGATGCCAAGGTCATCTGTGGTGATCTTCTCTAACTAGTTGAAGCAGAGCTGACATCTTCGAACTCAAGACACTGCAATGGCACCTCAATTATGCCTTTATCGGTCTCGACGTATCGGAAAGATGATAACTCGCTTACAAACAGATCCTCTTCACCACAGACGATGACCAGCTGATCGTCAAATATGAATTTCAATTTCTGATGTAAAGTAGAGGTAATTGCCCCTGCGGCGTAAATCCACAGGCGACCCAATAGACAACTGTATGCAGGATTGATGTCCATCACTTGAAAAGTAATGGTGAACAAATACGGTCCAACCTTGATGGGTAAATCCACTTCTCCAATGACCTGCCTTTGAGAACCATCAAAGGCTCTGACAACTAAGGCGCTCGGCCTCATCTCGCTCCCTTCCACCAGTAGTTGACTCAATGTGCCCTTAGGCATCACATTGAGGGAAGATCTGTCATATCCCAAATTTTGACCACTAAGATTTCCCATCATTGTGAAAATCATCATCACAATATGGATGAACCATCATGCCTCATCAGTCTCCCCAAAGATGGGTGAGCATTCATTACAATCAAAATTAGGGTTTCAAGCCCTCTTAGAGCTCTTAGACAAAGGATCAATCAAGGAATGACATGATCTTCAACTTGTCTAACCTATCAAACATCCACAAAAGATCAAGAGGACTCCCACTTCAAGGATTAAGCACAAGGCTGCTCCCTTCTAGGTGGATTAAGCCTCAAGATCAACAGTGTCACGAAATTAGGGTTTTGGTCGACCAGGGCCTCCAGATGGAAATTTTCCTCTGGGCATGAGCCAATGCTTTAAAGCATAATCTAAGATGCTCCATGGAACCTCATGGACCCAATCATCAAGTCAATTTTGACCTCAGGGGATGCATTCATCAAAAATCAGGAATTAGGGTTTCTTGACCTAATTCACCCCCCAAGTTGACTTTTGGGACAAATCATGAGCCAAGACCTCAAGGGAGGATTTGAGGGTCTCTAACATACTACATTGATCCATTAGCACCAATGGATTAATCCAAGAAGCTTGAGCAACAAGTTTCAATTTCATCTGAACCACAGTTAGGGTTTCGCGGGAAAAGTCAACTGTAGCTTTGACTTTTGACCAAGACATGCTCCCAAACCTTGGGACATGATTCAATACACCCTATGACACCTATGGAACATGTCCATCAAGTTTGATTTAGGTCAAGGACTTGATTTCACAGAGGATCACACAGTTTGGAATTCATCTGACAAAAAGTCAACTGTGCACAAAAGTCAACTTTGACTTTTTGAGATTTTTCACAATTATGGTTCTTTGACCCTAAAATGATGTTAATGTGTGATTTGAATCATCATTCATCAAGAAAAATAAAAAAAAGTGGGATAACTTGTAAAAGGGGTAACCATAAAAACTTAGAAATTTTTCTAAGTTATGGAATAAAGTGGCTAGGGTACCAACTTTGGAGGATCATAACTCCTAAACCACAAAGCCATTTTTCCCCATTCAAAGCTGGATTTGTAGCCCTCATGGCCCTCTACAAAAACTTCAACTACACCTCATTCCAATTCATTATGGATTTTGAGTTATGGGATGATCAAAGTGGCTGAAAACATGAAATGCCACTTTTTCCAACACTTAGTGAAATTTTCACTAAGTCAGAATCTGCCTTCACTTTTTTCCAAATGTAGGGGCATTTTTCACTTGGATCCAAAAAGTATCAAAACCAAATATGATCAAACCATTGTTGTATCATATAAAGGCTTTCCAAAATGGCCAAGAACCCCATGAAATTCCACTTGAGCCATGAAATATGACAATGGCAACATGCCTTGCTGAAAACTGCCAAGGCTAGGCAGAATTTTACACTTTGGCTCGATTTGGCAAAATCAGATAATTCCAAGCCTTGTCATCACTTTGGACACATATGATGATCAAATCTAAAGGCAACAAACACTGATCCAAGCCTCCAAAGTCCTTGGAACAAGAAGTAGCATGCCAAACCTAGAATTGCCTAAAAGAGGGACAAGACTCCAATTTTGGATTAGAGCATTCAATGCATACACCAAGGTGGCATGGACTGAGCTATTTGCAACTGAATTCGGTCAAGACTTATCCAAGACCAAGGGGTCCAGAAGCCTGTGCCCTAACCTCTAGTCAATGGCTAGAGGAGACTTGGATTCTCATTACTCAACATTGGCCAAACCTCTGCTGCATTTGCCATTCACTATTGCAGCCAAAACAAACTTGTTCTACTATAAATAGAGCTCAATTATGTTTAATTTGAGTACACCAAAGCACTACAACACTTGCTTTCCTCAAAATCTCTTTCTCTAGGCAAAAATACCTTCTTTAGTATGGTAACTCTGAGTTTTTGAGTTAGAGAGAAATTCCACCACAGCTCATGATCCAAACACATCCAATATGTCATATCTAAGTTGTCCAAACTCTCACAAGTGACCTGTAACACCAAAATCACAAAGTCACCTCTCAAAACCTCAAAATAGGCCTTTTGTGCATTTTTCAAGCCATGTCTTGATTCAGTCACTTTCCAAACCAGATAAAACCTCAAACACACTCCAAATATCATCCTTGAATTATCCCAAATGGTTCCAGACATCTGGAACACCATTTGACAGAGTTGTTATTTTGGTCACTTTTGCCCCTTTTGCAAGAAAGAGCTCAAACTTGCTCCTGAGGTTTCCAGCTGATTCCAACCATCCTAAAAGCTTCTAAGAGATCATTTGAGGGTGTCCAAAGCATCAAACCATTTATGGAACAAGAAACTTGGCAGATTGCACAAAAAACTCCAAAAGCTCAAAAAGAGGTAAGCATCATGACTTGAACTTTCCAAAATATGCATTGCTTTGAGGTCCACTGATCATGCACATCTTGTACATGTTATATGTATTGTGTTTGCACCAAATTGTCATGCAATCCTTACTTATATCATGAGATAGCACAGAAAATGCAATTAGGGGCCTATTTCAAAACCACTATCGGGTTTTAAAATGGGGACATGATCTTGAAAAACTACCACCACCATTGGATTCCTTGTGAAATTCTAGGCAGGATAGACCTAAATTTTGTCTCAATCCATAAAGAAATGAGAAAGGTACGACCTTCACGTTTCTGAGCCAAAACTTGTCTTGTCTTGCCTTGGCCAGGCCTAGAAAACAAGGCAAGCCTTATATATTTGTTGTTTTGTTTTAATCAACGGATGTATCACCACCCCAGTGGTAAGGCGCGCGCCCTATAGCCTTGAGGTCGTGGGTTCAAACCCCACCCATGCCATTTTGTGTTTTCTCATATTTTTGCTATTTTTTCCAATATTTTCATGTTTTGTTAATTAATTGGAAAATTAATAACTCCTTCAATTTTAATTATTTTTGTTTGGTTCTTTTTGAAAAAAATCACAAAAATATTGAAATATTTTATTCTACAGAAAAATTAAGTTTATATTATTTATTTAATATAATTAGTATTTTTGTGAATAAATTCATTTTTAATTGTTTTTAAACATTTAAAAGTGAATATTTACCTTGAAAATCAAAACCAAATGAGTTTTAATTCATCTTGTGATTAAAACCTCATTTTTCAAACCTTAAACAAAAAATCACAAGTGGTTTATTCAAACTCATTTGGTATTTGTATCATTTTTATTGATTTTCTTTAAATATTTACTTTTAAAGAAAAATAAAATTAGGGTTTCTTTGATTTTCACCCTCACAAATCTTTTTCAAACACTTTGGGCCTCTAATAGAGTGTAAGACCCAATCCCTTTGAAAACCAAACCTTTTTGGGCCTCACTCATTGTATAAGACCCACTGCGTTTTCAAAAAAACCTCGGCACAATCACCATTTTCAAACAAACTATGGGCCTCTAATAGAGTGTAAGACCCAATCCCTTTGAAAACCAAACTTTGAGGGCCTCATATATTGTATAAGTCCCTCTGTACAGTTTTTAAAATAGCGGTGCGATCATCGTTAAAACCTTGGGCCTCTCCTTGAGTTGTAAGCCCCAACAATCTTTTTCAAAGCACTTTCTCCTTTGATTTTGAACATAATATTGTTATCAAAGCTTTCTTTGTTGAACAACTAACCAAACAGCATGGAAGCTCTACAACCGAGTAAGTGTTTACCCGCTTTCTTTATCCGCTTTCATATATATATATATATATATATATAACTGTAGTGTGGGGCTGCTCACTGTAAGTCTTCTTTCACAAACTTTTATATACTTGTCAAATATTGACTGTGTAATACTAGTATAATTATTTTAGAGTTTTCCCCGGCAACTACGTCTAGCACTAGGTAAAGCCCCGTTGATCGCTCTTAAATACAGTCAAAAACTAGATCCCCGTAGGATTACCAGACACAGTCTTCCCTCCTTTTGGGGTTAAACAATATGGAGATGTGAAAGGCAGATTCTTTTTGAACCCTTTCTCAGACTGTCACCCTTAGAAGTTGTCAAAGAGACTCTACTCCCCAGAGATGATCTTTTCTCCGTGAATGGCATCTCTTGAGTTTCTTCCAAATTCTCAAACTTTCCTGGCTTGATCTATTCTCAGTGAATAGCATGTCTTGAACTTCTCGGGGTTTGGGGATCCACAGGCTTCTTAAAAGCACCCTTAGAAATTGTCAAAGAAGCTCTAATTCCCCAGAGATGATCTTTTCTCCGTGAATGGCATCTCTTGAGCTTCTTCCAAATTCTCAGACTTTCCTGGCTTTATCTATTCTCTGCGAATGGCATGTCTTGAACTTCTTAGGATTTAGGGACCCACAGGCTTTTTAAAAGCATCCCCGCCTCCTCTTGGGCGTAGTACAAGGACCCTTTCGGCTTCTTAAAAGCTCTCGTGCCTTCTCTTGGGCTTAGTACAAGGACCCAGAGACCTCTACAGGTATAGGAACAGAACCTATTCATCAATTTGCTAGAGCTGTCTTTCTGAGTCAAGTGTTAGACCAGTTAATAGGTTGACCTTCATCCCTTAACATACCAGCCTTCTCTCGGGCATTATACAAATATCATTCACTTATCCGAAGATCGATTTCTCAAAACACCCGTAGACTTGGACAGTCTCAATACCCCTTTGGGTTTCCTATTTCCTTAAAGAACAGGAAATAACCCCGATCCTCTGATCAATCCCAAGGTACAACACTATCCATATAAGAACTGATTTTCTCTTTAACCGACATACTGGACCTGTCACTAAACTAAAACAGTCACCAACAGTTAGCCTCCTCTTAGGCTTTGTATAATGATCCTTTCCTCAGGAAAGTTAGCCTCCTCTTGGGCTTTGTACAAATGATTCTCCCCAGTGGAGCTAACCTTTTCAGACTCTCTTGTTGAGTATAAAGGACTCTCTTGTTGAGTTACACCTTTTAGCCTCCATCTCGGGCTTCGTACGAGATACCAAAACACTCTCTTGTTGAGTATAAAAGACTATCTTGTTGAGCCAATCTCCTTTTAGCCTCCATCTCGGGCTTTGTACGAGATACCAAAAAACTCTCTTATTGAGTATAAAAGACTCTCTTGTTGAGTCAAACCCCTTTTACCCTCCATCTCGGGCTTCGTACGAGATAAAAATCACTCTCTTGTTGAGTATAAAAGACTCTCTTGTTGAGTCAAACCCATTTTCAGCCTCCCTCTCGGGCTTCGTACGAGATAAAAATTACTCTCTTGTTGAGTATAAATGATTCTCTTGTTGAGTCAATCACCCTTTTAGCCTCCGTCTTGGGCTTCGTACAAGACACATATAAAACACTCTCTTGTTGAGTATAAAAGAATCTCTTGTTGATTCAATCCCTTTTAGCCTCCATCTTGGGCTTCGTACAAGACACATGCAAAAAGACTCTCTTGTGGAGTCGACCCTTTTAGCCTCTCTCTCGGGCTTCGTACGAGACACATAAAAACACCCTCTTGTTGGGTCAATAGCCTCCTCTTAGGCTTTGTATAAGAAAACCTCGGGTGATTCAATCAATCTTTTAGCATCAAAGTTGTGCCTTGTTCATAGCATACAAACATCAATAACTCCCCTTTAGAGATGACAAATTCTATCTAAAGTCAAAACCCTTTAGCTTCATGTCTTGGGCTTCGAACAAGATACAAATAGACCCTTCAGCTTCACATCTTGGGCTTTGAACAAGATACAAACCACCGTTAGCTTCATGTCTTAGGCTTTGATTTCCCTGTTTCGTTAAACGGGAAAACGTAGGCATAAGATTGAAAAAATATTAGCGAGCACACTAATCAAAAAACCCAAAATCCCATACCTTCATATATCAATCGAAAAGCATCAGTCCTAACATCCTACCAATAGTCTAGACCCCGTGTTCTCAACAACATAACCTAAGAGAGACCCACAATCTTTGTAGCAGCTGTAAACCAACAGTTATCTGTTTAAACTCAGTTTGCAAGCAGGGTTAATTGGAGACATCTATTTCCCTTCCTTCATCAGTTTCAATAGGATAAAAAATGAATCGAGCTGTAGTACCCAAAAGCGATAGTGCTTCTCAACCACACATAAAACTCACGCTACAGAAAAATGGCGACTCTGCTGGGGAGTTGAACCGATCAGACGTATCAGATGTTCCCATCTCTTAGGTAGAGACCTTGAGTTCACATTCATGTCACAGAAATGACAGCTCTGCTGGGTGTCATTGTCTGTATAGGATCATAAGGCTAGAGGTCTAGGATGATTAAGACAAATATATATACTGTTTTTCCTAATTGATATTTATGTTTATTTTTCTGCTAATGGGAATGCGTGTGATGCCGCATGTGGAAAGATTGAGTATACACCTAAGATAGGTGATGGCAATGCGGGTAATCTTACTGGGAGTGAATTCCAGTTAAGAGCCCCCGATCGACCATCAAACTCAGTGGAGACTCTCTTTGCAGATACATTGCCTATACGACTTCGGTTGTTGAAAGTAGTGTGGTCGACTGGGTTATCTGAGAAGATGAGGTTTTTAGCAGACTGCAGCCATTTTGTAGTGCGGAAGCTATCGGAAATAGTTGTCACGCGATACTACCCTCATCTGAGATCACTCCAGGATACATCAGCTCGCTGGCGATCCGCTTGCTGTTGTTATCCTAGAGGGGTCAATGATTTTGCGGACAGGTACAAAAAATCACCAGTATATACCTTTGGGGGGGGGGGGGGTAGAGCCTTGACTTCATGACACCGACCCTTTGACCCCATGTTTTTTCTATGTTTTTGTGTGCTGCATTCATACATTCATTAAAAAAACATTAAAACAAAAAAAATCTTCTCTTCTAGTCTCTCTTTTTCAAATTAAACTGAGACAATGATTGTAAATGTCAGAGAAAGGAGATTGCGCTAATGGATTTCGGTAGAAGGAAAACTCATAAGTATACCTTCAAGGTTCCAAAGTTAGAGGATTTGAGAGGTTTGGCGAGAATGATCACCAACCACGAGGCTTTCAGAGCCAAGTATGGAGGACTCCTGTCTCTATTAAGGGTCCAAGTAATCGAGGGAATCATGTCCATGCTAATCCAGTTCTACAATCTAGTTTATCATTGTTTCACATTCCTGGACTATCAGCTAGCACCAACGCTGGAGGAGTACTCTCACCTGACTGATCTGCATATCACTGATCAGGCTCCTTTTTCTGGACTGGAAGAAATTCCAAAGGATCAGACCATTGCAAGAGTAATTTATTTAGACGAGTCAGAAGTCAGGACTCACATGACCACTAAGGGTGGCATCCAGGGTTTGCCAGCCCAGTTCTTGACAAAGAAAGCCATGTACTTTGCCAGTATAGGGAACGTGGCCGCTTTCGAGAGCAGCTTTGTTTTGCTCACCTACGGGTTATTTTTGTTTCCCAACATTGATAACTTCGTAGATATCAACGCCATTAAGAATTTCCTGATTGGAAACCCTGTACCGACCTTACTCGCAGATGCGTATCATTCGGTACATTTAAGGAATTTATACAGCGGAGGAATGATCACGTTCTGTGTACCCCTGCTATACAAATGGTTCACTTCTCATTTGCCCAAGTCTGCTGCATTTTGGGATCAAAAGAATACTTTACGTTGGTCGCAGAGAGTCGCGTCTCTTACCAACTCTGACATTGATTGGTACAATCAAATCTATGACGGGATCAGAATCATTGACCGTTATGGAAATTTCCCAAATGTACCCCTTATAGGAACTAAGGGAGGAATCAACTATCATCCGGTGTTGGTTCGTCGTCAATTTGGATACCCAATGAGGCATGTTCCACGAGATGCTCATCTGGAAGGTCTTTTCTTCAAAGAAGGAGAAAATGATAGGGCACTAAAGACAAAAATAAAGCATGCCTAGAAACAAGTTCATAGGAAAGGACGAGAGTCTCTAGGAAAACCAGACTGTGTCTCGATGGAACCCTATCTCCATTGGGTACAAACTAGAGCTCTCAAACTGAGGATGCCTTACCCTCGTCAGGAAGTTCTTCCATTAAGGGACTCTGCCCTTTATTTTATGTCTGAAACGGAAAAACTTCAAGTTACTCTAAGCAAAGTTCAATAGGAGAGGAGGTCTTGGAGGAACAAGTACCGTATACTCAATGTGGAGTGTAAGAAAATACAGCAGCTATTAAGAGAAAAAGATGCGCTGATTGAAATTTTAGAGCAACATGCTATAGAGAATCAGGATGACCAAAGGAGTTTGCTCACGCCTTTCACTTGGCAAAGGAATGACAACCCGGCAACGGCCGAAGAGCCCCGGTCAAAGAAGAGGAAAGAACCAGAACCAACACTTGAGCTCTCTTCAGAGAGGACTCAGGATCCATTAGTTTAGAGTTCCTTTTTCAGCACTTTGTAATCTACTGTATTTCCATTTCCACAATCCTTTGAATTCAATAAAACGGGGTTTCCCCACTGTTTGATATTTACAATCTAATTGTCGAAGTTTACTTTGAATAAACAAAAACATACAATTAATATAATCATTGCATTCATCATTCTCGCGTAAACGCATTCTTCTTACCTACGAATCTAACGTTTGCGTCTCGATTCTAGAGTCAAACTGTCTCATTCGTACAATACTCGGGCCAATCGTCAGAAAAAAGATGGATGATCTTGAGGAAGAGAACAAAGAGTTGAGAGAAGAGATTGACACTCTGAAAGAAGGTCTGAGAAAGCTTCATAACGACATGCAAGCTCTAGTAGAAGCTCAGATGCAACAACAAAGGACTGTGATCTCAGAGATCACATCGACACCCATAGTGGAGTAGTCCAATCCTAGGTACAAGATGCCGAAAGATCATCCCTGGGGCATGCCTACCAACTATATCCCGGAAGGATATGTTCCGCTGATCAATGAGGATCAAGGAACTCCAACAGGAGCTGCTGGGCCTGAAGGTTACAAACTTCGGGAAAGCGAAGATGCCAGGGGCATGACGACAACTCCTGAAGGTTACAAACTTCGGGAGGCACCGAGAGTCTCGACCATAATGACTATACCACCGCCCGTGGTACACACTGTCCTGGAAGGACAGATTCCACAGATACCTTCTGGTGGAAACGACAGCATGTTCGACAGAATGAATGAGTTCCAGGAACAGTTCCTAGAAATGCAGAAAGAGCTGCAAGCCCTTCGCGGTCAGGATTTATTTGGAAAGGACGTCGCAGACCTCTGCTTGGTCCCCAATGTGAAAATTCCACACAAGTTCCAAGTGCCTGACTTTGAAAAATACAAGGGTAACTCTTGCCCTCAGAGTCACTTGGTGATGTACGCTCGGCGAATGTCAGCTCAGACAGAGAACCAGGAGCTGCTCATTCACTACTTTCAGGATAGTTTAACCGGTGCCGCCTTAAAATGGTACATGGGGTTAAACCGCGCCACGATCGGCACATTCAGAGATCTTGGCACTGCCTTCGTCCAACAATACAAATACAATTTGGACATGACACCGGACAGAGATCAACTCAGATCGATGTCCCAAAAGGACAAGGAAACCTTTAAGGAGTATGCTCAGAGATGGCATGAAATTGCCGCTCAGATTTGTCCCCCTCTAGAGGAAAAAGAGATGACAAAGATCTTCTTAAAGACCTTGAGCTCATTTTACTACGACAGAATGGTCGCCAGTGCGCCCAGTGACTTCACCGAGATGGTGGGCATGGGAGTTCGTCTTGAGGAAGCGGTCCAGGAAGGACGTTTAGTTAAAGACGCTGGATCATCAAGTAGTACAAAACGATACGGTAGTGCTCTCCCTAAGAAAAAAGAGCAGGATATTGGGAATATCTCTCTCGGAAAGTAAAGGCGGCGTTATCAACCAGTAGCATCTGTAACTCCTGCTATCAATTCCGCGCCTATTCCTGCGTATCAACCTCAGGTTGCACAAAGCCAACCGAATCAACAGCAATATCAGCAAAGGACACAACAGCCTTTTCAGCAGGCTCGTCCTCCATATAACAACAATCGTGCAACGCGACCACCAGGGTTCGACCCTATACCAATGTTGTACGCAGAGCTATTTCTGTTACTACTGGTCAAGGGGCACGTTCAAACTAAGTCTCCTCTTACAGTACCGGATTATCCGCCTTTCTGGTTCACTTGTCCTTACCATCAAGGAGGACCAGGGCATAACATAGAAAGTTATCTCAGTTTCAAATCCGATGTGCAAAAGCTTGTTAGGAGCGGGGCCTTATCTTTCAAGGATACGAATCTAAACGTTCTCACGAACCCGCTGCCTCAACACGAGAAAATTGTAGTTAATTTGATAGAGGGAGAGTCTAACAATACCTATCAAATTCACGATGTACTCTTGTTAAGGGCCAACTTGGTCAAGATGCATTATAGACAGAGTGGATATGGCCATGTGCCACCTCATAACTATCACCAGTGTGATACCCGCTCTAAAAACAATCAGGGATGTTCTGTGGTGCAATAAGCTCTACAGGAACAATTGGATCTCGGATGGATCCAAGAGCATCGAGTTCGTGGAGTCAGCATGACCTATACAAACTCCAACATCATTCAGTACCACGACATCCGTGCAATGAATGTCTACTTGGTGGCGATGCACTCAAGGCAAAGCCAGTATCATAATTTGTCGCGGCACGATTACAATTCCTGTCTGACTTGCTCAGTAAACAAACAAGGATGCTCTTTTGTACAAGAGGCCCTCCAGCGTCAGATGGATCCAGGACTACCATGATAGAAATCCTTATCAGATCAACATGATTCAAATCTTTGATATTCGTCTGATGAATACCAGCTTGGTGGAGTTACATGCCAAGCAAGTCCAATTTGGTTTTCTCACTTCTCACAATTATCTGAACTGTAAAGTATGCAGTGAGAGTAACCAAGGGTGCGCTCTCGTGCAAAGAACTTTACAACACTTGTTAAACCACTGTTGGCTTCCAATCTATATGGAGGAAGACACTCAACAAATCAGTGTGCTTAATGGAAACCCTACTCGGCGTCAAAGTCAGGATGTCCGATCTATGGAAACAAACCTGGTAAGGTTGCACTGCATTCAAAGCGTGCGTGTTCAGGTGCCACCACACAACTATGAACATTGTAGAGTCTGCTCGGAGAATAACCAAGGATGCTACCTTGTGCGAGCAGCTCTTCAGGGTCAGGTAGATCATAGAGAAATTCGTCCATGTCTGGGTTTCGAACCAATCAACTGGACGCCAGACTACTTCGCTGATCAGATCAGAGACGTGGTTGTAATCTCTGACCCTGAGAGGAACAAGGTGTAGCGAGCGATTTTGGACGCGGTTCTTAAGCGCTGGTCGCTCTCTGCGGTTTGAGCTTTGACTACAGGTCAATTCATTTTTTTATCCTATTGTGAGCTGAATAAGGAAGGGAAATAGATGTCTCCAATTAACCCTGCTTTGCATACTGAGTTTAAACAGCAGTCTGTTAGGTTACGGATGCTATCAATGTGGGGGGGCCTTTGTACTGGTTATTTGTATTTTCGCCAATACGGTTTCTTTCTTTTCTTTCTAGGACTTTATAGCGGGGAACAAGGATTAGGATGTTAGGACTGATGTTTTTGAATTACTGCTTTTGATTGATGGAGATATGGTGTTTGGGTTTTTTGTTGATTGCGCTCGCTAAGATCTTTTCTTTCGATCTTATGCCTACGTATTCCCGTTTACCGAAACAGGGAAATCAGAGCGTTCGTAGTTCCTCCTATTCTATGGGAGGAAATTGGTTTTTGGTGTCTTGTTCAAAGCCCAAGACGTGAAGCGAAAGGTAGTTTGTATCTTGTTCAAAGCCCAAGATGTGAAGCTGAAAGGTCTATTTGTGTCTTGTTCAAAGCCCAAGACGTGAAGCTGAAAGACCTCGACTTTAGAGAGAATTTGTCATCTCTAAAGAGGGGAGAAGGAGAATTACTTTAACTGGGATACGCGGATCCAAGCAATGCCATAATTTCTGAAGAAAGTGTTTTAACCTGAAGGAGAAGACTTTAACTCAGTGTAGAGCAATGCCGTCTTTCCTTAGGAATTTCTCATGCTAAAAGAGGGACAGTGGCGTGGATATAGATGATCCAGAGGCTTGCCGCTTACAGCGATTAGATGAAAGGGAAGGAGTTATTGATGTTTGTATACTATGAACGAGGCACGGCTTCGATGCTAAAAGGTTGATTGGATCAACCAGTGGTTTTCTTATACAAAGCCTAAGAGGAGGCTAATTTCCGCTAGGAAAATCATTATACAAAGCCTAAGAGGAGGCTAATTTGTGTCTCGTACAAAGCCCGAGAGAGAGGCTAAAAGTTTTTGACCCGACGATAGAGTCTTTGTGTCTCGTACGAAGCCCGAGAGAGAGGCTAAAAGTTTTGACTCAACAAGAGAGTCTTTTATACTCAACAAGAGAGTGTTTTTGTATCTCGTACGAAGCCCGAGATGGAGGCTAAAAGGTTTGACTCAACAAGAGAGTCTTTGTATCTCGTACAAAGCCCGAGATGGAGGCTATGTCAGTTAAGTGACAGGTCCAGTATACTGATTTTGAAAGAGAAAATCAGTTCTTATATGAGCATCACTGTACTCATGGGTTAGATCTGATGATCGGGGTGGTCTCCTTTTCTTTGAGGAAACTGGAAATCCAAAGGGTGTTGAGACTGTCCGAGTCTGCGGGTTTCCTTCCTATTTAACGAAGGGGTCACTTGAGAATGTCTTTTGAGACTCAAGGAAGTTAGACTGTCCGTGTCTAGAGTTTTATCTTTTGTACTATGCTTTGAGAAACAGTAGTAGACTCTATGAAAGGACTGTTCTATGAGGATGACTAGGTTCTATTCCTATACCTCTAGGAGGTCGTCGGGACAATTTGTACGAAGCCCAAGAGGAGGCTGGAAACTTTTAAGAAGCCGACGGGTCCTTGTACGAAGCCCAAGAGGAGGCTATCATTCCCGGAGGAAGAGATCATTATACGAAGCCTAAGAGGAGGCTGCGAATACTTCTAAGAAGCCATAGGGTCCTTGAATAATGCCCAAGAGGAGGCCGATGCTTTTAAGAAGCCCGTGGGTCTATCATCTCCTTTCCATTAGGAGAGATAACTCTTTTAAAGATAAAAACCACTGGTAAACGTGCGAGGTTTACTATCCAGCGACTTTTAGCTTTTGAAGAGGGTTCCTTAGTTAAGGTCCAAGATTATGACCGTAGTGGGTACCCAAACCCCGAGACATTCAAGGCAAGCTATCCACAAGGAATAGATCAAGTCAGGAAAGTTCGAGAATTTGGAAGAAACTCAAAGATGCCATTCACGGAGAATACATTCATCTTGGGGAGTAGAGCTTCTTGACGATTCCTAAGGAGGACAGCCGAAGAGAAGACTGTATTTGGTGCTCCTATTGGTGATCTAGGCGTCTATTTCTACGAATAAATGAAACGGCGTCACCTAGTTCTAGACGTAGTAGCCGGGGAAACTCAAAATATCTATACTATTATTACACAGTAGATATGAGTTTATGAAAGGAGACTTACAGTGAGCAGCCCCACAATACAGTTTATAATATGAAAGCAGTAAATGAAAGCGATAACCACTTACTCGGTTGGAGTGCTTCCATGCTGTTTGGTTAGTTGTTCAACAAAGAAAAATTGAAAACAACAGTATATTCAAAATCAAAGGAGAAAGTACTTTGAAAAAGAAAGATTTGGGGCTTACAGCTCAAGGAGAGGCCCAGGGTTTTATCAGTGAGCGCACTGTTTGACTTTGTACAGCGGGACTTATACAAGTGACTGGGGCCCAAAAAGGTTTTCTGTACAAAGGGATGGGTCTTACACTCTCTCAAGAGGCCCAAAAAGGTTTAAAGAAAAAAGAGTGGGGCTTATAACACGAGGGTAAGCCCAAATGATTTTTCGTTTAAAAATGGCGATCGCGCCGAGGTTTTCTTTTAACGCAGAGGGACTTATACAATAAGTGAGGCCCAAAATGTTTTGGTTAAAAGGGGGATTGGGTCTTACACTCTAATAGAGGCCCAAAGTGTTTTGAATAGGTCTTATAGCTCAAGGAGAGGCCCAGATGATTTTTATTTTTAAACGGGCGACGATCGCGCCGTTTACTTGTACAGAGGGACTTATACAATGAGTGAGGCCCAAAAAGTTTTTGTACAAGGGGGGATGGGTCTTACACTCTCTCAAGAGGCCCAAAAAGTTTTGAAAATGATTTATGAGGGTTGAATTAATCCAAAACCCTAATTTGTTTTCAAAATGTATTTAATTGAATAAAAATTCAATTAAAATGATCAAAAATTGTTTAACACATGGAAAACAAATTGTGATCTTGGATTAATGCTTCAAAAATTAAGTATTGACCTACAAAATAATTAGAAAGCATTAAAAGTTGCAAAATCAATGTAGAGAAAATATTTAAAATGCCAAAAACAATCAAAATATTAATTCTTTACAAAAATATCAATTATATGAAATAAATAATATTTTTGGGAGTTTTTGTGAAAATAAAATATTTTAACATTTTTGTGAATTATTAAAAAAACAATCAACTCAAAATCATTAAAACTCATAGAGAAATTAATTTTTGAATCAATTAAACAAAATCACAAAATTCAAATATTTGAATTTATGAAAAATGGCGCCAAGAACAGCTGAAGAACACGCGCGTGTTCTTGGTTTCTCAGATTTGCATTTTCTATCCAATCTCCAGGAATACGTAATCATATCATGCAATCCACATATCATTATGCTCGTCTCAACCTCACGATCATGTCTATGTACTTTAATTTCATTTAAATTAAACATACAACAAGAAATCACGAAGAAACCTCAAGAACCCTAATTTCTGCATGAAGGCTAGGATTTTTGATACACGATTCAAACAATGCAATTAATTGAGGGAAAACATTCCATGCATGATTATGAACATATGGCCAAATTATTGTGCGAGGAAATATGCATAGATTGAGAGATGACCAAGTATGTGCTTACCTCTAGGCCGTGACAGCAAGTTCAAAGTGATTTTTGATTTGGAGGTGTTACAGATGAGTGGTGATGATCTGAACAGCTTCCCTACACCCTATGGATCTGCAGCGAGCGATTTTGGACGCGGTTCTTAAGCGCTGGTCGCTCTCTGCGGTTTGAGCTTAAAACTACAGGTCGATTCATTTTTTATCCTATTGTGAGCTGAATAAGGAAGGGAAATAGATGTCTCCAATTAACCCTGCTTTGCATACTGAGTTTAAACAGCGGTCTGTTAGGTTACGGATGCTATCAATGTGGGGGGCCTTTGTACTGGTTATTTGTATTTTCACCAATACTGTTTTCTTTCTTTCTTTTACCTAGGCAGAAGGTTTCTGGCGGGGAACAAGGATTAGGATGTTAGGACTGATGTTTTTGAATTACTGCTTTTGATTGACTGAGATATGGGATTTGGGTTTTTTGTTGATTGCGCTCGCTAAGATCTTTTCTTTCGATCTTATGCCTACGTATTCCCGTTTACCGAAACAGGGAAATCAGAGCATTCGTAGTTCCTCCTATTCTATGGGAGGAAATTGGTTTTTGGTGTCTTGTTCAAAGCCCAAGACGTGAAGCGAAAGGTGATTTGTATCTTGTTTAAAGCCCAAGATGTGAAGCTGAAAGGTCTATTTGTGTCTTGTTCAAAGCCCAAGACGTGAAGCTGAATGACCTCGACTTTAGAGAGAATTTGTCATCTCTAAAGAGGGAGAAGGAGAATTACTTTAACTGGGATACACGGATCCGAGCAATGCCATAATTTCCGAAGAAAGGGTTTTAACCTGAAGGAGAAGACTTTAACTCAGTATAGAGCAATGCCATCTTTCCTTAGGAATTTCTCATGCTAAAAGAGGGACAGTGGCATGGATGTAGATGATCCAGAGGCTTGTCGCTTAAAGCGATTAGATGAAGGGAAAGGAGTTGTTGATGTTTGTACACTGTGAACGAGGCACAACTTTAATGCTAAAAGGTTAATTGGATTAACCGGTGGTTTTCTTATACGAAGCCTAAGAGGAGGCTAATTTCTGCTAGGAAAATCATTATACAAAGCCTAAGAGGAGGCTATTTTATGTCTCGTACAAAGCCCGAGAGAGAGGCTAAAAGGGTTCGACCCAGTGAGGCATATCGTTATACAAAGCCTAAGAGGAGGCTAGCAAAGAGTTGACTCAGTTGGAGAATCTTTTATACTCATTAAGAGAGTGTTTTTGTATCTCGTACAAAGCCCGAGAGAGAGGCGAAAAGGTTGTTTTGACTCCACTGGGGAGAATTTTGGTATCTCGTACGAAGCCCGAGATGGAGGCTATTGTAACTGTTTCAGTTGAGTGACAGATCCAATATACTGATTTTAAAAGAGAAAATCAGTTCTTATATGAGTAATACTGTACCCAGGGGTTTAATTTGAGGATCAGGGATATTTCCTTCTCTTTGAGGAAACAGGAAATTCAAAGGGGTGTCGAGACTGTCCGAGTCTGCGGGTTTCCTTCCTATTTAACGAAGGTTGCTTGAGAATGTCTTTGAGACTCAAGGAAGTTAGACTGTCCGTGTCTAGAGTTTTATCTTTTGTACTATGCTGTGAGAAACAGTAGTAGACTCTATGAAAGGACTGTTCTATGAGGATGACTAGGTTCTGTTCTTATACCTCTAGGAGGTCGTCGGGACAATTTGTACGAAGCCCAAGAGGAGGCTGGAAACTTTTAAGAAGCCGACAGGTCCTTGTACGAAGCCCAAGAGGAGGCTATCATTCCCGGAGGAAGAGATCATTATACGAAACCTAAGAGGAGGCTGTGAATACTTATAAGAAGCCGTAGTGTCCTTGAATAATGCCCAAGAGGAGGCCGATGCTTTTAAGAAGCCCGTGGGTCTTATCATCTCCTTTCCATTAGGAGAGATAACTCTTTTAAAGATAAAAACCACTGGTAAACGTGCGAGGTTTACTATCCAGCGACTTTTAGTTTTTAAAGAGGGTTCCTTAGTTAAGGTCCAAGATTATGACCGTAGTGGGTACCCAAACCCCGAGACATTCAAGGCAAGCTATCCACAAGGAATAGATCAAGTCAGGAAAGTTCGAGAATTTAGGAGAAACTCAAAGATGCCATTCACAGAGAATACATTCATCTTGGGGAGTAGAGCTTCTTGACGATTCCTAATGAGGACAGCCGAAGAGAAGACTGTATCTGGTGCTCCTATTGGGGATCTAGGCGTCTATTTCTACGAATAAATGAAACGGCGTCACCTAGTTCTAGACGTAGTTGCCGGGGAAACTCGAAATATCTATACTATTATTACACAGTAGATATGAGTTTATGAAAGGAGACTTACAGTGAGCAGCCCCACAATACAGTTTATAATATGAAAGCAGTAAATGAAAGCGATAACCACTTACTCGGTTGGAGTGCTTCCATGTTGTTTGGTTAGTTGTTCAACAAAGAAAGATTGAAAACAACAGTATATTCAAAATCAAAGGAGAAAGTGCTTTGAAAAAGAAAGATTTGGGGCTTACAGCTCAAGGAGAGGCCCAGGGTTTTATCAGTGAGCGCACTGTTTGACTTTGTACAGCGGGACTTATACAAGTGACTGGGGCCCAAAATGGTTTTCTGTACAAAGGGATGGGTCTTACACTCTCTCAAGAGGCCCAAAAAGGTTTAAATAAAAGAGTGGGGCTTATAACACGAGGGTAGGCCCAAATGATTTTTCGTTTAAAAATGGCGATCGCGCCGAGGTTTTCTTTTAACGCAGAGGGACTTATACAATAAGTGAGGCCCAAAATGTTTTGGTTAAAAGGGGGATTGGGTCTTACACTCTAATAGAGGCCCAAAGTGTTTTGAATGGGTCTTATAGCTCAAGGAGAGGCCCAAATGATTTTTATTTTTAAACGGGCGACGATCGCGCCATTTACTTGTACAGAGGGACTTATACAATGAGTGAGGCCCAAAAAGTTTTTGTACAAGGGGGGATGGGTCTTACACTCTCTCAAGAGGCCCAAAGAGTTTTGAAAATGATTTATGAAGGTTGAATTAATACAAAACCCTAATTTGTTTTCAAAATGTATTTAATTGAATAAAAATTCAATTAAAATTATCAAAAATTGTTTAACACATGGAAAACAAATTGTGACCTTGGATTAATGCTTCAAAAATTAAGTATTGACCTACAAAATAATTAGAAAGCATTAAAAATTGCAAAATCAATGTAGAAAAAATATTTAAAATGCCAAAAACAATGAAAATATAAATTCTTTACAAAAATATCAATTATATGAAATAAATAATATTTTTGGGATTTTTTGATAAAATAAAATATTTTAACATTTTTGTGAATTATTAAAAAAAGAATCAACTCAAAATCATTAAAACTCAGAGAGAAATTAATTTTTGAATCAATTAAACAAAATCACAAAATTCAAATATTTGAATTTATGAAAAATGGCGCCAAGAACAGCTGAAGAACACGCGCGTGTTCTTGGTTTCTCAGATTTGCATTTTCTATCCAATCTCCAGGAATACGTAATCATATCATGCAATCCACATATCATTATGCTCGTCTCAACCTCACGATCATGTCTATGTACTTTAATTTCATTTAAATTAAACATACAACAAGAAATCACGAAGAGACCTCAAGAACCCTAATTTCTGCATGAAGGCTAGGATTTTTGATACACGATTCAAACAATGCAATTAATTGAGGGAAAACATTCCATGCATGATTATGAACATATGGCCAAATTATTGTGCGAGGAAATATGCATAGATTGAGAGATGCCCAAGTTTAGGCTTACCTCCAAGTCGTGACAGCAAGAGCAGATGTGATTTTGAGTTGGAGGTGTTACAGATAAGTTGTGATGATCTGGACAGCTTCCCTACACCATATGGAGTGTGTTTGAACACTTGGATTGAATTGAAATGGACTGGATCAGTTTATGGCATCTCAGCTGCAACTTCACTTCAAACTTGTTTGGATGGCAAGTGATTTTGAGATTCTGATGCTCCAGATGTTATGTGAGTGTTTGATCAGCTCATATGTGATGTATGTGAGGTGTGTGAGTGATTGGTTTGTGCAGAATTGCTCTCAAACTCAAAACCCGATAGCTACCTTGCTAAGAAAGGCATTTTTGCCAAGAGAAAGAGATTTTGAGGAAAGCATCTGTTAGATGGCTTTGGTGTACTCAAACTGACCACAATTGAGCTCTATTTATAGTAGAGCAAGTTTGTTTTGCAAGGAATAGTGCATGGCAGCTGGTAAGTAGGTTTGGCCAATGTTGGCAAATGAAAATCCAAGTCTCCTCTAGCCATTGACTAGAGGTTAGGGCACAGAGCTTTGGTCCCCTTGGTCTTGGATAAGTCTTGACTGATTTCAGATGAGAATGGCTCAGTCCATGCCACCTTGATGGTTCCATTGAATGCCTCATTCCAAATTTGAAGTCTTGTCCCTATTTTGGCCATTATAGGTTCAACATGCTATTTCTTGTTCCATGGACTTTGGAGGCTTGGCTCAGTAATTGTCCCCTTTAGATTCAATCCTCTGAGGTGTCCAAGTGGATAGGAGCAATTGAATTTGGCTGATTTTGGCAAATCGACCAAAGTTGCAAATTCTGCCTTGCCTTGACAGATTTCTACAAGGCAACTTGGCAATGTTGTATCTCATGGTGTAGGTTGAATTTGGCAATGTTCTTGGCCATTTTGGAAAGCTCTTACATGATACAACAACTGTTTGAACAAGTTTGGTTTTGATCTCTTTTGATTCCAAGTGAAAAATCCCCCTACATTTGGCAAAAAGTGAGGCAGAATTTGACTTAGTGAAAATTTCACTAAGTGTTGGAAAAAGTGACATTTTCACTTTTTAGCCACTTTGATCACTCCATAACTCAAAATCCTTAATGAATTGGAATGACTTGTAGTTGAAGTTTTTGTAGGTGATAATGAGGGCTACAAATCCATCTTTGGATGAGAAAAAATGGCCTTGTGGTTTAGGAGTTATGGTCCTCCAAAGTTGGTACCTTTGCCACTTTATTTTTAACTTAGAAAAATTTCTAAGTTTTATGGTTACCCCTTTTACAAGTTATCTCACTTTTCTTGATTTTTCTTGATGAATGATGATTCAAATCATACACTAACATCATTTTAGGGTTAAAAATCCCTTTTGGTGAAAAATCTCAAAAAGTCAAAGTTGACTTTTTGTGCACAGTTGACTTTTTATCAGATGAATTCCAAACTGTGCAATTCTTCAGGAAATCATGTCCTTGACCTAAATCAAACTTGATGGACATGTTCCATGGGTTTCATAGGGTATATTCAATCATGTATTAGGGTTTGGGAGCATGTCCTGGTCAAAAGTCAAAGTTACAGTTGACTTTTCCCTTAAAACCCTAATTGTGGTGCAGATGAAAATGAGACTTGTTGCTCAAGCTTCTTGGATCAATCCATTGTTCCAAATGGATCAATATGGTATATTAGAGACCCTCAAATCATCTCTTGAGGTCTTGGCTCATGGTTTGTCCCAAAAGTCAACTTAGGGGTGAATTAGGTCAAGAAACCCTAATTCTTGATTTTTGATGAATGCATCCCCTGAGGCAAAATTGACTTGATGCATGGGTTCATGAGGTTCCATGAAGTATATTAGGTTATGTTTTGGATCATTGCCTTGTGCCCAGATGAAAATTTCCATCTGGAGGTCCTGGTCGACCAAAACCCTAATTTGGTGATACTGTTGATCTTGAGACTTGATCCACCTAGAAGGGAGCAGCCTTGTGCTTAATCCTTGAAGTGGGAGTCCTTTTTGATCCATTGTGGATGTTTGAGAGATTAGACAAGTTGAAGATTATGTAATTTCTTGATTGATCCTTTGTCTAAGCACTCAGAGAGGGCTTGAAACCCTAATTTTGATTGTATTGGATGCTCACCCATCTTTGGGGAGACTGATGAAGCATGATGGTTCATCCATATTGTGATGATGATTTTCACAATGATGGGAAATCTAAGTGGTCAAAATTTGGGGTATTACAGATGCCCCTATTTAATCTTCTTGGACGCGGAGGTGTGAATGACGAAGGGATTCGAGCATTCGGGGTGCAAGAGGATTAAATATCGGAATATCCGAAATTTTGATGGTGGTTATGAATGGTAGCTTATGCATTCATCTTCTTTAGCTAAGCAATGATGCTTTAGAAAAGGTAAACTACCCCTCGATCCTGGTCTTCAGCCAAGGAACTGGTCTCAGTTTTCTTTTGAAATAAACCTCCCCTCGTTCTTGGTTTCCTACCAAGGAACTGGTCTTAGTTTCTGATTTAAACTTCCCCTCGATCCTGGTTTCCTACCAAGGAACTGGTCTTAGTTTCTGATTTAAACTTCCCCTCGATCCTGGTTTCCTACCAAGGAACTGGTCTTAGTTTCTGATTTAAACTTCCCCTCGATCCTGGTTTCCTACCAAGGAACTGGTCTTAGTTTCTGATTTAAACTTCCCCTCGATCCTGGTTTCCTACCAAGGAACTGGTCTTAGTTTCTTTTGTCAATAAACTTTACTGACAAGGGACGCTATTCGTAGCGGTTTTCCTTCAAACTTCTCGCCGAATTTTCCTGGAGAGATGCCATTTGTCAATTTTACTGGGGAAAGCGAGTCTCTTGGGAGATTGTTTTCGTTTGGGGTTACATCATACTTTTCTCGGGATCTTCCCGGAGAAATGCCATATGATTGGATCCAATTTTGAGGTGCCAATGACCTTCTCATCAGTGGTTTTTTGGAGCAAAACTGGCGTGCTGCCGAATCTCTGATCACGAGGCTTTCTCTGTGGATTTTCCTTAATCCGGGAAAGCAAGGATATCATCTTCAATGGCGAAGAGTGATGTTTATAGAAAGTTCTCTGATCTTTCAGAGGTTCAAGTTATCAAAGTGGTCGAGTGCCGACTCTGATCTAACAATACACTGGTGGCGAGATTGTTCAGACACAATGTTTCCTGACGAGGAAAGAGCTGACAAACTCGATTGAGAAAACTGTTATCACTAGGGGACAAGACCGACTAGAGTGATAGTGATGCAATATGAAATGCGAACGCAAATAAAAAATGCATGATGTATGTATATATATGCTGACAAAACAGACGCAACATACAGACTAATGGATTAACACAATTGGATACTCGGCCATCGCGAGGCGAAGAAGTACCGTTGATTCAAAATAGCAATTCCACCTTGCTTATGAGAGATAGTCCCGTTAGGAGCTATGTTGATCGGGCTTAGGAGATGAGAACTCGGCCGAGGCGTGTCAGACGAAACAAGGTCTCTGACACAGTTGATCCCTTCATTTAGGCATACTGGCTTAGAAGGAGTACTTTGATTCTGCACTTTGAAGTTCGCTTACTTCGGGAGAAGCGATCGATGTTCTTCTGATGTTCAACAGTCAAAAGAAATTGCCATCTTTATTTTAAAAGCAGAAAAAGTTTTAACAAGTAAATTCATTTTTGTTTTATTTCAAGAATCGCTGATTAAGTTTAAACAACATCGTTCTGTAAAGCTAAAACAAGTAAAGAATTATAAACAAAAGCCCAAGGGCTCAAATTTTATTGATAAGATGGAGATCGGCCAAACGCGTGATTCCAAAGAGTATATACAAAGTTAGAAAATGGTAATTTACAGGGAAAAGGGCTACGTTGAAACATAACGACCACTATCCTTCTACCAACTTTGAGTTCGGGACATCCTGAGCTTCCGTCGAAGATGACCTTGACTGGAGATTTCCTCCGATAGATGATGTAACTACTGCTGAGGGACTTGCCTCTGTTGAACATAGTTACTTGCCATTATCCCTAATTTTTGCCTGGATTGTACTATGAGATTTCCAATCCATCGGGATGATGATTTTTTTTCATGTCTCTAACTTTTGCCTGGACCGCCCTTTCGGGTTTTCAATCCACCGAGACGTTTTTTTTTTTTAGTTTAGGCGAAGTATTTCTTGACTACATCGACATTCGTGGGGTAGGCAAATTCCTCTCCTCCATGGTTGCAAGTCTCAAGGCGCCGCCTGAGAAAGCTTTCGTGACCACATAGGGGCCATCATAATTTGGGGTCCATTTGCCCCGAGAATCAGTGAGAAATGATTGTATCTTCTTGAGCACAAGGTCTCCTTTCCTGAAAACACGCGGTCGGACCTTTTTGTCGAACGCCCTCTTCATTCTCTGTTGCTACAACTGACCGTGGCATAGTGCCGTGATTCGTTTTTCCTCGATCAGATTCAATTCGTCGTGTCGACTTTGACACCATTCAGCTTCGGTGAGCTTAGCTTCCATCAATACCCGGATTGATGGGATCTCTACTTCTACGGGGAGAACTGCCTCCATGCCGTATACTAGAGAGACAGGGGTTGCACCTGTTGAAGTACGGACAGATGTGCGATAACCGTGAAGAGCAAAGGGTAGCATTTCGTGCCAATCTTTATAGGTTACAACCATCTTTTGAACAATCTTCTTGATGTTCTTGTTAGCCGCTTCTACCGCTCCGTTCATCTTGGGTCAGTAGGGAGATGAGTTATGGTGTTCGATCCTAAACTCTGCACACAACTCTTTCATCATTTTATTGTTCAAGTTAGATCCATTATCAGTAATGATCTCGCTTGGAACACCATAACGGCAGATGATATTGTTTTTGATAAATCGGACCACCACCTGTCGGGTTACATTGGCGAATGACGCTGCTTCGACCCACTTGGTGAAATAGTCAATGGCTACCAGGATGAACCGATGTCCGTTTGAAGCCTTGGGCTCAATCATACCAATCATGTCGATTCCCCATATAGAAAAATGCCATGGGGAAGAGAGAACTTTGAGATGTGATGGCGGTACATGAATTTTGTCGGAGTATATCTGACACTTGTGACACCTCCTCATGTACTTGTAGCAGTCGGATTCCATGGTCAACCAATAATACCCGGCCCTGTGAATTTTTCTCACCATTGTATGTCCGTTGGCATGAGTGCCAAAGGATCCTTCATGAATTTCTTTCATAAGCACGTCTGCTTCGGGTCTGTCGACGCATCGGAGCAAGACCATGTCAAAATTTCTCTTATAGAGAGTGTCACCGCTCAGGAAGAAGTTTCCAGCCAATCTTCTGAGGGTTTTCCTATCTTTTCTGAGTGCCCCAGATGGGTAGTCTTGTTTCTGAAGGAAGCATTTGATATCGTGATACCAAGGTCTGTCGTCTATGACTGCTTCAATCGCGAAGATGTAAGCGGGCCGTTCAAGGCGCATTATGTCGATCTTAGGTATGTCATTCCATCGACCTACACTGATCATAGAAGAGAGAGTGGCTAATGCATCAGCCATGTGATTCTCATCACGAGGGATGTGATGAAAGTCGACTCTGTTGAAGAAGGGTAACAACCTTCTTGCATAGTCTTTGTAAGGACTCAATCCTGATTGGTATGTGTTCCAATCTCCTTTTATCTGGTTAATAACAAAGGCTGAGTCGCCATATACGTCCAAGTTTTTGATCCTTAAATCAATCGCTTCTTCGAGACCCATGATACATGCTTCGTATTCGGCCTCGTTGTTCGTATATTTGAACGTAAATCTGGCAGTGAAAGGAATGTGGGAACCCTGAGGGGTAACAATGATTGCCCCAATTCCGTTTCCATAATGATTGACTGCTCCGTCAAAGATAAGTCCCCACTGGGAACCTGGTTCTGGCCCTTCACTGGGTAGCGGTTCATCGCAATCTTTCATCTTTAGATACATGACATCTTCGTCTGGGAAGTCAAACCCGATTGATTCTTGATCGTCAATCGGTTTATGAGCCAAATGATCGGCTAAAATACTTCCTTTAACGGCTTTTTGAGCGTGGTACTCTATGTCATATTCTGATAGTAACATCTGCCAACGGGCAATCCTTCCCGTGAGAGCAGGTTTTTCAAAAACGTACTTGATTGGATCCATTTCGGAGACCAACCAAGTAGTATGAAGAATCATGTACTGGCGAAGACGTTTGGCTGCCCAAGCCAAAGCGCAACAAATTTTCTCAAGCATTGTGTACCGAGTTTCGCAGTCGGTGAATTTCTTGCTTAGATAGTAAATGGCAGACTCTTTCCGTTTAGTTTCGTCTTGTTGGCCAAGTACACATCCCATTGAGTCCTCTAGGACTGTGAGGTAAATGATCAGTGGTCTCCCTTCCACTGGAGGTGATAGAATCGGAGGATTCAACAGATATTCCTTGATACTGTCGAAGGCAGTTTGGCAATCATCTGACCAAACGCAATCCTGGTTCTTTTTGAGTAATTTGAAAATCGGCGCACACGTCGCAGTCATAAGGAATATGAATCTGGAGATGTAGTTCAAACGTCCCAGGAATCTTCTGACTTGTTTTTCAGTTTTTGGAGAAGGCATTTCTTGAATGGCCTTGACCTTGTCAGGATCAAACTTAATTCCTTTCTGGCTAACGATGAACCCTAGTAGTTTCCCTGAACGGACACCGAAGGTGCACTTGTTGGGATTCAAGCGGAGCTTGAATTTTCTTAGACGTTCGAACAATTTTGACAGATGTTCAACGTGCTTATCCTCTGTTCTTGACTTTGCAATCATATCATCGACATATACCTCGATTTCTTTGTGTATCATGTCATGAAACAGAGTAGTCATGGCCCTTTGATAGGTTGCCCCGGCATTCTTCAAACCGAACGGCATTACCTTGTAACAAAAGGTACCCCATGGGGTAATGAACGAAGTTTTCTCCATGTCTTTCGGCGCCATTTTGATCTGGTTATAGCCCGAGAATCCATCCATAAAGGAGAATACTTTGAACTTTGATGTGCTGTCAACCAACATGTCAATGTGTGGTAAAGGAAAGTCGTCCTTTGGACTTGCCTTGTTCAGATCTCTGTAATCGACACACATTCTGACCCTTCTGTCCTTTTTGGGAACGGGCACGATGTTGGCTAACCATTGAGGATATTCAGATGTAGCGAGGAAACCCGTGTCGATCTGTTTCTGTACCTCCTATTTGATTTTGATGGCCATGTCCGGGTGAGTCCGTCTCAACCTTTGCTTTACTGGCGGACATTCCGATCTCAACGGTAAGTGATGTTCCACGATGCTGGTATCCAACCCTGGCATATCCTGATAGGACCAAGCGAACACATCGGGGAATTCTTTGAGAAGCTTTATCAAACCCTCTCTGGCAGTTGGACTGAGCAATGCTCCGATCCTGATTTCTTTTCTCTCTTTTTCTGAACCCAAGTTTACCGTTTCCAATGGCTCTTTGTGAGGTTCGATGGACCTTTCCTCTTGTCTGAGTAGTCGGGAGATCTCTTCTGGAATTTCGTTGTCATTTTCTTCTTCAGCCTAGAATACCGGGAACTCAAAGTTGGAAGAAGGCATCGGATCGTATGTTTCAACGTGGTATAAAACAAGCAATCTACATGACGTGATGATTCGTGTTTAGAAGAGATAGAGAAAATGTAAGTGTGTGCAGTGTTTTGATTTTACTGCTTGTTTTTATTATTGAATGTTTTTTAGGATTACCATTTTCTGAAAAAGCAAAAAGAGAAAACAGCAATTAATGCGGAAATTACAGAACGACGTTATTTTATTAATGAACAAGTCGAATCTTGAAACTACAACCCTATAAAACAAAACTCTGTCGCTTTGGGCAAAGCGAAGAGGGAAATTTACAGAAAGCGAGCCCTATCAAAACATCTGTTTCACCTGGGCAGGGTGAAAGGTTAAAGATGGCAATTACTTTGACTGACGAACGACCTTCGGAACATCGACGGTAACCCATTGGCGGTGAACTCCTTGGTGAATCACAAAGTCTGGCACCTTCCTTGATTTGTCTTCAGAAATGACACTGATTTCTGGTGGAGCAAGATCATTGGAATCTGTCTCCTAGGCAGAATTGTCGTAGGAGGATTCCTCTATTGTATTTTGCATAGCATTTGTGCTCTCAGTTGTATCTCCCCATCCAGTTGACTGGATGTCTTCGAGCCTGATACGAGAGCTTTCGGGAGCAGTGTACCTGACCATATAGTCGTATTTTCCACTTGGTTGTCCCAGGGTGTCCCACACTTCTGTGGAACTGGAGGAATCATCCCTCTCGATGACGTTGACCTCGGGAAAAGCATAGTTGATGAATTCAAGTCCTGCAAACGTTGCGAATTCATCTTCATGTTGAGTAGTTTCTGAATGACCTGAGTGTTGATCCCATGACATAGTGGGGACACAGGTATTCTGTTCAATGACGCTCAACTGAGCTTTATTACTCGGCTGACTTTCTTGCCCCAAGTTTCCTGGGTAAGGCTGCCACATTGGCAGGACATCCATCGGGCCATAGTAATTGTGATCAAAGATGTCTTTCATCGGAGTGTCTTCCTCTAATGAACTTGGCGGAGCACGGCATCCTTCCGGATCACAATCTCCATAGATCATTTCGACATCTGATCTTGGTATAAATCTCGGACTTTCTGTAGGAAAGCAAAAAGGCATAGGCACCCCTTTCTGAGACATATAACCGTCCTTGTTAAGGTAGGACTTCCATTCTTCATCTGTGTCAGAGGGATCTTCCTCATTGATAGCATGAACTGTCTGAGACACTGGGTGAAGAAAACCTCCACTGTGGAAGAAGTTTTGAAGGGGATGAATACTTTCATCGTTGGCGGCTGTCTGGGTACAGGTTGCAGAAAAACCAAGACCCTTCTTTGTTTTATTGTCAATGGGAATGACAAGCCGTCCCCATCCTGTCATATCGGTACTCTCGACCGCTTTGATAGCATCTTTGTATGAAGAAATTGAAGTTCCTTCTTTGGACTGATTGTCCTTGCTCACCGATAGTGCTTGGAACTGAGTTCCAATAACCTCCTCGGGTTCCACAAAAGTAGATGATGATAAGTTGCTCACAAGCAAGGCTTGTTCCCCACAAACTGTGACAAGTTGATCATTCTCGACGAACTTTAGCTTCTGGTGGAGGGTTGAAGTAACCGCTCCAGCCTGATGTATCCAAGGTCTTCCTAATAAACAACTGTATGTTGCCCGGATGTCCAAGACCTGGAAAGTGATTTGGAAAGTGTGAGGACCAATAGTTATGGGAAGATCCACTTTGCCGATAACTGTTTTTCTGGATCCGTCGAATGCTTTGACGACGACCTCGCTGACTCTCATCGGAGGGCCCTTGAATGATGATTGCATCAAAGTGGACTTCGGCATAACATTCAGGGTTGACCCTGTTTCTACCAGTACGTTGGCTAAAGCATCGCCCTGGCAGTTAACTGTAATGTTGAGCGCCATGTTATGACGGCGACCCTCTTCAGGTAATTCTTCATCCCTAAATCCCAAATTATTGCAGGAAGTGATGTTAGAGACAATACTATCAAACTGTCTGATTGCTACATCCTGTTCCACAAAGGCTTGCTCCAAGACTTTCTGTAGAGCCTCCCTGTGGGCTTCTGAACTGAGTAACAGTGATAATACTGAGATCTTTGAAGGAGTCTGTAACAGTTGATTAACAATGTTATATTCACTCCTTTGGATGAGCTTTAGCATCTCATCTTTGTATTTTGAAAGGTTGGAATTACCAGATTGACCGACTGGTGGATCAGGAATTTCTGCCTGAAGTTCCTTTTCTTTGTTGGATTCTCCAACCCCTCGGTTGAAGATTCGACCGCTCCGTGTTACACGAGTGATGTCTGCAATATTCACGACGGAGGGTAATGGAATTTCCTTTCCATTCTCGATTATTGTTGCACCGTATTTGTAAGGGATTGCCTTAGCTGATTCATACGGTAGTGGCCCCGGTAGATAGATGACTATGGGAACCTTCTGATTTTTCTGACCATCATAAGTAACCTCGATCTGTTCCTGGTTGGGAACTTTAGATTCGTCAAGTAGAGGGATGATGGCAAAAACATCCCTGGTCTGGTGATGACCAGAGATGGTGACAACATCCTCAACTTGATCGGCAAGGTAATTCGGCGACCAAATGATGGGTTCTGAACCTGGATATGGACGAATTTCTCCGTGATCGACCTGATCCTGAAGAGCTGCTTTCACAAGGTAACACCCTTGGTTATTTTCCGAACAGATGCTACAACTGTCATAGTTGTGTGGAGGCACTTGGCCACGCCCACTTTGAATACAATGTAACCTCACTAGGTTACCTTCCATTGATCGGACATCCTGACTTTGACGACGAGTAGGATTCCTGTGGTTGATACTAATCTGCTGAGTATCTTCGTCCATATAGATTGGAATCCACCAGTGATTTAACAAGTGCTGAAGTGCCTCCTGGACAAGGGTACAACCTCGATCGTTTTCGCAACCCGCTTTACAGCTTTGATAATCATGTGATATTAAGAATCCAAGTCGGACCTGCTCAGCATGTAACTCTACCAGGTTGGTACTCATCACGCGAATGTCAAAGATCTGAACCATGTTGATTTGATAGGAGTTCCTATCATGGTAGTCTTGGATCCATCCAAGATCCATCTGACGCTGGAGGGTCTCTTGTATGAAAGAGCATCCCTGTTTGTTTACCGAGCAAATCAGACAGGAACTGTAATCGTGTCGCGGCAGATTATGATACTGGCTTTGCCTTGAGTGCATCGCCACCAAGTTGACATTCATCACACGGATGTCGTGGTTTTGAATGATGTTGGAATTCGTGTAAACCATGTTAACTCCATGAACTCAGTGCTCTTGGATCCATCCAAGATCCATCTGTTCCTGTAGAGCTGCTTGCACTACAGAACATCCCTGGTTGTCTTTAGAGCAGATATCACACTGGTGATAATTATGAGGTGGCACATGGCCATATCCACTCTGTCTACAATGCATCTTGACCAGATTGGTCTCCAATAAGAGTACATCATGAATTTGATAGACATTGTTAGTCTCTTTCTCAATCAGGTTGACTGCAGCTTTCCCATGTTGAGGCAGTGGGTTCGTAAGAACATTAGGATTCGTATCTTTGAAAGATAAGAGCCCGCTCCTAACAAGCTTTTGCACGTCGGATTTGAAATTGAGGCAAGTCTCAATGTTATGCCCTGAACCTCCTTGATGATAAGGGCATGTCTGTTCCGCTTTAAACCAAAAAGGCAGATTTTCCGGAACTGAAAGGGGAGACTTAGTCTGAATGTGCCCCTTAGCCAGCAGTAACGGAAATAGCTCTGCGTACGTTACGGGTATAGGATCAAATCCTAGTGGCCGTGTTGTACGGTTGTTGTTATATGGAGGACGAGCCTGCTGAAGAGGCTGTTGTGTCCTTTATTGGTCAGGTTGGCTCTGCCCAACCTGAGGTTGATACATAGGAACAGGCGCGGGGCCGATAGCAGGAGTTACAGCTGCTACTGGCTGATAACGTCGCCTTTGCTTTCTGAGAGAGATATTCCCAATATCTTGCTCTTTTTTCTTAGGGAGAGCACTACCATATTTTTTAGTACCGCTCGTCGATCCAGTGTCTTTTACCAAACGTCCTTCTCGGACGGCTTCCTCAAGACGTACGCCCATGTCGACCATCTCGGTGAAATCACTGGGCGCACTGGCAACCATTCGGTCATAGTAAAATGAGTTTAAGGTCTTTAAGAAGATTTTTGTCATCTCTTTTTCCTCAAGAGGTGGACAAATTTGAGCGGAAATTTCACGCCACCTTTGAGCATACTCCTTAAAGGTTTCCTTGTCCTTTTGCGACATTGATCTGAGTTGATCTCTGTCGGGTGCCATGTCCAAATTGTACTTGTATTATTGGACGAAGGCAGTACCAAGATCTCTGAATGTACTGATCGTAGTACGGTTTAAACCCATGTACCATTTGAGTACGGCACCGGTTAAACTATCCTGAAAGTAATGAATCAGCAGGTCCTGATTCTCCGTCTGAGCTGACATCCGCCGAGCGTACATCACCAGATGGCTCTGAGGGCAATAGTTACCCTTGTATTTTTCAAAGTCGGGCACTTGGAATTTGTGCGGGACTTTCACATTTGGGACCGAGCAGACGTCTGCGGCGTCCTTTCCAAATAGATCCTGACCGCGAATGGCTTGCAGCTCTTTCTGCATTTCCAAGAACTGCTCCTGGAATTCCTCCATTCTGTCAAACATAGTTTCCTTCCTACCAGAAGGTGTCTGTGGAATCTGTTCTTCCGGGACAGTGTGCACCACAGGGGGTGGTACCGTGACTACGGCAGTAAGTCTTGGCGCCTCCCGAAGTTTGTAACCTTCAGGAGTCTTGAGTATGCCCCTGGCATCTTCGTTTTCCCGAAGTTTGTAACCTTCAGGCCCAGTGGCTTCTGTTGCGATTCGCTGATCTTCAGTGATCGGCAGAACATATCCTTCCGGGATATAGTTAGCAGGCATGCCCCAAGGACGATCTTTCGGCATTTGATACCTAGGATCATACTTTTCTATGATGGGCGTTGAGGTGATCTCTGAGATCACGGTTCTTTGTAGCTGAGCTTCTGCCATGGCTTGCATGTCGTTACGAAGCTTTCTCATATCCTCTCTCAGAGCGTCGATCTCTTCTTTCAACTCTCTGTTTTCTTCCTCAAGATCATCCATCCTTTTCTGACGATTGGCCCGAGTATTGTACAAATGAGACAGTTTGACTCTAGAACCGAGACACAAACGTGAGATTCGTAAGTAAGAAGAATACGCGATGTGAGAATGATGAATGCAATGATTATATTAATTGTTTTTTTGGTTTAATCAAAATAAACTTCGACAATTAGATTGCAAATATCAAACAGTGGGGAAACCCCTTTTTATTGAATTCCAAAGGATTACAGAAATGGAAATACAGTAGATTACAAAGTGCAGAAACAGAAACCTAAACTAATGGGTCCCGAGTCCTCTTCTTTGACCGGGGCGCTTGGGCCGTTGTCGGGTTGTCATTCCTTTGCCAGGTGAAAGGAGCGAGCAAATTCCTTTGGTCATCTTGATTCTCTACAGCATGCTGCTCCAAAATTTCAATCAGAGCATCTTTCTCTTTTAGTAGTTGTTGTATTTGGATACACTCTCCGTCGAGGGTGCGGTACTTGTTCTTCCAAGACCTTCTTTCCTTTTGAACTTTGTTGAGAGTAACCCGAAGCTTTTCAGTTTCCGTCATGAAGTACATGACAGTTTCCCTCGGCGGAAGAATTCCGTAACGAGGATAAGGCATCCTTAGCTTGAGAGCTCTAGTTTGTACCCAGTGGAGATAAGGCTCCATCGAGACACAGTCCGGTTTTCCCAGAGACTCTCGTCCTATCTTATAAACATGTTTCCAAGCTTGCATTATTTCCATCTTTAGCGCTCTGTCATTTTCTCCTTCCTTGAAGAAAAGACCTTCCAGATGAACACCCAGTGGGATGTGTCTCATCGGGTATCCAAATTGACGAAGAACTAATATCGGATGATAGTTGATTCCTCCTTTAATTCCTATGAGGGGTACGCTGGGGAAGTTTCCACAACGATCAATGATTCTAATTCCCTCATAAATCCTATTACACCAATCTATATCAGAGTTGGTGAGGGACATGATCTTCTGTGACCAACGTAAGACACTCTTGCAATCCCAAAAAGCAGCAGACTTGGGCAAGTGAGAGACAAACCATTTGTAAAGCAAAGGTACACAGCATGTGATCTCCCCTCCGCTGTACAAATTTCCCAAGTGTACAGAATGATACGCATCTGCGAGCAAAGTCGGCACAGGGTTTCCAATGAGAAAAACCTTAATAGCGTTGATATCGACGAAATTATTAATGTTGGGAAACAAAAATAACCCGTAGGTGAGCAGGACAAAGATGCTTTCAAAAGCAGTCGTGTTCCCTATACTAGCGAAGTACAAGGCTTTCTTTGTCAAGAACTGAGCTGGCAAACCTTGGATGCCACCCTTAGTGGTCATGTGAGTCCTGACCTCAGACTCGTCCAAATGAATTGCTATTGCAATAGTCTGATTCTTTGGAATTTCTCCCAGTCCAGAAAACGGAGCTCGATCAGTGATATGTAAATCAGTCAGATGAGAATACTCCTCCAGCGTTGGTGCAAGCTGGTAATCCGGGAATGTGAAACAGTGATAAACCGGATCGTAGAATAGAATGAGCACGTCCATGATCCCCTTAATCACATGGACTCTTAACAGTGGTAGCAAACCACCGTGCTTGGCTCTGAAAGCCTCTGGGTTAACGATCATCCTTGCTAACTTTCTCAAATCCCCTAATTTTGGAACCTTGAAGTTATACTGGTGAGTTCTCCTTCTACCGAAATCCATTAGCGTAATCCTCTTCTCTGATATTTGCAATCACAGTCTTAGTTTAATTTGAAAAATAGAGAGACTAGAAGAGAAAGTTTTTTTTTTTTTTGAATGTTTTAATGTTTTTTAGATGAATGCATGAATGCAACACACAAAAACATAGAAAAAACATGGGGTCAGAGGGTCGTTTTCATGAAGTCAAGGCTCTACCCATCCCCAAAGGTTTACACTAAGGTGATTTTTGTACCTGTACTCATTATCATCAGCTCCTCCCAGGAAGGCAAGACAACAAGCGGATCGCCAGCGAGTTGTGTGCAATCTTAGAGTAAGTGCTATTCACCGAGAATAGATCACCAGCCTCAAATGAGGGTAGTATCCCGTAACAACTATTTCCGATAGTTTCCGCACTACGAAAGGGTTGGCTTTTCTAGGTGTATACTCATTCTCACCACATGCGGCATCACACGCATTCCCATTAGCAGAAAAATAAACATGTATGGCAATTAGAAAAAGCAGTATATATATTTGTCCTAATCATCCTAGACTTTTAAAGCTAAGAATCCTAAGTTCCTGACAGAAATGGGTTCCCCGGCGGAAGCCCCAATCTGTGGTCCCCTGCCTAAGAGATGGACCAGCATAGGTCAATCTTTCTCTTCGGTAGAGTTCCCATTTTCCGTAGAAAACGGGGATGATGGCCTAAGGCAGAAAAGGAGACTCCCCAGCAGAGTCGCCATTTGTGTAATTTTTCACACAAGAGAAGTAGAAAGAAAGGAACGGGCCCCACGGTGGGCGCCACTTTTCCGTTGGCGGCCACCGCCATGAAAATGACTTACCCAATGTTTAAATTGTAAGAAGGAAAGAACCGGCCCCACGGTGGGCGGCACTTTTCTGTTGGCGGCCACCGCCGTGAAAATGACTTACCCAAGGTTTAAATTGTAAGGAAGAAAGAACCGGCCCCACGGTGGGCGCCACTTTTCCTGTAGCGAGCGATTTTGGACGCGGTTCTTAAGCGTTGGTCGCTCTCTGCGGTTTGAGCTTAAAACTACAGGTCGATTCATTTTTTATCCTATTGTGAGCTGAATAAGGAAGGGAAATAGATGTCTCCAATTAACCCTGCTTTGCATACTAAGTTTAAACAGCGGCCTGTTAGGTTACGGATGCTATCAATGTGGAGGGCCTTTGTACTGGTTATTTGTATTTTCACCAATACTGTTTTCTTTCTTTCTTTTACCTAGGCAGAAGGTTTCTGGCGGGGAACAAGGATTAGGATGTTAGGACTGATGTTTTTGAATTACTGCTTTTGATTGACTGAGATATGGGATTTGGGTTTTTTGTTGATTGCGCTCTCTAAGATCTTTTCTTTCGATCTTATGCCTACGTATTCCCGTTTACCGAAACAGGGAAATCAGAGCGTTCGTAGTTCCTCCTATTCTATGGGAGGAAATTGGTTTTTGGTGTCTTGTTCAAAGCCCAAGACGTGAAGCGAAAGGTGATTTGTATCTTGTTTAAAGCCCAAGATGTGAAGCTGAAAGGTCTATTTGTGTCTTGTTCAAAGCCCAAGACGTGAAGCTGAATGACCTCGACTTTAGAGATAATTTGTCATCTCTAAAGAGGGAGAAGGAGAATTAGTTTAACTGGGATACGCGGATCCGAGCAATGCCATAATTTCCGAAGAAAGGGTTTTAACCTGAAGGAGAAGACTTTAACTCAGTATAGAGCAATGCCATCTTTCCTTAGGAATTTCTCATGCTAAAAGAGGGACAGTGGCATGGATGTAGATGATCCAGAGGCTTGCCGGTTACAGCGATTAGATGAAAGGAAAGGAGTTATTGATGTTTGTACACTGTGAACGAGGCACAGCTTTAATGCTAAAAGGTTAATCGGATTAACCAGTGGTTTTCTTATACGAAGCCTAAGAGGAGGCTAATTTCTGCTAGGAAAATCATTATACAAAGCCTAAGAGGAGGCTATTTTATGTCTCGTACAAAGCCCGAGAGAGAGGCTAAAAGGGTTCGACCCAGTGGGGCATATCGTTATACAAAGCCTAAGAGGAGGCTAGCAAAGAGTTGACTCAGTTGGAGAATCTTTTATACTCAGTAAGAGAGTGTTTTTGTATCTCGTACAAAGCCCGAGAGAGAGGCGAAAAGGTTGTTTTGACTCCACTGGGGAGAATTTTGGTATCTCGTACGAAGCCCGAGATGGAGGCTATTGTAACTATTTCAGTTGAGTGACAGATCCAATATACTGATTTTAAAAGAGAAAATCAGTTCTTATATGAGTAATACTGTACCCAGGGGTTTGATTTGAGGATCAGGGATATTTCCTTCTCTTTGAGGAAACAGGAAATCCAAAGGGGTGTCGAGATTGTCCGAGTCTGCGGGTTTCCTTCCTATTTAACGAAGGTTGCTTGAGAATGTCTTTGAGACTCAAGGAAGTTAGACTGTCTGTGTCTAGAGTTTTATCTTTTGTACTATGCTGTGAGAAACACTAGTAGACTCTATGAAAGGACTGTTCTATGAGGATGGCTAGGTTCTGTTCTTATACCTCTAGGAGGTCGTCGGGACAATTTGTACGAAGCCCAAGAGGAGGCTGGAAACTTTTAAGAAGCCGACGGGTCCTTGTACGAAGCCCAAGAGGAGGCTATCATTCCCGGAGGAAGAGATCATTATACGAAGCCTAAGAGGAGGCTGTGAATACTTATAAGAAGCCGTAGTGTCCTTGAATAATTCCCAAGAGGAGGCCGATGCTTTTAAGAAGCCCGTGGGTCTTATCATCTCATTTCCATTAGGAGAGATAACTCTTTTAAAGATAAAAACCACTGGTAAACGTGCGAGGTTTACTATCCAGCGACTTTTAGTTTTTAAAGAGGGTTCCTTAGTTAAGGTCCAAGATTATGACCGTAGTGGGTACCCAAACCCCGAGACATTCAAGGCAAGCTATCCACAAGGAATAGATCAAGTCAGGAAAGTTCGAGAATTTGGGAGAAACTCAAAGATGCCATTCACGGAGAATACATTCATCTTGGGGAGTAGAGCTTCTTGACGATTCCTAATGAGGACAGCCGAAGAGAAGACTGTATCTGGTGCTCCTATTGGGGATCTAGGCGTCTATTTCTACGAATAAATGAAACAGCATCACCTAGTTCTAGACGTAGTTGCCGGGGAAACTCGAAATATCTATACTATTATTACACAGTAGATATGAGTTTATGAAAGGAGACTTACATTGAGCAGCCCCACAATACAGTTTATAATATGAAAGCAGTAAATGAAAGCGATAACCACTTACTCGGTTGGAGTGCTTCCATGTTGTTTGGTTAGTTGTTCAACAAAGAAAGATTGAAAACAACAGTATATTCAAAATCAAAGGAGAAAGTGCTTTGAAAAAGAAAGATTTGGGGCTTACAGCTCAAGGAGAGGCTCAGGGTTTTATCAGTGAGCGCACTATTTGACTTTGTACAGCGGGACTTATACAAGTGACTGGGGCCCAAAATGGTTTTCTGTACAAAGGGATGGGTCTTACACTCTCTCAAGAGGCCCAAAAAAGTTTAAATAAAAGAGTGGGGCTTATAACACGAGGGTAGGCCCAAACGATTTTTCGTTTAAAAATGGAGATCGCGCCGAGGTTTTCTTTTAACGCAGAGGGACTTATACAATAAGTGAGGCCCAAAATGTTTTGGTTAAAAGGGGGATTGGGTCTTACACTCTAATAGAGGCCCAAAGTGTTTTGAATGGGTCTTATAGCTCAAGGAGAGACCCAAATGATTTTTATTTTTAAACGGGCGACGATCGCGCCGTTTACTTGTACAGAGGGACTTATACAATGAGTGAGGCCCAAAAAGTTTTTGTACAAGGGGGGATGGGTCTTACACTCTCTCAAGAGGCCCAAAGAGTTTTGAAAATGATTTATGAAGGTTGAATTAATCCAAAACCCTAATTTGTTTTCAAAATGTATTTAATTGAATAAAAATTCAATTAAAATGATCAAAAATTGTTTAACACATGGAAAACAAATTGTGACCTTGGATTAATGCTTCAAAAATTAAGTATTGACCTACAAAATAATTAGAAAGCATTAAAAATTGCAAAATCAATGTAGAAAAAATATTTAAAATGCCAAAAACAATGAAAATATTAATTCTTTACAAAAATATCAATTATATGAAATAAATAATATTTTTGGGATTTTTTGATAAAATAAAATATTTTAACATTTTTGTGAATTATTAAAAAAAGAATCAACTCAAAATCATTAAAACTCAGAGAGAAATTAATTTTTGAATCAATTAAACAAAATCACAAAATTCAAATATTTGAATTTATGAAAATGGCGCCAAGAACAACACCAAGAACACGCGCGTTTTTCTGGGTTTCTCAGATTTGCATTTTCTATCCAATCTCCATGAATACGTAATCATATCATGCAATCCACATATCATTATGCTCGTTTCAACCTCACGATCATGTCTATGTACTTTAATTTCATTTAAATTAAACATACAACAAGAAATCACGAAGAGACCTCAAGAACCCTAATTTCTACATGAAGGCTAGGATTTTTGATACACGATTCAAACAATGCAATTAATTGAGGGAAAACATTCCATGCATGATTATGAACATATGGCCAAATTATTGTGCGAGGAAATATGCATAGATTGAGAGATGCCCAAGTTTAGGCTTACCTCCAAGTCGTGACAGCAAGAGCAGATGTGATTTTGAGTTGGAGGTGTTACAGACAAGTTGTGATGATCTGGACAGCTTCCCTACACCATATGGAGTGTGTTTGAACACTTGGATTGAATTGAAATGGACTGGATCAGTTTATGGCATCTCAGCTGCAACTTCACTTCAAATTGTGTGGATGGCAAGTGATTTTGAGATTCTGATGCTCCAGATGTTATGTGAGTGTTTGAACAGCTCATATGTGATGTATGTGAGGTGTGTGAGTGATTGGTTTGTGCAAAATTGCTCTCAAACTCAAAACCCGATAGCTACCTTGCTAAGAAAGGCATTTTTGCCAAGAGAAAGAGATTTTGAGGAAAGCATCTGTTAGATGGCTTTGGTGTACTCAAACTGACCACAATTGAGCTCTATTTATAATAGAGCAAGTTTGTTTTGCAAGGAATAGTGCATGGCAGCTGGTAAGTAGGTTTGGCCAATGTTGGCAAATGAAAATCCAAGTCTCCTCTAGCCATTGACTAGAGGTTAGGGCACAGAGCTTTGGTCCCCTTGGTCTTGGATAAGTCTTGACTGATTTCAGATGAGAATGGCTCAGTCCATGCCACCTTGATGGTTCCATTGAATGCCTCATTCCAAATTTGAAGTCTTGTCCCTATTTTGGCCATTCTAGGTTCAACATGCTATTTCTTGTTCCATGGACTTTGGAGGCTTGGCTCAGTGATTGTCCCCTTTAGATTCAATCCTATGAGGTGTCCAAGTGGATAGGAGCAATTGAATTTGGCTAATTTTGGCAAATCGACCAAAGTTGCAAATTTTGCCTTGCCTTGACAAATTTCTACAAGGCAACTTGGCAATGTTGTATCTCATGGTGTAGGTTGAATTTGGCAATGTTCTTGGCCATTTTGGAAAGCTCTTACATGATACAACAACTGTTTGAACAAGTATGGTTTTGATCTCTTTTGATTCCAAGTGAAAAATCCCCCTACATTTGGCAAAAAGTGAGGCAGAATTTGACTTAGTGAAAATTTCACTAAGTGTTGGAAAAAGTGACATTTTCACTTTTTAGCCACTTTGATCACTCCATAACTCAAAATCCTTAATGAATTGGAATGACTTGTAGTTGAAGTTTTTGTAGGTGATAATGAGGGCTACAAATCCATCTTTGGATGAGAAAAAATGGCTTTGTGGTTTAGGAGTTATGGTCCTCCAAAGTTGGTACCTTTGCCACTTTATTTTTAACTTAGAAAAATTTCTAAGTTTTATGGTTACCCCTTTTACAAGTTATCTCACTTTTCTTGATTTTTCTTGATGAATGATGATTCAAATCATACATTAACATCATTTTAGGGTTAAAAATCCCTTTTGGTGAAAAATCTCAAAAAGTCAAAGTTGACTTTTTGTGCACAGTTAACTTTTTATCAGATGAATTCCAAACTGTGCAATTCTTCAGGAAATCATGTCCTTGACCTAAATCAAACTTGATGGACATGTTCCATGGGTGTCATAGGGTATATTCAATCATGTATTAGGGTTTGGGAGCATGTCCTGGTCAAAAGTCAAAGTTACAGTTGACTTTTCCCTTAAAACCCTAATTGTGGTGCAGATGAAAATGAGACTTGTTGCTCAAGCTTCTTGGATCAATCCATTGTTACAAATGGATCAATATGGTATATTAGAGACCCTCAAATCATCTCTTGAGGTCTTGGCTCATGGTTTGTCCCAAAAGTCAACTTAGGGGTGAATTAGGTCAAGAAACCCTAATTCCTGATTTTTGATGAATGCATCCCCTGAGGCAAAATTGACTTGATGCATGGGTTCATGAGGTTCCATGAAGCATATTAGGTTATGTTTTGGATCATTTCCTTGTGCCCATATGAAAATTTCCATCTGGAGGCCCTGGTCGACCAAAACCCTAATTTGGTGATACTGTCGATCTTGAGACTTGATCCACCTAGAAGGGAGCAGCCTTGTGCTTAATCCTTGAAGTGGGAGTCCTTTTTGATCCATTGTGGATGTTTGAGAGATTAGACAAGTTGAAGATCATGTCATTTCTTGATTGATCCTTTGTCTAAGCACTCAGAGAGGGCTTGAAACCCTAATTTTGATTGTATTGGATGCTCACCCATCTTTGGGGAGACTGATGAAGCATGATGGTTCATCCATATTGTGATGATGATTTTCACAATGATGGGAAATCTAAGTGGTCAAAATTTGGGGTATTACAGAATCGTGTTTGGATGGTTGGACTTGATTGAAATTGGCTGGATCACTTTGTGGTACCTCAGCTACAACTTGATTGAAAATTTGAGCAACCAGCTGGTGATTTTGTGAAATTGATGTTTCAGAAGTAATCTAAGTGTTTGATCAGCTCATATGTGATGTATGTGAGGTGTGTGAGTGATTGGTTTGATTGGAATTGCTCTCAAACTCAAAACCCGATAGTGACGATGCCTTCGAAGGCAAAATTGGAGTGAAAGAAGAGATTTTGAGGAAAGCATCTGTTAGATGGATTTGGTGTACTCAAACTGACCATAATTGAGCTCTATTTATAGTAGAGCAAGTTTGTTTTGCAAGGAATAGTGCATGGCAACTGGTAAGTAGGTTTGGCCAATGTTGGCAAATGAAAATCTAAGTCTCCTCTAGCCATTGACTAGAGGTTAGGGCACAGAGCTTTGGTCCCCTTGGTCTTGGATAAGTCTTGACTGATTTTAGATGAGAATGGCTCAGTCCATGCCACCTTGATGGTTCCATTGAATGCCTCATTCCAAATTTGAAGTCTTGTCCCTATTTTGGCCATTCTAGGTTCAACATGCTATTTCTTGTTCCATGGACTTTGGAGGCTTGGCTTAGTGATTGTCCCCTTTAGATTCAATCCTCTGAGGTGTCCAAGTGGATAGGAGCAATTGAATTTGGCTGATTTTGGCAAATCGACCAAAGTTGCAAATTCTGCCTTGCCTTGACAGATTTCAGCAAGGCAACTTGGCAAGGTTGTATCTCATGGTGTAGGTTGAATTTGGCAATGTTCTTGGCCATTTTGGAAAGCTCTTACATGATACAACAACTGTTTGAACAAGTTTGGTTTTGATCTCTTTTGATTCCAAGTGAAAAATCCCCCTACATTTGGCAAAAAGTGAGGCAGAATCTGACTTAGTGAAAATTTCACTAAGTGTTGGAAAAAGTGACATTTTCACTTTTCAGCCACTTTGATCATTCCATAACTCAAAATCCTTAATGAATTGGAATGACTTGTAGTTGAAGTTTTTGTAGGTGATAATGAGGGCTACAAATCCATCTTTGGATGAGAAAAAATGGCCTTGTGGTTTAGGAGTTATGGTCCTTCAAAGTTGGTACCTTTGCCACTTTATTTTTAACTTAGAAAAATTTCTAAGTTTTATGGTTACCCCTTTTACAAGTTATCTCACTTTTCTTGATTTTTCTTGATGAATGATGATTCAAATCATACATTAACATCATTTTAGGGTTAAAAATCCATTTTGGTGAAAAATCTCAAAAAGTCAAAGTTGACTTTTGTGCACAGTTGACTTTTTATCAGATGAATTCCAAACTGTGCAATTCTTCAGGAAATCATGTCCTTGACCTAAATCAAACTTGATGGACATGTTCCATGGGTGTCATAGGGTATATTCAATCATGTATTAAGGTTTGGGAGCATGTCCTGGTCAAAAGTCAAAGTTACAGTTGACTTTTCCCTTAAAACCCTAATTGTGGTGCAGATGAAATTGAGACTTGTTGCTCAAACTTCTTGGATCAATACATTGTTCCAAATGGATCAATATGGTATATTAGAGACCCTCAAATCATCTCTTGAGGTCTTGGCTCATGGTTTGTCCCAAAAGTCAACTTAGGGGTGAATTAGGTCAAGAAACCCTAATTCCTGATTTTTTGATGAATGCATCCCCTGAGGCAAAATTGACTTGATGCATGGGTTCATGAGGTTCCATGAAGTATATTAGGTTATGTTTTGGATCATTGCCTTGTGCCCAGATGAAAATTTCTATCTGGAGGCCCTGGTCGACCAAAACCCTAATTTGGTGACACCGTCGATCTTGAGACTTGATCCACCTAGAAGGGAGCAGCCTTGTGCTTAATCCTTGAAGTGGGAGTCCTTTTTGATCCATTGTGGATGTTTAAGAGATTAGACAAGTTGAAGATCATGTCATTTCTTGATTGATCCTTTGTCTAAGCACTCAGAGAGGGCTTGAAACCCTAATTTTGATTGTAGTGGATGCTCACCCATCTTTGGGGAGACTAATGAAGCATAAAGGTACATCCATATTGTGATGATGATTTTTACAATGATGGGAAATCTAAGTGGTCAAAATTTGGGGTATTACAGATGCCCCTATTTAATCTTCTTGGACCCGAAGGTGTGAATGACGAAGGGATTCGGGCATTCGGGGTGCAAGAGGATTAAATATCGGAATACCCAAAATTTTGATGGTGGTTATGAATGGTAGCTTACGCATTCATCTTCTTTAGCTAAGCAATGATGCTTAGAAAAGGTAAACTTCCCCTCGATCATGGTTTCCTACCAAGAACTGGTCTCAGTCTCTTTTGAAATAAACTTCCCCTCGATCCTGGTTTCCTACCAAGGAAATGGTCTTGGTTTCTTTTGAACTTCCCCTCGTTCTTGGTTTCCTACCAAGGAACTGGTCTTAGTTTCTTTTGTCAACTTCCCCTCGATCCTGGTTTCCTACCAAGGAACTGGTCTTAGTTTCTTTTGAAATAAACTTCCCCTCGATCCTGGTTTCCTACCAAGGAACTGGTCTTAGTTTCTTTTGTCAATAAACTTTATTGACAAGGGACGCTATGTGTACCGGTTTTCCTTCAAACTTCTCGCCGAATTTTCCTGGGGAGATGCCATTTGAGTAGAAAATGTTTTGTTGTCAGACTTGCTGGGGACCCCAGTCGTCTGAGTTGTAGAGTTGTACAAACTTCTCTGTTGAAGACGCCATTTGTTTCTACTGGGGAAAGCAAGTCTCTTGAGAGACTGTTTTCATTTGGGATCTTTCATCATACTTTTCTCGGGATCTTCCCGGAGAAACGTCATATGATGGGTTCCAATTTTGAGGGGCCAATGACCTTCTCATTAGTGGTTTTTCGGAGCAAAACTGGCGTGCTGCCGAATCTCTGATCACGAGGCTTTCTCTGTGGATTTTCCTTAATCCGGGAAAGCAAGGATATCATCTTTAATGGCGAAGAGTGACATCTATTGAAGGTTCTCTGATCTTTCAGAGGTTCAAATTATCAAGGTGGCCACGTGCCGACTCTGATCTAAAGATACACTGGTGGCGAGATTGTGCAGACGCAACACTTCCTGACGAGGAAAGAACTGACAAACTCGATTGAGAAAACTGTTTATCACTAGGGGACAAGACCGGCTAGAGCGATAACAATGCAATATGAAATGTAAATGCAAATCAAAAATGCATAAAGTACGTATGTATATGCTGACAAAACAGACGCGACATACAGACTAATGGATGAACACAATTGGATACTCGGCCATCGCGGGGCGAAGAAGTACTGTTGGTTCAAAATAGCAATTCCACCTTGCTTAGGAGAGATAGTCCCGTTGGGAGCTATGTTGATCGGGCTTAGGAGATGAGAACTCGGTCGAGGCGTGTCAGACGAAACAAGGTCTCTGACACAGTTGATCCCTTCATTCAGGCATACTGGTTTAGAAGGAGTACTTTGATTCTGCACTTTGAAGTCCGCTTACTTCGGGAGAAGCGATCGATGTTCTTCTGATGTTCAACAGTCAAAAGAAATGCCATCTTTAATTTAAAAGCAGAAAAAGTTTAACAAGTAAATTTATTTTTGTTTTATTTCAAGAATCGCTGATTAAGTTTAAATAACGTCGTTCTGTAAAGCAAAAACAAGTAAAGAATTACAAACAAAAGCACAAGGGCTCAAATTTTATTGATAAGATGGAGATCAGCCAAACGCGTGATTCCAAAGAGTATATACAAAGTTAGAAAATGGTAATTTACAGGGAAAAGGGCTACGTTGAAACATAACGACCATTATCCTTCTACCAACTTTGAATTCGGGACATCCTGAGCTTCTGTCGAAGATGACCTTGACTGGAGTTTTCCTGACGGATGATGATGCAACTGCTGCTGAGGGACTTGCCTCTGTTGAACATAGTTACTTGCCATTATCCCTAACTTTTTCCTGGATTGTACTATGAGATTTCCAATCCATCGGGATGATTCTTTTCATGTCTCTAACTTTTGCCTGAACCGCCCTTTCGGGTTTTCAATCCACCGAGACGTTTTTGTTTTTTAGTTTTTTAGGCGAAGTATTTCTTGACTACATTAACATTCGTGGGGTAGGCAAATTCCTCTTCGTCCATGGTTGCAAGTCTCAAGGCGCCGCTTGAGAAAGCTTTCGTGACCACATAAGGGCCATCATAATTTGGGGTCCATTTGCCCCGAGAATCAGTGAGAAATGATTGTATCTTCTTAAGCACAAGGTCTCCTTTCCTGAAGACACGAGGTCGGACCTTTTTGTCGAACGCCCTCTTCATTCTCTGTTGATACAACTGACCGTGGCATAGTGCCGTGATTCGCTTCTCTTCGATCAGGTTCAGGTCGTCGTGTCGACTTTGACACCATTCAGCTTCGGTGAGCTTCGCTTCCATTAATACCCAGATTGATGGGATCTCTACTTCTATGGGGAGCACTGCCTCCATGCCATATACTAGAGAGAAAGGGGTTGCCCCTGTTGAAGTATGGACAGATGTGAGATAACCATGAAGAGCAAAGGGTAGCATTTCGTGCCAATCTTTATAGGTTACAACCATCTTTTGAACAATCTTCTTGATGTTCTTGTTAGCCGCTTCTACCGCTCCTTTCATCTTGGGTCGGTAGGGAGATGAGTTATAGTGTTCGATCTTGAACTCTGCACACAACTCTTTCATCATCTTATTGTTCAAGTTAGATCCATTATCAGTAATGATCTCGCTTGGAACACCATAACGGCAGATGATATTGTTTTTGATAAATCGGACCACCACTTGTCGGGTTACATTGGCGAATGACGCTGCTTCGACCCACTTGGTGAAATAGTCAATGGCTACCAGGATAAACCGATGTCCGTTTGAAGCCTTGGGCTCAATCATACCAATCATGTCGATTCCCCATATGGAAAAAGTCCACGGGGAAGAAAGAACTTTGAGATGTGATGGCGGTACATGAATTTTTTCGGAGTATATCTGACACTTGTGACACCTCCTCATGTACTTGTAGCAGTCGGATTCCATGGTCAACCAATAATACCCGGCCCTAAGAATTTTTCTCGCCATTGTGTGTCCGTTGGCATGAGTGCCAAAGGATCCTTCATGAATTTCTTTCATGAGCATGTCTGCTTCTGGTCTGTCGACGCATCGGAGCAAGACCATGTCAAAATTTCTCTTATAAAGAGTGTCACCGCTCAGGAAGAAGTTTCCAGCCAATCTTCTGAGGGTTTTCCTGTCTTTTCTGAGTGCCCCAGATGGGTACTCTTGTTTCTGAAGGAAGCATTTGATATCGTGATACCAAGGTCTGTCGTCTATGTCTGCTTCAATCGCGAAGATGTAAGCCGGCCGTTCAAGGCGCATTATGTCGATCTTAGGTATGTCATTCCATCGACCTACACTAATCATGGAAGAGAGAGTGGCTAATGCATCAGCCATGTGATTCTCATCACGAGGGATGTGATGAAAGTCGACTCTGTTGAAGAAGGGTAACAACCTTCTTGCATAGTCTTTGTAAGGAATCAATCCTGATTGGTATGTGTTCCAATCTCCTTTTATCTGGTTAATAACCAGGGCTGAATCGCCGTATACGTCCAAGTTTTTTATCCTTAAATCAATCGCTTCTTCGAGACCCATGATACATGCTTCGTATTCGGCCTCGTTGTTCGTACATTTGAACGTAAGTCTGGAAGTGAAAGGAATGTGGGAACCCTGAGGGGTAACAATGATTGCCCCAGTTCCGTTTCCATAATGATTGACTGCTCCGTCAAAGATAAGTCCCCACTGGGAACCTGGTTCTGGCCCTTCACTGGGTAGCGGTTCATCGCAATCTTTCATCTTTAGATACATGACATCTTCGTCTGGGAAGTCAAACCCGATTGATTCTTGATCGTCAATCGGTTGATGAGCCAAATGATCGGCTAAAATACTTCCTTTAAAGGCTTTCTGAGCATGGTACTCTATGTCATATTCGGATAGTAACATCTGCCAACGGGCAATCCTTCCCGTGAGAGCAGGTTTTTTGAAAACGTACTTGATTGGATCCATTTCGGAGACCAGCCAAGTAGTATGACGAATCATGAACTGGCGAAGACGTTTGGCTTCCCAAGCCAAAGCGCAACAAGTTTTCTCAAGCATCGTGTACCGAGTCTCGCAGTCGGTGAACTTCTTGCTTAGATAGTAAATGGCAGACTCTTTCCTTTTAGTTTCGTCTTGTTGGCCAAGTACACATCCCATTGAGTCCTCTAGGACTGTGAGGTAAATGATCAGTGGTCTTCCTTCCACCGGAGGTGATAGAATCGGAGGATTCAACAGATATTCCTTGATACTGTCGAAGGCGGTTTGGCAATCTTCTGACCAAACGCAATCCTGGTTCTTTTTGAGTAATTTGAAAATCGGCGCACACGTCGCGGTCATAAGGAATATGAATCTGGAGATGTAGTTCAAACGTCCCAGGAATCCTCTGACTTGTTTTTCAGTTTTCGGAGAAGGCATTTCTTGAATGGCCTTGACCTTGTCAGGATCAACTTCAATTCCTTTCTGGCTGACGATGAACCCTAGTAATTTCCCCGAACGGACACCGAAGGTGCACTTGTTGGGATTCAAGCAGAGCTTGAATTTTCTTAGACATTCGAACAATTTTGACAGATGTTCAACATGCTCATCCTCTGTTCTTGATTTTGCAATCAAATCATCGACATATACCTCGATTTCTTTGTGTATCATGTCATGAAACAGAGTAGTCATGGCCCTTTGATAGGTTTCCCCAGCATTCTTCAAACCGAACGGCATTACCTTGTAACAAAAGGTACCCCATGGGGTAATGAACGAAGTTTTCTCCATGTCTTTCGGCGCCATTTTGATCTGGTTATAGCCCGAGAATCAATCCATGAAGGAGAATACTTTGAACTTTGTTGTGCTGTCAACCAGCATGTCAATGTGTGGTAAAGGATAGTCGTCCTTTGGACTTGCCTTATTCAGATCTCTGTAATCAACACACATTCTGACCCTTCTGTCCTTTTTGGGAACGGGTACGATGTTGGCTAACCATTGAGGATATTCAGATGTAGCGAGGAAACCCGCGTCGATCTGTTTCTGTACCTCCTCCTTGATTTTGATGGCCATGTCCGGGTGAGTGCGTCTCAACCTTTGCTTTACTGGCGGACATTCTAATCTCAACGGTAAGTGATGTTCCACGATGCTGGTACCCAACCCTGGCATATCCTGATAGGACCAAGCGAATACATCGGGAAATTCTTTGAGAAGCTTTATCAAACCCTCTCTGGCAGTTGGACTGAGCAGTGCTCCGATCCTAATTTCTTTTCTCTCTTTTTCTGAACCCAAGTTTACCGTTTCCAACGGCTCTTTGTGAGGTTCGATGGACCTTTCCTCTTGTCTGAGTAGTCGGGAAATCTCTTCTGGAATTTGGTCGTCATTTTCTTCTTCAGCCTCGAATACCGGGAACTCAAAGTTGGAAGAAGGCATCGGATCGTATGTTTCAACGGGGTATAAAACAAGCAATCTGCATGACGTGATGATTCGTGTTTAGAAGAGATAGAGAAAATGCAAGTGTGTGCAGTGTTTTGATTTTACTACTTGTTTTTATTATTGAATTGTTTTTTAGGATTACCATTTTCTGAAAAAGCAAAAAGAGAAAACAACAATTAATGCGGAAATTACAGAACGACGTTATTTTATTAATGAACAAGTCGACTCTTGAAACTACAACCCTATAAAACAAAACTTTATCGCTTCGGGCAAAGCGAAGAGGGAAATTTACAGAAAACGAGCCCTATCAAAATATCCGTTTCACCTGGGCAGGGTGAAAGGTTAAAGATGGCAATTACTTTGACTAACGAACGACCTTCGGAACCTCGACGGCAACCCATTGGCGGTGAACTCCTCGGTGAATCACAAAGTCTGGCACCTTCCTTGATTTGTCTTCAGAAATGACGCTGATTTCTGGTGGAGCAGGATCATTGGAATCTCTCTCCCAAGCAGAATTGTCGTAGGAGGATTCCTCTGTTGTACTTTGCATAGTATTTGTGCTCTCAGCTGTATCTCCCCATCCAGTTGGCTGGATATCTTCGAGCCTGATACGAGAGCTTTCGGGAGCGGCGTACTTGACCATAAAGTCGAATTTTCCACTCGGTTGTCCCAAGGTGTCCCACACTTCTGTGGAACTGGAGGAATCATTCCTCTCGATGACGTTGACCTCGGGAAAAGCATAGTTGATGAATTCTAGTCCTGCAAACGTTGCGAATTCATCTTCATGTTAAGAAGTTTCTGAATGACCTGAGTGTTGATCCCATGACATGGTGGGGACACAGGTATTCTGTTCAATGATGCTCAGCTGAGTTTCATTACTCGACTGACTTTCTTGCCCCAAGTCTCCTGGGTAAGGCTGCAACATTGGCAGGCCATCCATCGGGCCATAGTAATTGTGGTCAAAATTGTCTTTCATCAGAGTGTCCTCCTCTAATGAATTCGGCGGAGCACGGCATCCTTCCGGATCACAATCTCCGTAGATCATTTCGACATCTGATCTTGGTATAAATCTTGGACTTTCCGTAGGAAAGCAAAAAGGCATAGGCACCTCTTCCTGAGATATATAACCGTCCTCATTAAGATAGGACTTCCACTCTTCATCTGCGTCAGAGGGATCTTCCTCATTGATAGCATAAACTGTCTGAGACACTGGGTGAAGAAAACCTCCACTGTGGAAGAAGCTTTGAAGGGGATGAAGACTTTCATCGTTGATAGCTGTATGGGTACATGTTGCAGAAAAACCAAGACCCTTCTTTGTTTTATTGTCAATAAGACTGACAAGCCGTCCCCATCCTGTCGTATCGGTACTCTCGACCGCTTTGATAGCATCTTTGTATGAAGAAATTAAAGTTCCTTCTTTGAACTGATTGTCCTTGCTCACCGATAGTGCTTGGAACTGAGTTCCAATAACCCCCTCGGGTTCCACACAAGTAGATGATGATAAGTTGCTTACAAGCAAGGCTTGTTCCCCACAAACCGTGACAAGTTGATCGTTCTTAACGAACTTTAGCTTTTGGTGGAGGGTCGAAGTGACCGCTCCAGCCTGATGTATCCAAGGTCTTCCTAATAAACAACTGTATGTTGCTCGGATGTCCATGACTTGGAAAGTGATTTGGAAAGTGTGAGGACCAATAGTTATGGGAAGATCAACTTCGCCGATAACCGTTTTTCTGGATCCGTCGAATGCTTTGACGACGACCTCGCTGACTCTCATCGGAGGGCCCTTGAATGATAATTGCATCAAGGTGGACTTTGGCATAACATTCAGGGTTGACCCTGTGTCTACCAGTACGTTGGCTAAAGCATCGCCCTGGCAGTTAACTGTGATATTGAGCGCCATGTTATGACGGCGACCCTCTTCAGGTAATTCCTCATCACTAAATCCCAAATTATTGCAGGAAGTGATGTTAGAGACAATGTTATCGAATTGTCTGATTGTTACATCCTGTTCCACAAAGGCTTGCTCCAAGACTTTCTGTAGAGCCTCTCTGTGTGCTTCTGAACTGAGTAACAGTGATAATACCGAGATCTTTGAAGGAGTCTGTAACAGTTGATCGACAATGTTGTATTCACTCCTTTGGATGAGCTTCAGCATCTCATCATTATTTTTCGAAAGGTCGGGATTACTGGATTGACCGACTGGTGGATCAGGAATTTCTGCCTGAAGTTCCTTTTCTTTGTTGGATTCTCCAACCCCTCGGTTGAAGATTCGACCGCTCCGTGTTACACGACTGATGTCTGCAATATTCACGACGGAGGGTAATGGAATTTCCTTTCCATTCTCGATTATTGTTGCACCGTATTTGTAAGGGATTGCCTTAGCTGATTCATACGGTAGTGGCCCCGGTAGATAGATGACTATGGGAACCTTCTGAGTTTTCTGACCATCATAATTAATCTCGATCCGTTCCCGGTTGGGAACTCTAGATTCGTCAAGTAGAGGGATGATGGCAAAAACATCCCTGGTCCTGTGATGACCAGAGATCGTGACAACATCCTCAACTTGCTCGGCAAGGTAGTTCGGCGACCAAATGATGGGTCCTGAACCTGGATATGGATGAATTTCTCCATGATCGATCTGACCCTGAAGAGCTTCTCTCACAAGGTAACACCCTTGGTTACTTTCCGAACAGACGCTACAACTGTCATAGTTGTGTGGTGGCACCTGGCCATGCCCACTTTGAATGCAATGTAACCTCACTAGGTTATATTCCATTGATCGGACATCCTGACTTTGACGATGAGTAGGATTCCTGTGATTGATACTAATCTGCTGAGTATCTTCGTCCATATAGATTGGCATCCACCAGTGATTTAACAAGTGCTGAAGTGCCTCCTGGACAAGGGTACAACCTCGATCGTTTTCGCAACCCGCTTTACAGTTTTGATAATCATGTGATATTAAGAATCCGAGTCGGACCTGCTCAGCATGTAACTCTACCAGGTTGGTATTCATCACGCGAATGTCAAAGATCTGAACCATGTTGATTTGATAGGAGTTCCTATCATGGTAGTCTTGGATCCATCCAAGATCCATCTGACGCTGGAGGGCCTCTTGTATGAAAGAGCATCCCTGTTTGTTTACCGAGCAAATCAGACAGGAACTGTAATCGTGCTGCGGCAGATTATGATACTGGCTTTGCCTTGAGTGCATTGCCACCAAGTTGTCCTTCATCGCACGGATGTCGTGGTTCTGAATGATGTTGGAATTCGTGTAAACCATGTTAACTCCACGAACTCGGTGCTCTTGGATCCATCCAAGATCCATTTGTTCCTGTAGAGCTGCTTGCACTACAGAACATCCCTGGTTGTCTTTAGAGCAGATATCACACTGGTGATAATTATGAGGTGGCACATGGCCATATCCACTCTGTCTACAATGCATCTTGACCAGATTGGTCTTTAACAAGAGTACATCATGAATTTGATAGACATTGTTAGTCTCTTTCTCAATCAGATTGACTGCAGCTTTCTCATGTTGAGGCAGCGGGTTCGTAAGAACATTAGGATTCGTATCTTTGAAAGATAAGAGCCCGCTCCTAACAAGCTTTTGCACGTCGGATTTGAAATTGAGACAAGTCTCAATGTTATGCCCTGAACCTCCTTGATAAAAAGGGCATGTTTGATCCGCTTTAAACCAAAAAGGCAGATTTTCCGGAACTGAAAGGGGAGACTTAGTCTGGATGTGCCCCTTAGCCAGCAGTAACGGAAACAGCTCTGCGTACGTTACGGGTATAGGATCAAATCCTGGTGGCCGTGTTGTACGGTTGTTGTTATATGGAGGACGAGCCTGCTGAAGAGGCTGTTGTGTCCTTTGTTGGTCAGGTTGGCTCTGCGCAACCTAAGGTTGATACATAGGAACAGGCGCGGGGCCGATAGCAGAAGTAACAGCTGCTACTGGATGATAACGTCGCCTTTGCTTTCCGAGAGAGATATTCCCAATATCTTGCTCTTTTTTCTTAGGGAGAGCATTACCGTATTTTTTAGTACCGCTCGTTGATCCAGTGTCTTTTACCAAACGTCCTTCTCGGACGGCTTCCTCAAGACGTACACCCATGCCGACCATTTCGGTGAAATCACTGGGTGCATTGGCAATCATTCGGTCATAGTAAAATGAGCTTAAGGTCTTTAAGAAGATTTTTGTCATCTCTTTTTCCTCAAGAGGTGGACAAATTTGAGCGGCAATTTCACGCCACCTTTGAGCATACTCCTTAAAGGTTTCCTTGTCCTTTTGTGACATTGATCTGAGTTGATCTCTGTCGGGTGCCATGTCCAAATTGTACTTGTATTGTTGGCCGAAGGCAGTACCAAGATCTCTGAATGTACTGATCGTAGTACGGTTTAAACCCATGTACCATTTGAGTGCGACACCGGTTAAACTATCCTGGAAGTAGTGAATCAGCAGGTCCTGATTCTCCGTCTGAGCTGACATCCGCCGAGCGTACATCACCAGATGGCTCTAAGGGCAAGAGTTACCCTTGTATTTTTCAAAGTCGGGCACTTGGAACTTGTGCGGGACTTTCACATTTGGGACCAAGCAGAGGTCTGTGGCGTCCTTTCCAAATAGATCCTGACCGCGAATGGCTTGCAGTTCCTTCTGTATTTCCAGGAACTGTTCCTGGAATTCATCCATTCTATCGAACATAGTTTCCTTCTTACCATAAGGTGTCTGTGGAATCTGTCCTTCCGGGACAGTGTGCACCACAGGGGGTGGTACCGTGACCACGGCAGTAAGTCTTGGCGCCTCCCGAAGTTTGTAACCTTCAGGAGTCTTGAGTATGCCCCTGGCATCTTCGCTTTCCCAAAGTTTGTAACCTTCAGGCCCAGCGGCTTCTGTTGCGATTCCCTGATCTTCAGTGATCGGCGGAACATATCCTTTCGGGATATAGTTAACAGGCATGCCCCAAGGACGATCTTTCGGCATCTGATACCTAGGATCATACTTTTCTATGATGGGCGTTGAGGTGATCTCTGAGATCACAGTTCTTTGTAGCTGAGCTTCTGCCATGGCTTGCATGTCGTTACGAAGCTTTCTCATATCCTCTCTCAGAGCGTCGATCTCTTCTTTCAACTCTCTGTTCTCTTCCTCAAGATCATCCATCCTTTTCTGACGATTGGCCCGAGTATTGTACGAATGAGACAGTTTGACTCTAGAATCGAGACACAAACGTGAGATTCGTAGGTAAGGAGAATACGCGATGTGAGAATGATGAATGCAATGATTATATTAATTGTTGTTTTTTTGTTTAATCAAAATAAACTTCGACAATTAGATTGCAAATATCAAACAGTGGGGAAACCCCTTTTTATTGAATTCCAAAGGATTACAGATATGGAAATACAGTAGATTACAAAGTGCAGAAACAGAAACCTAAACTAATGGGTCCCGAGTCCTCTTCTTTGACCGGGGCGCTTGGGCCATTGTTGGGTTGTTATTCCTTTGCCAGGTGAAAGGAGCGAGCAAATTCCTTTGGTCATCTTGATTCTCTACAGCATGCTGCTCCAAAATTTCAATCAGAGCATCTTTCTCTTTTAGTAGTTGTTGTATTTTGATACACTCTACGTCGAGGGTGCGGTACTTGTTCTTCCAAGATCTTCTTTCCTTTTGAACTTTGTTGAGAGTAACCTGAAGCTTTTCAGTCTCAGTCATGAAGTACATGACAGATTCCCTCGGCGGAAGAATTCCGTAACGAGGATAAGGCATCTTTAGCTTGAGAGCTCTGGCTTGTACCCAGTGGAGATAAGGCTCCACCGAGACAAAGTCCGGTTTTCCCAGAGACTCTCGTCCTTTCTTATGAACATGTTTCCAAGCTTGCACTATTTCCATCTTTAGTGCTCTGTAACTTTCTCCTTCTTTGAAGAAAAGACCTTCCAGATGAACACCCAGTGGGATGTGTCTCATCGGGTATCCAAATTGACGAAGAACCAATATCGGATGATAGTTGATTCCTCATTTAGTTCCTATGAGGGGTACACTGGGGAAGTTTCCACAACGGTCAATGATTCTAATTCCCTCATAAATCCTATTACACCAATCTATATCAGAGTTGGTAAGAGACATGATCTTCTGTGACCAACGTAAGACACTCTTGCAATCCCAAAAAGCAGCAGACTTGGGCAAGTGAGAGATAAACCATTTGTAAAGCAAAGGTACACAACATGTGATCTCTCCTCTACTGTACAAATTTCCCAAGTGTACAGAATGATACGCATTTGCAAGCAAAGTCGGCACAGGGTTTCCAATGAGAAAAACCTTAATAGCATTGATATCGACGAAGTTATTGATGTTGGGAAACAAAAATAACCCGTAGGTGAGCAAGACAAAGATGCTTTCAAAAGCAGACCTGTTCCCTATACTAGCAAAGTACAGAGCTTTCTTTGTCAAGAACTGGGCTGGAAAACCTTGGATGCCACCCTTAGTGGTCATGTGAGTCCTGACCTCAGACTCGTCCAAATGAATTGCTATTGCAATAGTCTGATTCTTTGGAATTTCTTCCAGTCCAGAAAATGGAGCTTGATCAGTGATATGTAAATCAGTCAGATGAGAATACTCCTCCAGCGTTGGTGATAGCTGGTAATCCGGGAATGTGAAACAGTGATAAACCGGATCGTAGAATTGAATGAGCGCGTCCATGATCCCCTTAATCACATAGACTCTTAACAGTGGTAGCAAACCACCGTGCTTGGCTCTGAAAGCCTCTGGGTTAACGATCATCCTTGCTAACCTTCTCAAATCCCCTAGTTTTGGAACCTTGAAGGTGTACTGGTGAGTTCTCCTTCTACCAAAATCCATTAGCGTAATCCTCTTCTCTGATATTTGCAATCACAGTCTTAGTTTAATTTGAAAAACAGAGAGACTAGAAGAGAAAGTTTTTTTGAATGTTTTAATGTTTTATTAAACGAATGCATGAATGCAGCACACAAAAACATAGAAAAAACATGGGGTCAGAGGGTCGTTGTCATGAAGTCAAGGCTCTACCCATCCCCAAAGGTTTATACTAGGGTGATTTTTGTACCTGTACTCATTATCATCAGCTCCTCCCAGGAAAGCAAAACAACAAGTGGATCGCCAGCGAGTTGTGGAGCAATCTTAGAGTAAGTGCCATTCACCGAGAATAGATCACCAGCCTCAAATGAGGCTAGTATCGCGTAACAACTATTTTCGATAACTTCCGCACTACGAAAGGGTTTGGCTCCTCAGCTTCTCAGACTTAACAACCGGCCCATTGGCTAGAAGAGTGAATGGGTTGCGTTGGTCAGCCTCCACTGAGGTTGATGGTCGACCCCGTCGCCATCACTTATCTTAAGTGTATACTCATTCTCACCACATGCGGCATCACACGTATTCCCAGTAGCAGAAAAATAAACACGTATAGCAATTAGGAAAAGCAGTATATATATTTGTCCTAATCATCCTAGACTTATAAAGCTATGATTCCTAAGTTCCTGACAGAAATGGGTTCCCCGGCGGAAGCCCCAATCTGTGGTATCAACCAAAGAGGTGAAAAGGAGGAAAAAGGAAAGAAGCTGAAGCAATCGGCCCCACGGTGGGCGCCACTTTTCTGTAGCGAGCGATTTTGGACGCGGTTCTTAAGCGCTGGTCGCTCTCTGCGGTTTGAGCTTTGACTACAGGTTGATTCATTTTTTTATCCTATTGTGAGCTGAATAAGGAAGGGAAATAGATGTCTCCAATTAACCCTGCTTTGCATACTGAGTTTAAACAGCAGTCTGTTAGGTTACGGATGCTATCAATGTGGGGGGGGCCTTTGTACTGGTTATTTGTATTTTCGCCCATACGATTTCTTTCTTTTCTTTCTAGGACTTTATAGCGGGGAACAACGATTAGGATGTTAGGACTGATGTTTTTGAATTACTGCTTTTGATTGATGGAGATATGGTGTTTGGGTTTTTTGTTGATTGCGCTCGCTAAGATCTTTTCTTTTGATCTTATGCCTACGTATTCCCGTTTACTGAAACAGGGAAATCAGAGCGTTCGTAGTTCCTCCTATTCTATGGGAGGAAATTGGTTTTTGGTGTCTTGTTCAAAGCCCAAGACGTGAAGCGAAAAGTAGTTTGTATCTTGTTCAAAGCCCAAGATGTGAAGCTAAAAAGTCTATTTGTGTCTTGTTCAAAGCCCAAGACGTGAAGTTGAAAGACCTCGACTTTAGAGAGAATTTGTCATCTCTAAAGAGGGGAGAAGGAGAATTACTTTAACTGGGATACGCGGATCCGAGCAATGCCATAATTTCCGAAGAAAGGGTTTTAACCTGAAGGAGAAGACTTTAACTCAGTGTAGAGCAATGACGTCTTTCCTTAGGAATTTCTCATGCTAAAAGAGGGACAGTGGCGTGGATATAGATGATCCAGAGGCTTTCCGCTTACAGCGATTAGATGAAAGGGAAGGAGTTGTTGATGTTTGTATACTATGAACGAGGCACAGCTTCGATGCTAAAAGGTTGATTGGATCAACCAGTGGTTTTCTTATACAAAGCCTAAGAGGAGGCTAATTTCCGCTAGGAAAATCATTATACAAAGCCTAAGAGGAGGCTAATTTGTGTCTCGTACAAAGCCCGAGAGAGAGGCTAAAAGTTTTTGACCCGACGATAGAGTCTTTGTGTCTCGTACGAAGCCCGAGAGAGAGGCTAAAAGTTTTGACTCAACAAGAGAGTCTTTTATACTCAACAAGAGAGCGTTTTTGTATCTTGTACGAAGCCCGAGATGGAGGCTAAAAGGTTTGACTCAATAAGAGAGTCTTTGTATCTCGTACAAAGCCCGAGATGGAGGCTATGTCAGTTAAGTGACAGGTCTAGTATACTGATTTTGAAAGAGAAAATCAGTTCTTATATGAGCATCACTGTACTCATGGGTTAGATCTGAGGATCGGGGTGGTCTCCTTTTCTTTGAGGAAACTGGAAATCCAAAGGGTGTTAGACTGTCCGTGTCTAGAGTTTTATCTTTTGTACTATGCTTTGAGAAACAGTAGTAGACTCTATGAAAGGACTGTTCTATGAGGATGACTAGGTTCTATTCCTATACCTCTAGGAGGTCGTCAGGACAATTTGTACGAAGCCCAAGAGGAGGCTGGAAACTTTTAAGAAGCCGACGGGTCCTTGTACGAAGCCCAAGAGGAGGCTATCATTCCCGGAGGAAGAGATCATTATACGAAGCCTAAGAGGAGGTTGTGAATACTTCTAAGAAGCCGTAGGGTCCTTGAATAATGCCCAAGAGGAGGCCGATGCTTTTAAGAAGCCTGTGGGTCTATCATCTCCTTTCCATTAGGAGAGATAACTCTTTTAAAGATAAAAACCACTGGTAAACGTGCGAGGTTTACTATCCAGTGACTTTTAGCTTTTGAAGAGGGTTCCTTAGTTAAGGTCCAAGATTATGACCGTAGTGGGTACCCAAACCCCGAGACATTCAAGGCAAGCTATCCACAAGGAATAGATCAAGTCAGGAAAGTTCGAGAATTTGGAAGAAACTCAAAGATGCCATTCACGGAGAATACATTCATCTTGGGGAGTAGAGCTTCTTGACGATTCCTAAGGAGGACAGCAAAAGAGAAGACTGTATCTGGTGCTCCTATTGGGGATCTAGGCGTCTATTTCTACGAATAAATGAAACGGCGTCACCTAGTTCTAGACGTAGTTGCCGGGGAAACTCGAAATATCTATACTATTATTACACAGTAGATATGAGTTTATGAAAGGAGACTTACAGTGAGCAGCCCCACAATACAGTTTATAATATGAAAGCAGTAAATGAAAGCGATAACCACTTACTCGGTTGGAGTGCTTCCATGCTGTTTGGTTAGTTGTTCAACAAAGAAAGATTGAAAACAACAGTATATTCCAAATCAAAGGAGAAAGTGCTTTGAAAAAGAAATATTTGGGGCTTACAGCTCAAGGAGAGGCCCAGGGTTTTATCAGTGAGCGCACTGTTTGACTTTGTACAGCGGGACTTATACAAGTGACTGGGGCCCAAAAAGGTTTTCTGTACAAAGGGATAGGTCTTACACTCTCTCAAGAGGCCCAAAAAGGTTTAAAGAAAAAAGAGTGGGGCTTATAACACGAGGGTAGGCCCAAATGATTTTTCGTTTAAAAATGGCGATCGCGCCGAGGTTTTCTTTTAACGCAGAGGGACTTATACAATAAGTGAGGCCCAAAATGTTTTGGTTAAAAGGGGGATTGGGTCTTACACTCTAATAGAGGCCCAAAGTGTTTTGAATGGGTCTTATAGCTCAAGGAGAGGCCCAAATGATTTTTATTTTTAAACGGGCGACGATCGCGCCGTTTACTTGTACAGAGGGACTTATACAATGAGTGAGGCCCAAAAAGTTTTTGTACAAGGGGGGATGGGTCTTACACTCTCTCAAGAGGCCCAAAAAGTTTTGAAAATGATTTATGAGGGTTGAATTAATCCAAACCCCTGATTTGTTTTCAAAATGTATTTAATTGAATAAAAATTCAATTAAAATGATCAAAAATTGTTTAACACATGGAAAACAAATTGTGATCTTGGATTAATGCTTCAAAAATTAAGTATTGACCTACAAAATAATTAGAAAGCATTAAAAGTTGCAAAATCAATGTAGAAAAAATATTTAAAATGCCAAAAACAATCAAAATATTAATTCTTTACAAAAATATCAATTATATGAAATAAATAATATTTTTGGGATTTTTTATGAAAATAAAATATTTTAACATTTTTGTGAATTATTAAAAAAACAATCAACTCAAAATCATTAAATCTCAGAGAGAAATTAATTTTTAAATCAATTAAACAAAATCACAAAATTCAAATATTTGAATTTATGAAAAATGGCGCCAAGAACAGCTGAAGAACACGCGCGTGTTCTTGGTTTCTCAGATTTGCATTTTCTATCCAATCTCCATGAATACGTAATCATATCATGCAATCCACATATCATTATGCTCGTCTCAACCTCACGATCATGTCTATGTACTTTAATTTCATTTAAATTAAACATACAACAAGAAATCACGAAGAAACCTCAAGAACCCTAATTTCTGCATGAAGGCTAGGATTTTTGATACACGATTCAAACAATGCAATTAATTGAGGGAAAACATTCCATGCATGATTATGAACATATGGCCAAATTATTGTGCGAGGAAATATGCATAGATTGAGAGATGACCAAGTATGTGCTTACCTCTAGGCCGTGACAGCAAGTTCAAAGTGATTTTTGATTTGGAGGTGTTACAGATGAGTGGTGATGATCTGAACAGCTTCCCTACACCCTATGGATCGTGTTTGGATGGTTGAACTTGATTGAAATTGGCTGGATCACTTTGTGGTACCTCAGCTGCAACTTGATTGAAAATTTGAGCAACCAGCTGGTGATTTTGTGAAATTGATGTTTCAGAAGTAATCTAAGTGTTTGATCAGCTCATATGTGATGTATGTGAGGTGTGTGAGTGATTGGTTTGATTGGAATTGCTCTCAAACTCAAAACCCGATAGTGACTTGCCTTAGAAGGCAAAATTGGAGTTAAAGAAGAGATTTTGAGGAAAGCATCTGTTAGATGGCTTTGGTGTACTCAAACTGACCACAATTGAGCTCTATTTATAGTAGAGCAAGTTTGTTTTGCAAGGAATAGTGCATGGCAGCTGGTAAGTAGGTTTGGCCAATGTTGGCAAATGAAAATCCAAGTCTCCTCTAGCCATTGACTAGAGGTTAGGGCACAGAGCTTTGGTCCCCTTGGTCTTGGATATGTCTTGACTGATTTCAGATGAGAATGGCTCAGTCCATGCCACCTTGATGGTTCCATTGAATGCCTCATTCCAAATTTGAAGTCTTGTCCCTATTTTGGCCATTCTAGGTTCAACATGCTATTTCTTGTTCCATGGACTTTGGAGGCTTGGCTTAGTGATTGTCCCCTTTAGATTCAATCCTCTGAGGTGTCCAAGTGGATAGGAGCAATTGAATTTGGCTGATTTTGGCAAATCGACCAAAGTTGCAAATTCTGCCTTGCCTTGACAGATTTCAGCAAGGCAACTTGGCAAGGTTGTATCTCATGGTGTAGGTTGAATTTGGCAATGTTCTTGGCCATTTTGGAAAGCTCTTACATGATACAACAACTGTTTGAACAAGTTTGGTTTTGATCTCTTTAGATTCCAAGTGAAAAATCCCCCTACATTTGGCAAAAAGTGAGGCAGAATCTGACTTAGTGAAACTTTCACTAAGTGTTGGAAAAAGTGACATTTTCACTTTTCAGCCACTTTGATCATTCCATAACTCAAAATCCTTAATGAATTGGAATGACTTGTAGTTGAAGTTTTTGTAGGTGATAATGAGGGCTACAAATCCATCTTTGGATGAGAAAAAATGGCCTTGTGGTTTAGGAGTTATGGTCCTTCAAAGTTGGTACCTTTGCCACTTTATTTTTAACTTAGAAAAATTTCTAAGTTTTATGGTTACCCCTTTTACAAGTTATCTCACTTTTCTTGATTTTTCTTGATGAATGGTGATTCAAATCATACATTAACATCATTTTAGGGTTAAAAATCCATTTTGGTGAAAAATCTCAAAAAGTCAAAGTTGACTTTTGTGCCAGTTGACTTTTTATCAGATGAATTCCAAACTGTGCAATTCTTCAGGAAATCATGTCCTTGACCTAAATCAAACTTGATGGACATGTTCCATGGGTGTCATAGGGTATATTCAATCATGTATTAGGGTTTGGGAGCATGTCCTGGTCAAAAGTCAAAGTTACAGTTGACTTTTCCCTTAAAACCCTAATTGTGGTGCAGATGAAATTGAGACTTGTTGCTCAAACTTCTTGGATCAATCCATTGTTCCAAATGGATCAATATGGTATATTAGAGACCCTCAAATCATCTCTTGAGGTCTTGGCTCATGGTTTGTCCCAAAAGTCAACTTAGGGGTGAATTAGGTCAAGAAACCCTAATTCCTAATTTTTTGATGAATGCATCCCCTGAGGCAAAATTGACTTGATGCATGGGTTCATGAGGTTCCATGAATTATATTAGGTTATGTTTTGGATCATTGCCTTGTGCCCAGATGAAAATTTCCATCTGGAGGCCCTGGTCGACCAAAACCCTAATTTGGTGACACCGTCGATCTTGAGACTTGATCCACCTAGAAGGGAGCAGCCTTGTGCTTAATCCTTGAAGTGGGAGTCCTTTTTGATCCATTGTGGATGTTTAAGAGATTAGACAAGTTGAAGATCATGTCATTTCTTGATTGATCCTTTGTCTAAGCACTCAGAGAGGGCTTGAAACCCTAATTTTGATTGTAGTGGATGCTCACCCATCTTTGGGGAGACTAATGAAGCATAAAGGTACATCCATATTGTGATGATGATTTTCACAATGATGGGAAATCTAAGTGGTCAAAATTTGGGGTATTACACAAGGATGTTTGTACCATCATCCCTGTACTGGACGAATCAAAGGTTCTTAGCCAAAAACTGATTGAAGTTACCTACAACAGTCAGAAAAATCAGAAGGCTCCTGTAGTTATCTATCTACCAGGACCATTACCGTATGAATCAGCTAATGCAATCCCTTACAAATACGGTGCAACAATAATTGAGAATGGAAAGGAAATTCCATTACCCTCCGTCGTGAATATTGCAGACATCAGTCGAGTAACACGGAGCGGTCGAATCTTCAACCGAGGAGTTGGAGAACCTAACAAAGAAAAGGAACTTCAGACAGAAGCTCCTGATACACCAGTCGGTCAATCCAGTAATCCCAACCTTTCAAAAAACAACGATGAGATGCTGAAGCTCATCCAAAGGAGTGAATACAACATTGTTGATCAACTGTTACAAACTCCTTCGAAGATCTCGGTGCTATCAATTTTACTCAGTTCTGAAGCCCACAGGGAGGCTCTACAGAAAATCTTAGAGCAGACCTTCGTAGAATAGGATGTGTCAATACGACAGCTCGATAACATCCTCTCTAACATCACTTCCTGCAACAACGTAGGGTTCAGTGATGAGGACTTGCCAAAGGGAGGCAAAAGTCACAACATGGCGCTCAATATCACAGTTAACTGCCAGGACAATGCTTTAGCCAGCGTACTGGTAGACACAGGATCGGCCATCAATGTTATGCCAAAGTTTACTCTAATGCGACTATCATTCAAAGGATCCCCGATGAGGGGCAGTGAGGTCATCATCAAAGCCTTTGACGGATCTCAGAAAGCAGTTATTGGCGAAGTCGACCTTCCCATAACTATCGGTCTTCACACTTTCTTAATCACTTTCCAGGTCATGGACGTTCGGGCAGCATACAGCTGTTTATTAGGAAGACCTTGGATACACCAGGCTGGGGCAATCACTTCGACGCTGCACCAGAAACTGAAGTTCGTCAAGAATGATCAACTCATCACGGTCTGTGGAGAGCAAGCCTTGCTCGTGAGCAACTTGTCATCATCTACTTGTGTAGAACTAGAGGAGGCTGTTGGGACTCAGTTCCAAGCACTTTCATTGAGCAATGAAAATCGATCAGAGAAAGGAACCTCGACTTCCTCATACGGAGATGCTCTCAAAGCGATCAAAAGTAATAATACAAAAGGATGGGGACAGCTTGTCATTCCTACTGATAATAAAACAAAGAAGGGTCTTGGTTTTTCTGTAATCTATACCCAGACAGCTGCTAACGGTGAAAGTCTTCATCCCATTCAGGACTTCTTCCACAGTGGAGGTTTCCTTCACCCAGTGCCTCAAATAGTCCATACTATCAACGAGGAGGATTCCTCCGACACGGATAAAGAGTGGAAGTCCTATCTTAACGAGGACGGTTATATGTCTCAGGAAGAGGTGCTTATGCCATTGTACTATCCCGCACAGAGTCCGAGATTTATACCCAGGTCAGATGTCAAAATGATATACGGAGATTGTGATCCGGAAGGATGTCGCGCTCCACCAAACTCATTAGAGGAGGACACTCTAATGAAAGACAACTTTGACCACGACTATTATGGCTCAATGGATGGCCTGCCTATCTGGCAACCTTACCCAGGAGACTTGGGACAATAAAATTAACCGAACAATGAAAATCAGCTGAGCATCATTGAACTGAATACTTGCGTCACCACCATGTCATGGGATCATTACTCAGGTCATTCAGAAAGTATCCCGTACGACGATGAATTGGTAAAACTTACCGGACTAGAATTCATCAACTACGCTTTTCCTGAGGTCAACGTCATCGAGAGAGATGACTCCTTCAGTTCCAAAGAAGTGTGGGACACCTTGGGACAACCGAGTGGGAAATACGACTTCTTGGTCAAGTACACTTCTCCTCAAAGCTCTCGTATCGGGCTCGAAGACATTCAGCAAACTGGATGGGGAGATTTTCCTGAGAGCACCAATCATATGTAAAATGTAACAGAAGAATCCCCCTACAATAACTCTGTCTGGGAGACAGATTCTAATGATCCTGCTCCACCTGAAATCAGCGTTATTTCTGAAGACAAATTGAGGAAGGTACCAGACTTTGTGATTCACCGAGGAGTCCGCCGCCAATGGGTCGCTGTCGATGTTCCGAAGATTATTCATAAGTCAAAGTAATTGCCCTCTTTAACCTTTCACCCTGCCCAGGTGAAACGGATGTTGTGATAGGGCTCTCTTTCTGTAAATATCCCTCTTTGCTCTGCCCAAAGCGACAGAGTTTTGTTTTATAGGGCTGTAGTTTCAAGAATCGACTTGTTCATTAATAAAATAACGCCGTTCTGTAATTTCGGCATTAATTGTTGTTTTCTCTTTTCGCTTTTTCAGAAAATGGTAATCCTAAAAAAAAAGAACTCAATAATAAAAACAAGCAGTTTCTCAAAAAAAAAATACACTGCACACACTTGCATTCTCTCTATCTCTTCTAAACACGAATCATACTGTCATGCTGATTGATTGTTTTAAACCCCGTTGAAACATACGATCCGATGGCTTCTCCCAACTTTGAATTCCCGGTATTTAGGGCCGAAGAAGAAGTTGACAACGAAATTCCAGAAGAGATCTCCCGACTTCTCAAACAGGAGGAAAGGTCCATTGAACCTCACAAAGAGCCGTTGGAAACGATCAACGTGGGTTCAGAAAAAAGAGATAAAAGAAATCAGGATTGGGGCACTGCTCAGTCCAATTGCCAAAGACAGTCTGACAAAGCTTCTTAGAGAATTCCCCAATGTGTTCGCTTGGTCCTATCAGGATATGCCAGGGTTGGATACCAGCATCGTGGAACATCATTTACCGTTAAAATCGGAATGTCCGCCAGTAAAACAGAGGTTGAGACGGACTCACCCGGACATGGCCATCAAAATCAAAGAGGAGGTACAGAAACAGATTGACGCTGGTTTCCTCGCCACGTCAGAGTATCCTCAATGGTTAGCCAACATTGTACCTGTTCCGAAAAAGGACGGAAAGGTCAGAATGTGTGTCGATTACAGAGATCTAAACAAGGCTAATCCAAAGGACGACTTTCCTTTGCCACACATTGACATGCTGGTAGATAGTACAGCAAAGTTTAAGGTTTTCTCCTTCATGGATGGATTCTCGGGTTATAATCAAATTAAAATGGCGCCGAAAGACATGGAGAAAACTTCGTTCATTACCCCATGGGTACCTTTTATTACAAGGTAATTACATTCGGTTTTAAGAACGCCGGGGCAACCTATCAAAGGGCCATGACTACTCTGTTTCATGACATGATACACTAGGAAATCAAGGTATATGTTGATGACATGATTGCCAAATATAAAACAGAGGAGGAGCATGTGACCCACCTGTCAAAACTATTTGAGCGGTTGAGAAAGTACAAACTCCGCTTGAATCCCAACAAGTGCACATTTGGTGTCCGATCAGGGAAACTTTTAGGGTTCATCGTCAACCAGAAAGGAATTGAGGTTGATCCTGACAAGGTCAAGGCCATTCAAGAAATGCCTTCTCCGAAAACTGAAAAACAAGTCAGAGGATTTCTGGGACGTTTGAACTACATTTCCAGATTCATATTCCTTATGACCGTGACCTGTGCGCCGATCTTCAAATTACTTAAAAAGAACCAGGACTGCATTTGGACAGAAGACTGCCAAACCGCCTTCAACAGTATTAAGCAATACCTGTTTAACCCACTGATTCTATCACCTCCAGTGGAAGGAAGACCACTGATCATTTACTTAACAGACTTGGAAGACTCAATAGGATGTGTACTTGGCCAACAAGACGAAACCAAAAGGAAAGAGTCTGCCATTTACTATTTGAGTAAGAAATTTACCGACTGCGAGACTCGGTACACTATGCTTAAGAAAACTTGTTGCGCTTTGGCTTGGGCAGCCAAACATCTTCGCCAGTACATGATTCGTCACACTACTTGGTTAATCTCAGAAATGGATTTAATCAAGTACGTCTTTGAAAAACCTGCTCTCACTGGAAGGATTGCCCGTTGGCAGATGTTGTTATCAGAATATGACATCAAGTACCACGCTCAGAAAGCCGTTAAGGGAAGTATTTTAGCCGATCATTTGGCTCATCAACCGATTGAGGATCAAGAATTAATCGGGTTCGACTTCCCAGACGAAGATGTCATGTATCTAAAAATGAAAGATTGCGATGAACCGCTACCTAGTGAAGGGCCAGAACCAGGTTCCCAATGGGGACTAATCTTTGACGGAGCTGTCAATCATTATGGAAACGGAATTGGGGTAATCATTGTTACCCCTCAGGGTACCCACATTCCTTTCACCGCCAGACTTACATTCAAGTGTACAAACAACGAGGCCGAATACGAAGCTTGTATCATGGGTCTCAAGGAAGCGGTTGATTTAAGGATAAAAAACTTGGACGTATATGGCGACTCAGCCCTGGTCATCAATCAGATCAAAAGAGATTGGAACACATACCAATCGAGACTGATTCCTTACAAAGACTATGCGAGAAGGTTGCTACCCTTCTTCAACAGAATCGAGTTCCATCACATTCCTCGTGATTAGAATCACATGGCTGATGCATTAGCCACTCTCTCTTCCATAATTAGTGTAGGTCAATGGAACGACCTACCTAAGATCGACATAATGCGCCTTGAACGGCCCGCTTACATCTTCATGATTGAAGCAGTCATAGACAACAAACCTTGGTATCACGATATCAAATGTTTCCTTCAAAAACAAGAGTACCCACCTGGGTCACTAAGAAAAGACAGAAAAACCCTTAGAAGACTAGCTGGCAGTTTCTTTCTGAGCGGTGATACACTCTATAAGAGAAATTTCGACATGGTATTGCTCTGATGTGTAGACAGACCAGAAGCAGGCATGCTTATGAAGGAAATTCATGAAGGATCCTTTGGCACTCATGCCAACGGACACACAATGGCGAGAAAAATTCTGAGAGCAGGGTACTACTGGTTGACAATGGAATCCGACTGCTACAAGTATATGAGGAGGTGTCACAAGTGTCAGATATGGGGAATCGACATGATCGGCATGATTGAGCCCAAGGCTTCTAATGGACACAGGTTCATTCTGGTCGCCATTGACTATTTCACCAAGTGGGTCGAAGCAGCGTCATACGCTAATATAACCCGACAAGTGGTGGTCCGATTTATCAAAAACAATATCATCTGCCGTTATGGCATTCCGAGCCATATCATTACGGATAATGGATCTAACTTGAACAATAAAATGATGAAAGAGTTGTGCGCAGAGTTCAAGATCGAACACCATAACTCATCTCCCTACCGACCCAAGATGAACGGAGCGATAGAAGCGGCTAACAAGAACATCAAGAAGACTGTTCAAAAGATGGTTATAACCTATAAAGACTGGCATGAAATGCTACCCTTTGCTCTTCACGGTTATCGCACATCTGTCCGCACTTCAATAGGGGCAACCCCTTTCTCTCTAGTGTATGACATGGAGGCAGTATTCCCCATCGAAGTAGATATCCCATCAATCCGAGTATTGATGGAAGCTAAGCTTACAGAAGCTGAATGGTGTCAAAATCGACACGACGAACTGAACCTGATCGAAGAAAAACGAATAACGGCGCTATGCCACAGTCCGTTGTATCAGCAAAGAATGAAGAGGGCATTTGACAAAAAGGTCCAACCTCGTGTCTTCAGAAAATGAGACTTTGTGCTCAAGAAGATACAATTATTTCTCACTGATTCTCGGGGCAAATGGACTCCGAACTATGACGGCCTCTATGTGGTCAAGAAAGCTTTCTCATGCGGCGCCTTGAGACTTGCAACGATGGATGGAGAAGAATTTTCCTACCCCGCGAATATTGATGTAGTCAAGAAATACTTCGCCTAAACTAAAAAAAACGTCTCGGTGGATTGAAAACCCGAAAGGGCGATTCAGGCAAAAATTAGAGACATGATCAAAATCATCCCGGTGGATTGGAAACATCACAGTACAATCTAGGAAAAAGTTAGGGATAATGGCAAGTAACTACGTCTGATCAGTTCAACTCCTCAGCGGTAATGCCATCCATCGGAAAAAAACTCCAATCAAGGTCATCTTCGGCGGAAGCTCAGGATGCCTCGAATTCAAAGTTGGTAGAAGGATAATGGTCGTTATGTTTCAATGTAGCCCTTTTTCCCTGTAAATTACCATTTTCTAACTTTGTAAATACTCTATGGAATCACGCGTTTGGCTGATCTCCATCTTATCAATAAAATTTGAGCCCTTGTGCTTTTGTTTGTAATTCTTATTTGTTTTAGCTTTACAGAATGACATTTTAATATGATCAGCGGTTCTTAAAATAAAACAAAAATGAATTTACTTGTTAAAACTTTTCTGCTTTAAAATAAAGATGGCAATTTCTTTTGACTGTTGAACATCGAAAGAACATCAATTGCGTCTCCAAAGGTGTTTGAGCCTCAAAGTGCAGAATCAAAGTACTCATTCTAAACCAGTGCGCCTGAACGAAGGATCAGTTATGTCAGATGCGAGTACTCCGTCTGACATCCTCGGCATAGTTCTTACCTCCTAAGCCCGATCAACGGTTGTTCCCGCGGGAACTACTTTCTCCTAAGCAAGGCAGAATTGCTATCTTGAACCGGCGATACTTCTTCGTCCCAACAGTGGTTGAGTATCCAGTCGTGTTCATCTACTAGTTTGTATGCCGCGTCAGTTTTGTCAGCATATACATACATACATCATGCATTATTGATTTACATCCATATTCATATTGCATCACTATTAATCTAGTCGGTCTTATCCCCTAGTGATAACAGTCCTCTCAATCGAGTTGTCAGCCCTTTCCTCGTCAGGAAATGTTGCGTCTGAATAATCTCTCCTCCAGTTTATTTATGGATTAGAATTGGCCCTTGACCACTTTGATAACTTGAACCTTTGAAAAGCCAGAGAACTTTCGGCAAACATCACTCTTCGCCATTGAAGATGATATCCTCGCTTTCCCGGATTAAGGAAAATCCCCAGAGAAAGCCTCTTAATCAGAGATTCGGCAATGCAGCAGTTTTTCTCCGAAAAATCCACTGACAAAAAGGTCATCAGCACCTCAAAATTGGATCACATCATATGGCGTTTCTCTGAGAAGATCTCTGAGAAAAGTATGATGTAATATCCCCAAGCGAAAGCAGTCTCTCAAGAGACTCGCTTTCCCCAGTAGAGTCGACAAATGACATCTCCAAACAGAGAAGTTTGTGCACCTCTACAATTTAGACGACTGGGTTCCCCAGCAGGTCTGACATCAAATTTTTCTATCAAATGGCATCTCATCAGGAAAATTCGGCGAGAAGTTTGAGGAAAACCGCTACGCATAGCGTCCCTTGTCAAGAAAGTTTATTGACAAAAGAAACTAAGACCAGTTGCTTGGTAGGAAACCAGGATCGAGGGGAAGTTTATATCAAAAATTGAGACCAGTTCATTGGTGGAAAACCAGGATTGAGGGGAAGTTTACAAAAGAAACTGAGACCATTTCCTTGGTAGGAAACCAGGATCTGGGGGAAGTTTATTTCAGAAACTTAGACCAGTTCCTTGGTAGGAAACCAGGATCGAGGGGAAGTTTATTTCGAAAGAAAACTGAGACCAGTTCCTTGGTTGAAGACCAGGATCGAGGGGAAGTTTACCTTTTCTAAGCATCATTGCTTAGCAAAAGAAGATGGATGCGCAAATTGCCATTCATAACCACCATCAAAATTTCGGGTATTCCGATATTTAATCCTCTTGCACCCCGAATGTCTGAATACCTTCGCCATTCACACCTTCGGGTCCAAGAAGATTAAATAGGGGCATCTGTCATACCCCAAATTTTGACCACTAAGATTTCCCATCATTGTGAAAATCATCATCACAATATGGATGAACCATCATGCCTCATCAGTCTCCCCAAAGATAGGTGAGCATTCATTACAATCAAAATTAGGGTTTCAAGCCCTCTCAGAGCTCTTAGACAAAGGATCAATCAAGGAATGACATGATCTTCAACCTGTCTAACCTCTCAAACATCCACAAAGGATCAAGAGGACTCCCACTTCAAGGATTAAGCACAAGGCTGCTCCCTTCTAGGTGGATTAAGCCTCAAGATCAACAGTGTCACCAAATTAGGGTTTTGGTCGACCAGGGCCTCCAGATGGAAATTTTCCTCTGGGCATGAGCCAATGCTTCAAAACATAACCTAAGATGCTCCATGGAACCTCATGGACCCAATCATCAAGTCAATTTTGACATCAGGGGATGCATTCATCAAAAATCAGGAATTAGGGTTTCTTGACCTAATTCACCCCCAAGTTGAATTTTGGGACAAATCATGAGCCAAGACCTCAAGGGAGTATTTGATGGTCTCTAACATACTACATTGATCCATTTGCACCAATGGATTAATCCAAGAAGCTTGAGCAACAAGTTTCAATTTCATCTGAACCACAGTTAGGGTTTCGCGGGAAAAGTCAACTGTAGCTTTGACTTTTGACCAAGATATGCTCCCAAACATTAGGACATGATTCAATACACCCTATGACACCTATGGAACATGTCCATCAAGTTTGATTTAGGTCAAGGACTTGATTTCACAGAGGATCGCACAGTTTGGAATTCATCTGACAAAAAGTCAATTGTGCACAAAAGTAAACTTTGACTTTTTGAGATTTTTCACAATTATGGTTCTTTGACCCTAAAATGATGTTAATGTGTGATTTGAATCATCATTCATCAAGAAAAATCAAAGAAAGTGGGATAACTTGTAAAAGGGGTAACCATAAAAACTTAGAAATTTTTCTAAGTTATGGAATAAAGTGGCTAGGGGACCAACTTTGGAGGATCATAACTCCTAAACCACAAAGTCATTTTTCCCCATTCAAAGCGGGATTTATAGCCCTCATGGCCCTCTACAAAAGCTTCAACTACACCTCATTCCAATTCATTATGGATTTTGAGTTATGGGATGATCAAAGTGGCTGAAAACACGAAATGCCACTTTTTCCAACACTTAGTGAAATTTTCACTAAGTCAGAATCTGCCTTCACTTTTTTCCAAATGTAGGGGCATTTTTCACTTGGATCCAAAAAGTATCAAAACCAAATATGATCAAACAGGTATTGTATCATATAAAGGCTTTCCAAAATGGCCAAGAACCCCGTGAAATTCCACTTGAGCCATGAAATATGATAATGGCAACATGCCTTGCTGAAAACTGCCAAGGCTAGGCAGAATTTTACACTTTGGCTCAATTTGGCAAAATCAGATAATTCCAAGCCTTGTCATCACTTTGGACACATCTGAGGATCCAATCTAAAGGGAACAAACACTGATCCAAGCCTCAAAAGTCCTTGGAACAAGAAGTAGCATGCCAAACCTAGAATTGCCTAAAAGAGGGACAAGACTCCAATTTTGGATTGGAGCATTCAATGCATACACCAAGGTGTCATGGACTGAGCTATTTGCAACTGAATTCAGTCAAGACTTATCCAAGACCAAGGGGACCAGCAGCCTGTGCCCTAACCTCTAGTTAATGGCTAGAGGAGACTTGGATTCTCATTGTTCAACATTGGCCAAACCTCTGCTGCAGTTGCCATTCACTATTGCATCCAAAAAAAACTTGCTCTACTATAAATAGAGCTCAATTGTGTTCAGTTTGAGTACACCAAAGCACTACAACACTTACTTTCCTCAAAATCTTTTTCTCTAGGCAAAAATACCTTCTTTAGCAAGGTAACTCTAAGTTTTTGAGTTAGAGAGAAATTCCACCATAGCTCATGATCCAAACATATCCAATATGTCATATCTAAGTTGTCCAAACTCTCACAAGTGACCTGTAACACCAAAATCACAAAGTCACCTCTCAAAACCTTAAAATAGGCCTTTTGTGCATTTTTCAAGCCATGTCTTGATTCAGTCACTTTCCAAACTAGATAAAACCTCAAACACACTCCAAATATCATCCTTGAACTGTCCCAAATGGTTCCACACATCTGGAACACCGTTTGAGAGAGTTGCTATTTTGGTCACTTTTGCCCCTTTTGTAAGAAAGAGCTCAAACTTGCTCCTGAGGTTTCCAGCTGATTCCAACCATCCTAAAAGCTTCTAAGAGATCATTTGAGGGTGTCCAAAGCATCAAACCATTTCTGGAACAAGAAACTTGGCAGATTGCACAAAAAACTCCAAAAGCTCAAAAAGAGGTAAGCATCATGACTTGAACTTTCCAAAATATGCATTGCTTTGAGGTCCACTAATCATGCACATCTTGTACATGTTATATGTGTTGTGTTTGCACCAAATTGTCATGCAATCCTTGCTTATATCACGAGATAGCACAGAAAATGCAATTAGGGGCCTATTTCAAAACCACTATCAGGTTTTAAAATGGGGACATGATCTTGAAAAACTACCACCACCATTAGATTCCTTGTGAAATTCTAGGCAGGATAGACCTAAATTTTATCTCAATCCATGAAGAAATGAGAAAGTTATGACCTTCACGTTTCTGAGCCAAAACTTGTCTTGTCTTGCCTTGGCCAGGCCTAGAAAACAAGGCAAGCCTTGTATATTTGTTGTTTTGTTTTAATCAACGGATGTATCACCACCCCAGTGGTAAGGCGCACGCCCTATAACCTTGAGGTCGTGGGTTAAACCCCACCCATGCCATTTTGTGTTTTCTCATATTTTTGCTATTTTTTCTAATATTTTCATGTTTTGTTAATTAATTGGAAAATTAATAACTCCTTCAATTTTAATTATTTTTGTTTGGTTCTTTTTGAAAAAAATCACAAAAATATTAAAATATTTTATTCCATAGAAAAATTAAGTTTATATTATTTATTTAATATAATTAGTATTTTTGTGAATAAATTCATTTTTAATTGTTTTTAAACATTTAAAAGTGAATATTTACCTTGAAAATCAAAACCAAATGAGTTTTAATTCATCTTGTGATTAAAACCTCATTTTTCAAACCTTAAACAAAAATCACAAGTGGTTTATTCAAACTCATTTGGTATTTGTATCATTTTTATTGATTTTCTTTAAATATTTACTTTTAAAGGAAAACAAAATTAGGGTTTCTTTGATTTTAACCCTCACAAATCTTTTTCAAACACTTTGGGCCTCTAATAGAGTGTAAGACCCAATCCCTTTGAAAACCAAACCTTTTTTGGCCTCAGTCATTGTATAAGACCCACTGCGTTTTCAAAAAAACCTCGGCACAATCACCGTTTTCAAACAAACTGTGGGCATCTAATAGAGTGTAAGACCCAATCCATTTGAAAACCAAACTTTGAGGGCCTCACATATTGTATAAGTCCCTATGTACAGTTTTTAAAACAACGGTGTGATCATCGTTAAAACCTTGGGCCTCTCCTTGAGGTGTAAGCCCCAACAATCTTTTTCAAAGCACTTTCTCCTTTGATTTTGAATATAATATTGTTATCAAAGCTTTCTTTGTTGAACAACTAACCAAACAACATGGAAGCTCTACAACCGAGTAAGTATTTACCCGCTTTCTTTATCTGCTTTCATATATATATAACTGTATTTTGTGGGGCTGCTCACTGTAAGTCTTCTTTCACAAACTTTTATATACTCGTCAAATATTAACTGTGTAATACTAGTATAGTTATTTTAGAGTTTTCCTCGGCAACTACGTCTAGCACTAGGTAAAGCCCCGTTGATCGCTCTTAAATACAGTCAAAAACTAGATCCCCGTAGGATTATCAGACACAGTCTTCCCTCCTCTTGGGGTTAAACAATATAGAGATGTGAAAGGCAGATTCTTTTTGAACCCTTTCTCAGACTGTCACCCTTAGAAGTTGTCAAAGAGACTCTACTCCCCAGAGATGATCTTTTCTCCGTGAATGGCATCTCTTGAGTTTCTTCCAAATTCTCGAACTTTCCTGGCTTGATCTATTCTCAGTGAATAACATGTCTTGAACTTCTCAGGGTTTGGGGACCCACAGGCTTCTTAAAAGCACCCTTAGAAATTGTCAAAGAAGCTCTAACTCCCCAGAGATAATCTTTTCTCCGTGAATGGCATCTCTTGAGCTTCTTCCAAATTCTCGGACTTTCCTGGCTTGATCTATTCTCTGTGAATGGCATGTCTTGAACTTCTTGGGGTTTGGGGACCCACAGGCTTCTTAAAAGCATCCCCGCCTCCTCTTGGGCGTTGTATAAGGACCCTTTCGGCTTCTTAAAAGCTCTTGTGCCTTCTCTTGGGCTTAGTACAAGGACCCAGAGACCTCTACAGGTATAGGAACAGAACCTAGTCATCAATTTACTAGAGCTATCTTTCTGAGTCAAGTGTCATACCAGTTAATAGGTTGACCTTCATCCCTTAACATACCAGCCTTCTCTCGAGCATTATACAAAGATCATTCACTTATCCGAGGATCAATTTCTGAAAACACCTGTAGACTTGGACAGTCTCAATACCCCTTTGGGTTTCCTATTTCCTTAAAGAACAGGAAATAACCCCGATCCTCTGATCAATCCCAAGGTACAACATTACCCATATAAGAATTGATTTTCTCTTTATCCGACATACTGGACCTGTCACTAAACTGAAACAGTCACCAACAGTTAGCCTCCTCTTAGGCTTTGTATAATGAGCATTTCCTCAGGAAAGTTAGCCTCCTCTTGGGCTTTGTACAAATGATTCTCCCCAGTGGAGCTAACCTTTTCAGACTCTCTTGTTGAGTATAAAGGACTCTCTTGTTGAGTCACACCTTTTAGCCTCCACCTCGGGCTTCGTACGAGATACCAAAACACTCTCTTGTTGAGTATAAAAGACTCTCTTGTTGAGCCAATCTCCTTTTAGCCTCCATCTCGGGCTTTGTACGAGATACCAAAAAACTCTCTTGTTGAATATAAAAGACTCTCTTGTTGAGTCAAACCCCTTTTAGCCTCCATCACGGGCTTCGTACGAGATAAAAATCACTCTCTTGTTGAGTATAAAAGACTCTCTTGTTGAGTCAAACCCATTTTCAGTCTCCCTCTCGGGCTTCGTACGAGATAAAAATTACTCTCTTATTGAGTATAAAAGACTCTCTTGTTGAGTCAATCACCCTTTTAGCCTCCGTCTTGGGCTTCGTGTAAGACACATATAAAACACTCTCTTGTTGAGTATAAAAGACTCTCTTGTTGAGTCAATCCCTTTTAGCCTCTCTCTCGGGCTTCATACGAGACACATAAAAACACCCTCTTGTTGGGTCAATAGCCTCCTCTTAGGCTTTGTATAAGAAAACCCCGTGTGAGTCAATCAACCTTTTAGCATCAAAGTTGTGCCTTGTTCATAGCATACAAACATCAATAACTCCCCTTTAGAGATGACAAATTCTCTCTAAAGTTAAAACCCTTTAGCTTCATGTCTTGGGCTTCGAACAAGATACAAATAGACCCTTCAGCTTCACATCTTGGGCTTTGAACAAGATACAAACCACCGTTAGCCTCATGTCTTGGGATTTGAACAAGACACCAAAACAATCCCTTTCCTCCCATAGAATAGGAGGAACTACGATCGCTCTGATTTCCCTGTTTCGTTAAACGGGAATACGTTGGCATAAGATTGAAAAAATCTTAGTGAGCACACTAATAAAAAAAACCCAAAATCCCATACCTTCATACATCAATCGAAAAGCATCAGTCCTAACATCCTACCAATAGTCTAGACCCCGTGTTCTCAACAACATAACCTAAGAGAGACCCACAATCTTTGTAGCAGTTGTAAACCAACAGTTATCTGTTTAAACTCAGTTTGCAAGCAGGGTTAATTGGAGACATCTACTTCCCTTCCTTCATCAGCTTCAATAGGATAAAAAATGAATTGAGTTGTAGTACCCAAAAGCGATAGTGCTTCGCAACCACACATAAAACTCGCGCTACAAGAATCGGTATCCACTAGGACACTAGATAACAGGATGTATGTGCAGGTTACGGATATGTGCAGTGCTCGATTGTGGGCAGCTCCTTCGAGAGGTAATTCTGATTCATTAAAGCCCAAGTATCTGCTTGTTGTTATATTAGCCACTACATCATCGAACTCGACAACGGATATATCATGCATTACGTGGGCAGTGTTCAAGACCTTCAACAAAGTTGATCTGTGCGTGGGCGAGCTCATGAGTAAGGACGAGATTGAGATCCTTGAGGGAGTCTTCCCCAGCTGATCCACAATTTTAAAGTCACTTTTCTTGATCAACCTTAGGAACTCTTGGTCATCCATTATTTCCTTGTTCTTGGCAACATCCTCAGACGAAATAGTTTGCACGGGTACAACAGTAGATGCCCTTTGTTAAACAACAGGGGTTGCAAATGCAAGCTTCTCCTTGGGAGGAACAACGGTTGGAACTTGTACCAGATTTGTAATAACCTTCAGAGCGAACATTCGCCCACTACAAGTCATACCTCCAGTAGCTGTAGCATTCACAATCTCAGACTCAACAAACCTTATCTCTTGACCTCCTGAAAACACAGTAAATCCATACCTCCAAGGCACCTCCTTAGAATTCTGATACGGAAACGGTTTTGGCGGGAAAACAATGATAGGTTGTATCTTCTTCAGCTTAGGAGATTCAACAGGAACCTTCCTATAGATAATGGTGAATGGCTTGATGGTAGCGACTTCTTCAACAGGCTTAGATCTAGCAAATTGAACTTCACCTCGATTCATCAAAATTTGGACACAACCCTTAAGCTTTCGACACTGGTTGGGATTATCGTCACAAATCTGACACTTACCATGCAGCCCTTTCAGCAGGCCGTGTTCATTCAATTTCTTGATAACCACAGTCATCGGGGTTTTTACCCCGTCAACATCCATGATCAATTCTGCCCTTGGACTATCCTCAACCATGTTAACAGTAGGTCCACCGTGATTAGGTAACGGATTGTGCTGAATGTTAGGACCTTCCTCAGTAAAAGTCAAAATCTTCCGGTCAATGAGCTCTTGAACCTTGGTTTTGAAAATAATACAGTCCTTTGTCGCATGCCCTATGTATCCAGCGTGATAAGCGCATGACGTATTTGGACTATGCTTTAGATTAAATGGCGGAATTGCAGGTGCAATCTCTTTGGGAACAATTGCCCCTTGGTGAACTAAGTAAGAAAACAATTCAGTGTACGACACCGAAATTCTGTCAAAATTTGGACGCTTACGACTTCCTTGATTGTTGTTGTTTTGCAGGCTTTGATTCTGCTGATTTTTGTTGTTCTGTTGAGTCAGTTGCTGACATTGCGGTTGTTGCAGATTCTAAGCATTCTGAATCGGTTGTTGCGGATGATACTGATACGGAGGTTGTTGATATTGTGCAGGAGCAATGTACGGATGTGGATAATAAGGCATGTGAGCCATGAGAGCTTGATACTGAGGAGAAACTTTAGATGTCACAGCGTCGGCTTCACCTTCCTTCTTCTTTGATTGACTGTTCTGAGATTTTCTGTTGGCGGGCTACTGGGAAGCAGCTCCTGAAATATTTCCAGTCTTCAACCCGTTCTAAATTCATTCACCAGTGGTTACGATGGCAGCAAAATTTGATGAAGAACTACCCACCATTTTCTCATAGTAGGATCCTTGCAATGTACCCATAAAGATGTCAACCAACTCGTTGTCAGAGAGAGTCGGTCGCACACGAGATGCCATCTCGCGCCATCTTTGGGCATACTCTTTAAATGTTTCAGCTGAGCGTTGGAACCGGTTTTGCAACTGTAATCTGGTAGGCACTAGATCAAGATTGTATTTGTATTGCTTCAGGAATTCTTCGGACAAATCCCTCCAAGTACGGATTTTGCTGCGTTTTAGGCCCATGTACCAATCTAATGAAGTGCCAGACAAGCTATCTTGACAACAATGAACTAGTAATTCATCATTATCAATATAGGATGCCATCTTCCTGCGGTACATAGTGATGTGACTACGTGGGCAACTGAAACCTTTATACTTTGGAAGCTCAGGTATCTTGAATTTCTGTGGTAGTACAACATTCAGAACCAAACACAAATCTTTGGCCTCCATGCCAAAAGCAGAAAACCCTTCAATGGCTCTGATACGGTCTTCCAACAACTTGTAACCAGCAGGTCTATCTTGATTAGCAGGGCTTACAAGGATCTGAGGATTTGGCAGCTGAGATGCGGTCGGAGCGTGCACTTGCGGAGTAGCAAACTGAGATGGATATACCAATCCCTGATTAACCATCTGACCAACATTCTAACCCATCTGAACACCAAACAGATAATTCGGAGGAGGTACCACAGCGGATGAAGATGCCCCAGGGTAGGGCATTCCATGATGAACATTCTGAATAACAGTCTGAGCAGCCTGAGATGAAATCGAAACATGAATAGGAGGACCCCTATACACATGCTCTTCTTCATCAGGAGTTTCAATGTCAGTCAACCCGGAAGTCTGACGAGTCTGAACCTGAAGATTCTCATGATCATCGTTCACCACTGGAGGTGGAACCAGAGTAGGCATACCCCAAGGATATGCATCAGCATTTCCATTAGGCATGGGCATAACAAAAGGCTGATATGGTACAAAGGCACCATTATTTATAATCTGAGGAGTGAAATTCGGAGGCATGCCCCAAGGAAAAGTAGCAGGCATTTTGTTCAAACCGGATTAAGAACCTGATGGATGAACAGTGGGTTGAATCATAGGCTCAATTGGTACTTCAACCATAGCAGGAGAAGGAACAACAATAGGAGTAGTTGTAACAACATGAGACATAGTCACTGCAGGAGTGACGACGGTTGCATCGGTGACAGTTGCAACAACAGTGGCAGCAGCAGCAGCGTCCTTCTGAGCATGAAGGAGTTCCATAATAACGTCCATGTTAGTCTAAAACTAATCCATCCGACCTTGAAATTGAGCTAGAGTTTCCTTATAGGCAGTGTTCTCAGCTTCAAAGTCAGCCATAATTCTGGATTTGCTTGAGCGAGTGAAATGGCGATGTCGAGTCGTCGTCTTGCTACAAGGCGAAGGCGCACGAAGATAAGCAACGGTTTTCCAAATGAAGGGACATGCATATGTGTGCAAATGAATGTATGATATGCATGCAAAAATAAAGTTTTAAATTCCAGGAATTCTTAAACTTATCTTTGTTAACAATAATCATAAAGCATACAAGTAAAGGTGAGAAGATAAAGCTGGCAAGAAACTTCATTCATTCATTCAACAATAATGTAAAGAAGCATAAGTCAAGTACAAATCAAATATCTGCCTTTTGGGCTACAACAAGATCAGCATGGATCCTATCCAAGATCACCCTACAAACAGATAAAAAGTGGAAAACAGCCCAAGGAGTCTGGTGCTGTAATACATCAGCATATGCATCCCTCAACAACCCAGGTAAGTCCTCAAGTGCGTGTGCAGCAAATCTTGCTAGACGGTCGTGCCTCTCACTCCAATACTTCGCATCCTTCATGAGGTTGCACAACAAAGAAAGGTTAGGTCCCTGAAGTATATCCTGAAGAAAGGCCTCTTTCTGATCCAAGAGAACTTGCAGATGACGGCTTTGTTGCTCCCAATGAGTACTCTCTATGTTGAGCTGACTAATCTGCTCTCGGTTCTGATATACTTGATCTTGCAGCTTCTGTATCTTACCGAAGACTTTGTCGAGCTTAGCTTGACACTGAGAAAAGTATTTTGCCAACTGATTAGTACGGTCTTGTTCACTTTGCCACTTCGTCTTGTACTCGGATAACCCCCCGAGAAGCTCTTCAAGTTGCTTCTTGAAGCTTAACTCATCCTTGTAGGCTTAATATTGAGTATCAGCAAGTTGCCTCTTCTTTGAAGAAAGTCCCTCATAGGTACTCTTCAAAGCATCACCCATTTTCCTTCGCTTGTTCTGCTCAACCTCCACCTCTTTGAGCACGCGCTCGCGCTTCTAGTGGAGCTCAATCTGTAAGTTTTCCTTCTCGGACGTGACTCTACCAAGGTTGAGACGAAGATCAGCATTCTCATTCTTCAACATCTCAATAGTCAGCTTGAGTTGGTCGACTTCATATGGAGGAACAATGGCAAGTTCAGGAAGCTTGGCATTCATGGAAGGCTCGGAAGAAAATGGCAACAAGATCTCTTTGACGCGCTCCTTGACCCAAAGTGTGTAAGCTTCCTTGGCTATGCAATTCTTCTTACCCAAATTGGCTCTTCCTTCAAAGTAAATCTGAGTCCAAGCGACACTAAACCTCTTCAGTAACCCCATGTCATCAACCCCTTCATGAAAGATGAACTTTTCCATTACCTCAGGATCTGGCTTGGCAACCATAGGATATCCCAACATTTAGAAGGCAAGCCTCGGATTGTAGTTAATTCCGCCCTTTGTACCCAAGAGAGGCACATTGGAGAATTTACCACAATGAAGAATAATCTTAGTATCGTCAAAGACTTGAGAATACCAAGAGATGTCATCAGCAGTAAGAGACATGATTTGTTGAGACCACTTAAGATTACCCTTGTTCTCAACAAAGGGACCCTTCTGTGGAAAGTGAGACATGAACCATCAGTACAGCAGAGGAGCACAACAGATAATGGTTCCCTTCTTTTTTTCATTCCTTGAATGAATAAAATGATAGGTATCAGCGAGAAGTGTTGGAACAGGGTTCTTGGATAAGAAGATATTGATGGCAGCCTGATCTACGAAATCCTCCATGTTCGGAAACAAGACGATCCCATATATCAGCAAAGCAAAAACAGCGTTGAAAGCCTTCCAGTTTCCATCTGCAGCAAAGGAAGTGGCCTTGTCAACCAGAAACTTCAAAGCAAACCCTCGAATGCCTTTCCCTTTAGTTTTGATATTAGCTTCCACATCCTTCTTACTAATGCAAAGAGCATCAGCAATAAGGGGAAACTTCGGACAGCCACTAGTGTAGACAAAAGGAACCTGCCTCTTGATCTCAACCCCCAAGATATAAGCATACTCCTCGAGTGTAGGTGCTAGCTGATAATCCTGAAATGTAAAGCACCTAAGTGGCAGGTCATAGAACTGAACCAATGTATGAATGGCAGTAATGTTAACTTCAGTGTTGAGGATGGCCAATAGATTACCATAACTGTCTTTGAATACCCCTTTGTTATCTTCAACCACACGGGATGCTAAACCTCTTAAAACACTCAGCTTAGGCTCCACAAACTTGTAGCTAAAAATACCTGGCAACCAGTACTCATCTCTATGATAATGTCAATAAAGAATAAGTCTTCGAATAACCTGGAAATGCACATGCAAAAATTAATTTACATGATGAAATGACATGCAACACAAGAACAAGAAGCCAGCACTGTCTGAACAATCAAATCTGAACAATCTGGATATCTGCATATAATTATGTGTCGGTACGAAATCTAATGTGTGTGAGAGAACAAAGGTATAAAGAGGCTTGTTTTCCCGCAAAAACCCATATCCCCCTCACAGGTGTGATCTAGACACAACAAGGTGGTCCCTATAAAGGTCGCCCAAATCATAGGACTCCGAATGAAAACCCCCCGCCGTAGCAAATTCTCGCAGGACATAAGTATTCTCAAGCGAATCATGATCTGGGATGTGGCTCTCGTGGTAAGCCAACGCGCAAAACGCATGCCTCACGACTATCCACGTTCTAGCCTATGTGTATGTTAAGCCTGGTGTTAGGACTTTTCTCTCCAATAATATCTACCCATCCCAACAATAGCAGAATATAGCAGATATCTAGAATATACAGCATATGAATATTCAAAGCAGTAAAGAATGCAGTAAATAAACAGAAAGCTAAATAAACTAAAGCGAGTAAAGCGCAAAAAGATAAACACCCAAGCAAGCAAGAAAAGCAAGCAACACTAGGCGAGACCCCAACTCGCAAGAGCAAGGACTCCCCAGCAGAGGCGCCAGCTGAAGATGGGGAGTCCCACCTAGCTAGGAGACAAGCAAAACGAGACGAAGCTCAATAGCAAGAACTCCCCAGCAGAGTCGCCCGCCAGCTGAAGATGCCTGGTTTATACCTGAGTGAATCGCACTCTCAAAGATACAACAGAGTCGCCACCGAAGGACAGGAAATATTGATAAAACCCAGGGGGAAGAGAAACAGGAACGGGGGTGAGTTATGCGAAAGGAAGGTACTAGCACCTTACGCATCTATCGTACTCGACGGGAACCATTTTGCTTGCTTCTAGGCTTGGATGGGTTATCTATCTAAAGGCTTCTAGCTAAAAGAAGAGAGAGAATAAGAGAAAAGAAAGAAAAAGAGAAAATGCTCGTGGAGGACTAGGGCCCTCGTGCCTACGTACCCTCATAGTGCAATGAGGAAATCAGAGCGTCGTAGTTCATGGAACCAGGGAAAAGAAAGGGGAAAGATAGGAGAAAGTGGAAGGGTGTTCGCCAAGATCATCGCGATCTCGTGCCTACGTATCATACATTCGAAAGAATACAGAATCAGAGCTTCAGTATTTCGTGGAACCAAGACAGAAAAAGGAAAGGAAAGGTGGTGTCAAAACCAAGAACAAAAGAGGTAGAGAAAGATCCGCTGGGGATGCAAAAGAAATGGTGTCAAAACCAATGAGAGAGTGCAAAGAAAAAATAGTAAATGTGTTGAGGATAAAGTACAAGAGTGGTATAGAAACCAAGAAAATAAAGGAGCAAAAGGAATAACAAAGACTCCACTGAGGAGTAAGTGAACAAAGAATCGTTCTAGGGATTAGAGGGTAGTGACCCTACTGGGGATCAAAAGAATAAGGGTTCGGTATGTTAACTGACTGACAGTGGTTAACCTGAGAAAAAGAGATACGACTCTATGAGGAAAAAAGGTTTGGTGTCAACAGACAGGCTAAAATTCAACTTTTCTTCATTTTTTTCATGCCTTTTCTCGCCCTCTTGACACGGGTCGTGTCCGGTGACACGGGCGGCCGTGTCAGGACCCTGTTTTTCACATTTTTGCCGTATTTTTGACGTTTTCGTCGTTTTTTCTTTCTTTGTTTCCTCCGCTCTACTAGTGTCGCATATGTGAGTACCTAACAAAACAAAAATAGATAAACAAACAAAAACAAAACGATTAGCAATAAAACGCGTGGGTTTCCTCCCACAAAGCGCTTCGTTTAACGTCACATGGCTCGACGGGTTACTCCCCAAAGCTATGGGGGATACTTCAGCTTACACACCTTGTCTCTTGACTTTTCCGCCACAAAAAAATAGTCAGGTTCAGAGATAAGAGCTACTTTGTCCCTTAAGTCACCTTCAACCTCCATATACTTCCGTTGATGTTTCTTTTTCTTTCTCTTCTTGATTTCATGAATGGACCTTGAAGTGTTTCCATGTGCAATAGATGACCAAGATACTGCAACCTTAGAGATTATGCCCGAGACTTTTTTAGGTGGTGGTCTTGCACTTCTGCTTTTTCCCACTATTTGGATCATTCCAACTGAAGCTTGATTTCCTTCACCTACACCCTGCTTCTTGATATCCAACACTTTTAAAGTTATTTCCTCCTCAAAAGATTTCAATGTCAGAGTACCTTTTTCAATGTACACATTGCATCTACTAGTGAGCAAGAATGGTCGACCAAGAATGATGGGAGTCTCTTCATCCTCAGGAATATCCATGATCTTAAAATCAACTGGAAAGACGAATTTATCAATCATCACCAACACATCTTCAGCTAACCCATATGATTGCTTAGTTGTGCGGTCAGCAAATTTAAGATTTGTTCTCCCATCACTCACCTTCCCAATTCCCAACTTTTTAAAAATGGATAATGGCATGAGACTTACACTCGCACCTGAATCAATGAGGACCTTCTTGAAATTTATGTTTTTTATGGTGCAAGGTATTGCGACCAATCCGGGATCCTTCTGCTTGATTGGGATCTTCCTTTCCAGCGAGATTGCACTGCACTTTTCCTTTGGAACAACCGGCTCATCTCCAATAGGTCTTTTATTAGTTATCACTTCTTTCATGAATTTCTGATACAAGGGCATTTGGTCGAGTGCTTCAAATAATGGCATATGGACTTCTAACTTTTTGAACATTGAGATAAATTTCTCAAAGTCCTTCTCTTTAGGATATTTCTTCGTCACTCTCTGAGGGTAAGGTAGCTTAATATGTGGTTTAGCCTCCTCTTTCTTTTTCTCTTCAGTTGGCTTCACGGGTGGTAAAGCTCTTTCTGGTTCTTTCCTGTTTTCTCTCACTTCCAGATACACCTCTATACATTGATAATCATTTGTTTCCATTCTTCCTCTTCTTCCACAACTCTCTGACTTCTCGTTGTGACAACATTAACATTCTCATGATTTTTTGGATTCGGTATTGTTGCACTCGGGAGGGATCCTTGAGCATGCATGGAGAGTTGTTGTGCTATTTGTCCCAACTGAACTTCAAGATTTTTTATAGAAGCTGTATTATTCCTTTGATTATTTCTGGTCTCTTCTTGGAATTGCATACTGTGAGTTGCCATCTTCTCAATTGCTATCTCCCATTGTGCTTTTTGGGGAGACTGTTGTTGGAATTGTTGTTGAGGTTGTTGATATTGTTGCTGGTATGGTTGGTGATATTGGATGGATCATTGCTTCGTAACATTCCCTTGTTGATCCGTCCAGGAGAAATTTGGATGATTTTTCCACCCCGGATTATAAGTATTGGAGTATGGATTGTTCTGCCTCAAAATTTTAATTTCTTCTACCTGTTGTGCTATAGCAACACATTGCATGGCGAAGTGAGGCCCCCCACAAATTTCACAATTTACTGCTTGAACTGGTTGAACCTGAGCCACAATCTGATACTAAGATTCATCTTCTTAAGTCTTCTCTCGACTTCGGATGCAATCTGGTCTTCCATCTTTACCACTTGCTCAGTAAGTTTCAAATCAATCATCCTTTCTGGTTGGCTCACAGTGCGATCATACAACTCCAAATGCTCGTTTGCGGGCATGGCTTCAATGATCTTTTTGATACCAGTGGCTGTTGTAAAATTAGATGAGCCACCGGCAGCTGTGTCAATTAGTTGTTTGGTCTTCAACTGGAGGCCATTGACGAAGTTTTGCATCTGTTCGGTTGCATCCAGGTTATGAGTAGGACATGCAACCAACAACCTCTTAAATCTCTTATATGCATCTCCGAGTAACTCTCCCTCCTTCTGCTTAAAACTTACTATATCATACCTTTTTCGAATGTACACCGAGGCGGGAAAGTACTCATTCAAAAATGTTGTCTCCATCTCTTGCCAAGTGGTGATACTCCCAACAGGTAAGGAATAAAACCACTCTTCTGCATCATCTGACAAGGTAAAAGGGAACATGACCAGCTTTTTGGCTTCTTCAGAATATCCTTCAATTTTTAGTGACGTGCTCATAGTTAGAAACCTTTGGAGGTGCTTATTGGCATCTTCATTAATTTTTCCAGTAAAAGGTCTCCTCTCGAGCTGTCGAATGGTGGATGGATGCAACTGAAAGTGGTCAACATTAACCGGTTGATTTACGATGGTCAACCGGCCTGTTGGAGCATTTTCTCTTCCATAGTCCCCCAGAAGTCTCTCTACTAGAGGTGGATCAGCAGCCATGATAAGAGTTTCCGGCTCTGAATCTGTGCCGGAATCTGTGTGCTCTGAGTGCCCTAAAACTGACTCTTCTTTCTCTTGCTTAGAAATAATTAGTTCTAAACTCGACGCGGCCAGTCTTTCTAGTCTAGCTTGACGACGTCTGGCGTGCAAAGATCTCTCTGGTTCTGCGTCAAAAGAAAATTCAGTTGAGGCTTTACCTCGCATACACAGGTTAGGAAATTATTAGTAATATAAAAAAATAACAGGAAAATAAGATAAAAAAAAATTTTGGTCACAGAGTGACAAAATTCCAATTGAATTAAAATCAACACTTATAATATGGCAGTCCCCGGCAACGGCGCCAAAAACTTGATCGGTAAAATAGTAAGTGTACTATTTTAACGATGTAGTAATAGTAGGGGTTATCCGCATAATCGATCTCTCGAGGACTGCGCGTCAATGTAAGTGCAGATGCTAATTCAATTAAACAAAAGTTTTCTTTGGGGTTTGTTTGTTTGAGAAAATTATAATAACAAGGTAAAATAAGCAGAACTAGAAAAAGTTCTTTTTACGAATATTATGAAACATGCTAGGGAAGGTGTATAAATTGCTTAGTAAGAACCTTAAATTATAATCAAAGAGAAATGTCTCAAACCTTAATTTTACAAAACCTTAATAATATTTTTCTTAAATTCCTCAATCGAAAAACCTTTGATATTCTCCCTTGACCCTAATTCCTTAGCGGTCAAGAAAGAACATCAAGTAATAGTCCTGACAAGGTTTATAAAAGTCACTACAGGGTATCCCCATTCTTAGGCAATATCTACCGTAGTGTTATTATGCAAAATGATAGATTGGGTTTTTCAGACCAAATCCCTAATTGTAAATCGTTCCAAATTTAACCGATTGCAACAAATATTTTATAATTTGCATAATAAAAAATTAAAGCAAGAAAACAAAATCTCATTGACTAAATCAAAATAGGTTCATACATCACAATTCGGGGACACCCCCTTAGCATTAGGGGGTTTAGCCTCTCATGTTCAAACTAAAAACAATAACAAGAAAAAGATAAGAAATAGCCATTACAATAGTATTTGGATCACTTTGATCTTCAATGGCTTCCGCGGTTGAATGATCTCCGTTCTCCAAAAACCCTTGATCGCATAAAATTCGTAACTTTGTTCGTAATGTCCAAAAGTCCCTTTTTTCCTTCCTAAAAACTCATCTAAATAGTATCAAATCATTCAGATCGGTCGAACATACCCAGAGCGCCCCCACAACTTAATATATGGAGGAAATATGAAAAAATTCAGGAAATCAACGTCAAATCTAACACGGGCCGTGTCAGCCAACATTGTCGGCCGTGTCAGTTTGCTGGATTTTATAACCGAAATTGTTTCGATCATAACTTTTGATCCGTAAGTCTGTTTTGGTCCCCGTTCGAAGCGTCGAAAAGCTAATGAGGAGAACTACAACATAGTACAGACAAGGAACTTGGTTGCATAATATTTTTCCATGCTTGTTGAATTTTAGGTCCAGGCATCGTCTGCTTCATTCCAAAAACTCTTCTAAATCCCCGAAACTTCCATTTTCTTCGCACGAGTCCTTTGGGCTTTTCCACTCAGACCTGAAACCATTGAAAACTACCAAACCAAAGCATAAAATGCAACATAATTGGAATAAAACAACAAATCATAAAATGCGAGAATAAAATACGACAAGTAAAATTGAATTAAAAAACAATGAAAAGACAAACAAAGTGCTACCGATTTTATGGATTCATGTCGAATAATTGACGGAAAACTATTAGAAATGGTGACCGATCAATGGACCAAAAGAGAAAGTACTAAACCAAGAGAAGGCGATTAACTCAAAAGGGGCTCAGTATTTTAATAGACTGACTGTGGTTAACTGAAAAGACGGGTGATTAACCAAGAGAAGGTGTTTAACCCAAGAGGAAACTTAGTGTATTAACAGATGGACTGTGGTTAACTGATAAGAAGTGAAAATTGGTGTTTTAACTGACAAGCAGTGGTTATCCAAACAAAAGGAGAAGAACCAAGAGAAAGTTGCGAACTCCACAAGGGTTTCGGTTTTTAACAGGAAAACTGTGTTTAACCAAAAAAAGAGTGTGACTGCCGGGAAAAAGAGCATTGGTTTTAACAGTATGACTGTGATCAACCAAAGGAAGAATGATTACGACTCTCGTGGAGAATCAACAAAAGAAGTGACTAGCCATAAGAAAAGGTAATTGAAACTCTCTTCAAGAGAACAAAAGAAAGGAATTGAAACAAGAGCAAGAAATTGACTTTCTGAAGATTGCCAATGATCGTGAACCAAGGGAATGGTAATAGATCAAGAGATTTATTGAAAGAGGTAAGAGTAACCAAAGATCGACTCAACTGGGGGAAGGAACTACGCTACCACCTGGAGATAGAGGTGACTAAGCCAGGCACAGGTTCATTCGTCCCCTACCTGATGTGGTCAGAATGAGAGTAGGAATTCTCCATTCTCATTGCTTCTCTAACACACAGGGTGTAGTGCAGGAGTTGAAGCGGACAACATAACAGTTCCAAGTTGTACAGTGCTCCAATGTCACACAAAACTCCGACTCAGCGGGGATAAAGAGAACAAAGCTCTAAAGGAAGCCTAAAGAGAAGCGCCAAAGGGAAATCAAATAATCGAAGAGAGAAACATGCTAACAATTTTCCAAAATTAATTGAAAATTTATTAAAGCAAATGGTGCATTACTGATTAAACAAGATTAAGATTATTCTTTGAAGAACAAACTTAATGCTAACATGAACGAAAATGCAAAACAGTGTCAAATAACATTTAAAATGCAACACAAATTATGTCATCATGTGAATTGAATTGTGCAAGAATGAGCATGTCATGCAATATCAAGAATGTGAACAAATGCACAATTAATAAAGTCGAGCAATGGAAAATTCGCAAGCATGCTTCATACTGAAGTGAAACAGCACCTAAAACATCCATAAAAACCAATCTCATCAATCCATGGAAGTTGGATGGGGAAAGCATAGCAAACACACTTGAAAAAGCATGAAAATGGCAATCTGGAGCAGTGTTAATCGATTAACACTTTTGCACTGCAAAGTGTTAATCGATTAACACTTGCAAAACAGCCAGAAAAACTGAAAAACAGAGTGTTAATCGATTAACACTTTTGCACTACAAAGTGATAATCGATTAACACTGGAGTCGGGGCAAAAGAACAGTTTTCTAAAAGTGCTTTTGGCCACTTATTGATTGTGCAATCACTCCTATGCCAGGGCAAACAATTATGCACGAAAAATCAAGTCTAACAACAGCAAATAATCAGAAATAGAATCAATTGACTCATCAAGATCATGGATCAAGCAATGACATAATCAATTCACACACAAAAAATATCGAACTACATCGCAAATGATACGAAAACGTTCGAAACAGTAAAATTAGTGAGATCTACTAACCTACAAGCCGGAGGATTGGCTTGGTGATTGTTTCAAAGGATTCTTGATGAAGATAATCAAAGAAAACCAGAGGAAACTTCAATTGTAGCCGAATCGTATCGAAACCGAGCAATTTGCGACGAAACTCTGAAATGTGAATTCGAACCGTAGAATCTTGAAGCAAACCCTTGAGATGAATCCAAAAGCTAATAGAACTCCAAAAACTAAAGTATAATAGCAAGATGATGATGGTTAAGCTCAAGAAATAATCACTTCCAATGTGAAAAGTGATTATTCTTCAATGGTGAAGAGCTATAGTGAGGTTTAGGAAGAAAATGTAGATGAAGATGAAGAAGTTGTAGAAAAATTCAGAGAGAATGTGAGAGAATTGAGAGTGAAGTGTGTGTGAAAGTGATTGAGTGTTTAAGGGTCCTTGAAAAATGATTGAAGGTTTGTTTATATAGAGTTTTGGTATGGAGTGTGAGAGATTTGGAATTAGGCTAGGAGCTAGCTTAGGGTGGTTTGGAATTAGGCTAGGAGTTAGTTACACTTGACTCACCGAGTCAGCGGTTAACTCAGTTAGTTAGGAAGTTAACTCGGTAGCAATCCCAATGTAAGCTTCACATCTAAGGGTTCACAATCTATGAAAGTAGAGTGCATGGTGGTCTTGAATGGAAATGATACATTGTAGCAAATGTTCATGAATTACTTGAAGGGTCTAGAACATTCCACATGTTGCTAGAACTATGTAGAATCCCAAAATATGGAGAACAAGTTGCTGTCATGAAAAACCAGCATATTCTGCCCATTTTGCATGTGTTAATCGATTAACAAATTTGCACTGCAAATGGTTAATCGATTAACCAGGCCAAAAAAATGCCCAGTTTTCTTGAAAAATGGTGATGTGGCCACAGTTCCGATTTTCCACCTCTTGCTTTGATGGATAGGCATAGAAACCCTTATTTTGTGCTTGTTTTGATAATGTGATGTATTTGCGAGGATGCGATTAATCGGGCTTTAAAAACCTGAATATTCATGCAACAAAAAACACAGAAGAAAAACGTGTGAGTGCGTATGCTAGCGATGCGAATGCACATGCTTATGCAAAAGCAAAAGGGAGGTCAAGTTTCGGGTTACGACAAGACCCGCTGAAGAAAAAGTTGAAAAGAAAAAAAAAACAGTGATTAAGTTGCCTTACCCTCTAAGAGAGAGTAAGAAGGAACAAAAAGAGAAGGAATTTGAGAGATTCAGTACAATGTTCAAGAAGTTGGAGGTCAATATACCGTTCGTTTTGTTTTCCCCACGTCGTCGACCAAGGCACCAAACGGAGACATGCCCAGACGAGAGGTGGCCTGTAGAACGCTTGACGGGAAGGCGCCCCTACGGAACTGAGGCAGTGATTCTGGTAGAAATAAGGGAACCCTAAAAGAGGACCGAGTCTCCCCTCAACGAGGAGATGAACGATGAGGCCCTAAGGGAGGAGCTCGACCTGGTCGAAGAGATACGGTCGGGGGCGTCCCCCCACGAAGCCTAACTCAAACAGAAGATAACTTTGCACCATGACAGCAAAGTTATCAAAAGCGAATTTCAGGTTGGCACCCTAGTCCTGTGAAGGAACCAGAAAGATTCGCGCGAAGGCAAGCTCGCCGCGAACAGGGAGGGTCCCTATTGCGTCCGCGTAAAAACGGGGACGTGAGGCTACCACCTCGAAAATCTGCACGGGGAGAAATTTGCTCGACCGTGGAACGCTGAAAAGCTTAAACAGTACTACAGTTAAACAGTGTCTGTAACCTATTCGCGTCGCAGCCACATGAGCGTACTAAGGTACTAGCGCGACTCCTTAAATCGAGACAAGGAGACAAGGGCCTGCTCTATATGTGCGCGAGGACCCTTGATCCGACGGGGACACCTCTACCGAGATCCACCGTAGTCGTACCAACTAGGAAGAACGCCCAGCTTGTGATGGGAAGTTCACGCCTCGGAGCTAAGACCTCGATCGAGCTCTTAGCTTCGTCGAAGGTCGAAATACGACTCCGACCACTCGACCAATTCCCTACACTGTCGAGGATCAACAATGTCGAGCAAAGACCCCAAATACTTAGACAAACACAAAAATGGAACATGTATCTGACATACAAGTAGCACACACAAAACATAAACTTGCTAAGCAGCACACGCAAAACATAAACATGCCAAAAGGTAAAAAGACAATGCATTAAAGCGGGCAAAATCCCATTGTTCGAACATTAAAAAAAGAACTACAAACCCCTGGCACGCAGGCCGGGCAAAAGTCAGTTTACAAAATCACGACACGCAGGCCGAATAAAACAACTGAACTAAAATCAAACTACGGTTTCCTCCTCGAGCCTAGGCCCCCCATCACCAGGAACCTCAACGGATTCCTTAGGGCCGACCACCTTCCCATCAACCACTTGGTAGAAGGGACCAATCACCTCGAGGATAAGCTGAGCCCCCGAATTTATGATCTAGACCTGCGTCAAAGCGTTGTTGAAACCCACTTCGATGCCTGTCAGACAATCTTGCTCAAGCTCTCTGACTCGGGCGACCAGAGCGCCATGGTCTGCGAGGGCCCTCTCCTCCTCCGTCTCGTCCTCGGCAGGCCTGATAGCAGCTTCCAGCTCAGCGAACTTTTTCTAAAGGCAGTCCCGCTCCTCCGAGGTTTTCTTCAGCTCTTCATTCATCTCATTCAACTCGTGGAGGACACGCACGTAATTTTCACACCTCGTCTGAGCCTCTTGCAGGATGATAAGTGCAAATTATAGCTATTTGTGCATATATGTTTTGTTGCACTTATCGTTGCTTTTTGTTAAATATCATATGAATAAACCCTGTTTTGTTTATGAATGCGTATAGTTACATTTTAGTGTATATATTGCGTTCCGTGTAAATATCATTGAGTTTAATTGATTTTATCTCATTTTTGTATGTGAATCACTTTAGTTCCTACCCTTTTTGTGAGGAAGCCTTCCATTGTTATATGCTCGGAGTACCGACAATTTTGTTTTACTGGATTTTATTATGTTGAATCTGTTGTTTATGTTGTGTATATGAATGCATGAAAAGGATCAAGGCATTTGTTTCATTTTGAGCACAACCACCTTAGCCAAATAGTCAATTCACCTTGTGAGTGTGTGAGAATTTGTAACCCCTTTGAGCTTTTTGATCCATGTTTTTATTTGAACTTAATGCTTGTCTATGAGTATTTAGTTCACTTATTTTTGAATGGATTTTGTTTTTTCTTGGACCTCAACTTTGTGTTGTTGTATGGATTTTTTTCCTTGCCTTAGAAAGTAGGGAGTATTCACATGATGGTGCGGTTGAATTCAAGTTGGGGAGAGGATGATTGTATACTCATTGGTTGGATTCTATGAGGATTGAAAAAGAAAAGAAAAAAGAGAAAAATTTGTGAAAGAGAAAAAGAAAGAAAAAAGGGAGAAAAAGAAAATCCTTGAAAAAGGAAACAAAAAGAGTTCCAATAATTGTGCTAAATAAGTTGTGTGTTGTTGTGTAACACTTGGGTGTGTGGAAGAAGTTTGATTGAAATTTTGGTGCTTGAGCTTTTGTGAGTTGATCACTCCCTTAGGTTTCGGCAAGTTTTTGTTTCGATTAGCTTTAGGAATTGCCCCTTGTTTGTTTGCCCGACCACATTACAACCTTGAAAAGTCCTTGTGATTCTTGCCTTTGTATGTTCAATGTGAATTTTTGGATGGATGCATAATTTTGTCTTTTGTTTGCAAGATTGTTGTGTGAGTGAAAAATCCCTTATTTTATGTTTTTCATCTACCGATGATTATTTTTGCTAGGTGTGATTCACGTTTGAACTTGTGTTGTTTTAGAATGTTTGGCATGACTTTTGTATTTAGCATTTGTTTCGTGATTATGTTATCGTTGAAGTTTAGTGGTAAGTATTTACTTTGTCTGTACCATTTTCGATTGAACCATTGCATTTGTTTTTGTTTGTAAAAACTTGTTGTTGTGTGATTTCTTGGATTTCACTTTTGTTCCTTTAGTTTGTTGGCTTTGTTTGAGGACAAACAATTATGTAAGTTGGGGAGAGTTGATAAGTGCAAATTGTAGCTATTTGTGTATATATGTTCTGTTGCACTTATCGTTGCTTTTTGTTAAATATCATATGAATAAACCCTGCTTTGTTTATGAATGCGTATAGTTACATTTTAGTGTATATATTGCGTTCCGTGTAAATATCATTGAGTTTAATTGATTTTATCTCATTTTTGTAGGTATTCAAGCAGTGGTATTTTGCCATTGTTGTATAGAGCATTGAATAAGCTTTCCAACGCTTCGAACCGGGCAAAAAACGGAATTACGGTTCAAAAGTTATGAAGAAAATAAGCTTTGGATTTTCAAGCATGCTTGGAGCCCGCTGAGCGCGCTCCAAGCCCCAGGAAGCATGCTTGGAGCGCGCTGAGCGCGCTCCAAGCCCCCAGAAAGAGCTACTTACAGTGAGTTGCGCGCTGAGCGCGCTCGTTAAGGCGGTTTAACTTCAAAAACGCGCGCTGAGCGCGCTCTGCGACTTTGACAGCAATAAATATAGTGAAAAAACACATTTTTTGGATGGTTTTGGGTATTTTTTGCTCCCAACTCCATCAAACTTCATTTTTCTTGTAGATTAGCTTAGAAAACATCATGGAAGCTTGCTTTTGGATGATCCGGGATGGATTTCTCATCGATCGGCTCTGACAATCCGTGAAGTGTGTGGTTCATTTCTTATTTTCTTCATGTCTTTCTTCTATGTTGGGTTTGTATATGTCTTACTTTGATCCTATGTATATTTTTCGCCCATGGCGTTATATTTAATTTGCTTTACAAATCTCTATTGGTGATTGTCTCTGATTTTTGCTTTATGCGCGGGGTTTGGGTCGTGTTAGAGATAAACTTCACAAACTTCGATTAAGGGTGATTATCTGTTTGTTTCTGAATGCTAGAGATAGATTTAGGGCTAACAATCCGTAAGGGTGTCGAAACTTAATGACGTCCGTGTCTCGAGGCTTCGTGCGCGAGAGTGACGAAGAGAGTGATACGGGTGATTTCTCAACTCAGTGTGCCAGAGATGGACACTGTTGTGAGCGATACCGAGTGATATTGAGGAGTATTGTAAGTTGAGTGTAACTGGTCGGTAAGTTTAAGTCTGTGATGAGTCGAATATATACACGCCTGATAAGTTCGTCTGTTTGAAGAATGAATTGTTTTTATGTTTTTATTTACTTTTCTGTTTTACGCTTTAAACCATTTTAAAACCAAACTCATTAACATTGAAATTGTCGAACGGCAGTTCAGTAGCACTGATCTCTGTGGACACGATAATTCCCGGAAAAATACTTCCAAATCTTTTTGCTTGCTTGCCGCTATTACGCATTCAACAAAATGGCGCCGTTGCCGGGGATCGATGTTTTTATTGAATCGCATTGCGATAGTTTCTTTGTTTTTGAGTTTTGTAGATATCATATATATTGTCTATTTTCACTTGTTGATATTGATACTTGTATATGTTCACCATATTTGTGAATTTTACATGTTTTGTATACTTGTAAATTTGGTGTATTTGTTTGTTTCTCTTCACGTTTGCTAAGTGTTTTGTTAGGTTTCATCGTCGGTGAGCGCTAACCGTGTAAAGAGGCAACTTGGAGAAGTGTGTATAAATAATAGGCGTCGAGCTTACGACGTAAAACAAGCGTGTTTTATCGTTTTTTGTTCCGTTATTAATTTTTCATTGTATATGAGATTGTGTAGGTGTTAAGTGGAGGCATACACCAGAACCCTGTAGCTGTACTGATTTTTCTGGTTCTGGTGTAGCGCGCTGAGCGCGTTCTGCTGTGCTGAACCAGTGAATTCTTTTAATTGTTCACTTGGTTCCCCCTTTTTCCCACTTCCACCAAGGCCTTATATATTAGTAATTATTAGTAATTTTTCTAATTCTTTTGTTGTTGTTTGGACTCAAATTTTGGTCTGATTGCTTGAAGTCGCATTTGGTGATTTTTCCGATTTTGAGTGTTTCAACTTGCGAATGCGTGGTAATGATAGTGTTTTAAGTTTTGTACACATTCAAGGTATGTATTTATCGTTTTCTGTACTTTAGCATATTCATGATACTTAGGCTTTTTACAACTTTCATGCCATTTATTCTTTTGTATACTTGTTCGTATGTGAATCACTTTAGTTCCTACCCTTTTTGTGAGGAAGCCTTCCATTGTTATATGCTCGGAGTACCGACAATTTTTTTTTACTGGATTTTATTATGTTGAATCTGTTGTTTATGTTGTGTATATGAATGCATGAAAAGGATCAAGGCATTTGTTTCATTTTGAGCACAACCACCTTAGCCAAATAGTCAATTCACCTTGTGAGTGTGTGAGAATTTGTAACCCCTTTAAGCTTTTTAATCCATGTTTTTATTTGAACTTAATGCTTGTCTATGAGTATTTAGTTCACTTATTTTTGAATGGATTTTGTTTTTTCTTGGACCTCAACTTTGTGTTGTTGTATGGATTTTTTTCCTTGCCTTAGAAAGTAGGGAGTATTCACATGATGGTGCGGTTGAATTCAAGTTGGGGAGAGGATGATTGTATACTCATTGGTTGGATTCTATGGTGATTTTGACTTCCGAGATCAAATCCACCCTCCCATTGCAAATCAAGTGAAAGGGAGAAGAGAGTGACGAGGAGCCCCAGACATGTTCTCCCCGACACAGATCAACGAGCCTCTTCTCGAATGAGCCTCGTCCGAGGAGAGACTCTCGTCGACACGAGGCGGTAAGTCTCCTTGCGGGAGAAGACTCTAGTAAACGCAGGATAATCCCTCGACAGAGACCTCCCCACGAGGGCCACGCACCTGCAGGGAGTAAGGCTCCCTGGGAGTTCCATCGCTGGTCCCCGGGGCCTTCATGAGCTCCGCCGGAAACCTCATAGTTCCACCGGGAACTTCATAAATATCGCGGGAAAGTTCATGAGTCCCCCCTAAAGTCCTATGTACTACCCAGAAAATCAATGATAAATGCATAAGTTTGGGGGACAGAAAAGAAAACTTACTTGGTGAAGGAAAATCTGGACGACAGAGAGCGGCGGTTGACACGGTGACGGCGGAAGTGATGTGAGGACTTGGATGGACTAAAAGAGAGCTCTGAGAAGAATGAAGGGGAAAACCCAAAAATGAAACGAGCTTCCCTTATTTATAATCCTAGCACAAGAAGCGAGGCAGCCCTAGGCACCCAATTGCCCCTACGCGTAGCCGCCCTAGGCATTAATGACAAATGGCACAAAACGGAGATATGCAGAGACGAGAGGTGGCCTGCAGAACGCTTGACAGGCAGGCGCCCCCGTGAACTCCTGTCTTGTCGAACATCACCTGGTCCTGACCATGCACGTCATCCTCTAGCTCGGCGTTTCGGGCACGCTGACGCTCTGTTGGACGGGTCCCCGGCTATTGGACTGACCCTTAAGTTATTGCTCCTCTACTTCAGAGCAATGACTTGGGGGGCTCTTGTTTTGGACTGGGCCTAAGGTTGGCCCAGCGTCGGGCAGGCCCAACCCAGTATCACATTGGGGAGGCCCAGCAAGGCCCAACCCTCCTTTCTGTCGGGCACGCTCAACACTCTCTGCAGTTAAGCAGACCACTACCTAGCACGGGGAGAGACCACGCATCTTCCTTACGGACTCCACGTGCCTCCCACGTAGGGATACGTCATCAGACAACTGCCCACTTCCTGAAGAACTGGTCTGCCCACCTTCCGAAGATCACGGGGTAGTTGTTCCAGGGCGAAGACCACGTGCTGGTCTTCCCTATGCCACGTAAGCCCTGGTAGTTATCTGCATTGGGCCTAGTGATCCAACCCAGTGCAGATGATCGTTGGCCCAGTGCTGGGGGCACACTATAAATACCCTCTATCACTAGAGGGTCAGGTATTCGAAATTTCACTCTCACTACACCTTTCTGTACTTGCACTTTCTACTTCATCTCTTACTTTGGCATCAGAGTACCTTGCAGGTACACCCCCCCCCCCCCCCCACGTTCTCACCACCACCGGAGTATAACGAAGCTCACGACGTGTTGCTGGCCACCGATTTATTTTTTATCAGGTACGATCAGGTAGTATGTCATCCACTCTTGGAAGACACCAGACCCCTCTTCCACATGAAGAGTGATACACCTTCAACCTGATACAACCTTTTCTAGTGATACTTCCAGCAGAACCTATCACCAGAATCCACACAGTCTTGACCAGTAGTTCTACACCATACTCAACCACGAATAGATATAGCTCCAAGACTGAAAATCAAACAAGTTATCCTCCAAGAATAACCAGTACCAGGAATGATGTTTCAATATCATTTAGGACATCAGAATTTCATCATGTCCCAGCTGCAATAGATCATAAACCATCACAGAAGATAAAATACCACAGAGAAATAATCTCTCACGAGCCTCAAGAAGCTTCAACCCAGAAGCTCAAAGTTCAGACATCCCAATCTAAACAGACTCCTCAGCTTACCCTCTTCCCTTCAGTTTTCTATTCCTCAAAACTCCACCTTGCACAGTCCCCCACGAGACACAGTACATCAGTACTGGAAAAGTCTAATGTTTTAACAAAAAATGATCCCACAAGTCCAGAGCAACAGGCTTGAGTAGGTAATTTCTCGAGTCACACTCAAGTACCACCGTCCACTAGTAGTGACTAATCAGAGCACCTTCCACAAGGTCCTTGATTAAGTGGGAACAACAACAGAACTGAAACTTCTAGTACTAACATCCCCTTACCCCAGACAGAACTTCGGAACACTCATATCAAACATCTTAGATGAGACTCCAAGAAGAGCATATGAAAACACCAAGCAATCAGCAACTCCCTTGAGCTTTTAGCTATTGCATGATCCAAAAAGGTTGATATAGACTTTGGAAAGAGTCGTATAGTTGAAGAACAACCACTCATAAGATGACCAGCCTATACAAGATGGTATAACTCCAATGCACACAAATGACAATAACATGAGCATCCAGATGTTCAGTCCCATGTCAGAACGTTTGATCTACATCAATGACTTAACTACCCAACTGATGAAATCACACATGCCTGACTCAACCTTGAAGGTCTAACTCTTAGACTTCCAGATAATATCCCACCATGAGTGACCTTTCCACCATATCAGAACAAGAGTCCCATGTTCTCATAGACTTGATCATGAAATCAAGTTTGAGTAAATAACCTCTATCCTGATCATAAGAAAGAGAATCAACAACTAGTCCTCTCAAGGAATGAACAAATACCCTGATGACAGCCTCCTTCAAGCAAACTTCTCCAAGGTAATCATCCACACATAATTAGATTCCACCCCAGAACCACCCAATAGTCACAACTATTTGCATGGTCATTCATATTCTCCAAGATGTTAGTGCAAATGTCCTAGACATTTTCCTTTGACTTCCATATGCACAGACTCTGGCAGAAAAATCTTTGCAGTCATTCGCCAGTAATTGGAACACATACTCCTATAGAAGATACAAGAACACAACTTTTATTCCCCTATGTGCTTAGATCAGAAATAAGCTAACCCAAGGCATGTTCATCAAGATGACCATGAGATAATCTTCACTTCCCCAATAGCAAGTTTTTGGAACAAAAACTTCCTAGACTGCATACCAACTGACTCTTCTAGTCCAATCAGAAGAAGATTCCCAACACCTTTGAATAACACACATTTGTTTAGCCTCTAAAGCATATGCCACAATGCTCCTTTGTCCATGCAGTATACTCCTTGGATCAACAAAATTCTGCACACAATCTTCTGGAAAGATGTTTCAACATCTGGTTGATTATCAATTCCTTTTTAAGTGAGCAGATCATTGAAATTGATCCTGAGTTCTTGCTACCATCTGAAACTATACTTTCTGATGTGATCAACTTTCTTGAACACCAGGAAATAGGATAATCAATTAAATACTTGCTAAGGCGACAAATAGCAATTGGTCTTAAATCCCAATTTTGCATTCTTCAGATTTGCATTCCTCCTTACTCTAGCCATAATATCAGAAATAAGTAATCAGCACATCCTAGGAAGAAATCTTCAAAGCATAAGTCCTCCTTAGAAGACCATCTTCATCATGTCAGTAACATCCTTAGATAATCAGAATCACAGATCAAATGTCTTTACATTGATCAGCAATTACTCCAGTTTCAACCTAGAACTCATCCAGAAATAGACAGGATGCCTGCTCTGATACTAATTAAAATTCTGGCATGCAGATCTCAAATGTCTTATTAGATGTCGAGACATTGATCTATTCTAAAACTGAACAAGAACATGAACAAGAGCCTTCAATAAAACTGCAGATTCATAAAACAATGTCGTGACAGATGTTTCAACATCAGTCAAGACATAAACTTCTGATCAAGAGAACAGACTGAATTGGACATATCAGAAAGATAAATAACACAAAGATATGATGACCTTGTTTGGTGGAACTCACCTACATTGGGGGCTACCAATCCATGAATCAATTCACTATTAGTAGTATTAATTTAGAGCTAAACTCCCCCGTTTACAACTCCTCACTTAATCCCTATCCAGTACAATTGTACCTAGAAATCACCATCTAGATAAGAGAAATCCATCTCAATTCCTAAATCACCTCAGTGATATCTAACAGTTACAACCTCCGGTAACTACATCAATCTGTTCAATTGAAAGACACCCATTCCAATACAATACTCAGTCAAGACTCTTGACTAACAATGACTATTGAATTTGCTTAATAGCTTCATCAAAGAGCAATACACAATTCATTACCTACAGGTTTCTGAATCTGTAAAACTATGTCTACCACAGTGTATCAAACGATACAAAGGGTGACTTACAACACAAGAAAGTACATGACTCTCAAAACCCTAAATCCTTATTTCCTACTTTACAAAAGTCTCAATAAGAATTATTATTATACCCTAGGTCTTGGTCTTCCTTATATAATCTTCAGCTATCCATGGGCTTCGAAATATCTGATTATTTCTTCCTTGATCCATGTTATGATTACTCTTTAAATCTTGGACCAGATTAACAACAACCTGCTATATCAGACCAAGATGTCGAGTACACAAGCTAGGACATCTTGTCTGACATGTCTTCTTCCATCAGACTTCATCATGTTGGAACATCTTGTTTAACACTTTGTTTTACCAAAATTTAGTCAAGTCTTTTAGAGCTTTCAGATCTTTTTATATTATTCAATATCAAATATTATTCATGTTTTTAGTGTCCACTTATAACACAATCGAGTTTTAGAAGCATGGATTATACCATGCTCACATCTTGAATTTTTTATATATTTATTTTAGACATCCACATCATCATGATAGATATAAAATAATATCTGTTGAACTATCAGATCAATAAATTGAACCTAAGTTATTTAAAATTGTATCCACTCTTATAATTTATGGTCTATGCAAAGCGCAAAATAGAAAATCTCTATGTATGCATAATGGGAAGTGTACTAAAAAATTTTCTAAAAAATTTGTTGAAAACACCATCATTGATCAGAAAGATATAACATGTATCTTTTGCTGAAATACAATGCACACATAAATGTTAAGTGTGTAACCAATCAGGTTCCATAAAATACCTCTTCAAGTATGTCAGCAAAGATAATGATCTTATTACAACAACATTTTATAATGGTGATGTTGACAAAGAGCAACCGGTAAAACATTCATCTAGATGGCAATTTCTCTATCAATTAGATGAGATGGAGATATTAATTTGATAGTAGCCTTAAGTGGAATATCATCATTACTTATTCCTGATTGAAGGATAACTCATTTAAGATTCGCCATACTAATAAATATCATTGAGATTTCTACATGACGTATCAAATTAAGAGATCATTTTAGATGAATTAATTGTTAAGTCAAAATTTATTATTAGGGATGAAGCTTCGATGGTTAATAAACATTGCTTTGAAGTTGTTGATAAATCGTTTACGTATATACTTAGAGTCTCTAATCGAAGAAGTTTGAATCTTTCCTTTGGAGGAAACAACTTTGTCTTAGACAGTGATTTCAAGCAAATTGTTCATGTCATTCTAATAAGTGATGAGACAAAATATCGTACAGGCTAACATTAGTTCTTCATACCTTTGACAATTTTTGTCGGGTCTTAACATTGACAAAAAACACGAGGCTCTAATCTAGATCTTCATGTTCGATTCTCAGTGATGTGATACAGTTCTCAAATTGGATTTTAAAAGTGGGAGATGTAAACATTGGAGAAAATAACGATGGCGAAGCTGGAATAGATATACCAAATAACTTAGTGATAAAGAATACATGTGACCCTATTGCTTCAATTGTTGATACCACATAGCCATCACTTTTGGATAATATGAACGATCCTTCGTTTTTTTCAAAATAGGGAAATCTTAACACTTATAAGTGATATTGTTGATACACTGAACAATTACACTATAAAATTGATTTTAGGTGATAAAAAACATACTTAGGTGCTGATAGCCCATGTTCATTTGGTGGAAACGTTAATAGTCATGATGATATTCACACTCCTGAATTTCTTAACACTATTAATTTATCAGATTTATCAACCCATGATTTAAGACTCAAAATTGGTGTTTAATAAAGTTGTTGAGAAATATTGATCAATAATCAGGTTTAAGTAATGGTACTCCACTTATAATTATGTATTTGAAAAATTAAGTGCTTGAGGCAAAGGGCATATCACAAAAAGTAGTATTGAACAAAAATTTATATCATGCCATTGTCTTTGACTCTATCTAACTTTAGATTTTCATTCACATTTCAACATAACATAATTTTTTATTATTATCTCATTTGTAATGACTATCAACAAGAGTCAAGACAAAATTCTTCAAAATGTTGGTATATATCTTCTAAAACTTGTATTTTCACATAGTCAATTATACGTTGTTGTTTCAAGTATAACTTCATGTACTAAATTGAAGGTCTCTAATTTATTTATGCTATTGTCTTTCGAAATTATTATTATCATTTTTTTTTTAATAAAGAAAAAAATTATATTGCTAAAAAAACAATGGGAGTACAAAGCCGACCAAAAAGATCCAGACATTCAGACAACTTCACAAACCACTAGACATGGTAACTTGTCAATCAGACCCTATTACACATTCTAACTACTTTGTCATTAATATCACCTCTATGCATAATTTTCTCGATATTGTCCTTACTATTGAGACAATCTTATTTCTTGTTTTAAAAGATGGTTATGTTCCAGGTAGTCCAAATAACATAAACAGTTTTAGTAAAAACTAGTTTTAAGAGTTTTTTTCATGCATCCCTTGCCACTAGTCAATTTACAAATATTATGAAGTTCTATACCCCAACTTTTTGGATTATGAAAAACATTAAACCAATTTAGGACTTTTTCGATATATTTTTGGTCACCTCACATTTAAAGAAGAGATGATCACAACTTTCTGGTAGACTACAGTACACGTATTTACCATCAGTATTTATTCCAAAACTTGAGTATTCAATTCTTTGTGAGAAATCTATCTTAACAAGTCATCCAAAGAGTGAACGTCACTCTTGGTCTAACAAGATTACCATAAAAAAGTTTTCTCAAGCCAACTTTTAGCTTGATCCCTCTAAACATCTGATAGACCCTTTTTGTTTTATACGTGCCAGTTGCTTTAAACCCGTTCCATGCCATAGAATTCATAATAGTGTCTCTATGTTTGAACATTGCCTTAATAATCTAAGAGCAATGAGTTTTGTAAATGAACGTTGCAAGCATCATCTTTTTTTCAGATAATTCACGTGAATCCAATTAATCCATATGTATTTAAATGTAATAACATATTATACAATATATTTCAATTTTATAATACAATTAGTGTAGTAGCGCTGGATAGAAATCTCAAAAATATCAAGTGCCTTGTCCATCCATTAGCTAAAAAAAACAGAATATTGTGTATTTATAAACTTTAATAAAACAAAATATTGGATATTTTAGTCAATTCTCTTCCATATTAGGTATGGTGTACCTTACCGCATACAATCTTTCCCCACCGTTCTTATCCAATAGCAACCAACTTAATTACGCATGTCCCATTCCCATAGAATTGTATTATGAAGTTTTCCAACTTGAATTCCCGAAATTACCCTCTTCCTTTTTCTATATAAACTCTCAACCCAATTACAGTTTCTCATCGTCACATACTCTCTCACTACTCACTTGACTTGAAGAATGAAAGACACCGGAAAAAGCCACAAGGCGAACGGAAAACCGTCGTCGGAGGCAAGGAAGGATCGGAAATCTGCATCAGGAATAAGCGGATCGCCGAAGAAAGGAGGTCACGGAGGTAAGTTCACATGGATCGGACATAGCTACTCGGATGTTCAGATCGGACCGGATCACGGAGCTTTGGATTCCAAGGACCCGAACTTTGAAGATCGTGAAGAGGTCGCCGCCGTCTGAGAATCGTGGTTTCGTGACTAGATCTGTAAATAGCGTAATATGTGAGAATGTTACTTGATCTTTGTATTTTGAATTCAATAATGTAAATTTTGTAACTGAAATTAATCTTTGGAGTTCGTTTTCTGTAGTCCTCTTAATCGGTCACGGTTATGGCAAGTAGTTTTGAGGAGAAATTAACATGAAAACGCTGTGTCTTTGTGAAGTGTAACCGACTTGTTTACGTTTTAATTGATTTTGCAAGAATGTGCAAGCTGAAAACGAATATGATTTTAGGAAGAAAGAAAATCTCACCGAGTAGAATTGGTTACAACTTCCATGGATTGAATTCTCAACTTTTTTTATTTATTTTTAATTTCTTAATATTGAGATATATCTAAAATTATTACATTAATGTTAATTCGAAAATTAAAATTACTATTCTTATAAAAAAATTAAAATTACTAGTATTTTTTTATTTATTATATTTTTTATTTTTTATTTATTTGAAAGTGTCAAAATATCTATTAAATAGAATAAAACAAAAGTAGTTCTTTGACAAGTTTGCTTTTTTAGAGTTCTTGATTATTGGAAATTATGCTATTTTTAGAAAACTTACAATATTAACATCTATCTATTTATTTTATTATTTTATATTATTCATTATTATTTATTATTAAATTTAATTATTTATTTATTTAATACAACTTTGGAAATTTATTCTCCTTCTACGTGAAGAGCTTGAAAAACTACGCAAATTTTTCTCTTCCGCGTTCAAGCATTTCTAATTTCCATCTCTTCTTCTTCCGTCATGGCTTCTTGTGAAATTTATTGCTTTCTCTTTTCCAACACCGGGTTCATGGTATCTTCAATTTGTGCAGATGCATTCGCCGCCCATTCATCTATTATGACATTTATGCTGATAATGATTTCTCTTTTCCAGATAACTAATTTATTCGTATTTTTTTTTGTATTTTTTTGTATATAAATATGTCATCTTCATCTCCAATTTCATACAACATTTGATTTGATCTTCAGTTTTGTATTCTCTTATTATCCTACGGCTTACTGTTTAGGGATTTGTTAATGGCTTCCGGTGGACATAACTTTGTTAGCGAAATCACTCCTGCAAAAGAGTCGTGGAACATTGATGTTCGAGTTATCCGGTTATGGTTTGTTCCAGATATGATTGTTAAACAGAAGTTTTTTGCTATGGAAATGGTTCTCATGGATGATAAGGTTAATTGTTGTACTTTTATTCAATCTTTAACTATTTGATAGGGTGACAAAATCCAAGCTTCGGTTAGGAAGGCTCTACTGCCTAAATTTAATAATAGGATTCATGAGGGAGCTGCTTATAATTTCAAGTATTTTGGTGTCGCAGCTAATACTGGCGCGTTTAGGACCACAAAACACCAGTTCAAGTTGAATTTACAGAATGGCACAGTTGTTGCAGAAATTGGAAGTGGACTGACAACAATATCCCCTTACTCATTTGTATCCTTTCCAGATATTGTTGGCAATATTGACATGGACTACTTGATTGGTAGAATAGTTAAATTTTAGTGTATTGATTCTGATGTTTTTATGTTTGTGCTTTTTAATCCAATGTTTTAATTGTTTTCCAGATATTGTTGGGATTTTGTCTTCTGTTGGTTGTGAAAGGGTCTATGAAAGGAATCGTTTAACAACTAAGTTTAAAGTTATTGAATTGGAGTCTAATGGGTAAGTTATTCTATATTCTATGTGATTTATAAATTATTTTATGTGATGATGTAATCGTTTAACATAATTTTTTTTTTCATTTATGTAGAATGAAGCTTGAGTGCACGCTATTTGGACCATATGTTGATGCTCTTGATGCCTTCCTTCAATCTGGCTGCACACAAAATGTTGTTTTGGTTGCTCAGTATCTCAAAGTGAAATTATATAATGGCAAGGTCCAACTGCAAAATGCAATGAACTGTACAAAGCTTTTGTTCAACCCTGAAATTCCCGAGATAGATAGTTTCAAACTCGGCGATAACATTGGGTCACCTACTCAGCCATTCAGTTATATGAAGGATGCTTCTGAGTTGAGTTTAGAAGAAGAGTTTTTGAACTTGAGTCACCGCAAAACTATTGAAGAACTGAAAGATTGTCAAGATGTAATCTTAAATCAATCTTCATACTCATACATTTTTTACATTTCATGGATTGTTTTGTTTAGTTGGTTATCTTCACTTTTTTTTGTGATTTTGTCTGTGTAGAATATTATTTGTATTGTTCTAGGTACAATCAAACATGTTATTGGTGGTATACTGCATGTGTCTGCAACAAGGGGGTTGTTCTAGATTCAAAAAGGATTTTCTGCCCTAAGTGTATCAAGCATGTTTGGACAATTGTCCCGAGGTATTTGTCTTAATTTATCGTATTGTTAGTAAGTAATTGACTGCATTTCATGTTTGTTAACTAATGTTATCACTTGCTTACATATTACTTCTTAAATTTATAGATACTGTATCAAACTAAGGGTCATTGATGAAACCGATTCTGCTACCTTCGTGCTCTTTGACCGAGATTGCTATTTGCTGATTAAGAAAACATGTTCTGATTTGATTGATGAAATGGGCCGTGTGAGTGTTTTTGAAAACTCTTTTATTGAAATATTATTTTTATATTTTTATCATCCTACCATTTGGTTTCTGATTGTTACTATATAAATAATTTTGAATTTAAGGATATTGAGCCAAGTGTTGTGCCCAAAGTTATTGGCCAATTTGTTGAACAGACTATGTTGTTTAAGATTGTTGTCAACAATGACGTGAACTCTGGATTTGAACAATCATTTCACGTAAAGAAAGTATGTGCTGACCAAGATATTGTCTCTAAGTTCAAATCTTCTGTGCAGGTAGTTCTTATTATCATACATGATATAAGTTATAATTTTTTTTATGTCAACTACCGTCTGTATTGATAACTAATTGTTTAATATGAATGTTTTTTATTTAGAAATCTGTTCGTGTTGAGGACGACTTGGCTGTTGGTGTTGTTCGTAATGAGGTAGATGCTGGTGCAGTGCAGGGTTTGAGTGTAAAATTTGACAACGTCGCTGCTGAAGAGAAATGTGATGATAATGGATCGGTGTCTAAACTTGGTGATGGCAATGCTGCTGAATGCACTCCTGTTAAAAGGAGCATTGAGGAAGTTGCTGATAACAATGATGGAGCCAACTCAAGAATTACAAAAAACATAAAGATTGAAAAGGAATGATGGAGCTGCTTCATGTATCATTGTTTTGTTTTTTTTTATGCATTGTTATTGCTATGAATAGGCTGGATGATTTGTACTTTGGATTATGGGGGCACATGTTTAGCCCGATTTTGAGTACTTTGAATTTGGCATCTGTTTCTATTCGTATTATTAGTTATTTTCAACTAATTTGTAACTGTGTTTGGTTGCCTTCTGAGGTTTGTTCAACTAATTTAGAACATGGAAAATTATAGGATTGATTATTATGATGCACTCTGTTATTTTGTTGGTATATCGTGAATGTGGTTATTGAATTTTGGTTAGTCTAAATTCGTTCATTTTGTGTATACTTCTGTTATTATGTTGTAATGATGTATGTTTTGGAAATGTCTTTGCCAATTCTGTATCGATCGCATTGGAGCAGCCTAAATCTCTATATGAATCAAAAGGTATGGAAATCATTTATCTGGTTCTTAACTATATGCATTCTGTGTCTTTTCATGACGTTTCCAATGTTTTTCAGTTTAGAGGATGCTGTATCAACCAATCAATAATTTACAAGGTTACTTCGAGAGAGGACACACAAATGTTATGCCTTAGTTTTATCACTTATGTAAACTTATGCATAATTGTAAAATTCCTTATTAATAATAAAGATACGATATTTTACTTACTGTCTTTGAAGTGATATTGGGTTATGCAATTTTGTTGAAATCTAATTGTACTTTACTTATCCAACAATGAGTTTGTTGCATCATTGTATACTGTACAACTATAAATGGCTATGCCATACAAATTATTTCATAATCTGTTGCAATTCAATTGTTTGTTAATTCCAATGTGCACCTTTGTATTAATATGCTAAAACCTGTTTCAATTCTATCATTATTATTTGATAGTTCCAATGTGCTTATCGGGAATCTGCTAAAATCTGTTGCAATTCTATCACTCACGGTCAGGTAGCAGTATATATTTTTCTTGGCCACTATGTTTTACATTCAGTTCACTACTCTTTGCAGTCTTACAGGAATTCATAGTTTGCACTGGCTATGGATGGAGACAGCTCATCTAATGCCAGATTTCGGAGGAAGATGATATTGAGAAGCAAGGTATCTAAAAACAGAATGATTATAAGAGGTTTGTAGAAACTTTAAATTTTTACTAATAATGATCTTGATAAACATTATAACATTGGTACTATACCATATGATATTTGAATTTATGCTCTTTATTTGTTAGACGAAAATTTTACTCCGACGGTGCATGCATATGGACTTAGAGCTTCAACCGGCGTACAACAATATGGTCCCAGAACTCCATTGTCGACTTTGATAATATGTAATTCTACAAATCCCTTTTCTATTCCAGATATTTGATTGTAATGTTTTCCATTGATTGATATATGTATATGTCTTTTGGTATTACTTATTTGGAAATACGTTGCAGCTTCAAGTCGAACAAATGATACAAATTCTGTAGGAAGTCCAACTCTTGAGAATGTTGGAAGTAGTCTCATAAGCAAACGTAAGCACGCGCCTGGTTCGAATTCATGCACACCTCTTTCAGAAATACTGAATCCAACTTCCATACAACTTGCAAAACGAGTACGTCAACCTGCCCGTGTTCTTGAATCGATCCCTTCCTTCACCTTCAATTTTCATGGATACGAAAATTCAAACACCGAACCCGTTAATGGTGAATGTATGTTGTTTGTTGAATATGTACCTATTTGTATGAATTATTGTTTATATTGTTTATAGATTATTAAGTTATGTTATTTTTTCCCCAGCAAGTACAATTATAAATGAGTCGGGAGATCATCTTCGGGACGACAAATACGAGCAGGCTGAATCTGAAGGTGAGCACACATGGAAAATCTATTATGAGACATATTCACAGATAATATTCATGTCCTAAATTTTTTGATCATCAACAACTTTTGTTTCTTACTTTAATAGCAAAGTTAGATTTTGGAGAACCATCATATAATTGTTCTCATTGTGGTGCCCGAATGTGGTATGAAGAGCGGTCTGACAAAAATGTCAATACAACCTTGAATATTAATTTTTCACTTTGCTGTACGAAAGGAGTTATTCATCTTCCATACGAAAACCGACCTCCAGATCTGCTTCTTAACCTAATGAATGGCACAGATTCTAGAAGTAAACATTACAGAGACAACATTCGAGCGTATAATAGCATGGTCTATTTTACCTCAATGGGTGGGAAGGTCCAGTCAAATTCTCGTGGTGGTCCTCCCCAGTTTATTCTTGGTGGCCAAAATTTTCACAGAATTGGCAGTCTGGTTCCAGAAGAAGGTGTAGTCCCCAAATTTGCCCAGTTGTACATCCATGACACAAAAAATGAGATTGATAATAGATTTATTCATTTCAGGTATCAGCTTCATTTTCTATTGATTGTTTTTTTATGTAAAAGGTAATATATATTGTTCTTATATTGTATATATTATAAAATGTTTAATGCGTTCTGTTATTTACGTCCCTCATTTTCTTTATTTTTTTTCCAGTTCCAGTGACAAAGAGAAGTGTTTAGACAAATCATTAGTTGAAGACATCACAAAAATGATTGATGAACACAATGTGTTAGCCAAATCTTTTAGAAAAGTTCGCGACCACTTACAACACGACATCACATCCAACTTTTGTTTGAGATTGTTTAGGAACAGAACAAAAGATCCAAGAACACATAATTTGCCCTCATGTTCCAAAGTTGCTGCGTTAATTGTAGGTGATCTTCACAACCTTGATCCGGGTTGAGATATTATTGTTAGGAAAACATCTGGACATTTGGAAAAAATCAAAGATACTCATGTTTCGTTCCTTCCACTTCAGTATCCGTTGTTGTTCCCGTACGATGAAGACCAATATACTGAAACCATCCCTTACAGGGAATCTGTTATCAAAGAAGGAATAAGGAAGCGGCTGCGAGTTACATTTAGGGACTTTATCGCATTTCGCATTCAGGAGAGGGATTTCGAACATGGATCCATTGTTAATGCTGGCAGGCTATTTCAGCAGTTTGTTGTTGACACTTTCTCCATAATTGAGTCACAGAGGTTACAATGGTTACGCATGAACCAATCATCAATAAGATGTGATATCTTAAGTGGTTTACAGGAAGCAGTTTATAGTGGAGAAAATCAGGTATCTGAAATAGGAAAACGTGTTGTACTGCCTGCGTCTTTTACCGGAGGTCCACGCTACATGTTTAACAACTGTCAGGATGCAATGGCAATTTGCAAAAAATTTGGTTATCCTGATTTATTCATCACCATCACGTGCAATGCTAATTGGCCGGAAATCAAAGACTTCTTTACTATGCGAGGGCTTGCAGCAAGTGGTCGTCCAGACATTGTTTGCAGAGTCTTTAAGGCAAAGCTTAATCAAATAATGGCTGATTTTAAAAATGGAATTATCTTTGGGAATGTTATTGCAGGTAATATAACAAACTATTATGGGTGTTATTGACTATTTAAATAAATAACTTTAACTATAACTGTTTTTAAGGGTTATTTTATTGTTTCTCAGGGACATACACCATAGAGTTTCAGAAGAGGGGTCTGCCACACGCGCACATTTTGTTATGGCTCGATTCCTCAAATTCATTGAAAACTGGTGCTGACATAGACAAATTTATATCCGCAGAACTACCTGATCGTATTCTGTATCCAAAACTTGCAAGTGTTGTTTCGAGTTTTATGTTGCATGGACCTTGCGGAAGAGCCAATGTTAATTCACCATGCATGAAAGAAGGCAGGTGCTCGAAATATTTTCCAAAGGATTACCGAAGTTCCACCATAGTAAACGATGAGGGTTATCCAAAGTACATGCGTAGAGATACTGGTTTGTCTGTTCAGAAAAAGGGAATCAGTTTGGACAATAGGTACGTAGTTCCTTACAATCCAAAGTTATTGGTTAGATACGAAGCACATATTAATGTTGAGTATTGCAACAAGGGAAACACTATCAAGTATTTGTTTAAATATGTAAATAAGGGCCCTGACAGGGCGACAATTGAGATTTCAAAAAGATCTGAAAATGGACGAGTTTTGGATGAAATAAAACAGTACTATGAATGTCGTTATTTGGCACCGTGTGAGGCTGTTTGGAGGATTTTTGAGTTTGATATACATCATAGGTGGCCTCCTGTAATAAGGCTTACGTTTCACCTGGAAAACGAGCAGTCTATAATGTTTTCGGAATGTGATACAGTTGAATCTGTCGTGGATCATAATGAAGATAAAGACACAATGTTTTTGGCTTGGTTTGAGGCAAATAAAAGATATCCACATGGACGAGGATTGACTTATGGTGAATTTCCTACAATGTTTGTTTATGATAAAAATTCTAGGGTGTGGCGTCCTAGACAGAGAGGTAACTCCATTGGAAGGCTTACTTATATACCCCTGGGATGTGGTAATGTTTTTTATTTAAGACTATTGCTGACTATACAAAAGGGTTGCACATGTTACAATGATATCAAGACCGTGGCTAGTACGGTACACCAAAGCTTTAAGGAAGCATGTGTTGCACTAGGATTGTTGCAAAACGATAACAAATTTGTGTATGCTATTAAAGAACCCAATCAATTGGCCTCTGGTACTCAGTTGAGGAGATTATTTGTTATGTTATTGTTTATGGATTCATGACAAATCCTTTTGTCGTTTGGGACTCAACCTGGAAACTTTTATGCGATGGTATTTTGTATGATGCAAGGAACAGGCTTAATAACCCAGGTATTAACATTTATGTTTAATAAATTTAATTTAATTTTCTTTATCTTGCACACTCATTATATGTTGAGATCCATCAATTCTGTTGCAGATCTTCAGCTTAGTGATGAAGAATTGAAAAATCAATGTTTGAGATTGAAATATCTTAATGACATTGACTCATTATATGTTGAGATTGAAATATCTTAATGACATTGACTCCATGCCACAACCTTTAACTTCAGATATGGCTCAATTTAAAAATAGTTTAATGTCTGTTGAATTAAACTACAATAACGAAGAGTTGGTTGCAACCCACATGTCACTCATGTCGAGCTTGACGGATGAACAGAGGTCAGTTTACCTTGAGATCATGAATTCTGTTATGACTGGATCTAGAGGTTTTTACTTCTTGCATGGATATGGAGGAACAGGAAAAACGTTCATTTGGAGAACTTTATCGGCAGCTCTTAGGTCACAAGGTTTAATTGTTTTAAATGTTGCTTCAAGCGGGATTGCAGCTTTATTGTTGCCTGGAGGTAAGACAAGTCACTCTATGTTTTGTATTCCTTTAGTTACAACTGAAACAGCCACGTGCAACATAAAAAAACGCACCGACATATGTAATCTCATCTTGCATTCTGCACTTATTATATGGGATGAAGCGCCAATGCTTAATAGATTTTGTGTCGAGGCTGTTGATCGTGCTTTGAGGGACATAATGAGGACTGTAGATGATTCAAACCAATATAAACCATTTGGGGGTAAGGTGGTTGTATTTGGTGGAGACTTTAGACAAATATTGCCCGTGGTTAGAAAAGGTTGTAGGCACGACATAGTCTCCGCTTCGATAAACTCATCTGAATTGTCTAAATATTGCAGGGTACTGACTTTGTCGAAAAACATGCGACTGTCCGCAGCAAGTTCCCCTGAAGGCTCCGATGAAATAAAAGAATTTTCAGATTGGATGCTTGATATAAGAAATGGTAAACAATGCTCAAATGAGTACGGAGAGAGCACGATTCATATTCCCGAAGACTTATTGGTAGCGCATTCGGATAATCCTTTGCTGTCTCTGGTTGAAGTAACGTACCCACTGCTTTTACAGAACATTAACAATCTGAGATACTACGAAGAAAGGGCGTTACTAGCTCCTACTCATGATTCTGTAGATGTCGTTAATGATTTTGTTCTGTCCTTGATTCCAGGTACTGAAAAGGAATATCTTAGTGCTGACTCGACGGTTATTTCTGATGAAAATTGTTCTGTGCAGGCAGATTGGTTCACACCAGAATTTTTAAATGAAATGAAATGTTCAGGGATACCAAATCACCGATTGAGGTTGAAGATTGGTGTTTCAGTCATGCTTCTGAGGAACATAGATCAATCAAATGGGCTCTGCAATGGAACGAGGTTGCTTATAAATGAACTCTGTCCAAACATTATTGGTGCCACTGTCATTACAGGAAAAAATATTGGTGATAAGATTTACATACCGAGGATGAATTTGATTCCTTCCGATCCGAGCTTTCCTTTTAAGTTTCAGAGAAGGCAATTTCCAATTGCTCTTTATTTTGCAATGACCATAAATAAGAGCCAAGGTCAATCTCTTTCTCAAGTCGGTTTGTATTTACAACGCCCGGTATTCACTCATGGTCAATTCTATGTGGCTGTTTCAAGGGTCAAGTCTAGAAAAGGATTGAAGATTCTTATTTTAGATGGCGAAGGAAATCCATGTACGGAAACTACAAACGTTGTCTATAGTGAGGTTTTCGACAGTTTGTAAACGTTTTTGGCAGTGTCTAAAGAGTTGAACATCATTTTGTAGTAATGTGTTTGTATTTTGTTTTTAACTTTAGCTATCTTAAAAATTATGAAGCTGTTGATAATTAACAATTAAATTTGTTGCAGCCTGTTAAAATAAAGTGTTGTTGCATGTGTTTTTTCTGAATACAAAAATTTTAAAAAAAATAATGAAATGAGCATGATAGCTGAATATGTTTAAGAGTTCTCCAACATCTCCAAGAATAAATTTTCTCAACAACTTCGAGAATAATTTTTCATTATTTTTCTCCAATTTGTGGTGTCTTGGTAGTTTGAGAATGAAATTAGTATGATAGTTAAATATGTTTATGAGTTTGATACAAACCGTCTATTAAAATAAATATATATTTTTTTTTTGTGTAATTGTCTCTCATTATACCAATAAATATTAAATTATTCAACTACTTTTAATGTTACTATAACTTCATTTCTAAAATGTAAATAATTATAAAACATTTTTTAATTTAAAAAATTTTGTCCCGTGCCTCGCACGGGTATACATACTAGTTTATTTTATTTTGTGACAGAGAAGGGAGTAATAGTTTTTTTTTTTATTTGTATGGTTTAAGCCTCTTTTTTCATCTTGTCCTCTCTCTCTCGCATAAATTTATTTTCCATCATTTCTTTCTATTATATGTTCCTACTTCAACACTTTAGTTCTTGATGGTGTAGTAATTTTATCAAATTATATCTCTTTAAAATAGTTTGGGCTAGATTGTAGTGGGGAGAAACGCAAAATGATTTTGTTCTACTATCTCAATCTTTTTGCGTGGGTGATAGTGGTGCCTCTGTGTTTTTCATTTTGTGACATGTTTTGTTTACTCCATTTCTTCTTCCATAACTTTTCAACTACCAAACACCCTTAATTATCCTTTTTTATTAATATCATTTATCTTAATGAATAGACAAAAGAGTAAATAACATAATACGAAATATCTAAGTCCATCACAATGTGTACATTCATATTGGTCCAATTTACTCTTCTCCCGCACCCAAGTGCTGCCTCGTAACCACTATTTTTTCTCTCTTCTTTTTTCTTCATTTCTTCGTAATCCTCTATTCTTCTTCCTTTCAATAGATTTTCTCTCTTATTTCTTCTTCATTTCTTTTTCAATTTTGCATTTAAATTGATTTCGACAAATATCAAAAAAATTTAGAAGGTTGAAATGGCCGCTAATGGCGCAATGATTAATCTTTTCGTCTTCTTCAAATTTTTAGAATTTGTAGTTAATATTCTTAGATCTATTCGTATCATTGTGGTGTTATGATTTCATTTTGTTTGTTTCTTCTCATGCTGTTTTTATTTTTTGTTAGGGATTTTGAATTCAGAAGAAAGAGGCAAACCAAGGGAATAACAAATCTTTTCGAATAGTTTAAGGGTAAAATGAGATTCAAAAAATACTAAAATGAGATGTACCAGCTATTTCCAATTTAAAGTAAACTCGTGTTCTGAATGGTTTGAACACCATCATGTAGTAATAACTCAAATCATATCCATTTTGTGTTTTCCTATAGCTTTATTCAAGTAAAGGTTATAGGTGTTTGAAATATTTGAAACATTATTTTATTTTTTTGTTGTGGATGACGATGAATTTCTGTCGAGGCGTCACCTGGTTTAGGTAAAGAAAGGAATAGTAAAGGTGTCAACTTCGTAACCCAACCCACATAATTAGGTAACTTTACACAATTGAAGCGGCGCATGCATATTGGTTGATTGATATGTCATTAAGATATATTTTCAATTGCTGCAATATAATTCTTAGTAATTAGAAATTTAACCCCAGTGTATTTTCAAGAGACAAAACTTTTGCATACACATCTTACAAAATTGAATTTGTCTTCTTGATTTCTAAAATTATTCAAACAAAAAAAATACAACTGTTTTATTGGGTTCTAATAAGCATGAGTGCTATTTGTTTTTGGCTATATATATATTTTTTAATTTTCTAAACTCAGATACTAAAAATACCGTTTAACATAATTAAATTACATAATTTTTTATACTTTTTCAAATTTTCTTATATGATACAAAAATAATTAATGTTATAACATATTTATTTAATATTAAAAATAATATGATAATCAATTTATAAATGTTTATATATATATATATATATCCCTCAAAAAAATTTCTTCAAACATTGGTCCTCTGAAAGTTTTTCGTCTCTAACTTTAGTCCCTCCCGTTAGTTTCCACTAACGGAGGATGATGTGGCACGCAAGGTGTAACATTTCATTTGATTACCTGTTTCATTTATGTCACAGTGTAAATTGTGTAAAAAAGAAAATGTTAATAGTTAAGGGTATTACAATAGTCATTCGTTCTAGTGTAGTTGTGCCCTAGCAAAAGGATTGTCTTCTTTGTCAAATTGGTGTCGCTGTGTTCAAGGAAGAAAGAAACCATTTGAAGTGATCCCAAAGAGACATCGTTCGTATCGTATCAGTGGCCCCAGGTAAGTTACTTTGTCTGCCATTGTATAGCCTTATATGGTCTTATGTTGTTGAATTGGTAAGGGCTTTAGCTGGTAATACATTTAAAATCAATACTAGTGCTCCAAGTGAAGGGTTGAAACCAAGATTTGAGAGACGTTATATATCATTTGATGGCACTAATAAAGCTTTGACAAGAACAGGTAGACCTTTCATTGGCTTGGATGAATACCATTTGAAACACAAGTATGGTGTTATTCTTTTGATTGCTGTTGGGAGAGACCCTAATGACCAATACCTACCTATTGCCTTTGTTGTGGTTGAGATGGAGACAAAGGATTCTTGGAGCTAGTTTATGCAGTTGTTTATTAAAGATATAGGAGATTGAAGGTGGTGATTCATATCTGACCAACAAAAGGTAATCTTAATGTATTGAAGTCTCTTATTTCTTTGCATACATCACATTTCATAACAACTAAACATTACAAAAACTATTACACCAAAGTGTTGTTCGTAACAAAACAACATTACATATCATTAAGACAACTTAACACCTAACTTAGGACAATTCAACAATTACACCTAATAACAAAATACATGTTGACTAATACTGAAATTATAACACGAACAATCTTCAACTTTCCATAAAATTCCTCTGCCATGAGCATCATCTTTAACCTATTGTTCTTCTTCATTGATGATTCATAAAGCTCCTTAAAAGTTTTCACAAATTGCATATCCCTCTCATCCTTTATCCATTCAACATCTACCCCTTGAACATCTTTCTTCCCTTCTTCATTGATGCAACCTTAGTGTTTGTTAATCGGGGCAGTAATGTGGATGTCCATCATATGGTGGAAGTTGGCAAATTCTTAGGTTCTAGAACTTGGATTGGTCATATTCCCAGTTTGGGCTATCTCTCTTATATTGGCGTTTTGGCTTTCGTTAATTAATCTATCATTTTTTCCTTTCATAAAAAAGAAAAAGTGATTAGCAATTACCTTTAGTTGAGCTAACATTATAATATTGGCATCCATTTCGAGTTCACCCTTTGGTTTAACTCCATTTTCACAATGATATTTATTATTAATCCCTTTGGTATGATTAATAATAAATAAGATTAATGAGAATGAATTAGAGAGAAATGTTATAATTATGGAGTATATAATTCTCTTTTCTTTAACTAAATTAAACATCAATAAAATTTATGGTGCATTTGGTAAAATTACAATCCTAATAGTCTTGAAATGCTACATATCTAATTATTAAAATTTATCGTGCATTTGATAAATACTTTTTGTTTAATAATCAAGAATTTCATTAAGAAAAAGTATTAGGGGTACTCTTGCCCGAATACAAAAACCGGGGAGAAAATGACCACCGGAGAAGATGTTGGAGAGGTAAAGCGGCAAGCAAAAATATTATTTTCGGAAGAATTCCCTCCGGGATTTATGTCATGTCCACAGGGATCGGTTCGAGGGAAAGAATGTCGTTCGACAATCTCTATGTTTCAAAGCTTGGGTTTAAATGGTTTGGGATAAAAGTGCAAAAGGAAAAAACATAAAACATGAAGATAAATACATTCTTGATGCGTGTTATCCGCAAGTATACGGATTACGTCAGAGTAATATAAAAGATTTATCGATCCCACAGAGACCAATGTCAATCTATCGATTACTATTGTTGCGTTGTTTATCTAAGGCTAATAAATATCAGAGTAAAAGTTTTCTACAGAACGAAAATAGAAATAAATCAGATAAATACTATACTGGAATGTAATTCACATCAATCAAACAATACTCCTATCATCTAAATAGTAACACTTACGGGGGCAATGTTTTCTTCTTTGAAAAAGAGTTAATTAAAAAGGATCCGCCGTGTTAGCGTGATCGAAACCAGACCTAACCTTTAATCTATACCAGCCGCTCATGTTGCACCGGTCGCTCTCTGTACTAAAGTGATAAAGTCCTTTTTTATGTAATTGCCTCTAAGACTTAGTTAAAAAGTGCTTTCGATTGAAAATATTTTATACCAAAGGGTTTCCGGCATATGCTCGGCCAACCGGATCCTAAATCTATAAACGCGTCCGAAAATAGTTTAAAACCTCTTTCTAATAATATAAAACTTTCCTAGTTAATCTATAAAGTGCTTCCGCTGTATTTATAAATTAACAACTAATAAACTCTTTTCTAAAATGTCGAACGACTTTCGATCTTACCCGATCTAGTCACAGTCATTACGTAAACAAAAACACGGTCTCATTTATGTAATGACCGATCAATTGAAGTTCAGAAGAGTTTAATTAAAATAAAAAACAGCCCCTAAAGTATTTCTAAAGAGATGACATGTGGAGTACCGTCGGAACGACGATCCTCACATCCCAGCACAAGGGATTTAGCTGGACATGGTAACTAAAAACATAACAATAAATTGGTTTGCAAAGTAAAGCATTTGTAAGATAAAAACGTGCAAAGTGTGAGAGTATACTTTGAGAGAATGAATACAAGTGTCACGCTTGAGTTCAGTTCTGAAAGATAAACAGATCACACAGAAATTTAAAATAACAAAGTAAGGGCAGAGACAAAATAAATTTAAGGGACATAATGAGGACTGTAGATGATTCAAACCAATATAAACCATTTGGGGGTAAGGTGGTTGTATTTGGTGGAGACTTTAGACAAATATTGCCCGTGGTTAGAAAAGGTTGTAGGCACGACATAGTCTCTGCTTCGATAAACTCATCTGAATTGTGGAAATATTGCAGGGTACTGACTTTGTCGAAAAACATGTGACTGTCCGCAACAAGTTCCCCTGAAGGCTCTGATGAAATAAAAGAATTTTCAGATTGGATGCTTGATATCGAAAATGGTAAACAATGCTCAAATGAGTACGGAGAGAGCACGATTCATATTCCCGAAGACTTATTGGTAGCGCATTCGGATAATCCTTTGCTGTCTCTGGTTGAAGTAACGTACCCACTGCTTTTACAGAACATTAACAATCTGAGATACTACGAAGAAAGGGCGTTACTAGCTCCTACTCATGATTCTGTAGATGTCGTTAATGATTTTGTTCTGTCCTTGATTCCAGGTACTAAAAAGGAATATCTTAGTGCTGACTCGACGGTTATTTCTGATGAAAATTGTTCTGTGCAGGCAGATTGGTTCACACCAGAATTTTTAAATGAAATTAAATGTTCAGGGATGCCAAATCACCGATTGAGGTTGAAGATTGGTGTTCCAGTGATGCTTCTGAGGAACATGGATCAATCAAATGGGCTCTGCAATGGAACGAGGTTGCTTATAAATGAACTTTGTCCAAACATTATTGGTGCCATTGTCATTACAGGAAAAAATATTGGTGATATTGATTCCTTCCGATCTGAGCTTTCCTTTTAAGTTTCAGAGAAGGCAATTTCCAATTGCTCTTTGTTTTACAATGACCATAAATAAGAGCCAAGGTCAATCTCTTTCTCAAGTCGGTTTGTATTTACAACGCCCGGTATTCACTCATGGTCAATTCTATGTGGCTGTTTCAAGGGTCAAGTCTAGAAAAGGATTGAAGATTCTTATTTTAGATGGCGAAGGAAATCCATGTACGGAAACTACAAACGTTGTCTATAGCGAGGTTTTCGACAGTTTGTAAACGTTTTTGGCAGTGTCAAAAGAGTTGAACATCATTTTGTAGTAATGTGTTTGTATTTTGTTTTTAACTTTAGCTATCTTAAAAATTCTGAAGCTGTTGATAATTAACAATTAAATTTGTTGCAGCTTGTTAAAATAAAGTGTTGTTACATGTGTTTTTTCTGAATACAAAAATTTTTACAAAAATAATGAAATGAGCATGATAGCTGAAAATTTTTACAAAAATTTTTCTGAAAGTGTTGTTGCATGTGTTTTATTTGTATGGTTTAAGCCTCTCTTTTCATCTTGTCCTCTCTCTCTCGCATAAATTTATTTTCCATCATTTCTTTCTATTATATGTTCCTACTTCAACACTTTAGTTCTTGATGGTGTTCTTGATGGTGTAGTAATTTTATCAAATTATATCTCTTTAAATTAGTTTGGGCTAGATTGTAGTGGGGAGGAACGAAAAATGATTTTGTTCTACTATCTCAATTTTTTGCGTGGGTGATAGTAGTGCCTCAGTGTTTTTCATTTTGTGACATGTTTTGTTTACTCCATTTCTTCTTCCATAACTTTTCAACTACCAAACACCCTTAATTATTCTTTTTTATTAATATCATTTATCTTAATGAATAGACAAAAGAGTAAATAACATAATACGAAATATCTAAGTCCATCACAATGTGTACATTCATATTGGTCCAATTTACTCTTCTCCCGCACCCAAGTGTTGCCTTGTAACCACTATTTTTTCTCTCTTCTTTTTTCTTCATTTCTTCCTAATCCTCTATTCTTCTTCCTTTCAACATATTTTCTCTCTTATTTCTTCTTCATTTCTTTTTCAATTTTGCATTTAAATTGATTTCGACAAATATCAAAAAAATTTAGAAGGTTGAAATGGCCGCTAATGGCGTAATGATTAATCTTCTCGTCTTCTTCAAATTTTTAGAATTTGTAGTTAATATTCTTAGATCTATTCGTATCATTGTGGTGTTATGATTTCATTTTGTTTGTTTCTTCTCATGCTGTTTTTATTTTTTGTTAGGGATTTTGAATTCAGAAGAAAGAGGCAAACCAAGGGAATAACAAATCTTTTCGAATAGTTTAAGGGTAAAATGAGATTCAAAAAATACTAAAATGAGATGTACCAGCTATTTCCAATTTAAAGTAAACTCATGTTCTGAATGGTTTGAACACCATCATGTAGTAATAACTCAAATCATATCCATTTTGTGTTTTCCTATAGCTTTATTCAAGTAAAGGTTATAGGTGTTTGAAATATTTGAAACATTATTTTATTTTTTTGTTGTGGATGACGATGAATTTCTGTCGAGGCGTCACCTGGTTTAGGTAAAGAAAGGAATAGTAAAGGTGTCAACTTCGTAACCCAACCCACATAATTAGGTAACTTTACACAATTGAAGCGGCGCATGCATATTGGTTGATTGATATGTCATTAAGATATATTTTCAATTGCGGCAATATAATTCTTAGTAATTAGAAATTTAACCCCAATGTATTTTCAAGAGACAAAACGTTTGCATACACATCTTACAAAATTGAATTTGTCTTATTGGTTTCTAAAATTATTCAAACAAAAAAAATACAACTGTTTTATTGAGTTCTAATAAGCATGAGTGCTATTTGTTTTTGGCTATATATATATTTTTTTAATTTTCTAAACTCAGATACTAAAAATACCGTTTAACATAATTAAATTACATAATTTTTTTATACTTTTTCAAATTTTCTTATATGATACAAAAATAATTAATGTTATACCATGTTTATTTAATATTAAAAATAATATGATAATCAATTTATAAATGTTTATATATATATTGTCATACCCCAAATTTGTCCTACCTGTGTATAATTTTCATCTGTACATCTACACACTGATAATTATTCAAAATATATATATATATATATATATATATATGTTGTCTTTAACCATTTTTTGTCCTTAGTCCATTCATAATCCATTTCAAACCAATTATCCATCCATTCTAAATTTTATCCAATTATCCATTATTAGTTTAATTATCCAATTTTCCATCCATTTTTATCCATTTTATCCAATTTCAAATTCACTTTTGTTCATAAACCATTTTGATCCAAAGTCATTTTAATCCCAATGTCCATATTTTCTAACTCTTTTTAATTCCAAATTTCACTATAACTATTTTTATTCTTTTTAATTATCCAACTATCCACTTCATGTCCAAAATAAAGTCCAATCCATTTCTTTAGAGACCATAAACTATTTTTTCTAAATCCATAACTATCCATTTCCATTTTCCATTCAATATCCAAAATTCATTTAAATATCCATTCATCACACACTATCCATCTAAAAAATCATTACCATAATTATCTCACAAAGATTATTCAAAGCCCATTACACCTTTACAAAAAACAACTAAAAAATTTCCAAGCACAAACAAACAAATTAGAGGCAGAAATTCAGCAACAACAGAAAAGTACAGCAGTGACAATTGCATCAAATAGCAAGACATCCACCAAACCAATTTGATTCCACTGCGTCATTCCATAATTATCATTCAGCATCATTTGAAACCTTATTGTTATCACTTTAAATGAGGAGTAAAAAACATAAAGAAGAGAAGTAACGGGGAGAGGAAAATAAAATGCAACACAACCACTACTTCCACCGTTAACTCCTTCCAACTTTTCCCTCTTCACCAAACCTTCGACCCTCCCTGCAACATTTACACTCAACACTACACCTTGCCACACATTCACCACCACAACTGCAGTGACAACAATTTTTTTTTCTGGTGAGAATCGTACAACAACATTACCATTATTAACTTTACGCACCATTCTCCTCTTCCATAAAAACTAAAATATCACACACCCTTTCAACCACAAACCATTAACTCTGTTCATCCTTCTCCAAATTCCTTCGACCTTTTCTTCTTCAAATCTCACAACGTTACACTACTCCTAAACCTCATTCTTCGTCAAACCACAACCTTTATACCTTCACCATTTCTACAACTCTTCACCCACCACAATAATCACCCTTCAGCACCACCCTTCACCACTATCCATTAGATTCGAATTTCACACTTCGTGTGAACGTCACCGTAAACCTCTCCTTTCCAATACTACCAAAAAATAATTTTCATTACAACTTTCAAAATCCAAACACGCCCTCAAAATCAAACACAAACCACCATCATCACCGTCGTGTTAGTGGAGACGACTTCTGCAGGCTTTTCAACCATCCGTCGTCGTATACGTCAAACCAGAATCAGAATGAAGAAGGAGAGAGGAAGACGAAGTGAGGTCGAAAACAAACCTTGAATTAAACGCAAGAGATTTCGAAGGTTGATGTTGCGATACACTGTGTTGTTGTTGTTGTTTCATCCTTGGTTTTTTCTCACTCAGATTGGAAACTTTATTTTGGAATTTTGCCCTGTGTTGACCGATGCTTTTTCACTTTATGTTAATTTTGTTTCTCAAATAAATCGTAGAAAACGGTGAGATATGGAGAGGTTCCACATTCTATGTTGATTTCCGGTTTCTTGGACTTGGGCCGTAGGGTCCGTTTTTTTTTTATTCCACACACCCACAAGAAAAACTTTACCGCCATTATGATGATATGGGATTTAATCCCATCTGATCTTGTCTCCTCACGCTATCATTCAGCCTACACCCCTCTATTCTCTTTGTGCCTTTTTTTTTATTTTTATTATTTTATTATTTAGTATTATTTTTTCAAATATTTGTTTATAAGGTAAAACGTAATTTCTTTAGATTTCACCTTTTATTTTTTTTAGGATTTTATTTTCCTATTTTCTTTTTTATTTCGTTTCATTTCCATATTTCCATTTCATTCAAACATTTTATTCAATTTCTATTAGTTTTTGGGCCAATGATATAAAAAACATCTTGATATTGGGTGATTCTTTAAAAATCGGTACCAAATCTTGATTTATATGAGGCCTACTATTTACTATTTATCCATTTCGATTTATTTTGTCATTATTTTATTTTTATTCATTTTTTTGGGTCAATGAAAACCAAATATCTAAGATTTATCGATTTATCGATTTTAAATCTTGATAAAGGTGAGACCTTTATTTTTTTTCTTGTCATTTTAGATTTTATTTCATTTCTATCATTTTTGTTTCATTTTTATTCATTTTTGGGACAATGAAAATCAAATACTAAAGATTATCGATTTTTCGATTTAAAATCTTAGTAAAGATGAGACCTTTCTTAGTTTTCCGATTTATATTTCTATTTCGATTTATATTCTTTTATTTTTACTTTTGGTCAATGAAAGTAAAAAATCGTTGCTTATCAATTTCTCGATTAAATTCCGATTAAGACGAGACCAATTTTATTTTATGTCAATATCATACCTTGTTCATATTATCTCGATTATATTATTCCTATTCATATTGTTCATATCCATATTAATATTTATCTAACCATCTTCTTTGTTCACCATTAATCAAAAAACACTAAAAATATCGAAACCCTAAAACAATAATTGATAGACTGTTGGTTATGATCATTTGCTTGACAACTTTGGTTCGAGGTTTAGTTTAGGACACTTCGCACACACACGGCTTTCTCTTGGGCTACCTTACAACGAGACCTTTTATTTCATGTCATCCTTTGTAATTTACATGTACCCCTCCCCCATTCCGATGTACGCATTTAGTTTTCTTTTGATTGTGGTTTGTTTACTAGGAGCACCCCTAGGGACTAGCATAGGCAACCCATTTTCAAACTAATTCTCAATTCGTCGTCGAGCCATTTTCAAACACACCTATTTTAAACCAAACCCTCGATTTGTCGTCGAGCCATTTTCAAACAAACACCTTTTTAATCAAACTCTCGATTCGTCGTCGAGCCCATTTTCAAAATCTACCTCTAACCAAATCCTTTTTCAAACCAAACTCTTTTCATACAAATAAACCCTTGATCCAACGTCAAGCGGATTTTCATAATCAAACTTCAAAAAACAACTAACAACTATCGCAACTCTTTTAAGGTGAAAAATGGGGGTTCAAGTCTTTGATCTTCCTTCGATTGTTTGGGTGCGAGTTCTCTTACTCGTGTGTGAGCAATTGACGCCTCTTCTTTTAAATCAAATCCTTTTCAAAATAACCAAGCGCATACAATAAACCCTTGATCCCACGTCAAGCGGATTTTCATAATCAAACCTCAAAACGACTAACAACTATCGAAACTCTTTCATGGTGAAAAATGGGGGTTCAAGTCTTTGATCTTCCTTCGATTGTTTGGGTGCGAGTTTTCTTACTCGTGTGTGAGCAATTGACGCCTCTAAAACACTTCCACTTTTCAAACCATCAAACCTTTTCAAACTCAACCACCTTAGATGAAAAGGAGAGAGATCAAAATCTTTGACTCACTCTCCCGATTACTTGGGCCCGAGGAATCTTTCTTAAGTTCAAGTAATCGTCGTCTAAACCAGCCCTAACCCCTCTTTTCGTGGGCGTACCACGGACTATGACTGCTCTGATTCTTTATTCTCGTCCGAATAAAGATACGTAGGCACAAGATTGCGATGATCTTGGCGAGTTACCTTCCCTCCATCTTCCGTTTTCCCTCCACACTACCATCTTTTTCCGTCAAACCCCGTAGTCGAACTACGACTGCTCTAATTCTTTATTCTCGTCTGAATAAAGATACGTAGGCACAAGATTGCGATGATCTTGGCGAGCTACCTTCCCTCTTTTTCCGTCAAACCCCGTAGTCGAACTACGACTGCTCTGATTCTTTATTCTCGTCTGAATAATGATACGTAGGCACAAGATTGCGATGATCTTGGCGAGCTACCTTCCCTCTTTTCCGTCAAACCCCGTAGTCGAACTACGATTACTCTGATTCCTCATTCTCGTCCGAATGAGCATACGTAGGCCCGAGATCGCGATGATCTTGCCGAGCACCCTATCCTTAAACCACCCCATTTCCCCTACCTTTCCGCATTTTATTTTAGAGAAGAAAATAGATAAACTTAGCTAACGAGCATCGTCTTTCGAATCAAGAGGTTCCCGTTGAGTACAACGGACGTGAGGGGGTGCGCGTACCTTCCCCTCACGTAACCGACTCCCGAACCTAGAATGTGGTTGCGACAACCATGTTCTTATCTCCTCCTTAAAGGTTTTCTCGATATTTTCCTTTCCCTCTTTTGGGATAAATAAAGTTCGGTGGCAACTCTGTCGAACCGTTTTCCGCGCCTTTCGCGCGAAGGGTCATATTTTCGATGATTTTTCGAGGTGCGATAGATGGCGACTCTGCTGGGGACCATTTGCTCCATGCAAGAGAGAGTCGAGCCTATCTTGATTCGAATCGCTAGCTCTTTAGCTTTGTTTATGTTTTTCTTCTCGTTCGCTCATTTACTTGTTTTCCTATTTCCTTATTTGTGTTACCTTTTGTAACATTGTTGGGTTGTTCTGATATTGGGAACTTTGTGAGATGGCTCTACACCCGAGTCGAGAAAAACCCTAGGATTACGATGGTGGTTGTGTAGTGTAGGCTTGCGTGGTCTCTTCCGCGTGAGTTGAAGCGAAAACCACCGCTTGGAGTAGATTCCCTTGGAGATATTATTGTTGTGGTGAATCTTTGCCATGGTGGTAATACTTTCGAGGTGGGTCGTTTATCCCAAGGACCATTAACCCAATTTACCCATGGTGGTTGGTAGCATTAATTCTATGTGAGTTAATGCGAACGCCCCAATCAGATGAGATCCCTCGAACGTATTACTTCCTGACAGTAATATTTTCGACCTCGATCCAGGATTCTGAGAACCCTATTTAGAACCCGTGTGTCAATGGTTGTGTAGTGGGCGCCTCCGAGGAATCTTTCTCGTGGGGAAGAAACGAAGACCTCACCTAGACGAGATTATTTCGAGAATATTATAGTCGGACAAATCTTTGTCTTGGTTATAATGTTTTCGAAATATATCCATAACTCTAGGCACCTACCCGTCTTAGAAACCTACCTTTGGGCTTTCTTGATTCTAGCTGTGGTTCTTGACCCGTTCCTCCAGCTAACCTCAGAACTGTTTGAAGCTATTTGATTCCGCGATCCTGGATCTTGCATCTCATATCATTGCATTGTATTGCATCTGTTGTGCATCTTCCATTTCATTTCAACCTCAGAATCTCACTTCAACTTCATTCCTTCTTCAGTAAATCAAGCTGATTCCTCGACACCAGTACGCAACTCGAGCTAACACAAGAAGAACGATGGAGCAGATTCAGCAAGAGCAAGCTGCCTTCAGAGAGGAGTTGGACTCTATGAAGGGAAAGATTGATCAGATTCTTGAAGCCATCATGATGGCCAGAAGAGAAGAAGAAATGCGTGAAGCCGCTGCTGCCAACAACATTGTGCCTGTGCAAGGGTCACCCTCGAGGCTCTCAGTTCCTGTCCCCAACCCTATCAATTATGGGATACCAACGAACTTCACTTCTGCCGCTGAAGGAACCACTACTCAAGCACCTCCAACATCTGGAGTCGCTGTTGGGGCTATTCCGCAAGCCCAACCTGTTGTCACTCAAGTTCCTATCCCTCATGCTGAAGAAAATCTGGTAGATCAGTATGATGAAGTTTAGAACTACCATGCTGCTATCCCAATTATCAATCCTACTGCTGCTCAGGATTCTGAAGCCATCAAGATGTGTCGTGATCTAGCTGAGAAACTCCGAGTCATGGAGTGGCGTAACTCAAAATCCCTGAATGCTCTGGATATGTGCTTGGTGCCAGATGTTGTCATTCCTCCCAAATTTAAAGTGCAAGAATTCCCTAAGTACAAAGGTCTCAGTTGTCCTCACATGCATCTAAGGACGTACTGCCGCAAGATGGCTGGCCATGCCAAAGACGAAAAACTGATGATCCATTGCTTCCAAGACAGTTTGTCTGGGGCATCTCTTGAGTGGTATATGCAGCTGGAGCGTAGCAATGTGCGCACTTGGGATGAGCTAGCTGATGCATTTATCAAGCAATACAAATACAACACTGACCTTGCTCCGAATCGTACTCAACTTCAGAGTATGGCTCAAAAGGACAACGAATCCTTTAAAGAGTACACGCAACGTTGGAGAGAGCTAGCCGCAAGAGTGCATCCACCTCTTATTGATCGTGAACTGATTGACATCTTCATGGGTACTTTGCAAGGCCAATACTATGAGAAGTTGATTGGTAATGTTTCTGCCAGATTCTCAAATTTGGTAATTGTTGGTGAGAGAATTGAAGAAGGTCTGAAGAGCGAAAAGATCCAAGAAGGTTCTAGCAGTCAGTCTGCAGTCAAGAAGCCCTTCAATGGATTCAAAAAGAAAGAGGGCAAAACAAATGTTGTCTATGCTCAAAAGGGGCAAGCTCCACAAGCTCCAACTTCAATGCCTTTTTAAATGCCATACTTCCAGTATCCGTATGTTGCTGCTGCGCAATACGCTTCAATGCCTTATCAGCCAACAGTTCAAGTTGTTCAAGCTCCAATGCCTCAACAACAGGCTCCTCAGCAATAATCCTACAACCAACAAGGGTATCAGTATCCTCATTAACATCAACAACAAAGAGCTGCTCAACAACGTCAGCCTAATCAACAAAGGACAAGGAGGCCAGATAGAGACTTTGATCGTCTGCCGACAACGTATGCTCAGATTTTTGCTCAGTTGATGGAGAAGAGGGTTGTTACTCCTAGAGACTTGGCTCCTCCAACTGTCATCCCTCCAGATTATGATGTTAATGCTCATTGCGAGTTTCATAAGGGTGCTCCAGGGCATACGATTGAGGACTGCAGAGCTTTCAAACACAAGGTTCAAGACATGATTGACTCGAAGTTTCTCACGTTCAATGGGAGGGCTTCAAATGTCATCAAAAACCCCATGTCGCCGCCAAACTAGTGCCAGCATCAAGTCAAGTCAAGTTAAGTTTATTCCCCGAAGAAGGCAGTCATGTTGCCATCCCATCATTTGCATTCGTGTATTTTCGTCTTTACTTGTTTAAGTACTGTATGCTTTGAATATTTCCGTTTGTATTTGGTTTTCTTAATGTATTGACTATGCATATTTTGAATCAGTTACGTCGTATTCACTCATTTTTTCCATTTACTGCAAATCACCGACACATCTCTACCCATTTCACTCTCTTTATCAACTATTATTTAACAATAATTGGAGGGAGGATGATGAAGGCGAAATACCCATAATTGCAAAATGTATGCTTTTGGATAGAATCTCGTCGACGATGTACAAGCATTGTTTCAACCCCCAAACACTGGAGAGAGAAGGTGTTAATCCCTAGTAAACCACTTCGAGCCTAGAAGTAGTAGTTTTCTTCGGATATTCAAACCTTTACACTCAACCTGGGGCAGGGTAGTGTTCAATTAATCCAACTACATACTCAAATCATAAGACGAAATCCAAAAGACAAGACAGTTGTTCATCAATACCCGTGACTTGGCAGTCACAATCCTCCAACAAAATCAATCAAAAATCAAAAGCCTGCTAAGTCGAGCACCTCAAAGGGGACTTAGGCAAAAATCAAGGCAATCCCGATGGACCTGAAAAGCAAAAGCAGTTCATGCAAGAGATAGGGATCAAAAGCAAAAACAAAAGAGGCCCTCGAATCCTCAACAAAAACAAAATAAGACTCAGTGACCACCATATCAAAGCCAAAGGGTCACTGACATCCATCAAAAACAAAATAAAGGTGACTGCCATTTCAAGCATACCTTGAACCATCAACCCTTTTGGAAGACAAACATGTGCAGATTTAACTGAACGTATGACTAGAGATTATCACGAAGAAGGGGTGGGTACAAATTATACTTTGAGCCTTATATCCTTTGTTTCAAAACCATAAACCAGACCACGTTACAACCCTCGAAAGACCTAATTGAGGCGAGGTTTATTCTGAAAGTATACTATCGCAAGGTTACGTAAACTGACTCCCCATATTTGCTAATCTTCAGCATTGGTGTCATTCTCCTTGCTACATCTTTCACACCATCAAAATCAGCACAACGTCTGGGCTAACGGTCCATTCGTCTCACAACATCACGACACTCGAATAAACGACACTTTTTTAAAACTTGCATGAGCATTGCATTAAAACTACCATTTGTGAATGTGCAATTTTAACTGCAAATCAGTGCTAGACATCAAATAAATTTCAACAAGGGGCAATCAAAGAGGAACTTGAACTTTCAATGGTGCCGACCCGAAGCAAGACTCCCTCAAAACCCACAAGCTGGGGCAAATCTTTCAGCAGCTCAATCAGGGGCAAGTCATCTCAAAGCACATCAAAGCTCATCTTTCAAAGATTAAATCCTTTCAGAACTGGTTAATCAGGGGCAGACCATTACTATGTTCAGACTAGGGCAAGACCCATTGCAGCAAGCAACCCTGGTCATCAAGCACAAGTTGTGAAGTCATATTCGTCGGCTTCAATCATGGCGTATTCAACAAACTGAGTGTCGAGGAAATCAAATCCCTCCCACCGCCCAAAAGTCCAATCCGCATTGGCAACTACCAAAAAGTCCACAACGCTGGCGTCTCTCCAAACATATCCAATCACCCGTGTGCATCATACGCATCATATGCATCGCATTTATCATCATAAACATCATTTTCATCATGTACATACCAAAAACCAATCATACTTTCCCAACACTTGCATCTCCGCGCGTCAGCATTTGCATTTGCATTTCCATTCGACATGAAGCATCATCAAGCATTCGTGCATGCAAGTCGAGATCCATGATCAATCTCAAGACTGTAAGATGATCTTCAGCCCAGCCAGGGGCATCTTCATCAAATCCGTGGGCGTTCCTCACGAAGTTTTTCAACTTTTTGTTGATCAAGCTCAAGACAAGATCTCAAAGCAACCTCCTGCCCAGTCAGGGGCATCTTCTTCATGTTCATGGGTGTTCCTCATGAAAGTCTTCAACCTTTTATTGATGAAGCAGTGATCTCCAAGCAAGTAAGTGGGCGTTCCTCATTGAGTTGTGTTCCTCAACCTTTTTGTTGTTGAGGTCGTCATCCTCATCCCAACCAATAAACATTCCTCCGAGTTAGTGGGTGTTCTTCATTGAATCTTTTCTTCTGGTCGAACTACGACTGCCCTGATTCTTTATTCTCGTCCGAGTAAAAATACGTAGGCACAAGATTGCGTAGATCTTGGCGGGTTACCTTCTCCATTTTTCACTGTTTCCTCTTCCTTGTCGTGGGATTTCATCATTGAATTCTTTACTTCAACCTTTTGTTGATGTCTCCAAATAAATCTCATCACATCCCCAGCAAACTTGACCTTTTGTCAATTGCCTTACTATCATCCTTTTGGTGATAACCAAACCCAATCAACTCAATTCAACCTGCATCCTTTTGGTGTTGGTAACCCTCAAATAAAAACTTTTCTATCATCCTTTTGGTGATAGCCGAAACCATGTCATTTTAATTCAACCTTCATCCTTTTGATGTTGGTCCTCACAAATAAGAAGTTCCTATCATCCTTTTGGTGGTAGTAGCTTGTTTTGATCCGTCATCCTTTTGGTGTCGCCGATCCATAAACCCTTGGTCTGTGTGTCATCCTTTTGGTGAGTGACAGCCTTTGTGTGTGTGCCCTATTATCCTTTTGGTAATAGCAGGCTGTGTTGTGTGTCATACTATCCTTTTGGTAGTAGCAGGATGTGTTGTATGCCCTATTATCCTTTTGGTAATAGCAGGTTGTGTTGTGTGCCATACTATCCTTTTGGTAGTAGCAGGCTGTGTGTGTGCCCTATTATCCTTTTGGTAGTAGCAGGCTGTGTTGTGTGCCATACTATCCTTTTGGTAGTAGCAGGCTATGTGTGTGTGCCCTATTATCCTTTTGGTAATAGCAGGCTGTTGTGTGCGTGCCCTATTATCCTTTTGGTAATAGCAGACTTTGACCTCATTTTCTATCCTTTTGGTAGAAGGGTCTGTGTGCGTGTGTGCCATACTATCCTTTTGGTAGTAGCAGGCTGTGTGTGTGCCCTATTATCCTTTTGGTAATAGCAGGCTTTGACCTCATTTTCTATCCTTTTGGTAGAAGGGTCTGTGTGCGTGTATGCCATATTATCCTTTTGGTAATAGCAGGCTTTGACCTCATTTTCATCCTTTTGGTGGAAGGGTCTGTGTGCGTGTGTGCCCTATTATCTCGTCGGTAATAGCAAGCGTTGACCTCATTTTCATCCTTTTGGTGGAAGGGTCTGTGTGTGTGCCCTATTATCTCGTCGGTGATAGCCGGCTTTGACCTCATTTTCATCTTTTTGGTGGAAGGGTCTGTGTCTGTGTGTGCCCTATTATCTCGTCGGTAATAGCAGGCGTTGACCTCATTTCCATCCTTTTGGTGGAAGGGTGTGTGTGTGTGTGTGTGTGTGCCCTATTATCTCGTCGGTAATAGCAGGCTTTGACCTCATTTCCATTCTTTTGGTGGAAAGGTTTGTGTGTGTGTGCTCACTATCATCCTTTTGGTGATAGGTCTGTCATCCTTTTGGTGTCAGATTTATTATATTTCAACTTCCCAATCCCTTTTCTTTATTTTAGACAAATTTGTGGTCTTCTTTATATCTAATTGACTTATACCTCGATAGAACGAACACCACAATAGTTCATCTTACTCGATTTAAGCCAATTAGATAGGGGCATCTGTCATACCCCAAATTTGTCCTACCTGTGTATAATTTTCATCTGTACATCTACACACTGATAATTATTCAAAAATAAAAAAAAATGTTGTCTTTAACCATTTTTTGTCCTTAGTCCATTCATAATCCATTTCAAACCAATTATCCATCCATTCCAAATTTTATCCAATTATCCATTATTAGTTTAATTATCCAATTTTCCATCCATTTTTATCCATTTTATCCAATTTCAAATTCACTTTTGTTCATAAACCATTTTGATCCAAAGCCATTTTAATCCCAATGTCCATATTTTCTAACTCTTTTTAATTCCAAATTTCACTATAACTATTTTTATTCTTTTTAATTATCCAACTATCCACTTCATGTCCAAAATAAAGTCCAATCCATTTCTTTAGAGACCATAAACTATTTTTTCTAAATCCATAACTATCCATTTCCATTTTCCATTCAATATCCAAAATTCATTTAAATATCCATTCATCACACACTATCCATCTAAAAAATCATTACCATAAATTATCTCACAAAGATTATTCAAAGCCCATTACACCTTTACAAAAAACAACTAAAAAATTTCCAAGCACAAACAAACAAAGTAGAGGCAGAAATTCAGCAACAACAGAAAAGTACAGCAGTGACAATTGCATCAAATAGCAAGACATCCACCAAACCAATTTGATTCCACTGCGTCATTCCATAATTATCATTCAGCAGCATTTGAAACCTTATTGTTATCACTTTAAATGGGGAGTAAAAAACATAAAGAAGAGAAGTAACAGGGAAAGGAAAATAAAATGCAACACAACCACTACTTCCACCGTTAACTCCTTCCAACTTTTCCCTCTTCACCAAACCTTCGACCCTCCCTGTAACATTTACACTCAACACTACACCTTACCACACATTCACCACCACAACTACAGTGACAACAATTTTTTTTCTGGTGAGAATCGCACAACAACATTGCCATTATTAACCTTACGCACCATTCTCCTCTTCCATAAAAACTAAAACATCACACACCCTTCAACCACAAACCATTAACTCTGTTCATCCTTCTCCAAATTCCTTCGACCTTTTCTTCTTCAAATCTCACAATGTTACACTACTACTAAACCTCCTTCTTCGTCAAACCACAACCTTTATACCTTCACCATTTCTGCAACTCTCCACCCACCACAATAATCACCCTTCACCACTATCCATTAGATTCGAATTTCACACTTCACGTGAACGTCACCGTAAACCTCTCCTTTCCAATACGACCAACAAATCATTTTCTTCACAACTTTCAAAATCCAAACACGCCCTCAAAATCAAACACAAACCACCATCATCGCCGTCGTGTTAGTGGAGACGACTTCTGTAGGCTTTCCAACCATCCGCCGTCGTATACGTCAAACCAGAATCGGAATGAAGAAGGAGAGAGTAAGACGAAGTGAGGTCGAAAACAAACCTTGAATCAAACGTAAGAGATTTCGAAGGTTGATGTTGCGATACACTGTGTTGTTGTTGTTGTTTCATCCTTGGTTTTTTCTCACTCAGATTGGAAACTTTATTTTGGAATTTTGCCCTGTGTTGACCGATGCTTTTTCACTTTATGTTAATTTTGTTTCTCAAATAAATCGCAAAAAACGGTGAGATATGGAGAGGTTCCACATTCTATGTTGATTTCCCGTTTCTTGGACTTGGGCCGTAGGGTCCGTTTTTTTTATTCCACACACCCACAAGAAAAACTTTACCGCCACTATGATGATATGGGCTTTAATCCCATCTGATCTTGTCTCCTCACGCTATCATTCAGCCTACACCCCTCTATTCTCTTTGTGCCTTTTCTTTTTATTTTTATTATTTTATTATTTAGTATTGATTTTTTCAAATATTTGTTTATAAGGTAAAACGTAATTTCTTTAGATTTCACCTTTTATTTTTTTTAGGATTTTATTTTCCTATTTTCTTTTTGATTTCGTTTCATTTCCATATTTCCATTTCATTCAAACATTTTATTCAATTTCTATTAGTTTTTGGGCCAATGATATCAAAAACATCTTGATATTGGGTGATTCTTTAAAAATCGGTACCAAATCTTGATTTATATGAGACCTACTATTTACTATTTATCCATTTCGATTTATTTTGTCATTATTTTATTTTTATTCATTTTTTTGGGTCAATGAAAACCAAATATCTAAGATTTATCGATTTATCGATTTTAAATCTTGATAAAGGTGAGACCTTTATTCTTTTTCTTGTCATTTTCGATTTTATTTCATTTCTATCATTTTTGTTTCATTTTTATTCATTTTTGGGTCAATGAAAATCAAATACTAAAGATTATCGATTTTTCGATTTAAAATCTTAGTAAAGATGAGACCTTTCTTAGTTTTCCGATTTATATTTCTATTTCAATTTATATTCTTTTATTTTTACTTTTGGTCAATGAAAGTAAAAAATCGTTGCTTATCGATTTCTCGATTAAATTCCGATTAAGACGAGACCAATTTTATTTTATGTCAATATCATACCTTGTTCATATTATCTCGATTATATTATTCCTATTCATATTGTTCATATCCATATTCATATTTATCTAACCATCTTCTTTGTTCACCATTAATCAAAAAACACAAAAAATATCGAAACCCTAAAACAATAATTGATGGACTGTTGGTTATGATCATTTGCTTGGCAACTTTGGTTCGAGGTTTAGTTTAGGACACTTCGCACACACACGACTTTCTCTTGGGCTACCTTACAACGAGACCTTTTATTTCATGTCATCCTTTGTAATTTACATGTACCCCTCCCCCATTCTGATGTACGCATTTAGTTTTCTTTTGATTGTGGTTTGTTTACTAGGAGCACCCCTAGGGACTAGCATAGGCAACCCATTTTCAAACTAATTCTCGATTCGTCGTCGAGCCATTTTCAAACACACCTGTTTTCAACCAAACCCTCGATTCTTCGTCGAGCCATTTTCAAACAAACACCTTTTCAATCAAACTCTCGATTCGTCGTCGAGCCCATTTTCAAAATCTACCTCTAACCAAATCCTTTTTCAAACCAAACTTTTTTCATACAAAAAAACCCTTGATCCAACGTCAAGCGGATTTTCATAATCAAACTTCAAAAAACAACTAACAACTATCGCAACTCTTTTAAGGTGAAAAATGGGGGTTCAAGTCTTTGATCTTCCTTCGATTATTTGGGTGCGAGTTCTCTTACTCGTGTGTGAGCAATTGACGCCTCTTCTTTTAAATCAAGATTGCGATGATCTTGGCGGGTTACCTTCCCTCCATCTTCCGTTTTCCCTCCACACTACCATCTTTTTCCGTCAAACCCCGTAGTCAAACTACGACTGCTCTGATTCTTTATTCTCGTCCGAATAAAGATACGTAGGCACAAGATTGCGATGATCTTGGCGAGCTACCTTCCCTCTTTTTCCGTCAAACCCCGTAGTCGAACTACGACTGCTCTGATTCTTTATTCTCGTCCGAATAAAGATACGTAGGCACAAGATTGCGATGATCTTGGCGAGCTACCTTCCCTCTTTTTCCGTCAAACCCCGTAGTCGAACTACGATTGCTCTGATTCCTCATTCTCGTCTGAATGAGCATACGTAGGCCCGAGATCGCGATGATCTTGCCGAGCACCCTATCCTTAAACCACCCCATTTCCTCTACCTTTCCGCATTTTATTTTAGAGAAGAAAATAGATAAACTTAGCTAACGAGCATCGTGTTTCGAATCAAGAGGTTCCCGTTGAGTACAACGGACGTGAGGGGGTGTGCGTACCTTCCCCTCACGTAACCGACTCCCGAACCCAAAATGTGGTTGCGACGACCATGTTCTTATCTCCTCCTTAAAGGTTTTCTCGATATTTTCCTTTCCCTCTTTTGGGATAAATAAAGTTCGGTGGCGACTCTGTCGAACCGTTTTCCGCGCCTTTCGCGCGAAGGGTCGTATTTTCGATGATTTTTCGAGGTGCGGCATATATATATATATATATATATATATATATATATATATATATATATATATATATATATATTCCTCAAAAAAATTTCTTCAAACATTGGTCCTCTGAAAGTTTTCCGTCTCTAACTTTAGTCCCTCCCGTTAGTTTCCACTAACGGAGGATGATGTGGCACGCAAGGTGTAACATTTCATTTGATTACCTGTTTCATTTATGTCACAGTGTAAATTGTGTAAAAAAGAAAATGTTAATAGTGAAGAGTATTACAATAGTCATTCGTTCTAGTGTAGTTGTGCCCTAGCAAAAGGATTGTCTTCTTTGTCAAATTGGTGTCACTGTGTTCAAGGAAGAAAGCAACCGTTTGAAGTGGTCCCAAAGAGACATCGTTCGTATCGTATCAGTGGCCCCAGGTAAGTTACTTTGTCTGCCATTGTATAGCCTTATATGGTCTTATGGTGTTGAATTGGTAAGGGCTTTAGCTGGTAATACATTTAAAATCAATACTAGTGCTCCAAGTGAAGGGTTGAAACCAAGATTTGAGAGACGTTATATATCCTTTGATGGCACTAATAAAGCTTTGACAAGAACAGGTAGACCTTTCATTAGCTTGGATGAATGCCATTTGAAACACAAGTATGGTGTTATTCTTTTGATTGCTGTTGGGAGAGACCCTAATGACCAATACCTACCTATTGCATTTGTTGTGGTTGAGATGGAGACAAAGGATTCTTGGAGCTGGTTTATGCAGTTGTTAATTAAAGATATAGGAGATTGAAGGTGGTGCTTCATATCTGACCAACAAAAGGTAATCTTAATGTATTGAAGTCTCTTATTTCTTTGCATACATCACATTTCATAACAACTAAACATTACAAAAACTATTACACCAAAGTGTTGTTCGTAACAAAACAACATTACATATCATTAAGACAACTTAACACCTAACTTAGGACAATTCAACAATCACACCTAATAACAAAATACATGTTGACTAATACTGAAATTATAACACGAACAATCTTCAACTTTTCATAAAATTCCTCTGCCTTGAGCATCATCTTCAACCTATTGTTCTTATTCATTGATGATTCATAAAGCTCCTTAAAAGTTTTCACAAATTGCATATCCCTCTCATCCTTGATCCATTCAACATCTACCCCTTGAACATCTTTCTTCCCTTCTTCATTGATGCAACCTTAGTGTTTATTAATCGGGACAGTAATGTGGATGTCCATCATAAGGTGGAAGTTGGCAAATTCTTAGGTTCTAGAACTTGGATTGGTCATATTCCCAGTTTGGGCTATCTCTCTTATATTGGCGTTTCGGCTTTCGTTAATTAATCTATCATTTTTTCCGTTCATAAAAAAGAAAAAGTGATTAGCAATTACCTTTAGTTGAGCTAACACTATAATATTGGCATCCATTTCGAGTTCACCCTTTGGTTTAACTCCACTTTCACATTGATATTTATTATTAATCCCTTTGGTATGATTAATAATAAATAAGATTAATGAGAATGAATTAGAGAGAAATGTTATAATTATGGAGTATATAATTCTCTTTTCTTTAACTAAATTAAACATCAATAAAATTTATGGTGCATTTGGTAAAATTACAATCCTAATAGTCTTGAAATGCTACATATCTAATTATTAAAATTTATCATGCATTTGATAAATACTTTTTGTTTAATAATCAAGAATTTCATTAAGAAAAAGTATTAGGGGTACTCTTGCCCGAATACAAAAACCGGGGAGAAAATGACCACCGGAGAAGATGTTGGAGAGGTAAAGCGGCAAGCAAAAATATTATTTTCGGAAGAATTCCCTCCGGAATTTATGTCGTGTCCACAGGGATCGGTTCGAGGGAAAGAATGTCGTTCGACAATCTCTACGTTTCAAAGCTTGGGTTTAAATGGTTTGGGATAAAAGTGCAAAAGGAAAAAACATAAAACATGAAAATAAATACATTCTTGATGTGTGTTATCCGCAAGTATACGGATTATGTCAGAGTAATATAAAAGATTTATCGATCCCACAGAGACCAATGTCAATCTATCGATTACTATTGTTACGTTGTTTATCTAAGGCTAATAAATATCAGAGTAAAAGTTTTCTACAGAACGAAAATAGAAATAAATCAGATAAATAATATACTGGAATGTAATTCACATCAATCAAACAATACTCCTATCATCTAAATAGTAACACTTACGGGGGCAATGTTTTCTTCTTTGAAAAAGAGTTAATTAAAAAGGATCCGCCGCGTTAGCGTGATCGCAACCAGACCTAACCTTTAATCTATATCAGCCGCTCACGTTGCACCGGTCGCTCTCTGCACTAAAGTGATAAAGTCCTTTTTTATGTAATTACCTCTAAGACTTAGTTAAAAAGTGCTTTCGATTGAAAATATTTTATACCAAAGGGTTTCCGGCATATGCTCGGCCAACCGGATCCTAAATCTATAAACGCGTCCGAAAATAGTTTAAAACCTCTTTCTAATAATATAAAACTTTCCTAGTTAATCAATAAAGTGCTTCCGCTGTATTTATAAATTAACAACTAACAAACTCTTTTCTAAAATGCCGGACGACTTTCGATCTTACCCGATCTAGTCACAGTCATTACGCAAACAAAAACACGGTCTCATTTACGTAATGACCGATAAATTGAAGTTCAGAAGAGTTTAATTAAAATAAAAAACAGCCCCTAAAGTATATCTAAAGAGATGACATGTGGAGTACCGTCGGAACGACGATCCTCACATCCCAGCACAAGGGATTTAGCTGGACATGGTAACTAAAAACATAACAATAAATTGGTTTGCAAAGTAAAGCATTTGTAAGATGAAAACGTGCAAAGTGTGAGAGTATACTTTGAGAGAATGAATACAAGTGTCACGCTTGAGTTCAGTTCCGAAAGATAAACAGATCACACAGAAACTTAAAATAACAAAGTAAGGGCAGAGACAGAAAATAAATGAATGTAAAGCAGTGCATGAAAATAAACGAATATAAAAGCGATGCGGAATATAATAAAATGTAATTTATAAAAGAAACCTGCTCCAAAGCGGAGACTGAATCTGGTACAGAGCTGGAAAGTAAATTACGGGAAAGTAAATAACTTCAAATATAAATACTCCTAACTACGATTGCTCCAATCTAACTAACAACGATAGTGCAATAACCCCTCGATGTGACGGATTATTGCTTTACAAAATGAACTTTATGCCTAAGGTTGGAAACTAGGATTGGATGAAATAAAAGTGAAAATACAAGGCCTATTTATAGTGGTCATGAAGCTGTAACTGCCACACGACGTTATGAAGAACGACTGAGTAATAATCTCCATCATGGGTAACTGCTTCTAACGTTCTTGACCGTTTTCCCGTTACAACGGTCGGCGCCCGCCGACCCCCTCTCCGCGTCCGTCGAGTGTGCCTGTGGAATAAAACGCATTTTGTGACCGTTGGAATATGGACGAAACCCACTACTCAAATGGCGTCCTCTATGGCGTTCGCTGAGTGAAACGGTTAGTGTACAATTTGCACAGGAAATCTCCGTTTTAGCTCCGTTTTGCGTCGTTTCTTCACTGCATGCTCAAATCAGACAATGTATCTGAAAGTAAGACAAAATACCATAATAACAATGGAAAATTACAAATAAACAACTAAAAACATGTGCAATCGGAGTCAAATATATAGTGTGTTTTAGTGTTATCAATTTTTAAGACACGAGAAAACTCGTCAGGAGCAATCTACCCGTCAAGCACTAAAAAATCTATGGATCAAATGCACGCAACCTAAATCTCTCGTCAAAATCCCCACGTATCGCTCACAACAAGAGGTTATGTCTAACGCAAACGTTGAGAGATCAACCACATTCTCTCGGAGGTAATGTCTCACGCAACTCAACAATACAGAGCATTAAGATCCGACACACATATGAATATTAGACTGCTTCCCACAACCAATAGATATACATCTTAGGTCGAGTTCGAAAAGTATATGTCTATAGTGAATCAAACCCATTAAGATAGAGATTAAATCAAAGATGACATCGATTAAGAGTTGTAAAAGAGATTTTATACAAAGATCCATAAATATACATGCAATCAAGATAAACTTACATACAAAACCCCAACAAATAAAAAATACATAGAGAGGAAGGAAGAAGAACACATATCTCACGGTTTGTCAACTCCGATTGAAGTGGATTCGACTCCGGATCGTCAAGATATACACTCCATGTGTTGTTTCTAAGCTAAATCTACTCAAGAATGTGTTTGATGAAGTTGGGGTAAAAAGTTCCCAACAACATAACTTAAAAAATGCTGAAAAGTGACTTAAATAGGGGCTGAAAAGACGCGAACCGCGCTAAACGCGCTATGAGGGCGCTTAGCGCCATCAGCAAAACCACAATTCTTATTTTCTTCATAACTTTCGAACCGCAACTCCGATTGATGCGTCGTTGGAAGCGTTGGAAAGCTTATTCAATGCTCAATACAACAATGGCAAAATATCCTTGCTTAAATACCTACAAAAATGAGATAAAATGAAATTAGAAAGAAAAAAATTTATTACAATCGCGCTAAGCGCCCTCAGATCGCGCTAAGCGCGATCTCTCATAATATACACTTAAACCGGCTTTAAGCGTGCTAAGCGCGGTCCTGCCCGCGCTAAGCGCAGTCAAGGAACCTTAGCTACTGCCTTTGCCAGAAAATGCGCGCTGAAAAGCTCGCTTAGCGCGAGTTACCAGCACGACTTCTCGAAAATCAACTTTTAGGCCTTCTTTCCTTCACCAATTGTTCCTATCATCAAATATAAGATATAAGACCTGTCAAAGAACATAAAAATGATCAATATTCACAATATTTACAATAAAATCAGGAAATTAAATATTTACACTAAAACTAATAGATTTACAACTAAAATATCAAGAAACCCATTGAAAAGGGCCACAAAATACTATCTAAAATATGTACAATTTGACACTTAACAACTCTCCCCAACTTAAACTTGTTTGTCCTCAAACAAGAATCAAACAACTTAAAGAAACAAAAGTAACAACCAAGAAATCACAAGTCAACAAGTTTCGAAAAACAAAAACAAATGTATGGTTCAACACAAAAACGTACATGCAAAGCAAAACTTACCACTAAATTACAACGATAACATAACCACGAAACAAACGCTACGTACAAAAATCATGCCAAACATTCCAAAACAACACGAGTTCAATCATGAATCACACCTAGCAAAAATAATCATCGGTAGATGAAAAACTCAAAATGAGATACTTTTCACTCACACAACAATCTTGCAAACAAAAGACTAAATTATGCATTCATCCAAAAATTCACATTGAACATACAACGACAAGAATCACAACGGCTTTTCAAGGTTGTAATGTGGTCGGGCTAACAAACAAGGGGCAATTTCTAAAGGTAATTGAAACAAAAACTTGTCTAATTCTAAGGGAATGATCAATTCACAAAGGCTCAAGCACCAAAATTTCAATCAACTTCTTCTCTTATCCCGATTGCTACACCAAAACACATAACTTATTTAGCACAATTATTTGCTACTTTTTTTTTCTTTCTTTTTCAAAGATTTTCTCTTTTTTCTTTCTTTTTCTTTTTTTTCACATTTTTTTTTCTTTTCTTTTCTTTTTCACATCCTCATAGCAACCAACAAATAAATGAGCAAACATTTCTTTCCCCAACTTGAATTCAACCAACATCAAGGTGTGAATACTCTCTACTTTCTAAGGCAAGGTAAAAATTCATACAACAACACAAAGTTAAGGGTTCAAGAAAAAACAATCAATCAAAATCCATACAAAAAGTGAATTCAATACTCATAGATAAACATTAAGTTCAAACAACATGGATAATGATAGAAAGGCGCAAAGGGGTTTAACAAATGCTCGCACACTCATAGGGTGAATTGACTATTTGGCTAGGTAGTTGTGCTCAAAATGAAACAAAATGCCTTGATCCTTTTCATGCTTTCATATAATCAACACAAACAAAAGATTAAGCATAATAAAATCCAGTTAGAACCAGAATGTTGGTACTCCGCGCATATATGAACAATGGAAAACTACTTCACAAAAAATGGTGGGAACTAAAGTGATTCACATCAAGAACAAGTATACAAAAGAATGAACGACATGAAAGTTTATAAAAAGCCTAAGTATCATGAATATGCTAAAGTCTAGAAAGCGATAAACACATACCTTGGACGTGTAAAAAACTTAACAATATCAACACCATATATTCGCAAGTTGAAACAATCAAACTTGGAAAATCACAAAATGCATCCTCAAGCTAATCAAAACAAAATTGAGAGCAAACACAAAATTCTATTCTAACAACCTAACAAAATTGAATTAAAACTAACTAAACACAAAGACCAAAATTGGTGAAAGCGGATGAAAAATGAGAGATTTTTCTTTGCAAAACAAGGCGCGCTAAGCGCGGGCAGGAAAATTTTGTTTTTCAAAATTGGTTCTTTCTCTCATTCACTCCATCCATTGTCACTCTATATTAACTATACTACTAAACATAAAACTGTACAAACTTAAGAATCATTGGGTTGCCTTCCAATAAGCGCTTGTTTCACGTCGTCAGCTCGACGCCTTTATTTATGCACATGCTCCTCCATGTTGCTTGGTTCACCGACTACTACCAAATAAACCTGCACAACACTCGAGCAAACGTAAACCAAAAACAAAAATATGCACAAACACATAAACATGATGGAAAACACATATATACAATCACTTATGGAAAACAACTATAAACAGGTATATACAAAGCTTAAAAACATAGAAATTATCACAATGCGATTCAATATCAAAACCAATCCCCAGCAACGACACCATTTTGTTGGAGTGGTAAAGCGGCAAGCAAAAATATTATTTTCGGAAGAATTCCTTCCGGGATTTATGTCGTGTCCATAGGGATCGGTTCGAGGAAAAGAATGTCGTTCGACAATCTCTACGTCTCAAAGCTTGGGTTTAAATGGTTTGGGATAAAAGTGCAAAAGGAAAAAACATAAAACATGAAAATAAATACATTCTTAAGACACGAGAAAACTCGTCAGGAGTTGTATTTCAATCTACCCATCAAGCACTAAAAAATCTATGGATCAAATGCACGCAACCTAAATCACTCGTCAAAATCCCCACGTATCCCTCACAACAAGAGGTTATGTCTAACGCAAACGTTGAGAGATCAACTGCATTCTCTCGGAGGTGATGTCTCAGGCAACTCAACAATACGGAGCATTAAGATCCGACACACATGTGAATATTAGACTGCTTCCCACAGCCAATAGACATACATCTTAGGTCGAGTTCGAAAAGTATATGCCTATAGTGAATCAAACCCATTAAGATAAAGATTAAATCAAAGATGACATCGATTAAGAGTTGTAAAAGAGATTTTATACAAAGATCCATAAATATACATGCAATCAAGATAAACTTACATACAAAACCCCAACAAATGAAAAATACATAGAGAGGAAGGAAGAAGAACACAAATCTCACGGTTTGTCAACTCCGATTGAAGTGGATTCGACTCCGGATCGTCATGATATACACTCCATGTGTTGTTTCTAAGCTAAATCTACTCAAGAATGTGTTTGATGAAGTTTTGGGGTAAAAAGTTCCCAACAACATAACCTAAAAAATGCTGAAAAGTGATTTAAATAGGGGCTGAAAAGACGCGAACCGCGCTAAGCGCTCTATGAGGGCGCTTAGCGCCATCAGCAAAACCACAATTCTTATTTTCTTCATAATTTTCGAACCGCAACTCCGATTGACGCGCTGTCGGAAGCGTTGGAAAGCTTATTCAATGCTCTATACAACAATAGAAAAATATCCTTAATTAAATACCTACAAAAATGAGATAAAATGAATTTAGAAAGAACAAAATTTATTACAATCGCGCTAAGCGCCCTCAGATCGCGCTAAGCGCGATCTCTCCTAATATACATTTAAACCGCCTTTAAGCGCGCTAAGTGTGGTTAAGGAACCTTAGCTACTGCCTTTGGCAGAAAATGCGCGCTGAAAATCTCGCTTAGCGCGAGTTACCGACACGATTTCTCGAAAATCAACTTTTAGGCTTTCTTTTCTTCGCCAATTGTTCCTATTATCAAATATAAGCTAGAAGACCTGTCAAAGAACATAAAAATGATCAATATTCACAGTATTTACAATAAAATCGAAAACTTAATATTTACACTAAAACTATTAGATTTACTACTAAAATATAAAGAAAACCATTGAAAATGACCATATAATACTATCTAAAATATGCACAATTTGACACTTATCAGAAGACATGAGAAATTAAGGACCAACTACAATTCTTAACGAATTTTTGTCAAACTCGAGCCGAAATTTGAGTTGAACTAATTCTTAACGAGTCGAGCCGAAGGTGAGTTCGACTCGACTCATTTCGCCTTCGCTTCATACTTCATGCCTCTCTTACTCAATTTCTCTGCTTAATTTTCATTGCTGTTGCTGTGTTCACAGATTCACCGAACGTTCCATCTCGCAAGTGTTTTGATTAAGTCAAACACAATCCATTTCAACCATGTTCATTGTAAGTTCATCCATTCACAAATTCCCAAACCGATAATGTAATAAATAAATTAAATTTATTATTTTTCTATTTCTGGGTTTGGATTGTTTTATTGTTTACTATTCTTATTTTTGAGTAATGAAGTGATGATGTTAGTTTTTGTGTTTGGATATAGGAACTAGATTGTCCTGCTAGTGACAGAAAGAAATTGGCGAATCTGTTTGCAGAATCTCTGAAAGTGACTGTGCCTAGTGAACCTGATGTTGTGCCATTAATTGATGCATGTGTTGCTAAAAATGGTGTAAACACATGCTGATTATCAATGGTGAGTTTAGATTTGTGTAATGGATTTAGTTAGGGTCTGTTTGGATAAGCACTTGTGTAGGGCATTATGAAAAACCTCCCTCCATCAGAAATGATAGAATCGTGCTCTGTTGCTGGTCCTGGATTTGTGAATATCGTCTTATCAAAGAAGTGGATAGCACAGGTGATTGATTGCTTTTCTATTTGTAGTTTTAAATTAGAAATAGTATGTGTGGGGGTATGTGTCTCCGTATCCTAATTTCCAGGGTAGTATCTGAATTGTAGTGCGTGTCAATTGGATAATACTCTTAACATAAATTATTTCTCCCACAGAGCATACAAAATTTGCTCACTAAAGGTATTGATTCCTGGGCACCTCAACTTCCGATCAAGAGGGTTCTGGTTGACTTTTCCTCTCCCAATATAGCAAAAGAAATGCATGTTGGTCACTTGAGGTCAACAATTATTGGGGACACATTGGCACGGATGCTTGAATATTGCAAGGCAGAAGAACTTATCCGCCGAAATCATATCGGTGGCTGGGGCACTCAGGTAGATTTAGTCTCTAAATTAAACTATGCTATTTTGTGCCTGATGTTTTGATATATTTATGTTTAAACCAACATTGAATTTTTATGCTATTTGTTGTGATTAATTTGTTTCTATGTACTGTCAAAGCTAGGTTCTTTTTTATTCTTAACCTTTTGCCTTTGTGTTATGGTTTTCCGTATTCATACCCTAATGGGTTTGTGCGATTCGATTCCTTTGCGATTACCATTTAACTTCTAGTTGTGTTTGGGACCAATGGTTTATGCAAGTTTTTTTACTGCTTTCACCAAAGCTCATGAGTTGCATTCCTCCAAATTAAATGAAGATCTGTAACCTTCTACAGTCAAGATGCTGCTGCATCTGCCCATAATGAAAATAGTTTAGATATTAAACTATTTCAATTTCCACCAAATTAACAATGTTTATTTAGGATATATTTGCTTGAGTTATCATGTAGAATCTCATTTTGGCAATGAAGCATATGGCTTAAAGTCTATGCATTGGTTTTGCAGTTCAGAATGCTGATCGCATATCTCTTTGAGAAGTTTCCGAACCCAGAAGGCGTTAATGAATCCGATATCGGAGATCTACAGGTTAGATAACATATGGAAATTTACCTAGTTTTCTTATGTAGGTGTATATAATACGTTTTATCAGTATTTTAAGTTCAGATATGACATGGATAATATAAGCTGTCATTTTCTCATAAAACAGCAAATAGCCTTGATAAGATAAGTAATTGATTTTCATTGCAGGTATTGCTTTTATACCGTGTTTGTGAAAAGGCTTTTGAGCATAAAATAGTTTTTCCGTTTTTAGATCATTTCAGCACTCCCATTACTACTTTTTATTAATTATAAAGATATCAAGGTACAAGTTCTGAAATAATTATCCGGTCTTATGTTTGACTTTAGATACTAGTAATTAGTATCATTTTCGGTGTCAATTTGTATAAATATTAGATAGATGAATTATCAACCTTGAAATGGCAATTTTTATTGGTCTATAGGGATAATATTTTATGTTCTCGTTGTTTTTTTAGTTTCGCTAGAAAATTATTTTAGTTATTCTGAAATTATTGGAGTTTGTGCATTTATAGGCATTCTTAAGGCCTCAAAATTGAGGTTTGATAGTGATCCTGATTTTAAGTACAATGCACAGCAATCAGTGGTCAAGCTCCAGGTAAATTTTACTACATTTTCTTCTTTCTTCCCTCTATTTGCGAGATCACTATGAAATGGTTATACATTTTTTATATGCCTGAATTTTGATTTCAGAGAGGAGATCCCAAATATCGCACAGCATGGCAGCAAATTTGCAATGTCAGTAGGACTGAATTTAACAAGGTCTATCAACGCCTTGGAGTTAGTCTGATTGAAAAGGTTAGGGTTCTATTTTGTATCTCCCATGATGAATTTCTTATTTCTTCCTTTTCTTTTAACTTAATGTAGAGCCTCTTAGAATTCTATGTTTTCCCCGTACGTGTTTGGTTCTGTTGGTGTTTGGTTTTGTTTGTGTTTGGGTTTTTTGAATGTGTCGTGGCTTAGATTTTGTGTTTCAGCGAGATCTACCATATTCTTTATAGTAAATTAAAATTGTCTTTTTTTATTCCAATTTCTTGTCTTGTTCCATGTTATGCTGTGGCAATAAATTTGGATGGTTGTTTGAATAAGCTTTAGGAAAGTGTGATATCTAGATCGTTCCTAATTTTTTTTTCAATTTGAGTGTTTTCTCAGTTCCACTAGACTGAATTTATTGATTTCGTGTACACAGCAATTGCCGTAACAATTATCAATTTTGCAGCTTAAAAGAAATTGTTAATGCATACACAATGTAGAATAAATCGATAATATCTTGAATTTATGTTGTAATGATTACAGCTATTTATTTTTATTGGATAATAGTGACATGTTTTGCTTTTTACTGTTTGGTCATAGCCAGAGACCTTCTATAATCCTATTATCCCTCCAACTTTGGAGAAACTGGAGAAATTAGGGCTGATTGAAGACAGTGAAGGTGCTCGGGTGATATTTGTCGAGGGTGTAGACATACCACTAATTGTTGTGAAAAGAGATGGTGGCTACACTTACTTTTCAACCTATCTAACAGCAGTTTGGTTAGTTTTAGTTTTTTTTGGATGTCTTGAAATTTGTGGCGTAACTCGCATGAATATTTGAATTCAGTTATCAATTAGATTAATTTGTTTATCTTGAATGTCATGTCACACACCTTGTTGCACGACCTTTGATGATTTGGGCATTGAAGTTGAAGACATATAGAAGTCCCATAAAGAAGAGTATGAGAGTAGGTTAGGTGATAGCCGAAGGGTAAATAGTAAGACAGACTTTTATGTTTGTTTCTATACATATACTTTTTTATTTAAAAATTTGGTCATTATGTTTTTGTTTGTCTGTAGTTTTATCTGAGTAACAAGGAAATAGATCTACTGTGGAAAATAAACTGTTTTGGTTTACCTTAGTCACTTGAACCTTGTAGGTATCGTCTGAATGTCGAAAAGATTGATTGGAATATATATGTTACAGATGTTGGGCAGTGGCAACATTTTGACATGGTTTTTAAGGTATGTCCCAATTGACTGATATATTGTCAGTGCTACTGCTAATGTTCCATTGAGTTTAAATGTCTGAAACCCCTTTTGATTTATCAGGCCTCTAGACGTGCAGAGTGGCTTCCAAAGGATCCAAATGAATATCCAATATGCACTCATGTAGGTTTTGGTCTTGTTCTTGGCGATGATGGAAAACGATTTCGGAGTCGCAGCAGCGAGACTGTTCGACTGGTTGATTCACTTGATGAAGCTAAAAGGCGCTGTAAAGTTTCCCTTGAACGCGGTAAAGCACCAGTTGCCTATTGCAATTCTTATTATTTATTCCTTTGTGCAAGCCAGGATTAATGAAGTGAAGTTTCTGTTTGTTTAAGATCTATGAAACTGATATTATCAATTAGAGATTTAACCTTCTAAATCCTATGTTCATTCAGATAATGCTAAAGAATGGACAGAAGAAGAGATTGAGAAAACATCAGAGGCAATTGGATATGGGGCTGTTAAGTGAGTTCTTTAAAGTATAACAACCAACACGCTTTCCAGCAATAATATATAGTTAGCTTAATTGTAGACATACTTTTTAAAATTAAAGTGGAACCAGACATATTGTCTTACAATTTCCCATTTACTGAATTTTAAAAGTTCACGTCTTGCTTATCATTCTGCTCTAATGTTCTGAATCTGGTTGATATGTCTTGCTTTGCATGAGTTGCTTGTTTTTTTTCCTTATGCTAAATGTTGCCATTTATTGGGACTGCTTTTTGTATCAAATGACTCTACATATCATATTATTATGGTTTGATTTTACGACAATTCTGTTGTCTGCCCATGCTTCTGTTTTTGAAATGTTGAATGAGTTGTAGAATTGTCGCCCATCATATCATGTTCATGCTTATGATGTGTTTGCAGATATGCTGACTTGAAGATCAATAGATTAACAAATTACACTTTCAACTTTGATCAGATGCTTAATGATAAGGTGCGTATACGCATTTCAAATGCTTAGACAAGTTTGTAGATTTTGTGACCATTATTGATGTCCCTAGACCTGTCCCGCCCCCCTCTCAGAAAATACTTACGAAGTCTAAAGCTATAAATTTTGCACCTTTTGATTTAAAAATTACAATTGCTGTCATAACTGCTATAACAAATATCTTTTAACAAATGTTGAGACCTTTCTTCATCACCCATGCTAGGATGCTAAGCTTTTTACAGTAATAAATATCATACATTTCTAAGCTTTTTATCCAACAGGGAAATACTGCTGTTTATTTGCTGTATGCACATGCTAGGATCTGTTCCATTATCAGGAAATCGGGTAAAGACAAAGAACTAGAAGAGCTAAGACAGGTTAGTTCTTATTTCCATGATCATGTGACCTTAAATTTGTTGAAAAAAACAATTTAGTGTTGGATTTTATATGATTCATATCTTGTTTACCAACTCATGACAGAAGGAGAATTTGGTGTTGGATCATGAAGACGAGCGAACATTGGGTCTTCATTTGATACAATTTTCTGAGGTAGAGTGAAACATTTTCTCTCGACACTTGTAGTGTTTTATTTTGTTAATCTGAGCCCATCTTCTCTAAGAAAAGGCTTTGAGAGATCATATGAATTAAACAACTATAAGCTTATATATAAATATTAATTTACATTCCAAAAACTATATGCACTTACTTGGGATTTTTGTGTTTCAGGTTTTTGTGGGGTCATGCGAAAATCTGTTACCAAACGTATTATGTGAATACCTATATAATTTGGCGGAAATCTTCACAAAGAAATTTTATTCTAATTGTCAGGTATCCAAAGCTTCTATGTAGTATTACTATGAATGTCTTTCCTATGATTTACTGTGTATTGATGGGAATGCGTTTGCCAGGTTGTTGGGTCGCCTGAGGAAAGTAGCAGAATTTTGTTATGTGAAGCAACACTTGTTGTGATGAGACATTGCTTCTATCTCCTTGGAATCGAACCAGTTTACAAGTTATGATCCATCTGAATGAGGAGTTCAATAGCAAATTTTTTATGGAAGACTTTTATTCTTAGTGCACTTGAGTGTAGGAAACTTCCATTGTTATATTTATTGTATTTTAATTATGGGAAACTTCTAATGTTAAATGTATTGTGCAAGAATCACTATACCTCTTCTGTTATGTTTATTGTATTTTAATGTGTGGGAAAATAGTTAGGGCATCTATTGTAATTTTACCGACAAGACATTATCCTGTGTCTAATAAAAAAAAATTGATTAGCCTATCTTAAGATGTGCACAATTCTTTTCTGTTAAAAAATGTTGGGAATTTCTTTTCCCACCTCTATAGATTCTCTCTAACCTATGGCAAAAAGTCGAAAAAGTTGTTAGTTTACGAAGATGCATCTTTTTTGACGCATTGTTTTTTTACAAAATAAGTGCAAATGGGTTTGTCTCATTTTGTCAAATTTTAATTCGGAGATGCATTTTCGTAAGTGTTTTAATGGAGTTTTAATGAGGTTTTTAATTTTTTAATGGATGATGTCAAATATGTTACTTGAATTATTGTGATTGTCATGTCATTTTTAATTATAGAATATTTAATATGTTCGGGTTGGATTTAACTTATTCCGACAAAATAGATTTATAGGATGAAGATTGTTCCAACTTATATGCACATATTCATGTCATATATTATTCGATGTAACACTCTTTACAAACTAAAACTAGTTAAAAATTAAATAAACATGATGTGAACTGATTTAAATTAGAAATAGATTTAGTTTCAACCTTAAATGTTTCAAAAAGCTTCATGTGGCTTATTGATCAAGGTACTTGTAGGTATTGTCAAAGTAGTCTAAGGTGGTAGAGTTTGTTGATAGCAAAGCTGCAATCAATTGATTGGTTGTTTGGTTTTGCTGATGACAACATTTGATATCAAACGATATCGAGTGAAGTCCTTATCTATTTATTAAAGATAACTCAAATGGTCAAAGATGTGCAAGATGTTTTATTAAAGGTGCTGGAGTTTACTGATAGCAAAGCTGCAATCAACTGATTAGTTGTTTGATTTTGATAATGACAACACTTGATTTTTGAAGATACCTAAACGTGTCAAAGATGCTCAAGATTTTTTATCAAACTGTCCTTTTGACGATCTTAGAGATCTGGTTATCTCTTTCAAATCAACAGCGTGGTCAAAGGACTTTCAAGTGAGACTTCTATTTCAAGGTTCACTGCTGGTTTGCTCTATCAGCCCGATGTAAAAGCTCTGTCGGTTTGAGATTAGCCATTGTAAAATCTCATATTGGTTCCTAAGTTTAACATGGTGTAAAAGCTCTGTCGGTTTGAGATTAGTCAGTGTAAAATCTCATATTGGTTCCTGAGTTTAACATGGTGTAAAAGCTCATTTGGTTTGATATTATCCTGCCTAAAGTATCATCTCAGTTTGAGGTCAACCCATATAAAACCTCATTTCGGTTCGGAGGATAACCAACATAAAACTCCATCCCGATTTAGAGTATAGTCAATCCAAAACTCCATCTTGGTTTGAGATAAACCCATGGAAAATTGCTATTTTGTTTGGAGGATATGCACTATAAACTTTGTTTGTCGTTTGGTTGGAAGTAAGCCTTTAAACTTCATATCCTTGTAAAAGGAGGTTTGTGGGCATATCCTATTGAATCTCCAAAGTTAGTAGATACTCTCAAGAAGAGTTTTTGGGGACAAGAGTGTGTCAAGTTATTAGGCTGAGCCTGTATAAATCTTTGATGTCTCTCTCTCTTCCTTATTTAGGGATGACAATTGGAGCCATCCCTAGTGGGCACCCGCAAAAATTACCCACAACGGATAGAATAAAAATCTGCAAAATGTGTACGGGCATAGTCACAGGCAATTACCCATGAAAATAAGCGGGTGTGAGTGTGGGTATGGGTACTTTAGTACCCACCCAGTCCATGCCCGCACAATATATATATATATATATATATATATATATATATATATATATATATATATTTTTTTTTTTTTTTTTTTGTTTTTATTGTTATGTATACATATTAATTTATCAATTTTATTAAATACATCACAATTAAACTTGTACGCATTTTAATATAATTGTTTGTTTATTTCTTAACTCAACAATACCATCCTTGAATTTTTTTTATGTTGTTGAAAACTTGAAATGACGTGATAAATTACAATTAATATATTATTTTTTATTAGAAAAGCGGGTAAACGGGTATGGATATGGATACTTAGGTACCTATAAGATACAGGTAAAAATGTTGGTGCCCACACAGGTATGAGCTTAAGTACGTGGATTTTTTTAAACCTTGGGTATAGGGACGAGTACTATAGTACCCTGCCCATTGTCATCCATATCCTTATCTCCTTTACTTTGTTTTCTTTCCTTGATATTTCCCTTTTTCCGCTGCATAATTACTCGTTTGTTTTAAAATATTTTTAAACTGTGGTTTTCCAAACGATTTCGATTTTAACCAATGTTTTTCAAACCTCAACAATTAACCCTTCTCTCTTGTGTATGAAGTCACATATCCAACAATGGGTATCAGAGCCTACCTCCTGTTTAAAGGCTAATCGCCTCATAAGGAATATGACTTCAAACTTTTCTTCTAATAAGATGACTTTCCTAAATACATATCCACCATTTAATGGTGATATGTTTGATCTATGAAAAGATATAGTTAAAGTGTTCATTTAAAGTCTTAATCTTGAGTTGTGAGAAACAATAATCAATGATCCATTTATCCCTACTCACTACGTCAATGGTGAAGTAGCAATAGATAAATCTGATTTTCTTTACACTAAAGAAGACAATAGAAAAATCAAAATTGATTTCAAAGCTAAAAACTTTTTAGTTATGTTTTTGAGTGAAAATCAATTTCTTTATGTCTTTAACTGTAATTCCGTCAAGGAAGTGTGATACACTCTTGAGATGGTCTATGGAGTCTCACCAAATATCAAACAAGAGGGAATGAACACACGAGGCCAATAAGTTGAAACACCAGATGAATGTGAATTTTATATTATTTTTCAATCATTGGAAACCTTGGCGAACATAATAGAACTTTTGTCACTAACAAATATCTAAAAATTAAGAAATAAAAAAATAATCAAAAAGCTTAACAAGTTAATCAATCTTCGTAGACGAATGATCATCAGAACATCCGTCATCTGATAATAAAGAAACTTCATCAATAATATTTTGCGTAAATCAATGAAGAAAACGAAGAAGCTTAATCAAAGGGAAATGAGGAATGAAAGTCTCAACTAGCATTATCTTTAGATACTCAACAAGAAATCTTGAAGAATCAACCTCTAGTAGAATCTATGAAAGCACATTAATGACTTGCAATGATTCTTATTTAATATTTCTTAATTGGGCTTGCAAATCGATTAAAAATGAAATGGTAAATTGATTGGAGATTTGTCTCAATCGATTGGCTCATTAAATCGGCTTATGAATCATTTCCTTCTTTGTTGTTTCCAACTCCTATATAAAAAAGGTCCGCCTCCACTTGTTCTCATGCCACTTTCCAACGATTTATATTTTTCTTAGAATTTATCCCTCTAATTTTTCCCTCCCCTTCTCTCTAGAAAATATTTCTTTCACTATAAATTGTTTAAGTGATTGCTAGTGAAACTTTGCTTGTGAGTAAGAGTTTTGTAAGTGGTCGTGTTGTTTGTTTAATTCTTGGGAGTGCAATATTCTTGAGAAGATTGAGTTTGGTTCGTGAGATAAACTAGTCATAAAATCCCCGCTTTGGTTTATTGAGCTTTGTTTGAAAAACTTATGCTTTGTTTATTGAGATTAGCCTAAAAACTTAAGAAGGTTCTAGCTTACCCTGTGGTAAAATTTATTTGTGGTTGGAGATAAGCCTATAAAAATTTCAAGATCAATTTGTATAAAATTTCATGGACGTAACCAATAAAATCTCACAAAGTTTATAGTCAAAATCTCAAGAAAACCTATTGGGGACAATACTAGACCATCGTTCGACCAAACTTGGATAACTCTCTAGTTCAATCTTTCTAACCCTATCCTTTTTAATTTTTTCCATTTACTTTTCATTATTTAAATTTGCTACAATTTACTCAAACAAAATTACTAACACAATATTAATCGAGAAAAATATAAAATAAATCATGAATCTTAAATACAACAATCTGTCCCCCTTGTGCTTGAGGTTACTTGTCTAACATCTTGGTTTGAGATCAGCCGACTAAAAATCTTTGTTTTGTTTGGAGGATAGTGATAAGTGCAAATTGTACCTATTTATGTATATATGTTTTGTTGCACTTATCATTACTTTTTGTCTATATCGTTCAAATAAACCCTCACTTTGTTTATAAATACGTTAACTTTACGTTTTAGTGTATATATTACGTAACGTGTAAATATTACTTAGTTTAATTGATTTTTATCTCATTTTTGTAGGTATTAAATAAAGTCTTTCTTGCCATATTCTTGAAGAGCATTGAATAAGCTTTCCAACGCTTCCGACCGTGCGTAAATCGGAGTTTCGGTGAAGAAGTTGGGGCCAAAATAAGGGCTGGTTTTCTGTCATGTTCGCACTGCGAATTGGCAGCGAGTGTTCGCATTGCGAAGGCCAGCGAGGTCCCAGCGAAGGCTGACAATGAGTTACAAAAGAGAAATAAGCCAAGGTTCGCACTGCGAACCAGTCAGCGAGCATTCGCACTGCGAATGGTTCGTTCGCACTGCGAACCAACGAAGGAAAGCAAAGGCGATTTAGCAATCAGAGGCACTTAAAGTGCCATTTTTTGAGTCATTCGCACTGCGAATGATCGTTCACACTGCGAACCATGCAGAATTTTCAATGTATATAATTCATTTCAGTTACTTTTTTTAGGGATGGTTTTGGGGGTTTTTGCTCCAACTCCATCAAACTTCATTTCTTCATAGGATTAGCTTAGAAAACAACTGTGGAGCATGCATACGGATGATCCGGAGTGGATTGATCGTCGACCGACTCAGACAATCCGCGAGATGTTTGGTTCATTTCTCTTCTTCTTTGTGTTTTTCTTTATGGTTAGGTTGTGTATATGTATTTGCTGTGATCTCATGTATATTTGTCGCCCATGGCGTTGTATAAAACTTGCTTTACAAATCTTTATTGGTGATTGTCTCTGATTTTTGCTTTATGCGCGGGGTTTGGGTTGCGTTAGAGATAACCGTCGCAAACTTCGATTAGGGATGGTTGTCTGTTAGTTTCTGGATTCTAGAGATAGATTTAGGGCTAACAATCTTCAATAGGCTTTGAAGCTTAATGTCTTCCGTGTTTCGAGGCTTCGCACGCGAGAGTGACGAAGAGAGTGACACGGTTGTTATCTCAATTGTGCGTTAGACATAACCTTTGTTGTGAACGATGCTGGGTGATATTGAGGAGTATTGTAGGTTGAGTATAACTGGTCGGTAAGTTTAAGTTTGTGAGGAGTGATTTATATGCATTGCCGGACGAGTTTTTCTCTCTGAAGAATGATTTCTTTTTTATTTAATGTTTACTTTTCTATTTTCTTGTTTGAAACTATTTTAATCCAAACTCATTAACGCGAGAGACTGTCGAACGACATTCTTTCCCTCGAACCGATCTCTATGGACACGACATAAATCCCGGAGGGAATTCTTCCGAAAATAAATATTTTTGCTTGCTTGCCCTATTCTGCACTCAACAAAATGACGCCGTTGCCGGGGATTGGTTTTGATATTGAATCGCATTGCGATAGTTTCTTTGTTTTTGAGTTTTGTAAATATCGTATATATTGTATATTTTCACTTGTTATACTGATACTTGTAGATTAACGTTTGTTTAAGTGTTTGGTTAGGACGCTTGCTTTTGGTTGCGCGGTGAGACATCACCATGGCATGAATGAAGGAAGTTTCTAATTAAGCATCGTAAAGGCGTCGAGCTTACGACGTAAAACAAGCATGTTTTTATTGTTTTTCATTTCTAATGTTTTTGGTTGTTGTTTGCTCGCAAATTTTGATTGACTTATTTGAGGATGCTTTTGTGATTTTCCAAGTTGGTTCGTTTCAACTTGCGGATGTTTGGTAATAATTTTGTTAAGTTTTGTACACGTCTGAGGTATGTATTTATCGCTTTCTATACTTTAGCATATTCATGATACTTAGGCATTTTACAAACTTCCATGCCATCCATTCTTTTGTATACTTGTTCTATTGTGAATCACTTTAGTTCCTAACCTTTTTGTGAGGTGGCTTTCCATTGTTCATATATGCACGGAGAACCAACATTCTTGTTCTAACTGGATTTTATTATGTTGAATCTTTTATTTGTGTTGATTATATGAATGCATGAAAAGGATCAAGGCAATTGTTTCATTTTGAGCACAACCACCTTAGCCAAATAGTCATTCACCTTGTGAGCGTGTGATCATTCGTAACCCCTTTGAGCCTTTGGTCATTATCCATGTTGTTTGAGTTTGATGCTTGTCTATGAGTGTCAAATTTACTTTTTGTATGGATTTTGATTGATTATTTTTTCTTGAACCCTCAATTTTGTGTTGTTGTATGGATTTTTTCCTTGCCTTAGAAAGTAGGGAGTATTCACATGATAGTGCGGTTGAATTCAAGTTGGGGAGAAGATGATTGTATACTCATTGGTTGGATTCTATGAGGATTGAAAAAGAAAAGAAAAAAGAGAAAAATTTGTGAAAGAGAAAAAGAAAGAAAAAAGAAGAAAAAGAAAAATCCTTGAAAAAGGAAACAAAAAGAGTTTCAATAATTGTGCTAAATAAGTATTGTGTGTTGTGTAACACTTGGGATTGTGGAAGAAGTTGATTGAATTTTTGTGTGAATCTTTGTGAGTTGATCACTCCCTTAGGTTTAGGCAAGTTTTTGTTTCAATTACCTTTAGAAATTGCCCCTTGTTTGTTTACCCGACCACGTTACAACCTTGAAAGTCCTTGTGATTCGTGCCTTTGTATTTTCAATGTGAATTTGTGGATGTATACATAATTTAGTCTTTTGTTTGCATGATGTTGTGTGAGTGTAAAAATCCCTCATTTTATGTTTTTCATCTACCGATGATTGTTTTTGCTAGGTGTGATTCACTTTGGAACTTGTGTGGTTTTAGAATTTTTGGCATGATTTTTGTATTTTGCATTTGTTTCGTGACTATGTTGTCGTCGTAGTTTAGTGGTAAGTATTTACTTTTTTTGTGTACCGTTTTCATTTGAACCATTCAATCGTTTCCGTTTTTCAAAACCTGTTGATTCGTCATTCTTTGGATATTGCTTGTGCATTTTCAAGTTTGTTTGATTCTTGTTTGTGGACAAACAATTAGGTAAGTTGGGGAGAGTTTGATAAGTGCAAATTGTACCTATTTATATATATATGTTTTGTTGCACTTATCATTACTTTTTGTCTATATCGTTCAAATAAACCCCCACTTTGTTTATAAATACGTTTACTTTACGTTTTAGTGTATATATTGCGTAACGTGTAAATATTACTTAGTTTAATTGATTTTTATCTCATTTTTGTATGTATTAAATAAAGGCTTTCTTGCCATATTCTTGAAGAGCATTGAATAAGCTTTCCAACGCTTCCGACCGTGCGTAAATCGGAGTTTCGGTGAAGAAGTTGGGGCCAAAATAAGGGCTGGTTTTCTGTCATGTTCGCACTGCGAATTGGCAGCGAGTGTTCGCATTGCGAAGGCCAACGAGGTCCCAACGAAGGCTGGCAGTGAGTTACAAAAGAGAAATAAGCCAAGGTTCGCACTGCGAACCAACGAAGGAAAGCAAAGGCGGTTTAGCAATCAGAGGCACTTAAAGTGCCATTTTTTGAGTCATTCGCACTGCGAACCATGCAAAATTTTCAATGTATATAATTCATTTCAGTTACTTTTTTTAGGGATGGTTTTTGCTCCAACTCCATCAAACTTCATTTCTTCATAGTATTAGCTTAGAAAACAACTGTGGAGCATGCATACGGATGATCCGGAGTGGATTGATCGTCGACCGACTCTGACAATCCGCGAGATGTTTGGTTCATTTCTCTTCTTCTTTGTGTTTTTCTTTATGGTTGGGTTATGTATATGTATTTGCTGTGATCTCATGTATATTTATCGCCCATGGCGTTGTATAAAACTTTCTTTACAAATCTTTATTGGTGATTGTCTCTGATTTTTGCTTTATGCGCGGGGTTTGGGTTGCGTTAGAGATAACCGTCGCAAACTTCGATTAGGGATGGTTGTCTGTTAGTTTTTGGATTCTAGAGATAGATTTAGGGCTAACAATCTTCAATAGGCTTTGAAGCTTAATGTCTTCCGTGTTTCGAGGCTTCGCACGCGAGAGTGACGAAGAGAGTGACACGGTTGTTATCTCAATTGTGCGTTAGACATAACCTTTGTTGTGAGCGATGCTGGGTGATATTGAGGAGTATTGTAGGTTGAGTATAACTGGTCGGTAAGTTTAAGTTTGTGAGGAGTGATTTATATGCATTGTCGGACGAGTTTTTCTCTCTGAAGAATGATTTCTTTTTGATTTAATGTTTACTTTTCTATTTTCTTGTTTGAAACTATTTTAATCCAAACTCATTAACGCGAGAGACTGTCGAACGACATTCTTTCCCTCGAACCGATCTCTGTGGACACGACATAAATCCCGGAGGGAATTCTTCCGAAAATAAATATTTTTGCTTGCTTGCCCTATTCTGCACTCAACAGATAGTCAATCTAAACTCTGATTTTTGTTTAGTTGGAAGTTAGGATTTAAAATTCATATCCTTGTAGAAGAAGATTCGTGGGCATGTCCTATTGAAAACTCTTAAGTTAGTGGATACTCTCAAGAAGAATCCTTGGGAACAAGAGTAGGTCAAGTTATTAGGCCGAAATTGTATAAATCTATGATGTATTTTGCTCTCCCTTGTCTACTTTACTTTATTTTTTTCCCTTCGTTTTTCATTTATTTCTCTTTTCTGTTGCATAGTTACTCATTTGTTTTAAAATGTTATTAAACTCTGATTTTCTAAATGATTTTGATTTTAACCAACATTTTACAAGCCTCCACAATTCACTCATCGTCTTATGTATGGAGTCACATGTTAAACATGATCTTTTTCATTGTGTATTCTCCAACCCATTTTTGCATTCTTAAGCAATATAGAATGGCTTGCGAATCATTGTCATTTTCGAGACCTTTCAAATTTTAGAAAGAGAAGGATACAATGTTATTATGAGCTGAGTTCTACAATAGTGACAACGTGAACATATTAGAATCCTAACCAAAGGTTTTATAGACGTGAGTTATACAAGATACATGTCTAATTAGTTATATTTTTTACATAGTTTCCTTCATCCTTTTCATCTCTAATTTCTGGTTATACTAAGTGGATTTCTATGTGTATTGCTCAAATACAAGGAATGAAATAATGTGCCATTTTGACTGGTGTGATGAGAAAATGATAGATCGTTTCAAGGATACCTCTTTTCCAGCTTTTGTTGAACAAACGACTCCAACACAAAAACGAGGGAGTGAATTGTGATATTCAAATTTTAAAAACTTTTCACTAAAGAAGTTGATTTAAAACGATTTATATTAGAAGTCGATATTAACAAAGAATAAAAAGATGAAAAGAATAAAAACATCAAAAAACATAGAAGGTAGAAATATAAAGAGATGGGGTAAGAAATATCACACGAGATAATCCTGGTTCACCCTTAAGCCACATACCTTACTCAAGCCTCCAAGAGTTTTCTCTTGAGATTTTCACTAAAACCAACTTGAGATTTTAAACAGGATCAACCCAATAATCTTAAATAACTTGAGCTTTTGGACATGATCAGTCAAACAACCTTACACAAATACCTTGATTTTTTACATAGGTTCAACCAAACAATCTTAAACCAAACTTTTTACATGTTTATCTCGCAACCTTAAAATATATTAAAAATCACAAAGAAACACTGTTCTTGATTAAACACTTTCAACGCAATAGATAGACACTACAAATCTCAGATAAAGCTTTTTTCCCTCCTAGCACTAAGGAAATAACCAGTGAATAAAAACTTATAAAATAAAGATAATAAGAAAGATAAAATAATAGATGAATCATAAAACTGGTTATGTTGAGATGTGAGAAAAAACCTCATTTATATAGAAAAAAATGGCAGAAAAAGGCTATAATCCATGGACTTTTATGCTTCCTAGTCAATTAAAATACATATCTAATCGATTAGGTTAACTAGAAAAGGAAACTCTGATCTATGACGTCACCTAATTAATAAGAAGGCATATCTAATCGATTAAGAGGCGTTACTCATATTTTAATCTATTAGATTTAATGCCTAATCGATTAGGAAATTGAGCTTTGATTTCTTAATTGATTAAAAAGCTTCTTAATTGATTAAGTACTTGTGTGGATTTGTTTTAAGAAATTTTACTAAAAAGATGATAAGTTTGTAATACTTTTGTGTGTGTGTGTGTGTGTGTGTGTGTGTGTGTGTGTATGCTTTGCCCTAGTACTACAAGACTCACTCTTGATTCTTTTACAATTTACTAATCAAATTACAAGATAAAACACTAAGCGCGAGATGAATCAAACTTTCACAAATTCACAACTTCAATTTCTTTTTATTTTTGTAATCTATTAAAAAAAGGGTAAAATGAAGTACTTAAGAACTTTAATGTGAAACAAAATTTTAAATAAGTTTTAAGGTTAAACCATACTTTAAAAAATCAATATTAAAAAAAATATAACAAATGTCAGTTTCGAACCTTAAAAAGTTGTCCTTATAGTCCTATTCTCACCTCTACCTAAATAACCCTATGTCCAACTCAACTAAACTTTAGAAAGAATGTTTTTCATTCTCTCCCTTGAAATTTTCCTCCACCAACCAAAATCCAAATACCTTGCAACACTAGTACTACACATCTAGTTAGCGGAACAAACAGTTATGTTAGAACCGTACACAATGACATCAAAGTAAGGGTAACATAAAAGTGTTTTAAAGATTTTCCATCTCAAACTCAAAGAAGCTCCAAAATGAATACCTATTTATTCACAAACCATAAAATCTAAACGCGAAAAGCAAAAACATCTGAAGTTAGTTTAGTTAGAACTTAGAAGCAATATTAGGAAAAGGAGATTTCTCAATCAACGGGGAACAAAATTACAAATATGATGCAAGTTTCCACGTTGAAGTATTACCTACACGAGAGGCCATCAATGTACAATTTGGTATTTAAGGAAGTTCTAGGACAATGTCGTTTCTTAAAACCCATTCAATGTAAGCATGTGTTTGGTTCTCATTAAGGTGTATGTGAATTTCAAACGTGGCGATTCCATTGATCTTTATGATTATGAACACTCTCTCTCTCTCTCTCTCTCTCTCTCTCTCTCTCTCTCGCTCTCTTAGATTAAAGATATTTTTAGCAATATTGATCATCCTCATGTTTGGGCTTTTCAGGCTCAGTTTCCACATCTTTCTATTATGGATTTTGGTTTTGGTTTTGTTTTTTTAGCTACAAATTGTGGTTACAGTATGTTAGTATGCATTTTTTTACAACCATTTTCTTTTTATATGCTTGACTTTCAAATATTTTTATTTTGATTTTGTTATAACATTTTTCTTTCTTCTTCTTGCACTAGTACTACTTGAGTTTTTCATTTGAAAACTTTTCCTTTTCTTTTTCTCCCAAAATTTTGTTTTTTTTTCAATACCATTGCTTTAACATGATATCCTATACTTATAATAAGCTAATGACCATTGTTTTCTTTTCAAATTTGGATAAGGGTTGTAACTTTGAACGAACAAAATAAAATTTTATTGTACAGATAAAAGGGGTTTGTCAAAGGATTCACACCCTCACAGGGTAGGCCTTTTAGGTCAAGTGGTTTTTCACTCAATACAAATAATGCCTTGATCATTTCCATCACTTTCAAATATATCAACTAATTAGCAAGACTGGTGCAAAGTCTACATAGTTATCATGTATGTCCACTCTTATTATTAAGTAAAATATGAGGTTGCACACATCTCATTTGGGTAGGATTTACGATTCTTAACTTATGTTAATGTGTTTTCTCTAGAAAGTAGAAAAATCAAATTTAGAATAAAGTAAAGAATTCATAATCATACTATATTTTACAGATAGTTAGACATTAATCACGAATAAAGCATTTAAAGATAACAAAACATTTTTCACGCCATCTGTTCTTTGACCTTTTGTTGTCAACCCATCGTTGGCGATTGCACGCATTTTAAATTTTCAGATCATTATCTAAACCATCTGCAGATAAACTTCCTTTTTTGCAGTACTTTTTCAAAAAATTTCAAAAACTTAATCATGAAAATAATTAAAACATACATGCATATGTTTAGATTGGATCATCTTTGCCCCCATTCAGAAAACATTTTCCTATCCTCGGGCAACAAAATAATGAGTGTTGCAAATATGTCCTCACCCAACCCATAATCCTCGTTTAGTCTACCTATGCAACCAAATACTCTAGGCGCACTGGGTCACGCTTAACGTGTCTTATGTGATAACAACAATATATGATTTTTGTTGTGTCATTCTAAGACTAAAATCCAATTGCTTGGTGTGGTGGAAATTCAGATAAATTGTGCACGATGTTTAGTCAAATATATTATATATGGAAATAACAAAAATCCTAAATGATTGAGTTGTCTCCCAATAAGTGCTTATTTAATGTCAGTAGCTTGACAATGATCAGTGTCACGTGACACCAATTACCTTATAACTTACCCCACGATCTTTGATTTTGACATTTACTTCACCTTTGTCATTATCCATGAGCATACTCATAGTCTTCATGAAAGGTCTTCATAAGATGAGAAGTATCTTTGGGTCTGTCTAGACATCCAATATCACAAGGTCTACAGAAAATGAGAATTTGTCGATCTGCATTAGCACATCTTTAAGTGCTCCCACTGGTATCCATGTTGTGTCTGCTATTTGCAGTTCTCTTGCATACGACTCTATTTGCAGAGACCTAATCCTTTATATTATCGATATTGGTATAATATTCACATTTGCACTTAAGTCAATAAGTGCATTCCCAATTTTTATATTACGTATAGAGACAAGTAATACCACTACCCTAAGGTCAGTTTCCTTCCTGGATAGGTCCCTGGGATCATCTTTGCAAGCTTCATCTTAAAATCTTTTTTCCCTTGGTCCTTATGCTTTTTCTTTTAGTTTTTCATTTGCTTTGATAACAATTCTTTTATCCTCAAGAACAATGCTACAATGTTCCTTTGGATTGTTCTTTGTCTTTCCACGTAATGTGTTACTTGGGAGATCTGAGAGTTATTTGACTAATTAACCCACCTAAGTTTCAAGGTTTTTAATGGAGGTTTCGGTAGTTTTGTGACTGGCCATAGACCCCTACATGAATTGATTGAGTGTATCCTCTAACTTTTTTATTTTGTCTATTTATAGTAACCCGTCTAATTAGTTAGAAGTTGTTCTAGTCGATCAGGCCTTTAATGCAAATCTATTTTTGTTTGGTTGAGAGAAACAATTCTAAATTTTTGAATTTTTAATCGATTAAATATTAGGTCTAATTGATCAGAGGGCGCCATATTTGAATTTTAAATAGTCCTGATCAATTAGCTATGAGGTCTAATAGATTAAGAGGCGAGATTTTCATATTCCTTTGTCTCTTTTGGGCTTTAAGAGAGTTTTTGACATGGTTTTCTTTTGGGACCTCCCCATTTTTGAGTTGTGACCTCTCTTTTCTTACAAAAACCATCTTTAACCGCGCAATTGGTGAAAATTAAATAAATGCAATAATTTAACACACGTTAGAAAAATAACATGAGTTTTATGTATTTATTTTCTAACAAGTGACTTAACTTTTTAAAACCGAAATTAAATTAAATTATATGTTGTTTCTTTTGAAGCTATATGAATCGTTTGACACAAGAGGAAACTCTAGAATTCATTTCCTTCTTATTGTTATTTCTTCTAAAAATTTCATAGTTGAGAGCCCCCTTGGGAACCATTTACCATGGGACCCAGATGATTGTCAACTGGATCGTGTTCACTGAGCATTGTACGGTCGGACGCCTTAGGATGTGCCTCTGTATTAACATGATAAGGATCAAACACCTCAACATGTGTCTCATCATCATTGTCCATGGAACATGCACTTCTACCTCATCTTTTAAAAATAGTATGTGGTCCATGGATCTCTTCAGTTCTCCTATGACGATAAACGATGGGAGCTATCCTATTTAAACCAAGATCATTTACGTCGTCATTAGATCTCTCAACAGTAGTATTATGTTTGTCACTCAATCTAAGGATGATGTTATTACCTCATCCTATTTGGCTCATTGATAAACAAATAAATAATTAAAAAAATCTATCTAATTTTATAAAAATTAAGTGCCACCCATACCTATTATTTTTGTAAAGTCTCATGCCAGGTGTAATTATGAAAGTGTCAAATAAATTTCTTTTCTATGAGTTCTTTTAAACCTCGAGGTATGCTCTGAATATAGAGATAGAAATAAGTAAGACCGGTCTACAGAAACCTATAGTCTAACCTATTTAAGTCTTATATGATATTTTTAATAAAATTTTAGTAAATTTAAGCTTTTTAGAAGTCTAATAAATCAATCAGGTCAGACTTACACTATTGAAAAAACTACGAAGCTAAATAAATCAATCTATATATACACATCTATTAGAAAATAGATCAAATAATATATAAAAACCTGTATTTTATGTTTAAAAACAGATAAAATAGACAATTAAAAGTTTACTAAAAACAAGTTCTTAAATAAGTTTTAAGGTTAGACTAAATTTTTTAGGCTTAATACCCTTTTTGGTCATCTAACTATGCCTCGGGGTCCAATTTGGTCCTCTATCTTTTAAAAGTTCCAAGTTGGTCCCTTACGTTATTAAAATGATATCACGTTTGTCATGTCCGTTAGAAACATTAGTTTTTCATTAAAACTATTGCTGACGTGGTATGTTTTAGCTTATGTGTAAAGGAAGGAATGACAATGTGGCACGCTGACTAAGCTCAGTGCTGATGTGTTAAAAGCCTTACAACATGTGGCATGATGACTAAGTTATTTTTCATTTAACTTCTCATTACAACATTTTTGTATAAGTCATTAAAACGTTTTGTTTCTGAAATAGCAAGAACCCTAGCAGAGAAGTGAGAAGTGGGAACGAAGAGAAGTGGAAGACGAAGACGAAGCTAATACGACGGTTAGTTTCCAATTTCTTTCTCTTATCATTTTGTGTAAATGTTTCGTTGTCTAGGGTTTTTTGAAATCTTGGGGTTTTCCCCCTTTTAAAATCTAGGGTTTTTCCCCTTTTGAAATCAACAATGTTGTTGCGTTTTATGGTATGTATGGTTTTTTTTTTTGCGTTTTCTTGTTCTGATTAGGTATTTAGGTTTTTTTTGCCCCTTTTTGTAATCTGCTATTATGTTATGTGTTGTTGTATGTAATGTTGCATTTTATTGTATTAGGTAGAAATAGAAGAAATGTTGTGTTTGAAAATTCATCATAATGGTGAGTTTATCGACTATGCAAAAATCGATTATGTGGGGGGTGATAAGTGTAAATTGTAACTATTTTTGTATATAAGTTTTGTTGCACTTATCGATACTTTTTGTTAATATCGTACGAATAAACCCCGTTTTGTTTGTAAATACGTTTACTTTATGATATAGTGTATATATTGCGTATCGTGTAAATATCATTGAGTTTAATTGATTTTCTCTCATTTTTGTAGGTATTCAAGCAATTATATTTTTCCATTGTTGTATAGATCATTGAATAAGCTTTCCAGCGCTTCCGACCGTGCATCAATTCGAGTTACGGTTCAGAAGTTGTGGTCAAAATAAGGGTTGGTTTGCTATCAAGTTCGCTTTGCGAACTTCCCAGCGAATGTCCCAGAATTATGGCAGTAGAAAAAGAGACCAAAGTTTGCTTTTCAAACTTTCTAGCAAATATTTTCTTTGCAAATAAAAGTTCGCATTGCGAACTTATGCAGAAAAGCATAGTCGGTTTGACTATTCTGAGGCACTTAAGTGCCAATTTTTTATGTTTGCTTTGCGAATAAAAGTTCGCTTTGCGAACTTGACGGATTTTGAAATACCATTTAAGTAATTTCAGTCATTTTTTAGGTGATGGTTTTTGGGCTTTTTGCTCCCAACTCCATCAAATTCATTTTTCAGTAGATTAGCTTTGAAAACAACATTGAAGCTTGCACACGGATGATCCGGGGTGGATTTCTCATCGATCGGCGTTTGACAAACTGCGAGATGTTTGGTTTATTTCTTTTCTTCTTTGTGTATTTCTTCTTTGTTGGGTTGTTGTATATGTATTTGCTCTGAACTCATGTATATTTGTCGCCCATGGCGTTGTATAAAATTTGCTTTACAAATCTTTATTGGTGATTATCCTTGATTTTTGCTTTATGCTCGGGGTTTGAGTTGTGTTAGAGATAAACATCGCAAACTTTGATTAGGGATGATTATCTGTTAGTTTCTGGATGCTAGAGATAGATTTAGAGCTAACAATCTTTATAGGTGTCGAAGCTTACTGCCTCTGTATCTTGAGTCAGGTGCGAGAGTGTCGACGAGGTAACATGGTTATTCTCTTAGCTCAGTGTGTCAGAGATGGACACTGTTGTGAGCGATGTTGGATGATATTGAGGAGTATTGTAGATTGAGTATAACTGATCGATAGGTTTAAGTTTGTGACGAGTCGATTATGTGCATGCCTGACAAGTTTCTTCTCTCTGAAGAATGAATTCTTTTTGTGTTAATGTTTACTTTTCTGCATTTACTTTAAATCCATTTTAACCCAAACTCATTAACATTTAAATTGTCGAACGGCAGTTCAATAGCACCAATCTCTGTGGACACGACATAAATCCCGAAAGGAATTCTTTCGAAAATAATATTTTTACTTGCCGCTTTACCACTCCAACAAAATGGTGTCGTTGTCGGGGATTGATGTTTTGATATTGAATCACATTGCGATAGTTTCTTTGTTTTTGAGTTTTGTAGATATCGTACATATTGTATATTTTTACTTGTTCATATTGATACTTGTATATTTTGTTCCTGTAACGTTTGTTCAAGTGTTTGGTTAGGGCACTTGCTTTTGGTTTGCGCGGTGAGGCATCACCATGGCATGAAGGGAGTAAGGTACTAGCTAAGCACAGTAAAGACGTCGAGCTTACGACGTAAAACAAGCATGTTTTATTGTTTTTTGTTTTGTTATTACTTTTTTATTCTAGCTTAGGTTGTGTGGTGAACATTCATTAAACAAGTTGTACTCGGATTTTTCGTAAATTCTCAAATCTTCACTTTACAACTTGTTTAATGCATTTTCACCCGGTCTTTTAGTTTGTTTATATTAATAGTTTTTGTGTTTGTCTAAGAGCTTGTTTTGAGTAGCTTGAGGAGATTTATGGTGATGTTCCAAGTTTGATCGTTTCAACTTGCGGATGTATGGTAATGATATTGATAAGTTTTGTACACGTCCAAGGTATGTGTTTATCGCTTTCTAGACTTTAGCATATTCATGATACTTAGGCATTTTACAAACTTCCATGTTATTCATTCTTTTGTATACTTGTTCTTGATGTGAATCACTTTAGTTCCCAACCTTTTTGTGAGGTAGCTTCCCATTGTTCATATATGCGCGGAGTACCAACATTCTTGTTCTAACTGGATTTTATTATGCTTAATTTGTTGTTTGTGTTGATTATGTGAAAGCATGAAAAGGATCAAGGCACTTTGTTTCATTTTGAGCACAACTACCTAGCCAAATAGTCATTCACCTTGTGAGCGTGTGATCATTTGTTAAACCCCTTTGTGCCTTTCTATCATTATCCATGTTGTTTGAACTTAATGTTTGTCTATGAGTATTGAATTCACTTTTTATATGGATTTTGATTGATTATTTTTTCTTGAACCCTCAACTTTGTGTTGTTGTATAAATTTTTACCTTGCCTTAGAAAGTAGAGAGTATTCACATGATGATGTGGTTGAATTCAAGTTGGGGAGAGAATGATTGTTTACTCATTGATTAGTTTCTAGGAGGTTGAAATGGAAAAGGAAAAAGAGAAAAATATGAAAAAGAAAAGAAAAGAAAAGAAAAGAAAAGAAAAGAAAGAGAAAAGAAAAAAGAAAGAAAAAGAAAATCCTTGAGAAAGGAAACAAAAAGAGTTGAAATAATTATGCTAAATAAGTATTGTGTGTTGTGTAACACTTGAGATTTTGGAAGAAGTTGATTGGAATTTTGTGTTTGAGTCTTTGTGAGTTGATCACTCCCTTAGGTTTAGGCAAGTTTTTGTTTCAATTACCTTTAGAAATTGCCCCTTGTTTGTTTACCCGACCACGCTACAACCTGGAAAGTCCTTGTGATTCTTGCTTTTATGTTTTCAATATGATTTTTGGATGATTGCATAATTTAGTCTTTTGTTTGCAAGATTGTTGTGTGAGTGAAAAGTACCTCATTTTGTATTTTTCATCTACCGATGATTATTTTTGCTAGGTGTGATTCACATTTGAACTTGTGTTATTTTAGGATGTTTGGCATGATTTTTGTATTTTGCATTTGTTTCGTGACTATGTTATCGTCGTAGTTTAGTGGTAAGTATTTACTTTGTGTGTACCATTTTTCATTTGAACCATTCATTTGTTTCCGTTTTTCAAAACCCGTTGATTCGTGATTCTTTGGTTGTCACCCTGTTTCTTTGAGTTGTTTTATTCTTGTTTGAGGACAAACAAGTTTAAGTTGGGGAGAGTTTGATAAGTGCAAATTGTAACTATTTTTGTATATAAGTTTTGTTGCACTTATCGATACTTGTTGTTAATATCATACAAATAAACCCCGTTTTGTTTGTAAATACGTTTACTTTACGATATAGTGTATATATTACGTATCGTGTAAATATCATTGAGTTTAATTGATTTTCTCTTATTTTTGTAGGTATTCAAGCAATGATATTTTGCCATTGTTATATAGAGCATTGAATAAGCTTTCCAGCGCTTCCGACCGTCGTTAATCCGAGTTACGGTTCAGAAGTTGTGGTCAAAATAAGGGCTGGTTTGCTGTTAAGTTCGCTTTGCGAACTTTCCAGCGAATGTTCACTTTGCAAACTTCCCAGCGAATGTCCCAGAATTATGGCAGTAGAAAAAAGGACCAAAGTTCGCTTTGCGAACTTTCCAGCGAATATTCTCTTTGCGAATAAAAGTTCGCATTGCGAACTTCTGCAAAAAAGCAGAGTTGGTTTGACTATTCTGAGGCACTTAAGTGCCAATTTTTTATGTTCACTTTGCGAATAAAAGTTCACTTTGCGAATAAAAGTTCGCTTTGCGAACTTGACGGATTTTGAAATACTATTTAAGTCATTTCAGTCATTTTTTAGGTGATGGTTTTGGGGTTTTTTACTCTCAACTCTATCAAATTCATTTTTCAGTAGATTAGCTTTGAAAACAACATTGAAGCTTGCACACGGATGATCCGGGGTGGATTTCTCATCGACCGGCGTTTGACAAACTGCGAGGTGTTTGGTTTATTTCTTTTCTTCTTTGTGTATTTCTTCTTTGTTGGGTTGTTGTATATGTATTTACTTTGAACTCATGTATATTTGTCGCCCATGGCGTTGTATAAAATTTGCTTTACAAATCTTTATTGGTGATTATCCTTGATTTTTGCTTTATGCTCGGGGTTTGAGTTGTGTTAGAGATAACCATCGCAAACTTTGTTTAGGGATGATTATCTGTTAGTTTCTGGATGCTAGAGATAGATTTAGAGCTAACAATCTTTATAGGTGTCGAAGCTTAATACCTCCGTATCTTGAGTCGAGTGCGAGAGTGTCGACGAGGATACCACGGTTATTCTCTCAGCTCATTGTGTCAGAGATGGACACTGTTGTGAGCGATGCTGGATGATATTGAGGAGTATTGTAGATTGAGTATAACTGGTCGATAGGTTTAAGTTTGTGAGGAGTCGATTATGTGCACGCCTGACAAGTTTCTTCTCTCTGAAGAATGAATTTTTTTTGTGTTAATGTTTATTTTCTTCATTTACTTTAAATCCATTTTAACCCAAACTCATTAACATTTAAATTGTCGAACAGGAGTTCAATAGCACCAATCTCTGTGGACACGACATAAATCCCGGAGGGAATTCTTCCGAAAATTATATTTTTGTTTGCCGCTTTATCGCTTCAACAGGGGGTAAATATAATGAGTTAGAGATAGATGTGGATATGTGGTCCTACTTTGAATTGGTTGGTGTTCTGGAATATTTAGGTTACACTGAGGTAGACACTATATATTACAATGATCCCACATATGGTTTGAATGTTCTTAAGGATGATAAGGGTGCGTTAGAGTTAGCTAACCTCTGTAGGGTACATTTGAAAGTTGACATTTACATAGAACATCCATTATCTCAACCTGAATATGTTGAAAATCCTATAGACATGATAGAGCAAGAAGCCATAGATAAAGAACCATTAAATATGGTTAATCCGGAGGTAGAAACCATCATTGAAGATCTTTATCAAGAAGTCATAAAGGAAATGAATGTAGGTACTGATGGTGATGGTGTGAACAATAATGGTGTTGAGGGTATGAATTTAGGTGAGGGTGTGAACAATAATGGTGTTGAGGGTATGAATGTAGGTGAGGGTGTGAACAATAATGGTGTTGAGGGTATGAATGAAGCTGAGAGTGTGAAGAATAATGGTATTGAGGGTATGAATATAGGTGAGAGTGTGAACAATGATGCTGAGGTTCATGATGTTATAGATACTAATGTTGGTTTGTTGAATATGGTAACAAGCTCTGATGACAGTGAGGATGAGAGTTACTTGTATGATAGTGCTTTGGAAGTTACATTTAGTGATTGAGATATGAGTGTGGATTTTTCTGAAGAGCACTTATCCAATCTTGTTGAATATGATGGAAACCATGAAGAAACAAGTAAAAAGAAGAAAAAGAAATAGGAAGGAGACAGTGGAGAGGAGAATGAGAGTTTATATGATAGTGAGGAGTTGGATAGTGGATGTGATAGTGAGGAGAGTGATGAACCAATGAAGAAGAAGTATCCCATTTTTAAGTTATTGAAAGATATGGCTAATTGTAAATGGGAGTTGGGAACTTATTTTAACTCAAAAAGTGACTTTAAGGAAGCAATTCGAACGTATGTTGTCCAATCTGGTAGAGGTCTTAAGTTTTTGAAAAATGACAAAAAAAAAGTGAAGATGGTGTGTAAGGAAGGCTGCCAGTGGGAGGCATATTGTAGAAAGTTGCTTAATGAGGAGACTTGGCAACTGAGGAAAGTAGTTGATAACCACAATTGCTCAAGGGAATATAATGTAAAGATGATGAGTACAAAATGGCTTAGCAAGAGGTTACAAAATTCTTTGAAAAATAATCCTAAGCTGAAGCTAAAGGATATAAAGGAAAAGGCTCAAAAGAAATGGAATGTGGGAGTTAATAAGACAAAGGCAATTAGGGCCAGATTTGCAGCTAGGGATATGGTTGATGGCTCATTTTTAGGGGATTACACAAGGATATATGATTACTGTCATGAAATCCTAAGGACAAATCCGGGTTCAACTGTCAAGTTAAATGTGACACCAGTCCAAGAAAGTGTTGAGGATAGAAGACCTTATTTCAAAAGGTTGTATATTTGTTATGCTGCTTGCAAAAAGAGTTTCAAGTTGTGTAGGCCTATTATTGGTCTTGATGGATGCTTCTTAAAGAGGCTTTGTGGAGGTCAGGTTTTTGCAGCTATTGGTACAAATCCCAATGACCAGATGTTACCTATAGCTTTTGCTGTAGTGGAAGGGGAAACTAAAGAAAGCTGGTCGTGGTTCTTGGAACTCCTCATTGATGATCTAGGTGGTAGGGAATAATGTATTGCCTAACATAAGGAGGAAAGTTGAAAAAACAAGCATTTGCACAAATTATTGGATAGTAAGGTACTAAAACTGCCTTAATACTTTATGTGACTGTTTGCCTTTAAATTCTCATTTTTATGTGACTTTTTTTTTACTAATTTGTAGGATGTCATCTGAGTTTATATTTGAGGTAAGACACATTGAGAATCAAGGTGATATTTTTGCTGTCAACTTGAAGGAACATGATTGTTCATGCAAAAAATGGCAATTGACTGCTCTACCTTGTGTTCATGCTCTGTCTGCAATGAAGAGTAGAAATCTAAATGTTGATGATTACACCCCTGACTATTATAAGAAGGCAAGGTATATTTCTGTGTATGAACCTATAATTTTTCCTGTTAATGGTACAAATTTATGGGTCAGAACAGAGTACCCAGATGTCCAGCCTCCAAAATTCAAAAAAATGCCAGGAAGACCAAAGAAGGAGAGGAACCGTGAGCAGGGTGAACTTGATGGGTCAGATAGAAAAATGAGAAAAACCGGCATGATAATGAGGTGTACAAGGTGCAGACAGACTGGACATAATAAATCCACTTGTAAGAGGACTCAGCCACCAACAACCACACCAACTCAAACAAATCAGCCAATGGCAACACCAACTTCAACTCCAACTCAAGGAATCCAACCAAGGGCAACACCAGCAACAACTCAAGGAACAAGGGCAACACCAACCATAACTCAAGGCACAAGGGCAACACCAACCACAACTCAATCAAGGGCAACACCAACTCCAACTCAAGGACAAAAGACAAGGGCAACACCAACCACAACAACTAAAGGAACTCAATCAAAGTCAACACCAACAACAACAACTCAAGGAACTCAAACAAGGTCAACACCAGCAACAACAACCCAAGCAACTCAGCCAAGGGCAACCCTAACTCAAGCAAGTTAGCCTAGGGCAGCACCAGCACAAGCAAGGCCACAGAAGTTGCCTTTTAGGAAACCAAGATAAACATCTGTTACAATGGCTTCTGTTTCACAAGGACTAACCACTAGACTACGTGCATCACAAAATGCAGTGGGACCTACAACTAGGAGGACCACTCCTACCAAAAGAAACAACACAAATAAGACCATTTAGATTTATGTAGTTTCTGTTTTAAGAAAATGGTTTATGTTATGTTGTTTTGAAGTGTTTGTGTTATGTTGTTTTGAAGTGTCCGTGACAACTTATGCTGAAGCTAGTGTCTGTAACAATACCATGTAATGGTATCTTGAACAAGGTTTATGTTATGTTTCATTCCACTCTATGGTTATGTTATTTTGAACAAGTGTCTGTAACAATGTCATGTTATGGTATTTTGAACAAGTGTTTATAACAATGTTTATGTTATTTTGAACAAGGTTTATCTTATGTTCTATTCCACTCTATGGTTATGCTATTTTGAAGCTAGTGTCTGTAACAATGCCATGTTATGGTATTTTGAACAAGTGTCTGTAACAATGCCATGTTGATCAAATTTTGTGTTATACCAAAATTATGTTATGTTCTCAAATTTGAACAAGGTTTATATTGATCAAATTTTGTGTTATACCAAAATTCTGTTAATTAATTTTTGTATCTAATGCTAAGTTATATGTCAAAGTTATCTAATATTAACTTAACTTAAGTACACAACTGTTTTCACACAGACAATGGTCTAAATTATGGTAAGTTATACACAAATTATGGTCCAAATTACGGTAAGTTATCTTATGTTAATTTATACAAAAATTATGGTCCAAATTTTCTGTCAAAGTTAAATTATGTTAACTTATACACAGATAATGGTAACTTTAACACAAGCATAATGGTAAGTTCAACTTAGAACAAATATTTAACAATTAACATGTCATAATAAACTTAGAACAAACATGTAACAATAACATTTAACTTTCTGCATTGCAAGTTTTACACCAAACCAAGAAAATAAACTTCAAACTTTTACAACATCTTAATTACTAAAACAAACAACACAAAATCTTCCAAATCTTCTTCCACTTCATTGTGTTCTTCAAAGCTTCCTCTAATTCCGTATTGTTTTTTTTAAAGCAATTGATATAAAAGAGAATACTAAGAGTATTCTAATCCTTACACAAGAGAGAAGAAAAATTCCCCACCAACACAACCCTATAACTAGTAAGGTTTCAAACAAAAATCATAGAAAGATGAGTTGGAATAAGGAATCTCCCAACAGCTACTCCATTTCCAAGCTACTAATTTAATTTTCCAACAAATGTTGTCAACATTTTCTTTGCCCTCTTTAAACAAGGTGTTGTTTCTTTCCAACCAAATTTCCCACACAACCGCCATCCAAATTGCCGCCTTTAAAGAAACACATTTAGAAATGTTACGAGAACCACACCAGGCCAAGAGAAACTCCGGGACACTTCCTCTAAAGGAGGCATTATTGCCACACCAACCACTAATAACCTCCCAAACCCCGGACAGAAAAAGAGTAACAAAAGAAAATATGAAGCATCGACTCGTCTAAGAAATTACAAAGAGCGCAATTTGGATCCACACCAACCCTTTTTCTAATCAGTTGGTCTTTGGTTGGTAGTCGATTCCACAAAAGTTTCCAACCAAAAATTTTGATTTTTTCCGTCACTTTAACATTCCAAATCCCTTTGAAGTAAAGCAAAATTTCGTCTTCCCGTTCAAGGACCTGTTGCTGTCCCAACAAGCTATTATACATATGTTTGACAGAGAAATCAGAGAAGGAGTCAGTTTCCCACACAATGTCATCTAGGACGGCGGGATTCAATACCGTATCTGAGACAAAATGCTGGATATCCTGAAATTCTGCCCAGACCGAATTAGACTGCTGAATCCGAACCCCCAAGTTGCTCCAGCACCAGCTCCCACACGACCAATCTCCCATCTCCACCACCATAGCATCCTTCTTCAAGCTCAACCGGTAAATATTGGGAAAGGATTGAGCCAAAGAATTAGCTCCCTTTCAACGAGCATTCCAAAATGGGGTATGTTTACCGTTTCCCAAAGTAAAATGGACAGCTTCAGAGAAACGAAAAGCACCTTCAATAAGTGTGTTACTGCACTTTAAAATATCAGACCACCATGAGGAGGAAGAACTCCTCCAAGAAGCATTTTGTCTTAAGATCCAAGAAGAAGCGTTTCCGTATCGAACCTCAATCAACCTCCTCCAATTCCATTTAGATAACAAAGCTAGATTGAATTCTTTAATCCTCTTAATACCGAGCCCTCCCATCGACTTGCTTCTACAAACCGAATCCCATTCCAACCAGTGAATTTTGTTTTTACCAACATTGCTGCCCCATAAAAAACTCCTCATCAATCTGTCTATATTCTTCCAAACAGTGGAAAGAGCTTTATAAAAGGAAAGTAAGAAAGTAGGTAAGATAGAGAGAGTAGAATTGGTTAGAGCTGCTTTACCCACCATAGACAAAAGACGACCTTTCTAAGAAGCCAGTTTCACCTTTAATTTGTCGATCAACGGCTTCCAAGTTGCGACTCTTCTAGGATTGCATCCTATTGGAATTCCCAGAAAATTAAAACCACCGATTCGAATTTACACGCAAGGAAGCTGGAAGCTGCCAACAAAAAATGATTGCAAACATTTAAACCGATTAGCCGACTCTTGTGATAGTTGACTTTCAATCCCGATACTAATTCAAAGCCTCTCAAGATAGCTTTAATGGCCTAAATGTTGTTCCACCTTCCACTTCCCATAATTAAAGTATCATCAGCGAATTAAACCACATTAACAACCAAATCCTCTTTGACTTTAAAACCTGCAAATATACCTATTTCAGCAGCCCTATGGATCAGCTTTGTCAAGCCCTCAGCCACTAACACAAAAAGAAACGGTGATAACGGGTCGCCTTGCATTAAACCTCTTTTGATTTCAAAGTCGCAAGTCGGGCTACCATTGACTAAAATAGACAAGTGACCCAAAAAAACACACGCGTCCATCCACAATAGCCAACATTTCCCAGATCCCATCTTGATCATAACCTTTTTAAGGAAGCCCCAATTAGCGGTATCGTAAGCTTTTTTGAAGTCCACCTTAAACATAACACATTCATTCTTTTCCTTAACCGCAAAGTCAAACACCTCATTAGCTATCACAACACCATCCAACAAGCTTCTTCCAGGCACAAACGCGGACTGATTATGAGAAATCAAAACCCCTATCACCTTCTTAAGCCTAGCCGCGAGAAGTTTTGCCAATATCTTGTACACACTTCCAACCAAACAGATCGGGCGGTAATCATCTAAGGACATAAGATTAGTAACCTTGGGAATCAACGTTAAGAAAGATGAGTTAATCGCTTTTGGAAGATAACCATGGCGATGGAAGTCCTGCACAAACTCACAAATATCTGTTTTCATAAAATGCCAACACTTTTTCAGAAAACTTAGACTAAATCCATCCGGGCCCGGACTTTTCGTCCCTTCGCAGCTCCATAACGCCTCTCTAATTCCCTCCTCCGCAAATTGAATTTCCAAGCTGCTAGCTTCAGAAATAGAAAGAGACTTGAAATTAATACCTTCAAGTACAAGTCTGTCCACATCAATTTCTTCAAATTTTTGGAAGAAATGGTCTCTAATAGCTTTTTTAACTTCTGCAACAGAATGCACAGGTCCATTCTCAGTGATGACTTCCCCGATGAATCTTCGTTTAGCCGTTCCTTTCATGTAGTTATGGAAGAATTTGGAGTTGTTTTCACCTTCTGTAATCCACCTAACCCTCGACTTCTGAAGAAGCAAATTATCCTTGATCTGTATGTTTTTCCAAACTGCTCTACACGCCTGTGCTCTGACTTTTACCAAATCCCCGACTTCCTCAGTAGCTGCAGAAATTAGCTCTTGATCCAATCTGTTCAACTGGTCCACGTTCTCTTCTATCTTTAAATCTTACCAACCAAAAGTCTCCTTGTTCCATTTTCTCAAGGAGATTCTTAACAACTTCATCTTCTCCTTCAAAACATAGTCGTTTCTCCCAATAACTTTAAACTCTTTCCACTGTTTTTTGACGAAGCTGATGAAATTGTTATCACTAAACTAACTTTCATTGGTCTTGAAAGGCTTTGGACCCCAATCTCTCTTCCGAATTTTCAGCCAGATTGGACAATGGTCTGACAGCTCCCTTTTGCCTAAGTTTTGCTCAATCCAACCCCATTTGTTGATGAAATTCAAATCCACAAGAAATCTATCCAGCCTGCTTATTGTTTTGCCCTCACCTCCAAACCAAGTGAAACGATTTCCTGTCATCGGCAAATCTACCAATTCAGAGTTGATCATGAACTCATTGAACTCCCTAATCTCTTGACTTCTAGAGTACTCCAACACACCTTTTCTTTTAGATAAATCAGTTATAACGTTGAAATCGCCACCAATTATCCATATACCGTCTGTCCACTTTAACTTCGTCTCAATTAGATCCTTCCACAACCTCCTTTTAGAACTCAAGGAGCACCCCGAGTACACATTCACCACATAATAAGACACCTCTAAACAGCTCACCTTAATGCCTAAAAAACCTTCACCCATGAAAGAAAATTCTTCAGTAACGAAACTCTTGTTCCACAAAGTCAAAACTCCCACTGAACAACCCAAAGAGTTGGTGCAAGACCAACCCACATCCTGGTTGTTCCACAAACTAAACACCAGTTTATCATTCATCATCGACAATTTAGTTTCTTGTAATAAGAAGATACTAGCTTGCCCTGAATTTATAAGATTATTAATTCTCTTGTGTTTAGAGAAATTTCCTCCTCCTCTGATATTAAGAGAGCCCACAATCATTTCACCACCTTGTTAGTCGCCTTCTTGCAGTTCAAAATAGCTCTGTCAAAAATTTCCAATTCGTCCAACTTACTTGACATGTTCTTGTTACCATCGGTAGCTACCACTCCCAGATCCTTGATTGCACTCCAAATCCTTGTTCCCAAGTTTGATTCTAATTTCTCCACAATTTTTGAGTTGCACAGCCTAACATCCCTATCGGATATGTCCTCGAAATAAAGCACAGGACCGACAGAGATACTACCAGAAAACTCCTGGCTAGAAGGCCCCACCTTCTTAGAGGAAGCTTTAGGCAAGTTCCTATTGTTTAAGGCTTCAAAATAAGATGCTTGAGAAAACTGTTCTATAGGGTCAAAACAGTTTCTAAGTGTAATACCCCAAAATTTGCCCTCTTATCTTTCATATCATTTAGCATATACTTTCATTGCATTGCATTACATTCAAGTCATACAAAAATAAACACTCATCATTGGTTCAGCATAGGGCATGTGATCAGTTGTCTTCAGAGCATTGATCTTTCAAAGCATGAGAGCAAGAGCCAAGGGTCTTCAAGTAAGCCTCAAAGGTCCCTTACATCTTATGTCACCTCATTTGATCCCACAAGTCATTGGAGGATGGGAATTCATCAAGAAGTTAGACAGTTCATCATCTCCTAGCAAAAGCAGTCCAGATTAGGGTTTTGAGTTCAAGCAGTCTCCTGGTGAAATTTTGGTTCAAACTTGATCTCAATGTTTGTTACATGATGTCAAGTATCTAAGGATGGAAGATTGCCCTTTGGTTCATTTTAGAAGGTTTTCAATTGGTCAGTTGCTTGAGAATCAAGAAATCAGGAGAAAGTCAAATGTGCAAAGGAAAAAAGTCAACTCCTAACTTTTTAGGTCAAATTCATGAAATTCAAGTCACATATGTTCATTGGCCAAGATTTGATCAAGGAATGATGGAGGAATCATCAAACATCAAGAATTGTACAAAGTTTCCATTTTTAGAAATTTAGGGTTTCTAAAAATGGCAAGTTTGGATCATTTTGCACTACACTTCAAGGCATTCTTTCTTCAGGATAAAGGCTTCAAACTTCAGGCCTAAGTTGAGCCAATTAAAGATCACATTCCAAGCTCCAAATCCATACCAAGAACTCTTCCATTGGATCAAGATTAAGGGATTTATGATCAATCAAAGTTTGGTAAAATCAAGACAAAAACCAAGTCATGACCAAGCAAGACTGGGCTGGCACGCAGTCATTTCTTCAAACATGTGGTGTGCCAAATGTCAAGCCAATTTTCTCAATGAAGATGGCTCCAAATGAAAAAATGTTGAACACCAATCTTGTTCATCTCCGTGCATTCTACAACTTTCATGTTTATCACTTTTTTATCTAATCAAGGGATTAAGAGTTATTGGAGTTCAAAGTGAAGGTCTTCAAGCTGAATTTACCTTGGGTCATTGGCCAGGCACGCGTGACATCCAACTAAGACACAAAACCAGTTTGACACCAATGTCTTTAGAGGCATTTTTAAACCATTTTAAAGTTTCATTTCAACTTACAATTAACATCAATGTTACTCTATGATGTACCATCTTCCATTTGCATCCAAAACCTTTCCATTTCATGCAGTATGCTTGGAGATTTTCATCTGTCAACTTCATTGTTTTCATTGAATTTTGATGACCAAACATAGGAAGCATTTGTATTGTTTTGCTTTGGTTCAGTCAGTCCACACGCATACACCATTCACTTTTTTCCTATTATGAACACACACACATCTTACATGCCATACATACATGCCTGAGCCATACATGAAATAGGAAATGAGAAACTTGTTTCGTAAGTTTCATGCTGCAACACATCAACATCATCACTACATCACCATCATCATCTCTTCCTCATTTATCCATCAACAACAACACAACACACGGTTCTCTTCCCTCACATTATTCAAATTGCTTAGCACACCACTCTCCATTGCTTCTAACACCATAGTTAACTCAACCTGAGTTCTAACCATCAAATGAGATGGTTAACTCCTAACCACACATATAAATGGTTTCCTAATAGAATTTGCAAGAAGAACAATTCATTTTCTTCATTTCACAAACCACTCTCTGAAAACTCTCTCTGAATTCTCTCTCTCTTTGCACGAGTTCATCCATATTTCATCATCATCATCATCATCAATTGTTCATCATTGCTCAAGAACAAGCATGAACAAGATCAATTCCTCAAGTGTAGCAACTTTTCTAGTTTGAATTTCCATCTGTTTTCTTCAAGATCTCAAACATTAGAGCATTTATTTTGCTCTTTGGAAGATCAAGAGCATATGATTCTCCTCTATGGTTTTCTTGTGATCTAAGTAGTTTCAACTTCAGGTTTGAACTTCAAATTCTCTTACACGATATCTACTATTTAAGCTATTTTTTATGTTGATTATAGCTTAATAGAAGCAATGTGAATGATCCGGCTAGTGATAGGCACCTTAAGTGCTTAGATTCAAATTCTAGGGCAAAATGTTTGTTGTCGATTCTCTCTGATCATGCACTGTTTGTGAATTTGAAGTGTGGATCTGTGTTCTACATAAGTTAAGCTTTATATTGATATGAATTTCATAAATTTCTGGGGGATTTGATTAGTTGCAGTGGCCGGAGATGGCCGGAGAAGATGACCGGAGGTCCTTCTCCGGCCGGTGAGGGTTTGCTAGGGTTTTATCTTTAGAACATAACATAGCCGTCTGATTTTGTTTGATCCAAAGCATGATATGGTGCCAGCGAATAAATGATCCACTTGCCTATCATGTGACTTCTCTCTCTCAGCATTGTTGACCTTGACTTTTGTGTACATGTGCATCCATACTTGTTAGCATGTGCCTGGCATCATATCCACCTGATTTGCATGCTTTGCTTGTTTGATCATCTTGACTACATCCAACGTATGTAATTGAGTCAAAATGTTGACTGAGGTGCATGGTATTATCATAGTCTGAAGCGTGTGTGGACCTGGACCTGATTGATATGCACACCTACTCTTTTGAGCCCAAACATTTTTCAACGTGATAATTGCTACCTCTGCACCCCTCCCTCATATTTCTTCCATTTTTAATTTCTTTTTGACATAGTTTTCATTTCCTTTTATTAAAAATATCAAAACTCATCCAAAAATTACAAAATAATTTTCATAGCATCTTTACACATTTTAATAATTTTTCAATATTTTTATTTCTGATTTGATTTCATTTTGCACATTATTTTACAATTTTCTTTTATTTCTTTTTTCAAAGTGTTTCTTCCTTGATACCTCAACTTTAGATAATTGTTTTGCATAGCTCCAAAACTATTTTTCATTCATTCTTTTTGTCATTTTTAAAAAACATCTTAAATCATCTAAAAACATTTTTCTCATATTTTTAAAGTCATTTTATCATGCATTTTGATGATCATCTTTATGCATTCCTTTGCCTTGCTTCAATGTGACTTTGAACCCTCATTTGAACTATTTTATTTTTGAATCTTTGTGTGAGCTTTTGATACATGTTTAGGTTCTGACTTAGGTACTTTTTTATTTAATTTCATAGTTTTTACAAATTCATTTCTATCTTTGCATTGCTTGATGTTATAGGTCACATTTTGTGTGTTTCTCTTTCACTTCTAAACTTTGTTTGATTAGGAGGCACTTGTGCCATTGCATTAGGACTTGTATGTGCATTTTATAGGTCATTTCTTAGACATTATAGGTCATCCATGTTAGATTATAGTTCATTTGTCATTCTACTTTGGTTCATAAATGTTTGTTGCTTATGTGAACTACTTTTGACCTAATTTGAGTGCATCTTCTTCAACATGTCTCAACATGTTTTGTGTGCATATTTGTGACACCATTCTTGCATTCTAATATGATCAAGCATATCATATATTACTGACTTGCATCCATTCTTATTCATGTTCATGTTTCATCCTTCATTCATAACTTGTATTACAAGTATCCCATCTTATGTGAACTTGAACAATGTGTGAACTTCTTTTCATCTTGTATTTTCTTCTTGAATCATTGCACTCATCATGCTTTGTATGATCATCCATCTACATCCATATGCATTATAATATGTCATTCACTTATGACTTTGACATTTCTTCATGCATTCATTCATATTTGTATGACATATACATTCATATTTCATCCATGCTTCATAACTTGAACTTGTATGAATCTTTGGCATCCTTTTTGACATAGTTTGACTTTGTGAGGTACCCTAACCCTAGTAGAATACCTTTAGACATAGCTACTTACTTTAGAAGCCCTTGAACACTTAGGGTCCTTTCCTTTTAGGTTTAGGCTTTGTTTGATTCATTAGTTCATTTCATAAGAAGTTTGATGATTGTCTGTCTTCCTTCTTTCAATTATGCTTTCTTATTCCATTATTGAACTAACCTTTCCTTGTAGGGGCTAATGGTAAGTTGAGTGTGTGGATGTACTTCCACACACACCTTCTTCCCTCATCTCCTGAAAGCTTTTTCTTTTGTGTTTGTGATAAGCATTTCAATGCTTTCTTTGTTCAACTTCTTTCTTCTCCCTCTTGGTTCATAACTCATCTTCTATCTTAGAAGTGAGTTATGTTACTTCTTGCTATCTTCTTCCCTCTTCTTTTAGACTTAGGTTTCTAAACCACACTAAACCATTAGGAACATCCAAGCATGATAACATTAGGGTGAGTCTTAGTCCCCTTTAGTCTTTACCTTTGTTTCTTTTGAGTCTTTTCTTTCTCATCTCAAAACAACTTCAAAACACCTAATAAAGGTTGAAACATCTTCATGTGTCATGCATACATAACCCCTTTTTCTCTCACACCAGCTGCATACATAAACCGCCAAGCAAAAATATCTACATTCGCCTGGCGGATTAAAAATTTGCCAGGCGGATTCCCCAAAATTCGCCTGGCGAACAAGACGCGAGCACAAGACAGCAACCACTGGAATTTCCAACTTTTCTCTCGCCAGGGCGTCGCCACAGCCTCGCCTGGCGAAATTCTCAAATTCGCCCGGCGGATTGAAAATTTGCCAGGCGAATTTGCCAGAACAGCATTTTTCCAACACTGTTTTATTCGTAACTTTTGAACCGTAACTCCGTTTTTCGCACGGTTTGAAGCGCTGGAAAGCTTATTCAATGCTCTATACAATAATGGCAAGATATCCTTGATTGAATACCTGCAAAAATGAGATAAAATCAATTCAACTCATTGATATTTACATTATACGCAATATATACACTAAAATGTATCGTAAACGTATTTATAAACAAATCAGGTTTTATTCGCACGATATTTACCACAAAGCATCGATAAGTACAACAAAACATATATACAAAAATAGGTACAATTTGCACTTATCAAACTCTCCCCAACTTACCTACTTGTTTGTCCACAAATAAAAATCAAACAAACTTGAAAATGCAAAAGCGATATCCAAAGAAAGACGAATCAACAGCTTTTGAAAAACGGAAACAAATGAATGGTTCAAATGAAAACGGTACACACAAAAAGTAAATACTTACCACTAAACTACGACGACAACATAGTCACGAAACAAATGCAAAATACAAAAATCATGCCAAAATTCTAAAACAACACAAGTTCCAAAGTGAATCACACCTAGCAAAAATAATCATCGGTAGATGAAAAACACACAATAAGGTACTTTACACTCACACAAGACTCATGCAAACAAAAGACTAAATTATGCATACATCCACAAATTCATATTGAACATACAAAGGCAAGAATCACAAGGACTTTCAAGGTTGTAGCGTGGTCGGGTTAACAAACAAGGGGCAATTTCTAAAGGTAATTGAAACAAAAACTTCCCTAAACCTAAGGGAGTGAAAACTCACAAAGATTCACACACAAAATTTCAACCAACTTCTTCCAAAATCCCAAGTGCTACACAACACACAATACTTATTTAGCACAATTATTGAAACTCTTTTTGTTTCCTTTTTCAAGGATTTTTCTTTTTCTTCCTTTTTTCACTTTTTTTTTCTCTTTCACAATTTTTTCTCTTTTTTCTTTTCTTTTTTAATCCGCATAGAATCCAACCAATGAGTACACAATCATTCTCTCCCCAACTTGAATTCAACCGCACCATCATGTGAATACTCCCTACTTTCTAAGGCAAGGAAAAAATCCATACAACAACACAAAATTGAGGTCCAAGAAAAAAAAATCCATTCAAAAATAAGTGAACTAAATACTCATAGACAAGCATTAAGTTCAAATAAAAACATGGATAAAAAAGCTCAAAGGGGTTACAAATTCTCACACACTCACAAGGTGAATTGACTATTTGGCTAAGGTGGTTGTGCTCAAAATGAAACAATTGCCTTGATCCTTTTCATGCATTCATATAAACAACACAAACAACAGATTCAAGATAATAAAATCCAGTTAAAACAAGAGAGTTGGTACTCCACGCATATATGAACAATAGAAGGCCACCTCACAAAAAGATTGGGAACTAAAGTGATTCACAATAGAACAAGTATACAAAAGAATGGATGGCATGGAAGTTTGTAAAATGCCTAAGTATCGTGAATATGCTAAAGTATAGAAAGCGATAAACACATACCTCGGACGTGTACAAAACTTAACAAGATCATTACCAAACATCCGCAAGTTGAAACGAACCAACTTGGAAAATCACAAAAGCATCCTCAAATAAGTCAATCAAAATCTGTGAGCAAACAACAACCAAAAACATTAGAAAAGAAAAACTAAAAACATGCTTGTTTTATGTCGTAAGCTCGACGCCTTTACGGTGCTTAATTAGAAAATTCCTTCCTTCATGCCATGGTGATGCCTCACCGCGCAAACCAAAAGCAAGTGTCCTAACCAAACACTTCAACAAACGTTACGGGAACAAAATGTATACAACACTTGAACAAACATACTGGAAACAGACAATATATACAATATATACAAAACTCAAAAATAAAGAAACTATCGCAATGTGATTCAATATTACAACCAATCCCTGACAACGGCCCCATTTTGTTGATTGCAGAATAGGGCAAGCAGCAAAAATATTTATTTTCGGAAGAATTCCCTCCGGGATTTATGTCGTGTCCACAGAGATCGGTTCGAGGGAAAGAATGTCGTTCGACAGTCTCTCGCGTTTATGAGTTTGGATTAAAATAGTTTACAAGTAAAAACAAACAGAAAAGTAAACATTAAAACAAAAAGAACTCATTCTTCATAGAGAAAAACTCGTCCGACAATGCATATAAATCACTCCTCACAAACTTAAACTTACCGACCAGTTATACTCCACCTACAATACTCCTCAATATCACCCAGCATCGCTCACAACACAGGTTATGTCTAACGCAAACTTGAGATAACAACCGTGTCACTCTCTTCGTCACTCTCGCGAGCGAAGCCTCGAAACACGGAAGACATTAAGCTTCGACGCCTATTGAAGATTGTTAGCTCCTAAATCTATCTCTAGAGTCCAGAAACTAACAGATAACCATCCCTAATCGAAGTTCGTGAGGGTTATGTCTAATGCAACCCAAACCCCGAGCATAAAGCAAAAATCAGAGACAATCACCAATAAAGATTTGTAAAGCAAGTTTTATACAACGCCATGGGCGACAAATATACATGAGTTTACAGCAAATACATATACACAACCCAACCATAAAGAAAAACACAAAGAAGAAAAGAAATAAACCAAACATCTCGCAGTTTGTCAACGCCGGTCGACGATCAATCCACCCCGGTTCATCCGTGTGCAAGCTTCATAGTTGTTTTCTAAGCTAATCTATCAAAGAATGAGGTTGATGAAGTTTGGAGACAAAAATCACCCCCAAAACAACATTCAATACAAAAAATGAAGTCAAATGAATTAAATACAAAATTTTGGTTCAGACAAATTCGCCAGGTGGATTGAAAATTTGCCTGGCGGATTCCCCTTTTTCTCTCACACCAGCTGCATACATAAACCGCTAACCAAAAATATCTACATTCGCCTGGCAGATTGAAGATTCGCCAGGCGGATTCCCCAAAATTTGCCAGGCGAACAAGACGCGAGCACAAGACAGCAACCACTGGAATTTCCAACTTTTCTCTCGCCAGGGACTCGCCACAGCCTCGCCTGGAGAAATTCTCAAATTCGCCCAGCGGATTGAAAATTTGCCAGGCGAATTTGACAGAACAACATTTTTCCAACACTGTTTTATTCGTAACTTTTGAACCGTAACTCCGTTTTTCGCACGGTTTGAAGCGCTGGAAAGCTTATTCAATGATCTATACAACAATGGCAAGATATCCTTGATTGAATACCTACAAAAATGAGATAAAATCAATTAAACTCATTGATATTTACATTATACGCAATATATACACTAAAACGTATCGTAAACGTATTTATAAACAAATCGGGTTTTATTCGCACGATATTTACCACAAAGCATCGATAAGTGCAAGAAAACATATATACAAAAATAGGTACAATTTGCACTTATCATGACCCTCCCAAGCATGGGGCATCTTGAAATCCCTCCGACAAGATGTATTCCAGATCTATTATCTCCAGTAGAGTGACCTCTCAATTATTGTATTTTAGCTCAAGTCTCGGCATTTTCTTAAGAATTTAAAGATGTTTGGTCTTCTGTAAAATCCTCTTAAGGGGCATCTCCAGCACGAGACGCTTTGAAGCGATTTTCCCCAGCAGAGTTTGTTGTAAACTCATTATCCCCAGTGGAGTCGTCAAGCGGAAGGTTTGCCTAGCATGGAACATTGTGGCTCTTATGCTAAGCTCGACAACTTTGTTCCTCAACAGATCACAGTGCATTTTATTTGTGTTTTCCCAGGAGATCTCTAGGGACTCTTTCTCAGCATGTTGCAACGGAATGTCTTCCAACCAGGATTTGCGTACCCCCGACGGGGTAGTTCCGATCCTCAGCAAGATCGTATTTCTGGCAGTTGTATCCCTACAGAGTTCAGCATTGAATCTTGTCAGTAATACTCCCCAGCTGATTTGTTTTTTCTCCCTGCAGAGGTTTATCAGATCAACAAAATCTCTTCCTCAGCAGAGTGTTAGTACACTCTTTCCCCAGCCAAGTCGGAAAGTTGTCATTCCTCCAGCGGAGTTGCTATGATCAGAATTCATCCCCAGACAGATGAAATAATTCCTGGCAGAGTCATCACTTCCCCATATCTCAAAGTACAATTTATTTTTGGCAAGCGTGGCAATTTGGAGTAGACGAATTGTTCAGTCATTCTCCTGCAGAGATATTATCCTTTCAGGAGCTTCTGAGGACAAATCATTGATCATTGTTCCTCAACAGAGTCAGCAGGGATATCTGATATGTATGCAGAGCGTAATCCAGTGTTGAATTTTTGCAAAAGTCCACCCGCAGTGTGGCCAATCAGTAGTCAACTGACTTCATCCAAAAGGCATCTTTCAAAAGTCCACCCGCAACGTGGCCCGTCGGTATTTGTCCGGTTTTATTCTAAAGACAAAGCAAAGTCCAACCGCAGATTGGCAAAAGTCCATCTTAGGGTGGAAAATCAGCAAAGTCCAACTGCAGATTGGCAAAAGTCCATCTTAGGGTGGCAAAGCAGGGTAAAGTCCAACCGTAGATTGGTGAAAGTCCACCCGCAGTGTGGCAAGTCAATAGTCGTCTGACTCCATTTAAAAGACAGTTTCAAGACCAACCGCAGATTGGCGAAAGTCCACCCGCAGTGTGGCAAGCCAGTAGTCGTCTGGCATTGTACAAAAGATGTTCTTAAAGTCCACCCGCAGTGTGGCAAGCCAGTAGTCGTCTGGCGTCGTACAAAAGATGTTCTTAAAGTCCACCTGCAGTGTGGCAAGCCAGTAGTCGTCTGACGTTGTACAAAAGATGTTTTTAAAGTACACCTGCAGTGTGGCAAGCCAGTAGTAGTCTGACATCGTACAAAAGACGTTCTTAAAGTCCACCCGCAGTGTGGCAAGCCAGTAGTCGTCTGGCATCGTATAAAAGACGTTGTTGAAGTCCATCCGCAGTGTGGCAAGCCAGTAGTTGTCTGGCGTCGTACAAAAGACGTTCCTAAAGTCCATCCGCAGTGTGGCAAGCCAGTAGTCATCCGACGTCGTACAAAAGACGTTCTTAAAGTCCATCCGCAGTGTGGCAAGCCAGTAGTCGTCTGGAGTTGTACAAAAGACGTTCTTAAAGTCCACCCACAGTGTGGCAAGCCAGTAGTCGTCTGGCGTCGCACAAAAGATGTTTTTCGAGTCCATCCGCAGTATGGCAAGCCAGTAGTCGTCTGGCGTCGTTCAAAAGACATCTCTCCAGTGTTATGGTTATCATCAGAGTTTTATCTGAGCAGAGTTCACATGATTGGGTTTATATCCTTTTTCTTCTTCTCCACAGAGTGCAAATTTTCTGGTTATTTTTCGGTATTCAATCCCTCCATACCTTGAAAGTCTGAAAGTAATGGCTATCATCCATTCAGGTCTACAGTGATTGAATAAGGGCAGCTGTAATACCCCAAAATTTACCCTATCATCTTTCATATCATTTAGCATATACTTTCATTGCATTGCATTACATTCAAGTCATACAAAAATAAACATTCATCATTGGTTCAGCATAGGGCATGTGATCGGTTGTCTTCAGAGCATTGATCTTTCAAAGCATGAGAGCAAGAGCCAAGGATCTTCAAGTAAGCCTCAAAGGTCCCTTACATAGTATGTCACCTCATTTGATCCCATAAGTCATTGGAGGATGGGAATTCATCAAGAAGTTGGATAGTTCATCATCTCCTAGCAAAAGCAATCCAAATTAGGGTTTTGAGTTCAAGCAGTCTCCTGATGAAATTTTGGTTCAAGCTTGATCTCAATGTTTGCTACATGATGTCAAGTATCTAAGGATGAAAGATTACCCTTTGGTTCATTTCAGAAGGTTTTCAATTGGTCAGTTGCTTGAGAATCAAGAAATCAGGAGAAAGTCAAATGTGCAAAGGAAAAAAGTCAACTCCTGACTTTTTAGGTCAAATTCATGAAATTCAAGTCACATATGTTCATTGGCCAAGATTTGATCAAGGAATGATGGAGGAATCATAAAAAATCAAGAATTGTACAAAGTTTCCATTTTTAGAAATTTAGGGTTTCTAAAAATGGCAAGTTTGGATCATTTTGCACTACACTTCAAGGCATTCTTTCTTCAGGATAAAGGCTTCAAACTTCAGGCCTAAGTTGAGCCAATTAAAGATCACATTCCAAGCTCCAAATCCATACCAAGAACTCTTCCATTGGATCAAGATTGAGGGATTTATGATCAATCAAAGTTTGGTAAAATCAAGGCAAAAACCAAGTCATGACCAAGCAAGACTGGGTTGGCACGCAGTCATTTCTTCAAACATGTGGTGTGCCAAATGTCAAGCCAATTTTCTCAATGAAGATGGCTCCAAATGAAAAAATTTTGAACACCAATCTTGTTCATCTCCGTGCATTCTACAACTTTCATGTTTATCACTTTTTGATCTAATCAAGGGATTAAGAGTTATTGGAGTTCAAAGTGAAGGTCTTCAAGCTGAATTTACCTTGGGTCATTGGCCAGGCACGCGTGACATCCAACTAAGACACAAAACTAGTTTGACACCAATGTCTTTAGAGGCATTTTTAAACCATTTTAAAGATTCATTTCAACTTACAATTAACATCAATGTTACTCTATGATGTACCATCTTCCATTTGCATCCAAAACCTTTCCATTTCATGCAGTATGCTTGGAGATTTTCATCTGCCAACTTCATTGTTTTCATTGAATTTTTATGACCAAACATATGAAGCATTTGTATTGTTTTGCTTTGGTTCACTCAGTCAACACGCATAAACCATTCACTCTTTTCCTATTATGAACACACACACATCTTACATGCCATACATACATGCCTGAGCCATACATGAAAGAGGAAATAAGAAACTTGTTTCGTAAGTTTCATGCTGCAACACATCAACATCATCACCACATCACCATCATCATCTCTTCCTCATTTATCCATCAACAACAACACAACACACGGTTCTCTTCCCTCTCATTATTCAAATTGCTTAGCACACCACTCTCCATTGCTTCTAACACCATAGTTAACTCAACCTGAGTTCTAACCATCAACTGAGATGGTTAACTCCTAACCACACATATAAATGGGTTCCTAATAGAATTTGCAAGAAGAACAATTCATTTTCTTCATTTCACAAACCACTCTCTGAAAACTCTCTCTGAATTCTCTCTCTCTCTTTGCACGAGTTCATCCATATTTCATCATCATCATCATCAATTGTTCATCATTGCTCAAGAACAAGCAAGAACAAGATCAATTCCTCAAGTGTAGCAACTTTTCCAGTTTAAATTTCCATCTGTTTTCTTCAAGATCTCAAACATTAGAGCATTTATTTTGATCTTTGGAAGATCAAGAGCAAAGGATTCTCCTCTCTGGTTTTCTTGTGATCTAAGTAGTTTCAACTTCAGGTTTAAACTTCAAATTCTCTTACACGATTTCTACTGTTTAAGCTATTTTTTTATGTTGATTATAGCTTAATAGAAGCAATGTGAATGATCCGGCTAGTGATAGGCACCTTAAGTGCTTAGATTCAAATTCTAGGGCAAAATGTTTGTTGTCGATTCTCTCTGATCATGCACTGTTTGTGAATTTGAAGTGTGGATCCGTGTTCTACATAAGTTCAGCTTTCTATTGATATGCATTTCATAAATTTCTGGAGGATTTGATTAGTTGCAGTGGTCGAAGATGGCCGGAGAAGATGACCGGAGGTCCTTCTCCGGCCGATGAGGGTTTGCTAGGGTTTTATCTTCAGAACATAACATAGCCGTCTGATTTTGTTTGATCCAACGCATGATATGGTGCCAACGAATAAATGATCCACTTGCCTATCACGTGACTTCTCTCTCTCAGCATTGTTGACCTTGACTTTTGTGTACATGTGCATCCATACTTGTTAGCATGTGCCTGGAATCATATCCACCTGATTTGCATGCTTTGCTTGTTTGATCATCTTGACTACATCCAACGTATGTAATTGAGTCAAAATGTTGACTGAGGTGCATGGTATTATCATAGTCTAAAGCGTGTGTGGACCTGGACCTGATTGATATGCACACCTACTCTTTTGAGCCCAAACATTTTTCAACGTGATAATTGCTACCTCTGCACCCCTCCCTCATATTTCTTCCATTTTTAATTTCTTTTTGACATAGTTTTCATTTCCTTTTATTAAAAATATCAAAACTCATCCAAAAATTACAAAATAATTTTCATAGCATCTTTACACATTTTAATAATTTTTCAATATTTTTATTTCAGATTTTATTTCATTTTGCACATTATTTTGCAATTTTCTTTTATTTCTTTTTTCAAAGTGTTTCCTCCTTGATACCTCAACTTTAGATAATTGTTTTGCATAGCTCTAAAACTATTTTTTATTCATTATTTTTCTCATGTTTAAACAACATCTTAAAACATCTAAAAACATTTTTCTCATATTTTTAAAGTCATTTTATCATGCATTTTGATGATCATCTTTATGCATTCCTTTGCCTTGCTTCAATGTAACTTTGAACCCTCATTTGAACTATTTTCTTTTTGAATCTTTGTGTGACCTTTTGATACATGTTTAGGTTCTGACTTAGGTACTATGTGATTTAATTTCATAGTTTTTACAAATTCATTTCTATCTTTGACTTGCTTGATGTTATAGGTCACATTTTGCGTGTTTCTCTTTCACTTCTAAACTTTGTTTGATTAGGAGGAACTTGTGCCATTGCATTAGGACTTGTATGTGCATTTTATAGGTCATTTCTTAGACATTATAGGTCATCCATGTTAGATTATAGGTCATTTGTCATTCTACTTTGGTTCATAAATGTTTGTTGCTTATGTGAACTACTTTTGACCTAATTTGAGTGCATCTTCTTCAACATGTCTCAACATGTTTTGTGTGCATCTTTGTGACACCATTCTTGCATTCTAATATGATCAAGCATATCATATATTACTGACTTGCATCCATTCTTATTCATGTTCATGTTTCGTCCTTCATTCATAACTTGTATTACAAGTATGCCATCTTATGTGAACTTGAACAATGTGTGAACTTCTTTTCATCTTGTCTTTTCTTCTTGAATCATTGCACTCATGCTTTGTATGATCATCCATCTACATCCATATGCATTATAATATGTCATTCACTTCTGACTTTGACATTTCTTCATGCATTCATTCATATTTGTATGACATATACATTCATATTTCATCCATGCTTCATAACTTGAACTTGTATGAATCTTTGGCATCCTTTTTGACATAGTTTGACTTTGTGAGGTACCCTAACCCTAGTAGAATACCTTTAGACATAGCTACTGACTTTAGAAGCCCTTGAACACTTAGGGTCCTTTCCTTTTAGGTTTAGGCTTTGTTTGATTCATTAGTTCATTTCATAAGAAGTTTGATGCTTGTTTGTCTTCCTTCTTTCAATTATGCTTTCTTATTCCATTATTGAACTAACCTTTGCTTGTAGGGGCTAATGGTAAGTTGAGTGTGTGGATGTGCTTCCACACACACCTTCTTCCCTCATCTCCTTAAAGCTTTCTCTTTTGTGTTTGTGATAAGCATTTCAATGCTTTCTTTGTTCAACTTCTTTCTTCTCCCTCTTGGTTCATAACTCATCTTCTATCTTAGAAGTGAGTTATGTTACCTCTTGCTCTCTTCTTCCCTCTTCTTTTAGAATTAGGTTTCTAAACCACACTAAACCATTAGGAACATCCAAGCATGATACCATTAGGGTGAGTCTTAGTCCCCTTTAGTCTTTACCTTTATTTCTTTTGAGTTTTTTCTTTCTCATATCAAAACAACTTCAAAACACCTAATAAAGGTTGAAACATCTTCATGTGCCATGAGCCTTATTCCATGGGGGGGGGGGGGGCTTGCATAAATTCCATCTTGGAATGTGTTGTAGGTTTTCTAGCATGATGTACAAGTCTTTAACATGAAGAGATTTCACAAACAAAATAAAAAACACTTCTTCATTTAAAAACAACAAAAACCTTTAATAAAGGGGATAGACTAGTGTACTTAAGCCTTTAACTTTGGAAGTAAGTTTGAGGATTTTCCTCATACTTAGTGTACTTCATCATCATTTCATTTTGGAATGATGCATGAGATGCACATTCCATTGAAAAAGACTTAGGTACACTTACCTATGCAAAACACTTCAAATAAAAAACTTCTAAAACACTTTAAACAAACAAAAACGTCTTTCCTTCGGAAATTCTCTTCTCATCTCATTCACTCTCAACGTACGGACGTGCTTCTCCTTGTTCTCTTGCAATACGGTAACGCACTCGATTCAGCGAGCCTGCAACACCTGAGCTAGAACATTAGCCATTCCCTAAAAAACACAAACAGTTTTCCCTTAGTTAGGGGAACTACGTCGCTCTGATTCTCATGTTCCCGATGAGATACGTAGGCAGTGGGGTAGGGCCCATTCGAGCACTTCTTTTATTTTCCCTACATTTGTTTCTCGTTCTCTCTCAGTTCCTTTTCTTTTATCACCCTTTGAGCAGTACTTCAAGCGTGGATCCCGTCGAGTACGACGGACGTGAAGGGGTGCGATAACCTTCCCTTCACGTAACCGACTCCCTTACCCTTTCTCTTTGGTTCGTGAGACCTCGTTCTTTCCTTTCTCCCGGGTTTGCGCAGCATTACCCTTCCTTTTTCTTTGGGATAAAAATGCCTGGCTGGCGACTCTCTTTCTTTCTTCCGCGCCACTTTCGCGTTTGTACCTGGATGAAAATCCCGGGAGCGACACTAAGCCCAGGAGAAAACCGACCCAATACTCTTTTCTTGGGCTTAGATTTACCAATTCGAACTGGCCCACTCAAATATACCAACCTCCTAGTTTTTGGTTTCTTTTTGAAAATTCTCTGCCGCCTATATAACTAGACCCGAGTTCCAAACCAATAAAGGGATCAGTACCTAGGACCTGATCGAAATCCTCCGCAGACCCTACTCTACCAACTGCTAAACTGTCAGAACCTGCAGAAAGCACTTTTGCTGCTAGAAGAACCTCTTCAAACCCAACTGTCTTTTGAAAAGACTCAGCTTCACATATCATCTCAAAAGCCTTCAAGGGAACTTCGTCAACCCCATCAGTTCCATTATTACTATTCAACGAGGGGTTAACTATTTTGGTTAGGGACGGACTAGAAACCTTCTTTAATGTCTTCTCTTCTTCTACCAATTCCTCTCCCGACTCTGCAAGATCTTCATCGCTGTAATACCTACTCCAAGAACTCTCAGAAACAGAAGAAGAGGAGACTTCGTCTTTTTTAGGAAACTGGTTCTGCACTATTCTTAAAGGGCCATGACTATCTTCTACCACTTTTATTCTGAACATGACTCCATTGATTTGAACTTTGATGATCTCATTCAAAACATTTGCGCAGTTAGTACGAACCATGATTCTTGCTACATCCAAGCATTGCCTTTTCAAAGTATAGTCATCCACACAAACATAGGATCCCACAGTCTTTGCAATAAGTTCAAAGAACTGGAAGTTCCAAGCGTGACATGGGATCCCAAAACACCTGAGCCAAGTTACCCTCGTGTTATCAACGTCTTCTTCTCTCCATTGTCTTATCTCCTGAAACCACTTCTTCCACCAAGATTCAGCCTCAGAAAGGATATCTCTAATTTCTCCATCCTCACTCTCTTCTAACAAACAGAGGTTCCCTCCTAGAGGGGTGACCTTAATTGTGAAGTACCCTTCAAGCTCGAAACTATTTTGGATGTTGTACGCCATTCCCGGATTATTAACCACCCCCACATACACCTTTTGAAATCTCTTAAGCTCTTCCTCCTCGACATGAAACATAAGAGCGGTTGTATCTTTGTGAAAAGCTGCTGAATTTTCTTTGCCAACAACCTCAGCAAAGGATCTACCAAAACTCTGATGAGTAGGACCATACTTATGAACCCTCCCCACCTTTTCGTTATGAAGATGAACCTGCTCTCTACTCCTACCTTTCGCAGGAACAAAAATGTTACCTTTAGTCGCTTTACCGAAACGAGGAACATTTGCATGGATTTTGACATTATCAAAGAACAAGTTGTCAAGCTTCAATGCTAATCTTGTGACCTCCTTTACTCCAGCAAATCTAGCAAACCCAAACCTTTTCCCAAGTTTGTTTCTCTTCTGCGGGATTACAACCTCCTTGATATCTCCATGATCCCCAAACAACTTGAATATATCCTCTGCTCCGACTCTATCGGGAATTTCAGAGAAATAGATTGAAACCAACTTTCCCTCATCAACCCTAGAAACGTTGAAACCTTTAGGAAAAAAATCCTTTCTTTGACCCTTATTTCTGAATCCACCACGCTTAATCACTCTTGTCCACGCCATTCCATGTGCTGCTTGAGTATATTTCGTGTTGAGAAGAAGTTTCTAATTCCATATTGTTGAGCCTCAAAACTTCCACATTTTTTTGGCTTCTTCCACCTCTTGACTTAGCACTTCTATCTTCCATTGATGCTTCCTCAAGGTTTCCTCATTTTCAGCTGTAGAATTTTGATAGAACCATTCAAAAAACCCACACCCAGCATTTCTATGTCCCTTTACAAATTAAGAGCGCAAAATGGAATGCAATTACATACATGATTAAGAACGCAAATTACTTGTATATATTGGGAACGAAAATTACTTTAAAATGTGGACAACCCCAAAAAAACTTTCTGTAATTGTTGGCGGTTCTTACCTTACGAAGTACAACAAGGTCTCCATACCCACATAAAAGCTTTCCAAAGCTGGTATAAACTTGCGAATCAATTCGGCTACTTAAAGAAGATGAAGAACCGCACCCAGAATTCATGTTTAGATGATGAATTAGGTTTCAATTGGGTGTTTTTTTTGGGAATAATACAATTAGGTCACAAATTGGGGGTGAACTTATAAGCGTCATAGTAAGAAGGAAGAAGAAGATGCTGATTAGGCAATCCATCCATCAAACTCAGATTATACGTTAGCAAAACTAACACCGTTTGTCTTTATTCGACGGAAATGACCATTTTGCTTCTGTTAAACAACGTAACTGACCAACTTGATACTTTTAAAAGGAAGATAACCAAAATGAATCCCAAATCATAGATAAATAACTAAAAAGAGTATTAAGCTAATTTTTTAAAAGTGAGACACAAACAAAAACCTATAATAAATCATCATAGATCAATCTCAAACCTTTAAAATTTATGTTTAACCTTATAGTCCTATTCATCTAAGCTTTTCTTAAAGGAAAGAAAGTTGTTTTTTATTCACTCCCTTAAAATCGTCCTTGAATCAAAATTCCAACCAAAATCCAAACACCTTGCAACACTGATTAACTGAACGAACCGTTCTGTTAGAACCGTACGCAATGACATCAAAGTAAGGGTAACAAAACAGTGTTTCAAAGGGTTTCCATCTCCAAAACGAAAACCTATTTATTCACAATCCAAACGCCAAAATAAAAAAACTATGAACTTACTTTACTTATAACTCAGAAGCAATATTCGAAATAAGCGATTTTTCAATCAATGGGCAACAAAATCGCGCGTACGACGCAAGTTTCCGCGTCGGAGTATTACCTCCACGAGTTACCGTCGACGTACAATTTGGTACTCAAGGAAGTTCTTGGACGAGGTCGTTTCTTCAAATCGATTCAGTGTAAGCACGACGAAGGTTTGGTTCTCGTTAAGGTTTATTTCAAACGCGGCGATTCCATTGATCTTTCCGATTATGAACGCCGTCTCTCTCAGATTAAGGATATTTTTAGCAGTATTGATCATCCTCATGTTTGGCCTTTTCAGGTTCAGTTTTCGCCTCTTTCTATTTTGGATTTTGGTTTTGGGTTTGGGTTTTTTAAGGTGAAAATTGTGGTTGCGGTGTGTTAATAGGGTTAGTGTTGAGTTAATTTTGATGAAAGATTGGAATTTGAATGAGAGGTTGTTTTGTAGTTTGAGCTAATTGGGATATTGAGAAGTTATTTTGTAGTTTGAGCTAATTAGGAATTTGAGAAGTTATGTAATTTGAGCTAATTAGGATTTTCTTTTTCAGTTTTTGGTTACTGAATAGACTTGTTGATATTTGTTTTTTTTTTAATTGAATTTTGTTGCCTTTGTGCCGTGTTAACTCGACGAAAGCTGAGTCAGTTTGATTTTAATTGCTTGGAATTTGAATGAGATTTTGTTTTGTAGTTTGAGGTTATTTTAATCACTATGTTTAGTTACTGAAAAAACTTGATCATATTTTGCAATTTCTTAGTTGTTTTGATTTTGAATTTCGTGTTGATATTTTGGGTGCGCTGTGTTTTCTACCTGATTGATTAGTTGATTTTTATTTCAATGGATTAAAATTGGAATGAGATGTTTTATATCTTGAGCTAATTATCGTTACTGCTTTTGGTTACTGAAAGGACTTGTTGATATTCTTCTCGTTTTTAGTTGTTCTGATTTTTGAGTTGAAGATGCGCTTGCGCTTAGGATAGTTGTTGTTTTTTAGTTTGAGGGAATCACTGAAAGGTCTTGTTGATATTCTGCTATTTTTTACCTGTTTCAATTTTTAAGTTGACGTTGTGGTCGCGGCGCGGTGTTTCTTAATTGAGTTTTTTTTAACTCGATTTGATTTGATTTGATTTTAATGGCTTAAAATTGGAATATCATGGTGTTTTATCTAATTTGAGGGGGTTTCCGATTAATATATTTGGTAACTGAAAAAGCTTGATGATATTGTGTTCTTTATTTCTATTGGTGTTTTTATGCATCTACTTTAAGTTGCTCATGTGGCAGTATCTGTGATTTTGCAGTTTTGGCAAGAAACAGATAAAGCAGCTTATCTTTTGAGGCAGTATTTCTTCCATAATTTGCATGATCGATTAAGCACTCGACCTTTTCTTAGTTTTGTTGAGAAGAAATGGTTGGCTTTTCAGGTCATCTTCACTTGTACACTTTCATTTTTTTTTCTTTCCATATAAAAGTTTGCATTTTTGTTGACTTTTTTTTGGGGGGTAATATATACAGTTGCTTTTAGCCGTAAAACAGAGCCACGAGAAGGGAGTGTGTCATGGTAAGTCTTGATTTAATTGAAATATACACAATTATAAAAGCGATAATGGAGTGGAGATGGATCTATTAGTTGTTCATTGATGTTATTTGTGCAAATTCACTTTTTTTTTGTAGGTGATATCAAGTGTGAAAATGTGCTAATTACATCCTCAAATTGGCTTTACCTTGCTGATTTTGCATCTTTCAAACCCACTTACATTCCGTATGATGACCCATCTGATTTCTCTTTTTTCTTTGACACGGGTGGAAGAAGACTCTGTTATCTGGCGCCTGAGGTTGGATCCTTTTTCTTTCATATAACTATTTGATTATTTGTACGATCTGTCTTATTTCAGTTTGTTGGCTCAGCCAAGATGCTTTTGTGCTATCACTGAGTTTGAAGTTTCCTACAAGTTATCTTGTGAAAATATTGAATAGAATATTTCTGGTTTTGTATTTATCTTTATTAGTTGATGTGAATTTCAGTATTAAAATGCAAGTGAAACACGTACCACATAATCTTCTGCTGTTAGGCTTATTTAAATTGAGTTAGGACTCCAGTGGTTATTAATTTTTTGTTTTACATGTTTATAAATAATACTGATCTGGGCTTTTAGGTTAGACTTCGAGGTTAACGAAAAAAAAATGTCGTGTTCTTGGACAGCCACTTTATAGTTTTTTTTTTTTGGTATATTTAACCATTTTGAACTTTATTGAAACATTAGCGAACATGTTTTTTCTTCTTTAGTTTGCATAAAATTTATAAAATGCAATTTGTGACTTGACATTAAACCTTGCTGCGTGTCACTGCTTACGTGTTTCCTTGCTGGTCAGTGTCAGTGTTAGTGTGACTACCATTCTTACAGAGCATGGTTATATTTCTAACTCTATTTCTCTTTCATTTTTTGGTGGGATTTTTCCTGTCAGAGATTTTATGAAAATGGAGGGGAGATGCAGATGGCACACGATACCCCCTTAAAGCCATCAATGGATTTATTTGCTGTCGGGTGAGAAATCATTGCTGCAAGAATCTCAATCTTGCCGGAAATGTTTTTGTTTTTCAACCATGTTTCAGGTTTAGAACAAGAATACTTATGTGCATGAAATTTAAGTGACGGATTTAACATTGAAGAAATGAATTGCGTGCATTTTTTATTGCACTAATGTAATCTGCAAGGCATTATGCTTGTTTAATTATGATGTTTAATTTGCTGTTAGGTTGATTATTATATAGTTTTCTGTCGAATCTGAAGTCTCTAGATTTATTTTTTTGAAAAGTAACCAATGTGGTTTTGCTGGCACACCTTTTTTGTTTAGTATTGTTTTATTTTTATTTTTTGACTTCCCACGTTTCTAAGGTGCAAATATTATTGTACTTCCTCAGGTGTGTGATTGCTGAACTTTTCCTTGAGGGCCAACCACTATTTGAACTGTCTCAACTTCTTGCGTATCGCAGAGGGCAATACGATCCAAGTCAACATCTTGAAAAAGTACTCTATTTGCGTGTTTGTCTTATTTCATCTTCTCATGGTTCCATTAGTAGGGGATTTCCTCCTAGCCATACTCATGACTCAGTTTTTAATATTTTAAGCTCTGTGTTCTCTATGGGTGCAGATACCAGATATTGGAATCCGTAAGATGATTCAACACATGATTCAGTTAGAGCCAGAGTCTCGATTTTCTGCTGAAATATATCTAAAGGAATATGCTGGAATTGTATTCCCTATCTATTTTTCACCATTTCTGCATGATTTTTACCGTTGCTGGAGTCCTCTCCATTCTGATATGAGGGTATACATACGGGTTTACTGAAATATATTTTGTTCATTGATTATTTGAGGTTTTCTGTAAGTTGCTTATTTTACCTTGATTATGTGGGAACAATCTATGTAGGTTTTACTATGCCAGAGTGCTTTCCAGGAGATACTTAAACAAATGATGAACAAGCAGTCATCTGATGATGCAGGTGTAACTTCTGGAGAGCTTTTGGAAGAGATGGTTGCCAAAGAAAGCGTGAGTTTCATGAAGGACACACAAAGGAAAAGAGAGGACATAGGCAAAGGCTTAGTTCATGATCAGTATGAACTTCTTGGTGATATTAACGGCCTACTGAGGGATGCTAAAAATAATAATAATAAGAATCCATCCGGTCCTCAGCAAGTAATAGGAAATGCACAAAGTTCTACCTTTCCTGAAAATCTAAAAAGTTTGCAGTCTCCCGGTGAGCTGCTTCAAACTATCTCCAATACATTTCGAGGAAATGATCACCCCTTTTTGAAAAGTATTACCATGAAAGACTTAAATTCATTGATGTCTGAGTATGACAGTCAGTCAGATACATTTGGAACGCCTTTTCTACCATTACCAAATGATAGTATGAGATGTGAAGGCATGGTTTTGATAACTTCTTTGCTGTGCTCCTGCATACGCAATGTCAAGTTGCCTCACCTGAGAAGGGCAGCTGTACTCTTGTTGAAGGCATCTGCCCTATATATTGATGATGAAGATCGTTTGCAGCGTGTTATCCCATATGTGATTGTAATGCTTTCTGATTCAGCAGCAATTGTGCGCTGCGCTGCTTTGGAGACTTTGTGTGACATTCTTCCCATAGTGCGGGATTTTCCTCCCAGTGATGCGAAGATATTTCCTGAGTATATTCTTCCTATGCTTTCTATGCTTCCTGATGACCCTGAGGAAAGTGTGAGGATATGCTATGCCAGCAATATAGCTAAGCTGGCACTCACTGCTTATGGATTCTTGATACACTCAATGAGCTTGAGTGAGGCAGGTGTCCTCGATGAACTGAGTTTGCCACAGAAGCCATTGACATCACCCACTCAAACATCTGGGAGAATGAAGATGATAAATAGTGATGTCCAGCTTCTGCAGCTGAGGAAATCAATTGCAGAGGTTGTTCAAGAACTTGTTATGGGTCCAAAGCAAACACCGAATATTAGGAGAGCACTTCTTCAGGACATCGGTAAACTTTGCTACTTCTTTGGTGTGAGACAAAGTAATGACACACTCTTACCTATCCTTCCTGCCTTCTTAAATGACCGAGATGAGCAATTAAGAACAGTATTCTATGAAAAGATTGTTTATGTCTGTTTTTTTGTGGGCCAAAGAAGTGTAGAGGAGTATCTATTACCTTACATTGAGCAAGCTTTAAGTGACATGACAGAAGCTGTCATTGTTAGAGCCTTAGAATGTTTGACTATTCTATGCAAAAATGGGTTCTTCCGGAAGAGGATATTGCTTCAAATGATCGAGCGTGCCTTTGCTTTATTGTGCTATCCTAGTGAATGGGTACGAAGATCAGTTGTCTCTTTCATTTCTGCTAGCAGCGAGAGCCTGGGTGCAGTGGATTCTTATGTTTTCCTTGCTCCTGTTATACGTCCTTTCCTTCGTAGACAACCCGTGTCTCTTGCTTCAGAGAAAGCTCTTTTGTCATGTTTAAAACCTCCTGTCTCAAGACAGGTTTTCTATGAAGTCTTGGAGAGCTCCAGGAGTTCGGACATGTTAGAAAGACAGAGAAAGATATGGTATAGTTCATCACAGTCTAAAATATGGGAAATGGATTTACTAAAAAAAGGAATGGATGAGTTGGACTCGTTAAAGAGCTGGGCTGAGAAGCAACAAGGTTCTGGGGTTCAACAAACTACTGGAACTGCCCTCCCACAGCCAGGGTTAACTGATTGTGACAAAGCTGAGTCTAAATTAAGAGATATGGGGGCCTTTATGCATACTGATAGCAATATGGGGGGACATCGCGATCCCCAATGCTTGGAGAAGTTACAGTTTTCAGGATTTATGTCACCAACCTTTAGTGGTGTAAGCAGTTTGACATATGACAAGCCATCAGAAGGCATACCTTTATACTCCTTCAGTATGGACAGGAGAGGAATGGGAATACCTCCTGCAGCATCTGATTCTCCATTACAAATGAATTCTCTGGGTGTTAGTTCATCTGCAATGCCTTGGGTTAATCCACTTAGTAAGTCGTTTAATTTGGCCAATTCAGTTCCAGCACCAAAGCTTTTTTCAGGTTCTTTTAATATCAGCAATGGTTCTAAACAGTTCCACCGAGTGGTACATGAACCAGATCCCAAGGAAAGTGAGACGGCCTTTGTCAATAGCACATTTCAAGATTTGGGACTATCTTCTAATAATAAAGGTACACCAGTTTCACATGAAGAAGCTACCACCCAAGCTGATTTATCAGGATTTCAATCTTTTGCTCGGACATCCATCCCTGATTCTGGTTGGAGGCCGCGTGGGGTGTTGGTTGCACACCTCCAGGAGCACCGTTCAGCAGTCAGTGACATAGCAGTTTCTTATGATCACAGCTTTTTTGTGAGTGCATCAGATGACTCTACAGTCAAGATTTGGGATTCCAAAAGGTTAGAAAAAGACATTTCATTCAGGTCAAAGCTAACTTATCACCTAGAGGGAAGCCGTGCGTTATGTGTAGCAATGCTTCCAGGATCAGCGCAAGTGATAGCTGGAGCATCTGATGGATTTATTCATATGTTTTCTGTTGATCATATCTCTAGAGGTCTAGGAAATGTTGTTGAGAAGTACTCCGGTATTGCTGATATCACAAAGAAGGATACGAAAGAAGGTGCCATACTTGGCCTTTTAAATTGTCCCACAGATAATAATAGCATTATGTATAGCACCCAGAACTGTGGCATTCATCTATGGGATACGAGATCAAGTTCCAATTCTTGGACGCTAAAGGCTACTCCCGAGGAGGGCTATGCCTTGGCCCTAGCATCAGGATCTTGTTCCAACTGGTTTGTATCAGGGTCGTCCAGGGGTGTAATTACACTTTGGGATCTGAGATTTCTTGTACCTGTAAACTCTTGGAAGTATTCTCCTGCTTGTCCTATAGAAAAGATTTGTTTATTCCTTCCTCCTTCAAATGCTTCTCTATCTTCAACCACTAGGCCCCTTGTTTATGTGGCTGCGGGATGTAATGAAGTTTCTCTTTGGAATGCAGAAAATGCTAGCTGCCACCAGGTATAGAGTAATTATAATTGTTTATAGTAAGTGAAAACAATATGTGCCAGAACACGACCTATTTCTATGAAATATAATGTCTAAGTTAAAATTTTTGTTTATCCCGAGGATATGTTTTTTTTACTGAAGTTTACCACCTTTCGGTTTTGTGCAAGTACTTTAAGTGTTGTATAAATGATAATTAATCATGGGCTGGTTTGATGATGCTTATAATGTGAACCTCTTGCCAGATTGTCATAACTATGTTGAATCCCATTGAAATACGTTGATGTTTCATATTTACAGTACTCTGATTATTTTCTTGTACAAACAGGTATTGAGGATGGCCAATTATGACAGTGATGCAGAAATGTCCGATATGCCTTGGGCCTTGGCCAAACCATCTAGTAAGCCAACTTCTCAGTCAGATCCAAGACGAAATGTTAATCGCAAATATAGAGTTGATGAGCTAAATGAACCTCCTCCCCGTCTTCCTGGTATTCGCACACTACTTCCCTTACCAGGGGGTGATTTATTGACTGGTGGCACTGATTTAAAGATACGTCGATGGGATCATTACAGGTTTTGTGTTGAACATTAATCCCGATTACTTGTTTTTCTTGTGAAAATAGTCTAATTGAATTTATTTTATGAACTGTTTCTTTTTTTCCAGTCCCGACAGAAGCTACTGCATTTGTGGACCAAGCCTAAAAGGAGTTGGAAATGATGACTTTTACGAAACAAAATCTAGTTTTGGAGTGCAAGTTGTACAGGTAATTTATGTTTCAGCTTATTGTTGTTGTATTCAGCCTTTTTTGGGGTGAGGGGGAGGTTCTCATTCAACATAGTGGCATAGGCCATTACTTGCATGAAATTGTGGTTGGTATGGCTGGTTTTAAACACGTCAAATTACACACTTCTGGTTGGTTCAGCTAAACGGTTCCTTTTTTATTTTCACCAGTTACTTCTGTTCCAACTGCATGAAATCAGCTAGTGTTTCCTTTGCTGAACAAATCAAGAAATTGAACATACCTAGCGATCATGAATATTTGCTTAAATAGTTTTTATGCAACTTTTTTTCTTGTTCAAATTTTAGTCAGTCTCCATTGAAGTTTTTTATTATTACAGAAATAAAGAAAATATTGATGTGTGAATGTTTCATTCTAAATCAGCTTTAAATAGGTTATTTCTACATTATGCATCCCTTTGTAAAAGTTATTTCATTTATCTTAAATCTAAAATGATAACGGGAATAAGGGGGAGTGGCCTGCGGGAGCAAACCAATGTTTGACAGGAATCTGTACTTTCTTCAGTCCAATGTTTTCCAATGGCCAATCTTCTGTTACCCCAGTGATTGTTTTACTCTTACTGGTTAAATTTATTTTACCATCTAAATGCTGTTGGATATTGCTTGTTTCTTCTTTAAGGCTTAAACTTTCCAACTTGTTTAGAATATAAGCAACAAAAATTTAGCCTTCTACTCTTGTTTGAACAGGAGACAAAGAGACGTCCTCTTGCAGCCAAGCTGACACCAAAGGCAATTCTCGCAGCTGCTGCTACTGATTCTGCCGGTTGTCATCGTGATTCTATAGTTTCTGTGGCTTCGGTTAAGTTAAACCAGAGACTTCTACTTTCAAGTGGTAGAGATGGGGCCATCAAGGTTTGGAAGTAAATTACTAAAGTTCATCTTGGCATTGTTGCACATAATTAGCAATTCCTGGTAGCTAGAACTGACTGTACATAAAGTAAGTTATAGGAACTAACCAATCAAACCTTCATTATAGCCCCCCTTCCCTTGATTTTCCCAAATTTTTGATGTACCCTTGATCTGTACAGCAGGTATTGTTAATAGAGAATTAGATAAACTTGTTAAGATTAGAGTGTTGATGATGCCAGTAGTCGGCAATATCATCTTGTGGTTTTTTATTTAAATACACTTTTAGATAGAGCGGACAAGTTTCTTTGAAGGTATATTCTTGGCTGGCCTGATGTTTTCTCTTGAAGGTAAATGACCTGTTTTCTTAAGATGTTCTGAGTATTGTGGCTCTAATTAGTTTATTACCATTGTTCACTTCATGTAACCATTAATGATAACAAGGATAGTTTCTCTCATCCATAAATACAAATCGTTGCTCGTTGCGTATCTATTTTTAATTCCCATGTCCTTTTTTTCTATTTCATTTCTCATCCATCCATGGCTTACCTTTGTTTTCTGTGTTGGATGTTTAGTAAGATTTCTATATAACAGCATGCTCAGAAATCGAGTTTAGGTTGGCTCAGATGAATGTAAGAGCATGTTCAACAATCGAGTATGGATTGGCTCAAATGAATGAGGTTTTTCAACTGATTTCCATACACTTTATCATCCATTTGTCCGATAATTCTGTGAACGATATATTCTGATTGCTTAATAGTAGGAACCCAGTATGAAAATTGATTTCTTGTAGGTGTCTAGATTTGTAATTCTCACAAGTCTTACAAATATGTTGAAGATTAAAAGAACCCAATCTGTTTACTAGTGTGACTGCCTTGAATCATGCATGAGAGAAATTAAATTGCAACTAATAATTGAAATTGCAAGTTATGAAATATTTATTCATCATCCATCATATTTATTGTTGTGCCGTCAATGGAAATCATACGGGTAAAGTAATATTCATGTTAGTTGACCCGAAAGAACTAACGAAGCGTGTCTGATGACTCTCGAGACTCTCCAAACTTCGTGTTGTACTTGACGCCATGATTCTACAGTACGTAGTTTTTTGGCCATTTGTACGGCATCACCAATTCCAGGGAATGATTGAGAGCCATAGCCATTATGTTTAGATGGTCCATAGATCTGAAAAACAGAGGAAAATGAAATTAAGTTGAAGTTTTCATAACTTTTCAACAAAATGTTTGCTTTTTAGGATAAGAAAAGTCCATAAAAAAAGAGTTACCAAATGTTTATGCCATTGCATTCCAGAGAGACCATCTCTGTCAGTGAATGCACGCTCAGCCATCATCAGTCTATCATTTAGTTCTCTCACTTTCAAATGCTCCATCTTCCATGTCCTCCAATTTTCACTTGCTTCAAGTTCCTGAAAAAAATACATTTCAACAATCTGTTTCCACATTGAATTGTATAATAATTATTAAGATTTTAAGTTACTCAAAAGACATACCTTTATTTGGTTATTAATCTTGGTTGCTGCTTTCTCAAGCTCCATGATAGACTTATACATAGGAGACAAATTTATATCCTTATTTGAAATCTCATTCTCCAGTTCCTCCATGTTAAGCTAACATTCAAATATTTGATGTAAGTATACCTTTGATTCTCTCAAATTTAATGAAAATGGTCTTTGTGTTACTACAAATGTTTGATCAAATCACCTTAAGCTCCTTAGCATATGATAAATAATTAAAAGGTAAGAATTCCTCATCTGCTAGCCAAAGTGCTACTAGACCCCAAACACTTGCAGCTGTTTTCCATAACATAAACAATTTATTAGGGTAACTAAAACACCAAAAACAAGATTTTATCGAATTTAATTTATATATACCGACAGTGCATCAAAAATAAATTCAAAATATATATTTGAAAAGAGAGCATAAAATATTTTTGCAAAATAAAAAAGACCCTTTTGATATCACTAGTCTGATGTACCTGCAACATGTCTTTGAAACATAGGATCACCAAATTTTTTCATCCAGATGAAATCATCATATAGTGAATGGTACACTGGATACCCTACAACATATTTGAAATATATATTTTTTTATATTGTTGGTGACAAATCAAAATTCTGTGTATAGAAGAAATGAAATTATTGATATGATTAAAAGAATTAAATGTGTGTTTTACCTTCTGCAAAGGACATATCAGTTGCTGGAATTCCCACATGCTGCAGAAAAGCTTTATAATCTGATCCTCCACCTCCTAACCTTCCAAACTGTTAAATAAACGTATTAGAACTTCGTAATCACACGCATAAGGATGGAGAATCAAATTGGTTACAAACATTATATATATTCATTCATGATTTGAGCTTACAAACACGTTATAACGAAGTTAGTTGGTTAGTTACTTGCACAACAAGTAACTTACCTGAGGAGAGCTACCAGAGCTAGTCAAAGAATCATAGATGCTCTGAGATGAGTTATTTGGATCTTTCACCTAAAAATGGAAAAATAAACTCATCATTGACACAACACAAGTGTTGGTTAAAGAAAAAAAAGAGATAATTTTAAGTTGTTTTTTATTGAACTTTTTTTGCCATACTCTCTGAATTGCTTTTTTGATCAATTCATCAAGCTGTGGAGTAGCACTGACATGGAACCCTGGTCCAGCTACTGCACAGTCAACATTCAAGTAAGCAACTGCTCTTGAAGTAAGAATTTCTCTGTTCTCTTCTACCCATTCAGTTGATCCAATCTGTAAGAAATGAATGTGTGTCAAATTTTGACCTTTTTGTGTGTAAGAAATATAGAAAAGAATGAGAAAGAATATTATTACTAGACCATATTCCTCAGCATCCCAATTGCATAATATGATTGTTCTTCTAGGCTTCCACCCTCTTTCCTGAAGCTTCCCTAATCTTTGTGCTACCTGAATTTTCATTTCACATGTCACTTTTTTCTTTCAATCATGGTCGTCCAATTTGTCTCCAACTATAACTAGGACCGTTGAAAAAAACCGCACCGAAAAAAGAAACTTGTGAATGACAATTCACGAACTAAACTGAACTAATTCGGTTCAGTTCGTGAACTATCCGTCATAAATCAATTATTTTCGATGTGAATTGGTTTGATTTTTGGTTTATTCTATTTGGTTTTGTGTAAAGATGGTTATGGTTTGGTTCAAAACACTGAACTTTTATACCAATTTAATTTCGGGCGAACCATATGTAGGTCAACGGTTCGGTTTTCCTGCCTTAAAAATCACGGACAAGATGATTTTTCATTTGTTTAATGTGTAAAAAGTGCATCAAGATTATAGTCATAGACAAAACCATGTGTAGAAAGCCATTGTTACCTCAAGTAGTGTTGCAGTGCCACTATTAGGATCAACTGCTCCAAAAGTCCATGCATCTCTGTGATTACCTAAGATCACAAATCTACAAAAAGTTGCAAAAGTTACAAAGTAAAATTTTTCAATGAAAACTAGAATGAATTTTCTATATAGATTTCAATCTTAAGCTGCATCATCACAAATCATTGCTGTAGAAAGATTCAAATGATAAAGGAGGAACTTTTTCATACCTGTCAGGCTCTTCTGTTCCTTCAATCACACCAATCACATTTTGAATTCTTGCTATAACATCCTGCCCCTAAAAACCAATATCCAAATTCCTTCAAAAAACATTATTCAATAAGAATTTTATCGAGCGGATACATGAGCACTTATACGATACCGTGTAACTGAGATTGAGAATCCCCGGTCCCGGTCCAACCCTATAAGTAGGTGCATCTTTACTTCCCTGCCAATCAACTTCAGCAACAGGACCACCAATTGACCTAATTATCTTTTCGCCGTCTTCACCAGACACCGGCAACGAAGGTATCAAAGGAACATCACCACTTTTCTCAACTTCATCCTTTGATATTCTCTCGCACGCGCCACTACTAGCCCAACCAGGTGTTGTAGGATCGCCAGTCCCACCATAAACACTCCCAACCTGAACACCGCTCGGTGGCAACCATTTTTCATCAGGAAACCACTTTGTTCCACCACCACCGCCGCCATAGTCCTTTTTATCCGAATATATCACAACTCCAATAGCACCTTCTTCATATGCATTCTTCACAATATCTCCTCTAAAGATCTTTCCATACTTCGCCAAAACAACAGTGTTTGAAACATTGATTCCTATTTCTTCGAGTTTCAAATAGTCCTCCACCCTTCCATAGTTCGCGTAAACCACAGAACCAACGGCCGTACCTGGTCAGTTCAGTGGTAAGAATTTAGACTTTATAATCTCAAATAACAGAATTCAAATTCCCTGAAAACATTGTAAAATAGTAGTACCTGACTTGGCATATGCGTGGAACGTAGGGACAACTTCATCGGCCACATCAGCATAGGGATCACCTTCATAAACTTGTTGACTAAGGTTAAAGCTAACGGAAGAAGATTCAGACGATGATTTTGTCAAGACCAAAGAACGAGAAAGAGGATATGTAAGAGAAACATCATAGGATGTTACATGGGAAAGTATGTTACATGAAGTAAGTACTGAGACAACATAAGCTGCAGCTTCATTGTTGGCTTCAGAACCTGCTATGTGAGGCCTATGTGTGAGAATTTCAAGGTTGTTGGATATGGAAACATTATCTGATAAAGAAGTTGATAAAAAGAGAGAATGATAATAGGTAGGATTCTTGGTTGGAGTAGCTAGAAGTAACAAGTAAGAAGTGCTTATGGCTAATAAGGTGATAGTTGTTTTGATCATTGTATAGGCTTTAGACAAAAATAATAGATTCTACTACTGCATAATTTGGTGGAGATATATAGTATTTTTTTTCTTAGCTTATTTGATTTAAGTGCTTAATGTTTTTATGTACTGCTTATTTGGGAGAGATAGAGATGAAGATAAACATAGAATTTTATGTTATTTGAAACTGATTGATCGAGAAACATAGTTTATTGTTATTGTCTCAACCGATATATGTTGCTTTTTATGTTTTGGCTTCATTATTACGTGGCTTTCTACTAAAGAAGCATAATATCAACCTTTAATTTGTTATCAAAGGTACCAAAATGAAATTTCAAAAGTTTCAAAGAAAGAAAAATGACTTAAAAATTGGAAGAGTTTAATGATTAAACAGAGAATTAAATTGTGATTATTTTTGGATGTTTCTTATTACACCACCCTTGTTTCTTAAGTACCACCTGAATTTCCGTTTTTGCCCCCAATTTCCAGATGTGCACATCCGGACGCACCCTTTTTCTAAAATTTTTCAGTTTTTTTCCGGATGTGCACATCCGGACGCACCCTTTCTCTAAAATTTTTCAGTGTTTTTCGGATGTGCACATCCGGAAGAATTCCTAATCTGCAAATCCGGAAAAAATCGAAAGAATTCCATAAAATCATTTACTTCTAAATATAATTAAATTCAATATAATTAAAATCCAACATAATTAAACTTAATATGATTTTTTCAATATAATTAAATCCAATTTAATTAAATCTAATATAATTAAAATAAATATGATTAAAATTAATATGATTTTTTCAATATAATTAAATTCAATATAATTAAATTAATTTTAGAAGTAAATACCATATAATTATAATTATAATTTAGAAGTAAATACCATATAATTTAGAAGTAAATACCATATAATTTTAAATACCAATATAATTAAATCCAATTTTAGAAGTAAATACCATATAATTTTAAATCTAATATAATTAAATTAATTTTTTTAATATAAAAAAATCATTTAAAATTAAATACCATATTAATCATATTAATTATATTGAAAAAAATTAATCATATTAAATATCATATTAATTTTAATTAATATAGATTTTAATTATATTGAATTTAATTATATTGAAAAAATGATATTAATTTTAATTATATTAGATTTAATTATATTTAGAAGTAAATGATTTTATGGAATTTTTTTTATTTTTTCCGGATTTGCAAATCAGGAATTCTTCCGGATGTGCACATCCGGAACATATCAGCGTTTTTTAAAAATTTGGTGCGTCCGGATGTGCAAATCCGGAATCTGAGGACAAAAATGAAATTTCACATGGTGCCTAAAAAACTTGGGTGGTGTATTAAGAAATCCCCTTATTTTTTCCACTTCAAAACAAATTATGTTACTCAAATGGCATATATGAATTACTAGAAATTAAGTGTCTTATGTGAATTACTTGAAATTTGATGTTGATGATGAAATCAAGTGGAGAATTATTTCACAATTGTTCATCAAAATATGTTTACTTTATGTTCATGGACCCTAGTTATGTGGTATGATGTCTTTTTCACTCTTATGTCTTTATGTAAGTTAAATTAACTAATATAATTTTTGCCACTGAATGTTTTGTTTCTTAAATATGATTCATGACAACACGACTTATCATTTTTTTAATTGGCATATGTGACTTTTCCGAATTCTTTATATGCACGTAACTATCTTTTTCGAATAAATCATAAATTTCTACATGCATAATCTCCACATAACTTTCAAAGTAATTCACTTTTAAATAAAAAAAAAATTGGACTGAAGAGGGATTTGTCAAATAAATTGACGTCTTCATTTAAGAAATAAGAGGTTGATTGTATATAGTATTGCAAATTCAATTAGTGACAATATTAAATTTTCAAGTGCTAGTGCTGATTCATTTGGCACGTGAATGCATTGCTTTTTTAATTTAAAAATAAATTATATAAAAAACTAAATAAAAAATTAATGTTAAATTAAAATTACTTTTATATAATATTTTAAACATTAATGAGAACGACTAGGTCGATCATACCAGTCACTGGTTTGACAACTATGTCAGGTGAGACTTATTGACTACAATACCTCTTTGTACGAAATTCAGATTTAGCAAAGTCCCTCCAATTTTCCAACATCTGGGTGAATCAAACACAAATTAAGATTTAGCAAAGTCTCTCCAATTTTCAAACATCTGGGGAATCAAACACAAACGCAACGAATTAGAATAATTAGGGGGTGTAAAACCGATGGCCGGTATGACCAATTCAGTCGTCCTCATTATTAGTGTTAAAAATATTATGCAAAAGTAATTTAAATTAAATACTAATATTTTTTATTTAGGTTTTTATATAATTTATTTTTTAATTAAAAAAATTTAAATTGGCGCTAACATTTAAAATTCAATATTGCGGCACTACATGAAATTATCAACTTAATTGACAACTCTTATTTATTTTTTAATGAAGGCGCCAATTCATTTCTTCGATCTATTTTTTTTTTAAGAAAAAAATTATGTCAGAAAGATGATTATTATGAGGAAAAAAGTGGTTATTTACACTAAAAAAAATTCGACTTTTCCATTTGTATTGGTTTTCAACATCCTTATTTAATAAAGGAAAATGAATGTACTTAGGCAAAATGTTATATTGAAAAATAATGTATTCAATTATATAGATGTTTAGAAATTATTATTTAATATAGGTTAGTGTCTCGAGACAATTTAAGAACTTTTTGAATCACTCACAACACGCATTCATATTGACATGTGGTTTTTACAAATCAATTATCCATAAAGATGGTTTTGTTTCTCTCTTGAAAGTGAGTTAGAGAGTTAGAGCACCTTTAATGAACATATACATCTTGAATAATTTTGAAGAAAATGAGCAGATTCCATTCAATCATGTTGAGAGAAAGTGTGAAGGTGGTCTCTCCAGATTCACAAAATGAAAAACTTGAACAATGGAAGTTTTGGTATCCAATCATGTAGATCAAAATTGAATGGCATTGCAACTTCACTTGATCTTTCTAAGAGTGTTCATATAAGTATAACTGGACAAGATTACAAAAAGCTTGCGAAACCTGCAAAAACGAAATCAATTGTAAGATGAGAAAAACATATGTTTTGTCATGCAATGTTAACAGATTCGCAAAAAAAATTATGTAAAGCATGCCTACCAAACCCATTGGCTTTTGTGTTGCGACATAGCAATAAAACTTCTACGCGAATGTTCATTTACCAAGCACTGCACTGTTCCATTTGAGGGCAGCATGGCCCAAAACATAGATAACCATATATCATTCGGACCGCTATATTTGCGCAATATGTTGGTGCTGACCTGAGAGCAATGAAAACACCCAAAGAAAGCAAGTCAATTTGAGATTATTCAATTTGATCATATAAGACTTGAAAAAAATTAAGAAATAAAAAACATACAAGCTCCCAAACTTCGATATCTCCTCTTGACGTATCATATAGTAACTTGCTGCTTACATTACAACATGGAGTTTTTTTTTTCAGGTTAAGCCGTATGGTAGCAGCATAAGAATGAGAAAAAATGATGTGATCAGTCAACTGGATTTAATCTAAATAGCTAAATGATGTGATTACCATACTCCATAATGCACGTCACGATGATTACAATGTCCCGAGACACCGTATTTGTCAAAAGTAATAATCTGGGGTAATAAAAGTAATAATGAGAATCTGCTAAAAGATGATTTATGACTGCACAAACGAAAGCTTTGTGACTCAAACTACGTTTGCAGAGGCAGGATCTTACCATATCAATGCAGTGACTGGTTATTTCTTCCTCAATAATCTTTGCCAATAAGCTATGGTTCCAAACTTTACCAAAACCATCCTAAATATAACAACAGAATAAACAATGACAATATAAGGAACTAACAATTTTTTTGTGGTAATATTTATGTTTTACAACTTCGATAGACCTATTAGATCAAAACCTGCAGATCTGGATGGTTGATAATCTTCACTTGTTGCATTGGAACCTGTGAACCAATATTATACAAACAATACCCTTATCAAGTTGCTAGATAGAGATTACCTTTAACCTATGCAAAAAACATTATCAAAGGCTTCCTATGTTTTCCAAAAAAGTTTAGTTCTAAGAAAAGCTAAGGATAAAAAGTTATTGCGAGATGGCCAGTAATTTAATATGCAACAACAAGCTCTTATCAAAGTTACTATCCACATTTATTTCAAGCTACTTTGCAAATCACCTTGAGGGATACACAAGCCTGATAAAGCTCTTGCTTTCTAACATTCCCTTTGCCATCGGCATCACCTACAGAATGTAATACAAATAAATACTATGTAAAGGATTGAAACATAAACATCTAATGATTCTCAAAGCCTGCGGTATATACTTGATTTTGTCACATCCAGATTCTATATCTAAAAAATAGATAAATATTTCAAGCCATAAATCTTTCACGTGCAAAATTCAATACTCAATAATTTAAAGGCCTCTAAATACAAAATATCTTCCATTTTAAACAGGATAAAACGCCATGGCGCCGCCATCCTTCACAAATTGGCCATAGCGGTTGGGAAAAAAATCTGCTACCACAAGTGTAGATGTATATAGAACTCTATACATTGAAAACAGTTCTACTTAAAATGAACCTGCTTAATTCAGAAAAATTCCGCTCAGAAGAAAATTGAACTGCAACACGCGTTGAAAGAAAATAAAATAATTTTAAAATTGGTTAAAAATGAGCATAACTAAATTCGCCAAAAGCACAAAAGAATCAACATAAACACACATATACCATAACTAACTGCTATAAATTATAACACAAATAAATTATCTAAAGCTAATCACCATTAGATAAGCAGAGTATTTGAACATTATGCCCTCTTGATGTCAGAAAATTTATAGTTGGAGCAAAGAACCTGCAGAAATGGAATAAAATTTCAAGACAATGTGAAATCACAATGCAGACATTTTAGATTCACCTAAAGGGAATAAAGAAACCCTAACTAGAACTAATTTGACAAAATAGCACTAAAACTATATCATATCATAGCAGGTGTTTATCATAACTACAGTAGCATAAATAAGTTTATCATAAGCCTTAAATTCAAGGCTATATTAAGAGATTGACGTGTCAATCAATATCATCAACATAATAAAAAATAACAAGATTGACAGATTTAAACATACATGGATTCATCATCAGGGTGAGCAATAACCAGTAAGACATTTCTCTTCCGAAAAGCTCTACCTGAACACAAGTGAGAAAACAAAATAATATATGCAAACAACAAATTTTTAGAGTGAAATAAATTAACAGATAAAATGGAACCCAAAAAAAAAAAAAAAAAAAGAGAAAAAGAAAGCGTACCATTCAGCGTAAAATGTTTGGTGGAACGGATGCGAGCGAGAAGGAAAATTTTGAATAGAGAAGTTATCCAAACAAAAATGATACAAGCGATTAGGAGAATCAATGCCATGAAGGTTGAAATTGAAACATTGGGGGATCTCAAAACCAATGGTTTAAACAGGGCATGTCTATCACAAAATCTGCATAGCAGACACTAATAATTAAGGGAAAAACGTCTACATCTGCATTCCGCAATCATTTTTTTCTTTAAAAAAATAATTTAAAACTATGAGTTTGAATTGAGGCAACTGTCTAATTGCAAAGCCATATTGTCAACCGCGAATCTGGGAATATAGCAGTTTGTTTATATCCGATGTGCTATAGGGGTATAGAGCTACAGAAGCCAATACTCAATAATGCTTAATATTAGATAGCATATCACGGAACAACGGTGACTTGTTCAAGCACCGTTATTGCACTACAGCCACTATTTGAAAACATTGTCGCAGGGGAATAATTACTACATACATGATCTTACCAATGTTTCATAAAAGTTTTCACTTAGAATGCAAAACTGGAAATAGAGATTCTTACTGTATTTCATTAAAAAGTAAGTTTTGTTTCAAATTTTATCAATCATATTTTGCTCTAACACACACACACAAACAAAAAGAACTGAAATTTATTATTCCACACATTCAATGACAGGAATCATATGAAACCTAGAAGCTAAAACACTTAATTTGTGAGCAATTGTTGAAACAATGAAGCATAAGCATGTCATAACAACATTAGAAAAAGTTGATTTCACAAAGCACCAAAACGAAATTGAAATCCCAAAACAAATCATATAACAAATCAGAAAAAGTTGGTATCTGAAATCACCACATCGAATTCAAGTGTGTATCCTAGAAAGGTGAAATGGGTTCCTAATTATACATAAGAAACCCTAACTAAGAGGATGAATTTGTAAAGTTAAAGCATGCAGAATGAATGAAATAGAGAAAAGAGAGAATTGATGAACCTGGAAATACAAATGGTGGGTTGAATCACTGGCCAGATGTGAAATTGTTAAGTTTGATTTTATTAATTTGTGCTTACAAAATAAAAATATGAAGGATAAATGGTTGATTGTCCGAATAAATTTTTTATTTATTTTTTATTTATTTTTATGTTTGACCATTTAATTTGAAACATAATTGAGAGTTATATGTCTTATTGTAAAACCTCAAGTCCTCAATTCCACTATTATTGGAGAAATCTCAGTCAAACCCATACATGTATTTTTCCTCCGACCCACTCGTACACTAGAACATGTACTAGTCAAAGTGTCAATCTCCCCTTACGTGGGTATATCAAGAAATTTACATGATCCTCTTTCTCCATCGATATTTCAAACTGCCGATATATATCTGTTCTGGACTGAGCCGGGGTCTGCTCCTCAATCGAGCAGGCCCAACCCACACGTCCTGGGGTGGCCCAACAAAGGCCTCTTATCACAACCAACGTCGAGCACAGGTCACTCCAACAGTGTCGAGCACAGGCCACACCTCGGGGGTGTTCGGGCACACGCGGCATAGAACGTCGGGCAGAGGCGCTAAGCCCCTCCAAGCTCGTCCCTCCTCGACACTTGGGCGCTCCTTCACGCGAGGAACCATCGCCTTCTGCACATAAGTCCTCCCGGCGAGGACATGTCTCTCCCCGACACGCAAGACTCCTCCCCGCGAGGACACGTTCTCATGTAACTGCCCACTCCCGATGGAATCGGTCTGCCCTAATTCCGGAGATTTAGGAGCGGTTACCCTAGGGCGAAGACCACGTACTGGTCTTCACTACGCCACGTAAGCCCTGGCAGTTGCTTGGATTGGGCCTGGCAATCCAGCCCAGTGCTAGTGACCGTTGGCCCCGCGCCGGGGGCTCTCTATAAATACCCTCTCACTTGAGAGGGCCAGGTTACACACACTTTCTTACTCTCATCTTTGTACTTGCTATCATTCTCTGACCGTTACCTTACTTGACCGTCGGAGTACCTTGCAGGTACAACCCCCCCCCCCCCCCCGCGCCGCCGCCGTCTTTCAACCTCACCGGAGCTGAAGCCCAGACGTCGTTGTTGGCCACCAGATACTGTCTGATCCAGGTACGATCAGTGGCGTCGTCTGTGAGAAACTTTGCTTCCCCGTTTTTCCTCCGATAAACCAAAGCAACCCTCTCGTTCATCATCATCATGGCCGGTAATCCGTCTGCTAACAAAGCTCTGGACACCGTCCTCGCGCAACTCGAGAACGGGAACCACCGCGAAGACGTCGCTGCCCTCCACGTCGAAGAAGACGACGTGAGAGACGGGCAAACCGCCTCCCCAGACTCCCAAGACGTGGCTTACAACGCCGCCCACCAAGACGATCAGCAAGCCGTTTTTCAGCCAGTTGTTCCTCTGCCCAATGGAGATGCGAGCACCGTAGCCCTATTTGCCTTGATCAATCAGACCAATCAGCTGATCGCACACCAGAATACCAGAATTGAAGCGCTGGAGCAAGGGCGGGCACGACGATCTTCCCCGCGAAGACATCGTCGTCCACCGTCACCTCGCCGTTCTCCTTCCCCGCGATGGACTCCATCCGAAGAATTTCGAACCCCCTCGCCGGTGCGCGAGGGCCGTCGTCCACGCCTTGAACGCCCTAGCCGGCGATCTCCCAGAAGCGCCATCGTTCCCCGCCTCGAAAGGAACCCAGACCCTCCGCAACTACCAAGAAGTCCAAAACCACCGAGGAGAGACCGAGGAACCGTTCGAGGAATTCCCCTCCACGGCATCACCGGTCCCCTTCGAGGTCCCCGGGAGGAAGCGACGACGACGACCAGAGGACCCCTCTATCGTGGGAGATCATGAACGCCCCAATTCCTGCGGGCATGGAGAAACCTCCGCAACTGGGGAACTACGACGGCCTGCCCGACCCCGACGACCACGTCGAAAGTTTCGAAGCCATGCTCGACTTCAGAAACGTCAGGGGAGCCATTAAGTGCAGGCTTTTCCCCACCACCTTGCGGAAGAGCGCCATGACTTGGTACAATGGTTTGGCACCCGGGTCGATCACATCCTGGAAGCAACTAAGACAACGCTTCACTAAACACTTTACCGCATCTCGTCGACACCCGAAGACGGAAGCTGCCCTAGAAAGCATCTACCAGGGGAATAACGAATCTCTCCGGAACTACATTGAGAGATTCAACAGAGAAGCTATCGAGGTCCATACGACCGACGACATGAAGAAGTATTTAATCATCCATGGGCTACATTTTGGATCTGACTTTGCCAAGTCCGTGGGCCTCCGCAGACCCCGCCGTCTGGAGGATCTCCTCCAACGGGCTCAGTCGTACATCGAGCTCGAGGAGTCAGAGGCAACGCAGATCGCCCTTGAATCGAGACGCAAAGAGGGCCCCCGCGGCCATAAAGAAGAAGACTCTCCTCCCCGACGAGGAGGAGAAAGAAAGAGAGATAATTGCCCCTGTGAACCTCGTGAACCACGCGGACCAGCTGGCCGGTTCACTGAATACACCCCACTCAACGCTCCCCGCGCGCGAATCCTTTCCAAGTGCCAGAACTCAGAATTTGTGAAAGGGGGAGTCCGCTTTCCGAAGCCCACTGCCCCTAAATCAAACGTTGACAAGTCAAAATACTGTAGGTTCCACCGGAGTCACGGGCATGTCACAGAAGACTGCATCTATCTCAAAGATGCGATTGAAATTCTGATCAAGAAAGGGCACCTAAAGAAATACGCCTAGAAGAATGACACTCCTCGTCCCAGCTCCCGGGAAGCCCAGAACGTCGAGGAGACGACGCCTCCTCCCGATGAGAGTCGGCTTCAGGTCGCCCTCAGTGTCACTCGACCCGAAGATTTCTTTGTTCCCCCAATCATTGAAGGCCAAGAAGCAATTCGCAACATGTGGACGACCTTCCCCCACGAGGACTCCGTCACTGCCCGTAGCACCTGGGAAAGCTTCCCCAAAGCGATGGTCATCTCCGGGGGTGGTCCCGAGAAGTTGTCCGTCGGATCGATCAAGCGGAAATTTGATGAGCTGAAATCCGCAACGTCGGCGAAGACAACCACTCTCGAGAAAGTGCGGGGGAACTCCAACCCTATCACCTTCTACCTCGAGGAACTCCCCGGGGGAGCGCCAAACGCCACTATCCCCCTCCTGGTCAGGGCACAGATGGCGAACTTTGACGTTCGAAGGATCCTCGTCGACCAGGGAAGTTCGGTCAACATCATGTATGCCCATCTGTTCGGGACCCTTCAGCTCGACGAGAGACATCTGACCCCGTACGTCGGTTCAGATCTGCAGGGGTTCAACAGAACCACCACCAGACCATGGGGTTACGTTGAGCTGATGGTTACATTCGGGACCGAAGACACTGCCCGACAGGTGAAGATCCGTTTCCTAGTGGTCGAATGCCCATCCCTTTACAACTGCATCCTCGGGAGGACCACCCTGGCCAAGCTTACGGTGGTACCATCAACGGTCCACCTCAAAATAAAGTACTACACGACCAGGGGACAAGTAGTGACGATGCACGGGGACATCGACGCGGCCAGAAGATGCTTCGACGCCGCCATCAAAGGCATGAGTTCCATCGGCACCAAACCCAAGACCGCGACCAAGCCACCCCCAGACGCCGAACAGGTACCTCTCCCGCGCGTCAACGCGGTCGAACTCGACAGTAGGTTCCCAGGAGAACTCGATGAAGACGGGGCAGAAGTCCTCGACCTCCAGGCGGAAAACAACGCGCGGCCTCCCCACCCAACGTGCCCCATCCCGGACGGAGACTTTGAGCTCTTGGTCCTCGGAGATGATCCAGACCGCAACGTGAAGATTGGCACCGGGATCCCCGACCTGGCGAAGGAGCAGCTGAAGGCATGTCTAAGGGAGAACGCTGATCTCTTCGCGTGGAGAGCATCCGAGATGCCTGGTCTCGACCCCGAGGTGGCTTGCCATCAGCTCGCAGTAGATCCGGCTGCTAGGGCCATAACTCAACGTAGGCGTAAGCAGTCTCCTGAAAAAGCGGAGGCTGCTGAAAAAGCTGTAAAAGACCTCCTAGAGGCAAATTTTATTTCGAAGGTCAGATACACGACATGGCTGTCCAACGTTGTACTTGTTAAAAAGAATAATGGAAAATAGAGGATGTGCGTTGATTATACTGATCTTAATCGGGCTTGCCCGAAAGACTGTTATACCTTGCCTAACATCGACCAACTGGTCGACAATTCTGCAGGTTACAAACTACTATCCTTCATGGACGCTTACTCAGGATACAACCAAATTCCCATGGACAAGGTCGACAAACAGCACATGGCTTTCATGATAGCGTCGGGCAACTACTATTACAATGTGATGCCCTTCGGTCTGAAGAACGCCGGTGTGACCTACCAACGGATGATGAATAAGGTTTTCCGGGCTGAAATCGGCGACATGCTCGAGGTCTACATGGACGACATGATCGTCAAATCAGCGGAAGAAGTCGACCACTCCGCGCACCTCAAGAAGGTGTTCGACACAGCGAGGAGGTGCCGCATGAGGTTCAACCCCGACAAATGTACCTTCGGCGTTCGGGCATGTAAGTTCCTCGGCTTTTACCTCACAGAGCGAGGAATCAAAGCCAACCCCGACAAGTGTAGGGCTTTTTCTGAGATCCCTACTCCGAACTCAAAGAAGTCGATACAGTCATTGAACGGGATGCTCATCGCTCTCTCCCGCTTCGTCGCCAAGTCTGCATAGTATGCACTCCCATTTTTCAAACTTCTTCGACAAAAAGCGGAGTTTGAGTGGAGCGAAGAATGCGAGCTGGCGCTCCTCCACCTAAAACAAGTCTTATCGCAACCCCTGGTCCTCTCACGGCCTGAGGGCGGGGAGACAGTTTTCTTATATCTTGCGATCACGAGTGAAGCAGTCAGCGCCGTCCTCATTCGGGAAACCCCAGACGGGTAGAAACCAATTTACTTCATGAGCAAAGCCCTCCAAGGCCCCGAGCTCAGGTATCAGTAGATAGAGAAAGTCGCCCTGACCCTCGTTACCGCGGCCAGGAGGCTACGTGTAACACCCCAATTCCCATCTCGAATAAATAATACAAAAATAAAATCAGAGTAACTAAAAATTTATTTTTCCGACAGAAACAAGGATGTCACATTTAAATAAACAAAACATCATCCCTGCTCATAAATTTGATACATAGCATAAAATAGAATACCCTCAAAGGGGAAACTTTTTCCATATAAAGGGAAAGGTCAATTATGGAATAAAGCGGAAAGATCCATAACCGACTTGTTTTACAAAATAAATCATTTTAGAACATCAACTATATACACAAAAGTACCACAAAATACATTCAACAAATGTATACATATATATATAATCGTTCCCCGACTCCCGTGCTACGTATCAGAGCAGACACCAAGACCGACAATAGAACGGAGGACTAATCTTCACAAAAAGACCTCCAGCAACTCTAATCTGCAATGCCTCATAGAGCATTATAAAACAGCAGAAGGGTGAGAAATAACAACTAAATCAAGATTGCAAAATAATATGCAAACACACATTCAAACACATGTATAAATCATCTCACCCATACCATCACATACTAACACATATAACATGCCACAAATACAAAACATATCACACATAATAAATCAAATCATGATTTTCCACACATAACGCATCCATTCACAATTCTCACCACAATTCATCACAACTCACTCATATACATCACAATGTATATATATATATATATATACAAAACCAAGCATATTCATCATGCATACTTTCACAATTCTCATCATTCCACATAAACATACATATTCATGTTTATTCATCAATACTCAATTATAAAGATGATAAATGCAAATCATAGAGACCGACTTACGACTCTATGCAAATGCAATGCGGTACCGACTCAATCATCTCAAGTTCACTCAGGAACTTATTGGAACCATCGCTCGTTACCAATGTAACTCCCCGTCAGGCCTACGATGTTCACCCATTGTTCACACCTCACATATGCACACAATGTTTATGGATTGCTCACACCTCACATAGGCACACAATCCGATTGCTCACACCTCACCTAGGCACACAATCATTTGTAATCATCGCTCACACCCCACATGGGCACACGACGTTATAGCGGATTCCCTCTGGAACCAATCCGTCGCTCACACCCCACATGGGCACACGATATTACAAGATGCATATCATGATGCTTGACACCCAAGAACTCATGACAATCAAATGCATCTTCACACATATATGCAACCATAATCATGCATATATTTCAACTCATCATCATTATTCATGCATTGAAAACAATTCAAACAATGCATTTCAACCATAAAGGCCACCAACCGCATACATTGGAATTTCACATAAACAATACATATCATCACCAACCACAACAATCATACAATCACAATTACTTCCACAAGGGATTCACACCACAAAGGCTACCCACAACACATCATAACCACATACATTGATATACAATCAAACAATGTATTTTACCACACAACAACATCATTATCACATGCATCAACATCATATAGATAGCACAAAAGACCCACATTTGTATGACGATAACATATCACGTCGAACACCAACAAACACAACAAAACCTACAAAACCACTAATCATCCCCTACCAAATATTCTTAATTAACACATGGTATCACATCACCATTTAATAGCATATCAGGTTATCTATCTATGGCCTCAAGTCCCACATCAATCGGACTCGCGATTCGGGAGTTATGGTGGAAACATAAACCGCACTTTTCACGCATACATCACTTTTCCATATTTTCTTATCAATCCATGGCTTAAACATATGATCCTATTCCACAATCCAAAAGAGCATTGAAAGAGTTTTCCAACGCATCCGACTGTGCCTCAATCCGATTTACGGATCAAAAGTTATGAAGGAAACAAAATCGGAAATTCTGTCACATTCGCAATGCGAACGGCTAGCGAACGTTCGCTGATTCCTTCGCTGGGGCTCGCAGTGCGAACCTGCGAAACTCAGAATTTCCAGCAGCGATAACTTAGGTCATTTTGGGTCAAAAACCCTCATTTCTTCCACCCAAACACTTCCAAAACATACTATAACAACCAAAACATGATCCAAACCTAACGACAAGTATTCTACTCAGTTTTTATCGAATTTCATCCGCGAAAACATCGATTTCTATCAATCGCTCCTAATTCCAATCGATACGAAAAGTCGCGAAATAATCAAAACGATTACAACAAACAACACATATACATACACAAGCAATATATAATTGAAACTTCTCACCCTTACCCGATTAATCGCACTCGAAACGGAGTTTTCCCGATTTCTCCTCTTCTCTCTTTCTTTCTTCTCCTTTTCTTTCTCTTCTTTTTCTTTCCTTTTCTTTTCTCTCCACTTTCTATTTATATAAATATCTAAACCCCTAAAAGACTATTTTACCCCTCAGCTCAAATATCTCGCAAACGCTCTCAAAATGCGATAAAACATAAACAACGATGAAAAATAATATATATCCAAATAAAAGTCAAAAATAAAATAATATAATAATAAAATAATCAAAACGACTCAATTAAATAAAACAGAAAAAACTGGGGCGTTACAATTCTCCCCCACATAGACATTTTCGTCCTCGAAAATATACCGAGACGAACAACTTCGGACACGACTCTCGCATCCGAACCACAAACCAACATGCCAACAAAAAGCACACCACGAATAACACAACTGATAAGCCACCTTGCTAACTACAACAAGGACACGACAACGACGACAACTACAACGACAAGATGCAAAGCCCATACAATGCACTTGACGACAAACTCACGACTCAAAGAAAAACCATGATACCAACACACAGGTTCACTCTAGAACCGAAACACAACAAGATCGTTACCCTACCCTAGGTAACACTCCCCTAATTCTCCACACAGGAATTAGCTACACACACTCGAACCATCACCATGGAAACGAGGCAACAACACAAACAAGAACATAAAGTTCCACGACACCACAAGGTCTCACCAACATCAACAAAACCAGAACACCAACATCCTTGTCACACAACCATACTACAACAAGGCTACAATTCACCAATCGAACATACAACCAAACATCCATCTACATAGTAGCCCATGGATAACATTTAAACCTTTCACCTAACACTCCCATTCTGAAACGTCCAAAACAAACGACTCGCCCTTTGCAAGTCAACTGAGATAACATAAGTACGAACTTAGCAAAGTCTCCAATAACCCGCGGTAATAACCAACTAAAGTCCAAAAAGCTTCTAAGCACTTTAACCGACTTTGGAGTCCCTCAACGTAGAACTGCATCTACTCCCGATGAATCCACAACAAATATCATCATCAGAAATAACATATCCAAGAAAACTAACCCTTTTCAACCAAAATTCTCACTCGAATAACTTAGCATAAAACTTCGTCTCTTTCCAACACTTGCAATTCAAATCTCAAACGCTTTACTTGTTCTTTCTCTGAGTTTATAACAAATCCGAATATCCCCAATCAAAACCACTACGAACTTATCCAAATAAATATGGAAGATACGATTCATATACTCCACAAACATTCCAAACGCATCACTTGAAGCTTTTAACGTGTTAACGGTTTCGTTTTACGTAACTTACGTAGTTCCGACTAATCCCAATAATCGACCAAAAATCCATTCCATAAATAATATTTCCGCTTCCCAAAACATAGAACCCTCCCATAGCTCCACAATGATATAAAGAACGTTTAAATCGGATAAACGAAGCCAAAGTTATGAAAGAAACAGTTTGGAAAGATCTATCATGTTCGCAATGCGAACAACCCAGCGAATCCTTCGCTGTGACCTCCGCCGTGCGAACACCTGGCGAATCCAATCAAAACTGAAACAGGGCAACGTTCGCTCATTCTCAATCGATACCTTAATCAACTGTCAGTAATCCATACACAATTTCTTCTCCTGGTCGTCCCATTCCACAAATTCCAACATGTAGCAACAACCAACCAAAAAGAACTCTCAAATATTACATCCACACCTAAGGGTTTTCTCAAGATTTCCATTAATGCCCTATAACTTTAAAAACTCCAAAACTCACCAAACCTCTAAGTTTACTTTCCATAGCCTCAATACCAATACCATCATGCTTGTTATTCCATTCAATCATCATTCCCTGTTGGTACTAACAAAGCTGGAGCTCTCTAGGACCACACCTTAATGTTCCATCCAAAAACACATTCGAAAACCATGCACAACTGACGACCCATCACTATGGCTTCCTGCCAATTTCCAGAACACTATCATCACAGACAAAACAAATTTCTTAGTCCCATCTACTAAGAGTTTCCTACTTACTTAGCAGACATAAACCTCAACTATTCACCTTCGTCCAATTAAGTTCAATCTCTACTCTCTGAGAAGCAGTCCTTAATAATACCCAATCATTCTCTCTCAATAACTTCCCAACTGGACCAACATCTCAAAACCTCTAATCCATCTCACCTGCCGATATAAGAATCTTCGTCGACTCATCAAAACAATCCGTAATCATCTTCTCAATTCCAAACAAATCATTGCACACACTATCGAAGCCGAAAAGACACGTCTATTCCATCCAACACAATTCTCGTCTACTATCAACAAGAGATTAAGGGTGATCAGTTCCTCAATTTGTCAATAGACAGCCGACAATCATGATGGGGCATAAACCGTCTTTACCAAACTTATAATAGCATTTCTTGCATCTTGTGTACAAACCACCTAAGGCACAATTCCTCAGTTGACATAAACCTTACCTCCGCATTCCCTCCGGAACCGAGAACAACACTGTCCAAACAACACTTACAATCTTCCAATTCATAACACACTTAACCAACGCTCCACACCTGAAGCAACTTGGAGAAGTACCAGCTTCTCCCCCACTTATCTCATTCTAACTCCTACAGACAACAGAAAAGAAAACCCAGAAAGTACTGACAGTGTTTCACACACCAATCACGTACTAAGGGATAACCAACAACGACAGTATTCAACTGTCACACCAACTGACTCAACAACTTGGTCGGACAGACCGACCTGCTCTGATACCACTAATGTAACACCCCAATCCCATCTCGAATAAATAATACATAAATAAAATCAGAGTAACTAAAAATTTATTTTTCCGACAGAAACAAGGATGTCACATTTAAATAAACAAAACATCATCCCTGCTCATAAATTTGTTACATAGCATAAAATAGAATACCCTCAAAGGGGAAACTTTTTCCATATAAAGGGAAAGGTCAATTATGGAATAAAGCGGAAAGATCCATAACCGACTTGTTTTACAAAATAAATCATTTTAGAACATCAACTATATACACAAAAGTACCACAAAATACATTCAACAAATGTATACATATATATATATAATCGTTCCCCGACTCCCGTGCTACGTATCAGAGCAGACACCAAGATCGACAATAGAACGGAGGACTAATCTTCACAAAAAGACCTCCAGCAACTCTAATCTGCAATGCCTCATAGAGCATTATAAAACAGCAGAAGGGTGAGAAATAACAACTAAATCAAGATTGCATAATAATATGCAAACACACATTCAAACACATGTATAAATCATCTCACCCATACCATCACATACAAACACATATAGCATGCCACAAATACAAAACATATCACACATAATAAATCAAATCATGATTTTCCCCACATAACGCATCCATTCACAATTCTCACCACAATTCATCACAACTCACTCATATACATCACAATGTATATATATATATATATATATATATATATATATATATATATATATATATATATACAAAACCAAGTATATTCATCATGCATACTTTCACAATTCTCATCATTCCACATAAACATACATATTCATGTTTATTCATCAATACTCAATTATAAAGATGATAAATGCAAATCATAGAGACCGACTTACGACTCTATGCAAATGCAATGCGGTACCGACTCAATCATCTCAAGTTCACTCAGGAACTTATTGGAATCATCGCTCGTTACCAATGTAAGTCCCCGTCGGGCCTACGATGTTCACCCATTGCTCACACCTCACATAGGCACACAATGTTTATGGATTGCTCACACCTCACATAGGCACACAATCCGATTTCTCACACCTCACCTAGGCACACAATCATTTGTAATCATCGCTCACACCCCACATGGGCACACGACGTTATAGCGGATTCCCTCTGGAACCAATCCGTCGCTCACACCCCACATGGGCACACGACATTACAAGATGCATATCATGATGCTTGACACCCAAGAACTCATGACAATCAAATGCATCTTCACACATATATGCAACCATAATCATGCATTGAAAATAATTCAAACAATGCATTTCAACCATAAAGGCCACCAACCACATACATTGGAATTTCACATAAACAATACATATCATCACCAACCACAACAATCATACAATCACAATTACTTCCACAAGGGATTCACACCACAAAGGCTACCCACAACACATCATAACCACATACATTGATATACAATCAAACAATGTATTTTACCACACAACAACATCATTATCACATGCATCAACATCATATAGATAGCACAAAAGACCCACATTTGTATGACGATAACATATCACGTCGAACACCAACAAACACAACAAAACCTACAAAACCACTAATCATCCCCTACCAAATATTCTTAGTTAACACATGGTATCACATCACCATTTAATAGCATATCAGGTTATCTATCTATGGCCTCAAGTCCCACATCAATCGGACTCGCGATTCGGGAGTTATGGTGGAAACATAAACCGCACTTTTCACGCATACATCACTTTTCCATATTTTCTTATCAATCCATGGCTTAAACATATGATTATATTCCACTATACAAAAGAGCATTGAAAGAGCTTTCCAACGCATCCGACTGTGCCTCAATCCGATTTACGGATCAAAAGTTATGAAGGAAACAAAATCGAAAATTCTGTCACATTCGCAATGCGAACGGCTAGCGAACGTTCGCTGATTCCTTCGCTGGGGCTCGCAGTGCGAACCTGCGAAACTCAGAATTTCCAGCAGCGATAACTTAGGTCATTTTGGGTTAAAAACCCTCATTTCTTCCACCCAAACACTTCCAAAACATACTATAACAACCAAAACATGATCCAAACCTAACGACAAGTATTCTACTAAGTTTTTATCGAATTTCATCCGCGAAAACATCGATTTCTATCAATCGCTCCTAATTCCAATCGATATGAAAAGTCGCGAAACAATCAAAACGATTACAACAAACAACACATATACATACACAAGCAATATATAATTGAAACTTCTCACCCTTACCCGATTAATCGCGCTCGAAACGGAGTTTTCCCGATTTCTCCTCTTTCTCCTCTTCTCTCTTTCTTTCTTCTCCTTTTCTTTCTCTTCTTTTTCTTTCCTTTTCTTTTCTCTCCACTTTCTATTTATATAAATATCTAAACCCCTAAAAGACTATTTTACCCCGCAGCTCAAATATCTCGCAAACGCTCTCAAAATACGATAAAACATAAACAACGATGAAAAATAATATATATCCAAATAAAATTCAAAAATAAAATAATATAATAATAAAATAATCAAAACGACTCAATTAAATAAAACGGACAAAATTGGGGCGTTACAATTCTCCCCCACTTAGACATTTTCGTCCTCGAAAATATACCGAGACGAACAACTCCGGACACGACTCTCGCATCCGAACCACAAACCAACATGCCAACAAAAAGCACACCACGAATAACACAACTGATAAGCCACCTTGCTAACTACAACAACGACACGACAACGACGACAACTACAACGACAAGATGCAAAACCCATACAATGCACTTGACGACAAACTCACGACTCAAAGAAAAACCATGATACCAACACACAGGTTCACTCTAGAACCGAAACACAACAAGATCGTTACCCCACCCTAGGTAACACTCCCCTAATTCTCCACACAGGAATTAGCTACACACACTCGAACCATCACCATGGAAACGAGGCAACAACACAAACAAGAACATAAAGTTCCACGACACCACAAGGTCTCACCAACATCAACAAAACCAGAACACCAACATCCTTGTCACACAACCATACTACAACAAGGCTACAATTCACCAATCGAACATACAACCAAACATCCATCTACATAGTAGCCCATGGATAACATTTAAACCTTTCACCTAACACTCCCATTCTGAAACGTCCAAAATAAACGACTCGCCCTTTGCAAGTCAACTGAGATAACATAAGTACGAACTTAGCAAAGTCTCCAATAACCCGCGGTAATAACCAACTAAAGTCCAAAAAGCTTCTAAGCACTTTAACCGACTTTGGAGTCCCTCAACGTAGAACTGCATCTACTCCCGATGAATCCACAACAAATATCATCATCAGAAATAACATATCCAAGAAAACTAACCCTTTTCAACCAAAATTCTCACTCGAATAACTTAGCATAAAACTTCGTCTCTTTCCAACACTTGCAATTCAAATCTCAAACGCTTTACTTGTTCTTTCTCTGAGTTTATAACAAATCCGAATATCCCCAATCAAAACCACTACGAACTTATCCAAATAAATATGGAAGATACGATTCATATACTCCACAAACATTCCAAACGCATCACTTGAAGCTTTTAACGTGTTAACGGTTTCGTTTTACGTAACTTACGTAGTTCCGACTAATCCCAATAATCGACCAAAAATCCATTCCATAAATAATATTTCCGCTTCCCAAAACATAGAACCCTCCCATAGCTCCACAATGATATAAAGAACGTTTAAATCAGATAAACGAAGCCAAAGTTATGAAAGAAACAGTTTGGAAAGATCTATCATGTTCGCAATGCGAACAACCCAGCGAATCCTTCGCTGTGACCTCCGCCGTGCGAACACCTGGCGAATCCAATCAAAACTGAAACAGGGCAACGTTCGCTCATTCTCAATCGATACCTTAATCAACTGTCAGTAATCCATACACAATTTCTTCTCCTGGTCGTCCCATTCCACAAATTCCAACATGTAGCAACAACCAACCAAAAAGAACTCTCAAATATTACATCCACACCTAAGGGTTTTCTCAAGATGTCCATTAATGCCCTATAACTTTAAAAACTCCAAAAATCACCAAACCTCTAAGTTTACTTTCCATAGCCTCAATACCAATACCATCATGCTTGTTATTCTATTCAATCATCATTCCCTGTTGGTACTAACAATGCTGGAGCTCTCTAGGACCACACCTTAATGTTCCATCCAAAAACACATTCGAAAACCATGCACAACTGACGACCCATCACTATGGCTTCCTGCCAATTTCCAGAACACTATCATCACAGACAAAACAAATTTCTTAGTCCCATCTACTAAGAGTTTCCTACTTACTTAGCAGACATAAACCTCAACTATTCACCTTCGTCCAATTAAGTTCAATCTCTACTCTCTGAGAAGCAGTCCTTAATAATACCCAATCATTCTCTCTCAATAACTTCCCAACTGGACCAACATCTCAAAACCTCTAATCCATCTCACCTGCCGATATAAGAATCTTCGTCGACTCATCAAAACAATCCGTAATCATCTTCTCAATTCCAAACAAATCATTGCACACACTATCGAAGCCGGAAAGACACGTCTATTCCATCCAACACAATTCCCGTCTACTATCAACAAGAGATTAAGGGTGATCAGTTCCTCAATTTGTCAATAGACAGCCGACAATCATGATGGGGCATAAACCGTCTTTACCAAACTTATAATAACATTTCTTGCATCTTGTGTACAAACCACCTAAGGCACAATTCCTCAGTTGACATAAACCTTACCTCCGCATTCCCTCCGGAACCGAGAACAACACTGTCCAAACAACACTTACAATCATGCAATTCACAACACACTGAACCAACGCTCCACACCTGAAGCAACTTGGAGAAGTACCAGCTTCTCCCCCACTTATCTCATTCTAACTCCTGCAGACAACGGAAAAGAAAACCCAGAAAGTACTGACAGTGTTTCACACACCAATCACGTACTAAGGGATAACCAACAACGACAATATTCAACTGTCACACCAACTGACTCAACAACTTGGTCGGACAGACCGACCTGCTCTGATACCACTAATGTAACACCCCAATCCCATCTCGAATAAATAATACATAAATAAAATCAGAGTAACTAAAAATTTATTTTTCCGACAGAAACAAGGATGTCACATTTAAATAAACAAAACATCATCTCTGCTCATAAATTTGATACATAGCATAAAATAGAATGCCCTCAAAGGGGAAACTTTTTCCATATAAAGGGAAAGGTCAATTATGGAATAAAGCGGAAAGATCCATAACCGACTTGTTTTACAAAATAAATCATTTTAGAACATCAACTATATACATAAAAGTACCACAAAATACATTCAACAAATGTATACATATATATATAATCGTTCCCCGACTCCCGTGCTACGTATCAGAGCAGACACCAAGATCGACAATAGAACGGAGGACTAATCTTCACAAAAAGACCTCCAGCAACTCTAATCTGCAATGCCTCATAGAGCATTATAAAACAGCAGAAGGGTGAGAAATAACAACTAAATCAAGATTGCATAATAATATGCAAACACACATTCAAACACATGTATAAATCATCTCACCCATACCATCACATACAAACACATATAGCATGCCACAAATACAAAACATATCACACATAATAAATCAAATCATGATTTTCCCCACATAACGCATCCATTCACAATTCATCACAACTCACTCATATACATCACAATGTATATATATATATATATATATATATATATATATATATATATATATATATATATATACAAAACCAAGCATATTCATCATGCATACTTTCACAATTCTCATCATTCCACATAAACATACATATTCATGTTTATTCATCAATACTCAATTATAAAGATGATAAATGCAAATCATAGAGACCGACTTACGACTCTATGCAAATGCAATGCGGTACCGACTCAATCATCTCAAGTTCACTCAGGAACTTATTGGAACCATCGCTCGTTACCAATGTAAGTCCCCGTCGGGCCTACGATGTTCACCCATTGCTCACACCTCACATAGGCACACAATGTTTATGGATTGCTCACACCTCACATAGGCACACAATCCGATTTCTCACACCTCACCTAGGCACACAATCATTTGTAATCATCGCTCACACCCCACATGGGCACACGACGTTATAGCGGATTCCCTCTGGAACCAATCCGTCGCTCACACCCCACATGGGCACACGACATTACAAGATGCATATCATGATGCTTGACACCCAAGAACTCATGACAATCAAATGCATCTTCACACATATATGCAACCATAATCATGCATTGAAAATAATTCAAACAATGCATTTCAACCATAAAGGCCACCAACCACATACATTGGAATTTCACATAAACAATACATATCATCACCAACCACAACAATCATACAATCACAATTACTTCCACAAGGGATTCACACCACAAAGGCTACCCACAACACATCATAACCACATACATTGATATACAATTAAACAATGTATTTTACCACACAACAACATCATTATCACATGCATCAACATCATATAGATAGCACAAAAGACCCACATTTGTATGACGATAACATATCACGTCGAACACCAACAAACACAACAAAACCTACAAAACCACTAATCATCCCCTACCAAATATTCTTAATTAACACATGGTATCACATCACCATTTAATAGCATATCAGGTTATCTATCTATGGCCTCAAGTCCCACATCAATCGGACTCGCGATTCGGGAGTTATGGTGGAAACATAAACCGCACTTTTCACGCATACATCACTTTTCCATATTTTCTTATCAATCCATGGCTTAAACATATGATCCTATTCCACAATCCAAAAGAGCATTGAAAGAGTTTTCCAACGCATCCGACTGTGCCTCAATCCGATTTACGGATCAAAAGTTATGAAGGAAACAAAATCGGAAATTCTGTCACATTCGCAATGCGAACGGCTAGCGAACGTTCGCTGATTCCTTCGCTGGGGCTCGCAGTGCGAACCTGCGAAACTCAGAATTTCCAGCAGCGATAACTTAGGTCATTTTGGGTCAAAAACCCTCATTTCTTCCACCCAAACACTTCCAAAACATACTATAACAACCAAAACATGATCCAAACCTAACGACAAGCATTCTACTCAGTTTTTATCGAATTTCATCCGCGAAAACATCGATTTCTATCAATCGCTCCTAATTCCAATCGATACGAAAAGTCGCGAAATAATCAAAACGATTACAACAAACAACACATATACATACACAAGCAATATATAATTGAAACTTCTCACCCTTACCCGATTAATCGCGCTCGAAACGGAGTTTTCCCGATTTCTCCTCTTCTCTCTTTCTTTCTTCTCCTTTTCTTTCTCTTCTTTTTCTTTCCTTTTCTTTTCTCTCCACTTTCTATTTATATAAATATCTAAACCCCTAAAAGACTATTTTACCCCTCAGCTCAAATATCTCGCAAACGCTCTCAAAATGCGATAAAACATAAACAACGATGAAAAATAATATATATCCAAATAAAAGTCAAAAATAAAATAATATAATAATAAAATAATCAAAACGACTCAATTAAATAAAACAGAAAAAACTGGGGCGTTACAATTCTCCCCCACATAGACATTTTCGTCTTCGAAAATATACCGAGACGAACAACTTCGGACACGACTCTCGCATCCGAACCACAAACCAACATGCCAACAAAAAGCACACCACGAATAACACAACTGATAAGCCACCTTGCTAACTACAACAAGGACACGACAACGACGGCAACTACAACGACAAGATGCAAAGCCCATACAATGCACTTGACGACAAACTCACGACTCAAAGAAAAACCATGATACCAACACACAGGTTCACTCTAGAACCGAAACACAACAAGATCGTTACGCCACCCTAGGTAACACTCCCCTAATTCTCCACACAGGAATTAGCTACACACACTCGAACCATCATCATGGAAACGAGGCAACAACACAAACAAGAACATAAAGTTCCACGACACCACAAGGTCTCACCAACATCAACAAAACCAGAACACCAACATCCTTGTCACACAACCATACTACAACAAGGCTACAATTCACCAATCGAACATACAACCAAACATCCATCTACATAGTAGCCCATGGATAACATTTAAACCTTTCACCTAACACTCCCATTCTGAAACGTCCAAAACAAACGACTCGCCCTTTGCAAGTCAACTGAGATAACATAAGTACGAACTTAGCAAAGTCTCCAATAACCCGCGGTAATAACCAACTAAAGTCCAAAAAGCTTCTAAGCACTTTAACCGACTTTGGAGTCCCTCAACGTAGAACTGCATCTACTCCCGATGAATCCACAACAAATATCATCATCAGAAATAACATATCCAAGAAAACTAACCCTTTTCAACCAAAATTCTCACTCGAATAACTTAGCATAAAACTTCGTCTCTTTCCAACACTTGCAATTCAAATCTCAAACGCTTTACTTGTTCTTTCTCTGAGTTTATAACAAATCCGAATATCCCCAATCAAAACCACTACGAACTTATCCAAATAAATATGGAAGATACGATTCATATACTCCACAAACATTCCAAACGCATCACTTGAAGCTTTTAACGTGTTAACGGTTTCGTTTTACGTAACTTACGTAGTTCCGACTAATCCCAATAATCGACCAAAAATCCATTCCATAAATAATATTTCCGCTTCCCAAAACATAGAACCCTCCCATAGCTCCACAATGATATAAAGAACGTTTAAATCGGATAAACGAAGCCAAAGTTATGAAAGAAACAGTTTGGAAAGATCTATCATGTTCGCAATGCGAACAACCCAGCGAATCCTTCGCTGTGACCTCCGCCGTGCGAACACCTGGCGAATCCAATCAAAACTGAAACAGGGCAACGTTCGCTCATTCTCAATCGATACCTTAATCAACTGTCAGTAATCCATACACAATTTCTTCTCCTGGTCGTCCCATTCCACAAATTCCAACATGTAGCAACAACCAACCAAAAAGAACTCTCAAATATTACATCCACACCTAAGGGTTTTCTCAAGATGTCCATTAATGCCCTATAACTTTAAAAACTCCAAAAATCACCAAACCTCTAAGTTTACTTTCCATAGCCTCAATACCAATACCATCATGCTTGTTATTCCATTCAATCATCATTCCCTGTTGGTACTAACAATGCTGGAGCTCTCTAGGACCACACCTTAATGTTCCATCCAAAAACACATTCGAAAACCATGCACAACTGACGACCCATCACTATGGCTTCCTGCCAATTTCCAGAACACTATCATCACAGAAAAAACAAATTTCTTAGTCCCATCTACTAAGAGTTTCCTACTTACTTAGCAGACATAAACCTCAACTATTCACCTTCGTCCAATTAAGTTCAATCTCTACTCTCTGAGAAGCAGTCCTTAATAATACCCAATCATTCTCTCTCAATAACTTCCCAACTGGACCAACATCTCAAAACCTCTAATCCATCTCACCTGCTGATATAAGAATCTTCGTCGACTCATCAAAACAATCCGTAATCATCTTCTCAATTCCAAACAAATCATTGCACACACTATCGAAGCCGGAAAGACACGTCTATTCCATCCAACACAATTCCCGTCTACTATCAACAAGAGATTAAGGGTGATCAGTTCCTCAATTTGTCAATAGACAGCCGACAATCATGATGGGGCATAAACCGTCTTTACCAAACTTATAATAGCATTTCTTGCATCTTGTGTACAAACCACCTAAGGCACAATTCCTCAGTTGACATAAACCTTACCTCCGCATTCCCTCCGGAACCGGGAACAACACTGTCCAAACAACACTTACAATCTTGCAATTCACAACACACTGAACCAACGCTCCACACCTGAAGCAACTTGGAGAAGTACCAGCTTCTCCCCCACTTATCTCATTCTAACTCCTGCAGACAACGGAAAAGAAAACCCAGAAAGTACTGACAGTGTTTCACACACCAATCACGTACTAAGGGACAACCAACAACGACAGTATTCAACTGTCACACCAACTGACTCAACAACTTGGTCGGACAGACCGACCTGCTCTGATACCACTAATGTAACTCCCCAATTCCCATCTCGAATAAATAATACATAAATAAAATCAGAGTAACTAAAAATTTATTTTTCCGACAGAAACAAGGATGTCACATTTAAATAAACAAAACATCATCCATGCTCATAAATTTGATACATAGCATAAAATAGAATACCCTCAAAGGGGAAACTTTTTCCATATAAAGGGAAAGGTCAATTATGGAATAAAGCGGAAAGATCCATAACCGACTTGTTTTACAAAATAAATCATTTTAGAACATCAACTATATACACAAAAGTACCACAAAATACATTCAATAAATGTATACATATATATATATAATCGTTCCCCGACTCCCGTGCTACGTATCATAGCAACTCTAATCTGCAATGCCTCATAGAGCATTATAAAACAGCAGAAGGGTGAGAAATAACAACTAAATCAAGATTGCAAAATAATATGCAAACACACATTCAAACACATGTATAAATCATCTCACCCATACCATCACATACTAACACATATAGCATGCCACAAATACAAAACATATCACACATAATAAATCAAATCATGATTTTCCACACATAACGCATCCATTCACAATTCTCACCACAATTCATCACAACTCACTCATATACATCACAATGTATATATATATATATATATATATATATATATATATATACAAAACCAAGCATATTCATCATGCATACTTTCACAATTCTCATCATTCCACATAAACATACATATTCATGTTTATTCATCGATACTCAATTATAAAGATGATAAATGCAAATCATAGAGACCGACTTACGACTCTATGCAAATGCAATACGGTACCGACTCAATCATCTCAAGTTCACTCAGGAACTTATTGGAACCATCGCTCGTTACCAATGTAACTCCCTGTCGGGCCTACGATGTTCACCCATTGCTCACACCTCACATATGCACACAATGTTTATGGATTGCTCACACCTCACATAGGCACACAATCCGATTGCTCACACCTCACCTAGGCACACAATCATTTGTAATCATCACTCACACCCCACATGGGCACACGACGTTATAGCGGATTCCCTCTAGAACCAATCCGTCGCTCACACCCCACACGGGCACACGACATTACAAGATGCATATCATGATGCTTGACACCCAAGAACTCATGACAATCAAATGCATCTTCACACATATATGCAACCATAATCATGCATATATTTCAACTCATCATCATTATTCATGCATTGAAAACAATTCAAACAATGCATTTCAACCATAAAGGCCACCAACCACATACATTGGAATTTCACATAAACAATACATATCATCACCAACCACAACAATCATACAATCACAATTACTTCCACAACGGATTCACACCACAAAGGCTACCCACAACACATCATAACCACATACATTGATATACAATCAAACAATGTATTTTACCACACAACAACATCATTATCACATGCATCAACATCATATAGATAGGACAAAAGACCCACATTTGTATGACGATAACATATCACGTCGAACACCAACAAACACAACAAAACCTACAAAACCACTAATCATCCCCTACCAAATATTCTTAGTTAACACATGGTATCACATCACCATTTAATAGCATATCAGGTTATCTATCTATGGCCTCAAGTCCCACATCAATCGGACTCGCGATTCGGGAGTTATGGTGGAAACATAAACCGCACTTTTCACGCATACATCACTTTTCCATATTTTCTTATCAATCCATGGCTTAAACATAAGATCCTATTCCACAATCCAAAATAGCATTAAAAGATCTTTCCAACTCATCCGACCGTGCCTCAATCCGATTTACGGATCAAAAGTTATGAAGGAAACAAAATCGGAAATTCTGTCATGTTCGCAATGCGAACGGCTAGCGAACGTTCGCTGATTCCTTCGCTGGGGCTCGCAGTGCGAACCTGCGAAACTCAGAATTTCCAGCAGTGATAACTTAGGTCATTTTGGGTCAAAAACCCTCATTTCTTCCACCCAAACACTTCCAAAACATACTATAACAACCAAAACATGATCCAAACCTAACGACAAGTATTCTACTCAGTTTTTATCGAATTTCATCCGCGAAAACATCTATTTCTATCAATCGCTCCTAATTCCAATCGATACGAAAAGTCGCGAAACAATCAAAATGATTACAACAAACAACACATATACATACACAAGCAAGATATAATTGAAACTTCTCACCCTTACCCGATTAATCGCGCTCAAAACGGAGTTTTCCCGATTTCTCCTCTTTCTCCTCTTCTCTCTTTCTTTCTTCTCTTTTTCTTTCTCTTCTTTTTCTTTCCTTTTCTTTTCTCTCCACTTTCTATTTATATAAATATCTAAACCCCTAAAAGACTATTTTACCCCTCAGCTCAAATATCCCGCAAACGCTCTCAAAATGCGATAAAACATAAACATCGATGAAAAATAATATATATCCAAATAAAATTCAAAAATAAAATAATATAATAATAAAATAATCAAAACGACTCAATTAAATAAAACGGACAAAACTGGGGCGTTACACTACGCCACTACTTCCTTGCCCACACTGTCGTCGTAAGGACCGAACAGCCTATAAGGCAACTCCTTGGACGACCGGACATGGCGGGGAGGATGCTCAGGTGGTCGCTCGAACTCGCCGAGTTTGACATCCAATACAAGGGAAGGAAAGCCCTGAAGGCTCAGGTATTAGCCGACTTTGTAACGGAGATGACCATCCCGGAACCTTCGACCAATGGATCCCAGAAATGGACGATCTATGTCGACGGGGCATCCAGCCCAAAGGGAAGCGGGGCGGGCATCATCCTCGAAAATGAGGAAGGCATCTTGATCGAGGTATCCCTCGAACTATCCTTCCCGACGTCGAACAACCAAGCGGAATACGAGGCCTTCCTCGCCGGACTTCGGTTAGCCGAGGACCTCGGTGCCAAGGAGGTCAAACTCTTCACCGCCTCCCAGCTCGTGGCCTCGCAAGTCTGAGGAGAGTACCAGGCCAAGAACGACAACCTCATAGAATACCTGGCCTTGGTGAAAGAAAAGATGAAAAAGTTCACCTCCGCGGAAGTAACACACATCCCCCATGAGCACAATGCCCGAGCAGATGTCTTGTTCAAATTGGCAAGCACAAAGAAGAAAGGCGGGAACAAATCCGTCATACAAGAAGTACTTTCCCGACCGAGCATCGACAAACCCACTCCTGTGGCGGACGTAAACGCCATTGGTGACAGCAATTGCTGGATGACCCCCGTGTATGAGTACCTCACGATGGGCAAACTGCCCGAAAATCCCAAGGAAGCCGGAATGGTCAAACGGCGAGCATGCTCATACACGATAGTCGAGGACAAGCTATATCGGCGAGGGTTCTCTATCCCCCTCCTCAGGTGCGTCAAGGAGACCAAGGTCCCCGACATCCTCCAGGAAATCCACAAAGGAATCAATGCACAACACCTCGGCGGGCGATCGTTAGCCCGTAAGGCGCTTCGAGCAGGGTATTATTGGTCCACCATGCAACAAGATGCAAAGGAACACGTCAAGAAATGCGACAGATGCCAACGACACAGGGACATGCACCTTGCTCCTCCCAACAAGCTCAAAACACTGTCCTCCCCGTGGCCGTTTGCATGGTGGGGGATGGATATCCTAGGACCTTTCGTCTAGGGGTCATGCCAAAATAAATACCTCATCGTCGGGGTGAACTACTTCACGAAGTGGATTGAGGCCGAAGCATTGCCCAAAATCACGACCTTCAACATACTGCGTTTTTACAAAAGGAATGTCCTCGTCCGATTCGGCGTGCCTCAAGCTATTGTCACCGACAACGGAAGACAGTTCACTGACAAGAACTTCCAAGACTTCGTCTCCAAGCTAGGCACGAAGCAGCACTTCACGTCGGTCGAGCACCCTCAAACGAACGGACAGGCTGAGGTGGCGAATAAAGTAATCCTACGAGGACTGAAACGTCGATTAGGTGAAGCCAAACAACGGTGGGTCGAGGAGCTACACAGCGTCCTCTGGGCCTACCGAACGACCCCATATTCCACGACCGGGGAGACCCCCTTCCGCCTGACCTACGAAACGGAAGCGGTGATCCCCGTGGAAATCAGGGAACCCTCGAGGAGGAAAGAAGCCCCCCTCGACGGGGACGCGAATGACGAAGCCCTGATGGAAGAACTCGATTTCGTCGAGGAGACACGTTCAGATGCTTCTCTCTGAGAAGCTTCACTTAAACAGAAGATAACTTTGCGTTATAGCGACAAAGTCATCAAACATGATTTTCAGGTAGGCACCCTCGTCCTACAAAGGAACCAGAAAGACTCGCGAGAGGGTAAACTCGCCGCGAACTGGGATGGCCCGTACCGCGTCCGCGCGAAAACGGGGACAGGAGCCTACTTCCTAGAAAATCTACACGGGGAAGAACTTGCTCGACCATGGAACGCTGAAAAGCTAAAACAATATTATAGTTAACCACTGCCTGCGACTCACTAACACCGCGATTACGGGGACGCACTAAGGTACGAGCGCGACACCCCTACACAGAACATGATGATCAAAGGCCGCGTTGTGTGTGCGCGAGGACTTTTGATCTGACGAGGATACCTCGATCGAGCTCCGCTGTCGTTGTACCAATTAGGCAGAACACCCAGCTCGTGATGGGAAGTTCACGCCACGAAGCTAAGACCTCGATCGAGCTCTTAGCCTCGTTGAAGGTCGGAATACGCCTCCGACCACCCGACCAGCTCTCCACGCGGTCAGGGACTATCAAGGTCGAGCAAATCCCAAAGTCTTTATTACTTAGACAAAAACAAAGTATAACAAATGCTATAACATCACACACAACGAAAACATGCAAACATCACGCGTTCAGATAAACAAAAATGCATTAATCGGGCAGAAGCCCAGCGTACAAGTGTTACAAAATATCAAAAAGCCCCTGGCACGCAGGCCGGGCACAAGTCATTACAAAGAAAAATAAGTGGTACGCAGGCCGAACAAGCAAAACTAAACAGCAATCTCGTCTTCAACCCGGCGTCCATCCTCCTCGTCCTCCTCCTCTGGCAGATCCAACTTGCCATCGACCACACGAAGGAACGGGCTGATTCTGTCGAGCGCAAGCTGAACATCCGAATTCTCAGTACCGACCTGCTCCACTGTATTCTTAAAGCCTATCTCGAGGGCCTCCAAGCTATCTTGCTGAAGTTCCCGAATCTTAGCGATCAGGCTCGCACGGTCGAAGAAGCTTTTCTCCTCGGCGGATTCTTTCTCTGCGGGACGGACAGCGGTTTCCAATTCTTCAATCCTGGTCCGAAAGCGATCGCGCTCCTCTTGAGTCGCCTTCAGTGCAGCCTTGACCTCATTCAGCTCGCGGAGGGCGTTAACGTAGTCCTCGCATTTGGCCTGGGCCTTTTGCAGATTAGTCGCGACCTTGTCCGTCTCCTTCTCGAGGGCAGTATAGTCATCCTTCAGCTTCTGTAACTCGGAGGCAGAGGGGGTCCCATCATTCAATATCAAGGCAGTCTCGAAGACTCGCATCATGGTCGCAAGGTCCTCGATAAGCGCCTCTCTCCTGGCCGCACCGTCCATTCCCAGAACTGCCTTCACCTTAGTGTCAGCAATGACAGGGGGGCTTCCCCCGAAGAAATTCCGCTGGAGGTGACAGGCGGGCAACAGAAACTTCTCCAGTAAGGCAGGGTCCACGAGATCCACGAGGACAGGTCCCTCGGTCCTCGCTTTCTTAACAGGGGTGCTCTCCGGAGGAGGAGACTGGCTACACTATGGAGAGGCCGAGCCACTCGTCGTCCCAGTCAATGCCGCAGCCTGAATAACATCCCGAACCCGGCTCTTGGTTCGCTTAGGTGCCCGTTCAGCGGCCCGTTCGGCGGCCAACTTCAGGATGCGCTCGGTGGCGTTCGACATTTGAGCTGCAAGAGAAAACATGAAAATAGTCAGCACAAAGAAACAAAACCAAACGGACTCCCGAACAGGACGAGGAGTTCCTACCTAAGAACCTCTTGGCCTCATCGGGAGACTTGCACTCAAGGGGACCCCGGGTGTTTATGTAACGGGACGCAGTCATAACCCTTCCTCGAGAGTCGAAGAGGTATTTTCCATCCCTACCAACATACTTTGCCCGGTTAAAACCGTTGACATACTCGACCAGCGTGGCGTACGCTCCTTTGTCCTCCTCCGACAGCTCGCCAGGCTTCACGAGGTAGTCCTCCGTGCCGAGCGCAAAGTGCGCATCCTCCCACTCCAGGAGACACTTGGACACAAACCTCTCCACCCCAGAACCGTTGGGCACAATGTCGTAGAGCATACCCACAACCTCGTGCGTCGTGGGCATGACACAGTAGAACCTATCCTTGAAATTCCTAATCGAATCCGAGTACGCCTTGAACTACTTCCTTGGTTGTTTGAAAGAGACCCAACTATGTCGCCTATGGTCCGCTGAACGTTGGAGGTGGAAGACGCGGAAGAAGAGCGTGAGAGTGGTCTCGATCTTGAGATAGTCACATATGATCTCAAAGGCCCGCATGAAGGCAAGCGCATTAGGGTGAAGCTGGGACGACGCCAAGTGTAGACGGTTGAAAACCCCTAATTGAAAGCTGTTGAAGGGGAGACGGATACCGGCATCCTTAAAGGCAAAATCATACATAGGGAACCTCAACCCACGGTAGTTCGAACATATGCGGTGGTGTGCCCGAGGTTGAAAAACCGTCCACTTCACCTCTTCGCCCTCAGGGACGTCCTCGACGAAAGCGAAAGCATCCGTATCATCGGCAACGAAACGCGACTTTATGCGCAAAGGCTCATTCCCGGCCCATTCAGTGGCCGGGCGCACGAGCTCCTCCCCAGGGATCTGAGCGGGTCCATCCACGTCGGGTTCAGTATCTATCTGGAGAATCCCCGGAACCCTCACGACCATTTTTTACCTGAAAAGCAGAGGAAATAGGTGAATTCGTTGGCCGCGACCAAATCCACCCTTCCACCGCCAATCAAGTGAAAGGGCAGCGAGAGCAAAGAAAATGCTCGGGGACACGGTGAACTGCCCCTCCCTTCTTCGGGTCTCCGACCCTCCCATATCATTTCCCTGTGACATTCATTGCATGTCCTCGGGGTATTCATCGCATGTCCTCGGGGCATTCATCGAGTCCTCGGGGTATTCATCGGGTCCTCGGGATATTCATCCCAAGCCTCCGCCAATCCTACCGGAACCCTAGGAACGTCCCGCCGTTCCCAGCCAGAACTCAAGGGATTACCAGGAACTTCATTAGTTCACCAGAAAACCACAAACAGAAAGTAAAGCGGAAAAGAAAAGGATCAGAAGCTTACTTGGAACGGTGGTGGAAACTTGAACGGAGCAGAAGATACGGCGACGTACGGCGGTGAACGACGGCGGAGCAGCGACGAAGGTAGAAATAAGAGGGGAACGAAAAAGGTGCAAACGTGCAACTGACACGAACTCGGCCCTTTTATAGGCTCCTCACGAGACTCGAGGATTTCCTAGGCAATCGATTACGCTACCCTAGCGTAGCTGCCCTAGGCAATGATGAGGGGTGACACGCAGCGCACGCTTCCCCAGACACGTATTTTCATTCCCCAACACGCCTTTTCGTTCACCTCGGTTCAGACTCCTCGTGTCACCGCGACGTCGCCCATCTGCGACCGGTCTAGCGCAAGCAGATCTATTTGTTTCTGCCCGGTTTACCAACTGTTCCTCGTTTTGAGTCCCTTCCCCGACTGGACAAGTCCTCGACCTAGCTGGCCCTTAATTCATTACTCCGACACCTCAGAGCAACGACTTGGGGGCTCCTGTTCTGGACTGGGCCGGGGTCTGCTCCTCAATCGAGTAGGCCCAACCCACACGTCCTGGGGTGGCCCAACAAAGGCCTCTTATCACAACCAACGTCGAGCACAGGCCACTCCAACAGTGTCGAGCACAGGCCACACCTCGGCGGTGTTCGGGCATAGGCGGCATAGAACATCGGGCAGAGGCGCTAAGCCCCTCCAAGCTCGCCCCTCCTCGACACTCGGGTGCTCCTTCACGCGAGGAACCATCGCCTTCTGCATATAAGTCCTCCCCGCGAGGACACGTCTCTCCCCGACACGCAAGACTCCTCCCCTCGAGGACACGTTCTCATGTAACTGCCCACTTCCGATGGAATTGGTCTGCCCTAATTCCGGAGATCTAGGAGCGGTTACCCTAGGGGGAAGACCACGCGCTGGTCTTCACTACACCACGTAAGCCCTGGCAGTTGCTTGGATTGGGCCTGGCAATCCAGCCCAGTGCTAGTAACCGTTGGCCCCGCACTGGGGGCTCTCTATAAATACCCTCTCACTTGAGAGGGCCAGGTTACACACACTTTCTTACTCTCATCTCTGTACAAGGCCCAATCCAGCCCAGTGCTAGTAACCGTTGGCCCCGCACTGGGGGCTCTCTATAAATACCCTCTCACTTGAGAGGGCCAGGTTACACACACTTTCTTACTCTCATCTCTGTACTTGCTATCATTCTCTGACCGTTACCTTACTTGAGCGTCGGAGTACCTTGCAGGTACAACCTCCCCCCCCCCCCCGCCGTCTTTCAACCTCACCGGAGTTGAAGCCCAGACGTCGTTGTTGGCCACCAGATACTGTCTGATCCAGGTATGATCAATATCAAATATGACATCCCTAACTAGTTGAACCTTAGAAGCTCCCTACAATGAATCGTGTGTTTTCCAAATGTATCCATGCACGCCTTGTGACAAACAAAACAAACCTCGTCAATAAGAAATAAGGGAATCATAAGTATCTCAGAATAGTACGATACTCTAGCCAATTAATAAGAAAATCTTGAGCATGTGCGACAAACAAAACAAACCTCATCAATGATTGCTTAATATTAGTAATACTTAATATTCAAATTACGTGCAACTTCATAACCTGGTGTTCAAACTACATGATATTCAAATTACACGGCAATATATAACATGCTTTTTAAATTGTCATTACTACTTAAACATGAGGTGTTCAAACTGCACATAAAACATCATTACAAACATTCGTTGAAGTTAATTGAAAATGACAAACTGGACCAACCACATTAAACACATCCCAGTAAATTCTTTCCAAAACATCCCCATACACCACCAAAAGATATGACTGCTTCGTACATCCTCAATCGACATCTATCGGTTCACCATAGACACAAATTGTCTTATGCCTGAAGGATAACAAAGGAAAAACCCAATACATCTCTTTCAGCCTTCTATTCTTGGCTAAATCATACCACCCGTGTCCAAGAAACTTTTCCTCTATTCTGTTCCTTTCAGCACTATGTAGCTCACAGTGATACAAATCTCCAGTGCCGGTATCAACCAGCTCAATCCAACTTTGTTCCTTAAACAAACACCTCCTAAACACGCCTCGAGGAATTTGCTGCACATATTAACAACTTACTCATTAATTGTCACATGCCACAAACTACTAATCATCATGCTAAACCTATACTCTACAACTTACCAACACATTTTTCTTCAGCACCTTCCATGATTTAACTTTCCTTTGTCACATGCATTCTTCTACTTCAAATCCAAAAGATTATTCACTGTCATCATCATGTGAACTATTCTCTAAACAACATTCACAAATACAATTACATTTTTCAATAAACTTATCAAACATATTTTTATCAATAATTTCATTTATATAGATTTAATTTTAATATTTTCAATAATGCATTTAAATGATCACAATTACACATACAACACCTGTACCCACGTGGATGCACGGGTATTCCGCTAGTTGAATTATGAACAACATTATAAGTAACAAAATATTGCATTTAATTAATATTGAAAGACACATACCTAACTTCCATAAGTTGCAAGAGTACTGGTGACATACGACATTACAAAAAGACAGTAGTTTAACCATAATTCAAAAGACATAATCAATAAGATTTCAAAGAGACACAACCATGATGATATCAATAGTACATTTAATACAAAACCTAAATAGCAAAACACATAAATGATGAAACATTACCGCTACAATTTCTCAATTTTGATCGGCTTGTTAAGCTTGGTTAAGAATAATTCACCATCATCCAAGTTGATTCACTTGACCCATCAGGATTGTCTCTTTTCGGTGGGTGTGACTGGATCCGGGTTTAGTTTGGATGTAATTTTAAGTTCCTGCAAAAAATTTGATTTATGTATCAGATGCATGGGATGCACGAGTATACCAAAAGAAATACACCATAGCAGAAGTTATTAACATACCGTAATTACTTCACAATATCAATAGCATTAGCCTCGTCGATACTCTCTTTAATCTAAAAAAAAATATAAGCAATGTCGTTATGAGAAAGTGTATTGAGATGTAATATATACTAACGATATGAAAAGTGAGGCAGATATATTAAGGAAATACTTGCAATACAGGTGTGGGTAGGTCCTTACACATACATACGTTATCCCTTTCCCATGGAGCCTTTAGCTGCTCGATCACAACAATGTCTCGAAGTATCAAAACAACAGAACAATTGTCCCACCACGGTTGCCACTTGACCTTAAAAGCAATCTCCTTACTCAACAACTTGTCAAGTGTTAAGGGGTACTCAAGTGGACCTGTAATCCCACCCTAAAGAATGAAGTAAAGTAGTTAACATAGATTAAAGAATGACAGATGAATAAAAAGTTGTTGAAAATTGACAACAGGACTTAACCTTAATCAGTGTGCTGCGCATTTGAGCAACAGACAGGCCCAATAGCTGTTCGCTTTCTCGGTCCCATAAAACAAACTTACAACGACTTTCGCAATGAACAACTTCAATTTGAATTTTGTACCTAGTCATGTAGTAATATGAAAGCACTAATTAATGTCATGTTTATAGAAAAAAATAATATGGAGAATTAGTAACGGTTGGCAAAAGATGTAACCTAAATATTTTAGCTTCAGCTAAATATTTTGTTTCACATTTAAACATAAGTTTGTCTCCCCTAGCAACTTTAAGACATTGATGTCATGCCTAATAATATCATATGCATTGTGACGCAATGAGCTTATCAATTATTGCAACAGTAATACATAAAGTTATCTGTAGGAAAGCATGTCAGTGAAAGTTTTACATAAAAAATATGTTGGCAGACAAAAAACATGTACGTGAGCATAAAGGAAAAGAGAGCTTAATAAAAATATATAAATAAGTGAGTGGCTTAATTTCACTGATAGGAAGGACTGCAACTTTTGACATGAAATTTTGTTAAGGAGTAAGTTGAGAGTTGGAAGAGTTTTGTGACCACACTTGAGATTATGAACTAAGTTGGATGGATCAGTTAATCAATAAGTCCTTAGGGATGCTAACAGAAAGTAGAAAACATAAATAATGATATAAAAATTAGGCATATGTATGTAATGTAAGTAATACAAAATTTGTTGCCATTAGCACCTTTTAATGAAGTCATTTATTGGACCCAAATCGTCGTTGATGTACAGTTTTGTAATATTATAAGTGTTGGAAATTAAAAGAGGATATTTTCCTACATGCACAATAATATTATTTGTCTATGCGTAGATGAAATTAAAAAATACATAATTGAAAGTGTAGAACAAAAGAAATAAAGTATGGCAAACCTTATTCTTTGACTTTGGCGTATTAGAATAAAATGATAGTTGGCAAGGAAGAATCAGTCTTCTGTTGATTGAATTTGATGAACTATGACACATCGGCTTTCCAGAGGGTACAATTGATAGTGTTGTTGCTACAAAGTGAGAAAGAAGCTTTAGTCAATAAAGTTATAAGCATGGATAAAACAGAGGTTCATAGAGAGTATGCATACCCCAAGTCTCGCAACACCATGTTGAACTACTATTTTTTGCAACCAGTTTGGATCTCTTTGTAGCCAATTTCGTCCACCATTCCAATGATATTTGCAAAACTTTAGGTACCCATGAGGTTTCCTCATGCAACTCAGTAGACCTTTAATTTGATTGGGAAAACAAAAGTTGTTACCTATCAATTCATCTTTTTTCTATTTGCCGATAATAATACCAGAGAACAGAATGAAGTTAAAATAGCTTTGTCAGGGATCCTATGTTTGTTTCTATCACTAACCATGGTTCCTCCAGTGAATTTCAAGAGAAACTTGTGGTTTGAAGGTTTGAAGACTAACTCATTGAGTTGAACCTGAAAGTTTGCTATAGTGCAAGTATCGTTAACAACTAACTGGAAATCGTAAGTATGGCTATACATTGTGGGAACAACCACATGGATATCAATCCATTATCAAGGAAAGTAAACCATGAAGTTCATGTATACTCATTAAAAGCATGTTCAACAAAAAAGTGAAACATATAAATTTTTTTTTATCCAAACCAGTTCAGAAACAAAATAATACGAGTAGGAATAGCATCCGAACAAATAGTTATAAAAGTGGTAAATACTTATAAAGAAACCTAATGATAGATTTTAAATATATTATACTGCAACCGAACAAATAGTTGTAAAAATTGTAAATATATTATTTTGCAAATGAAGAAATAACATTACAACATCACATAAATCAATCGGATGCATACAAAACCAAACTATTTGAGCATAAAAAAAACGTAAGATAACCTATTGCAAGCTTTTGAGTTCATTGGGGATTGGGGCTTGATTGAAAACTGCCTGAGCACAATACATATTGATGCCTTAGTCTTAAATATTAATGTATTATATATGATTTTGCATTTATTTAAATGTTAGAAATTACTTATTTTTACAAAGAATGGTGTATTATATGCTATTTTGCATTTTCACCAGAAATTTCTCATTAGTAGGTGTACTTTATCAACATAAAATTAGATGATGCGAGCATGAGTTCTTTAAGTATGTGGAAAGAAACATGAATATAATTCAAGTAGTTGGATTGAGTTAAATATCAATTATTCATGGTTTGGTTAGTTAGATTCTTTGGTTGAATTGATTTTTTGTAGTATCAATTATCAATTTGGGTTCGCATTGGCATGTTATCAACTATCGACTTTAAGCATATAATTTCTTGTGCATTTCTGCTACTTTTTATTAGATTTGAATTTTCTTACTTTAGCTGAATGAGTGTATATTTGTTGGAACAAACACCCACAAGATTGGTGAAACTTAGTTGAGAAAATTTGGAAGTGGAGACTTAAAGAGGAGAATTGTGTGTGTGTATGTGTGTGTGTGTGTGTGTGTATGTGTGTGTGTGTGTGTGAGAGAGAGAGAGAGAGAGAGAGAGAGAGAGAGCAATGTTTCATTAGCTTGGGTAAGAGTGCACCCAACACACTTATATAGAGGTTAGATAATGATTAGAATACATTTTAATCAAGCAAAATAGCAGAAGAAACAAAAACACAAGCTCGTAATTGGTTCACCAAAGTGGGTAATTGGTTAAACCTGAAGCTAATTAATTCCAGAATTAATTCACCTACAGTGGTAACTGGTTACACCAAAACTAGTAACCGATTACGCCTTCGAAAACTCCAATTTTCTGCTACTTGACATTATATCAGCATTTGGAATTACCACATCAAACTTCAACACCCCACCTTAATTCAAGTGTTACAAATCTACCATCCCCATGCTCACCTTCAACCTCTTGAAAACATCATTCGTGACCCCTTTTGTCAACAAATCGGCAACTTGGTCCTCGCTTCTACAGTATCCCAATCGTAACCTCGCTTAACTAACTAGCTCCCTCAAATAGTGAAACCCCTTCTCTATGTGCTTGCTCCTCCCATGTGCAATTGGGTTTTTAGCAAGAGTAATCGTGGAAATGTTGTCAACTAAGAGTGTGAGAGTCTCACTGTCACTGCTACCCAGCTCCTCCAATAGATGCATAAGCCATACGACTTGGCAAACACATAACGAAGCAGCAATGTACTTGGCATCACAAGATGAAAGTGCAACCACCGATTCCTTTTTCAAACACCATGAGATTGGTGTCACATCGAACATAAAGATGTATTCAGCTGTAGACTTTTGATCATACTTATCTCCGCACCAATTGGAATCGGTGAAACCAAGTAAATTGCATTCTCTGCCCGAATCTGCCGCGGGAAAGAGAATTTTGCAGCCAATAGAACCTTTGACATAACGCAAGATCCTCTTGACCGCTGCCAAGTGAGACACCTTCGGTCTCGCCATGAATCTACTCACAATACCGACACTAAACACTAAGTTCGATCGCGTATTGCACAAGTACCTGAATAATCTAATCAACCTTCTATATTGAGTTGGATCAACATCTTCCTCATCTTCATTCTTGGACAGCTGCAACCTTGGTTCTGCAGGAGAAATGGCAACATTGCAATGCTCTATTTCATACTTTTTCAATATCTCAAGAGCATATCTCCTTTGATGCATGAGCAGTCCCAATTTTGACTTGTGGAACTCTATGCCTAAGAAGCATGTCATGATACCAAGGTCCGTCATGTTAAATTCTTCCATAAGTTCTCTCTTGAACTTTGAAATACTCTTCTCATTGCTACCCATAATCAATAAATCATCCATATATAAAAAAGGATGATTGCTTCTTCACTCACATCCCTCTTCACATAGAATCCATGCTCTAATACACATTTCTTGAAGCCAACGTCTTTTAGGAAACCATCAATTCTTTTATTCCAAGCTCTTGGAGCTTGATTTAAACCACTTAACGCTTTCTCAACTTGTAGAACTTCAACTCTTGATCTTTCACTACAAAACTAGTAGGATGTCCTACATATACCTCACCTTCAAGAGGTTCATTCAAAAACGAAGATTTGACATCTATTTGGTAGATATGCCAATTATGGTTATTTCTAATACCAACAACAAGCCTAATGGTTTCAATCCTAGCAACTAGTGAAAAAGCCTCTTCAAAGTCCATGTCTTCTCTTTGCAAAAATCTCTTCGTCACCAATCGAGCCTTATGCTTGATTATCTCACCCTTGGGATTTGCCTTCACTTTGAACACCCATTTCACACCAATTGCCTCTTTTCCTTTTGGTATATCAACTAGCTCCCAAGTATTGTTTTTCTCAATGGATTCCAGCTCCTCTTTCATAACACAAATCTACTTTGGATCACTTAAAGCCTCTTCAGTATTGACATGTTTGGATTCGGCCATAAGTGAAAAGTGGACAAAATCACCATCGTCATTGACCTCATTGTCACGAAACAACTTACAATCTTGGAGTCTCTGAGGAAACCCCTTTGCCTTGTTAACCTCCTAACATTTACTTCATTCTGGGCTTCGACGGCTTGCTGTTATGTACGTCCTGCTACCTCAGAATCAGAAATTTCGAACTTGGTAACCAGTTACAGCCTGCATGTAACCGATTACAGGATTCTAGTAATCGGTTATGCTTTGCTGTAGCTGATTTATTCTGTTGATTAAAACATCCCGACTAATTATGACCATCCTGTTTACAACATCAAACAGTTTGTAACCACCGTTAGAGTGATATCCAATAAGAATCATCACCTCACCCTTATTATCCAACTTCTTTCTAAGTTGATCTGGAACATGTTGGTATGTAATGAAACCAAAGAATCTCAATTGGTTCAAATTTGGATTGAACCCTGACCATGCTTACTCCGATGTTACATTTTCCAGCTTCTTTGTAGGGCACCTATTCAACAGATAGGCAGCTGCAGATACCACTTCTCCCTATAGCTCTTTCGGCAAGTTCTTCCCCTTCAACATGCTTCTCATCATATTCATTATCGATCTATTATTCCTTTTTCCTACACCATTCTGTAGTGGTGTATAGGGTGGTACTACCTCATGTACGATCCCTTTTTTATCACAAAATCTCCCAAAGTCATTTTAGACATATTCGCCTCCGCCATTCGTTTTAAGCACTTTGAGCTTCTGACCACTTTAACTTTCAACCACAGACTTGAACTTCTTGAACATATCAAATACCTCATCCTTTCTCTTAATAAGGTATGTTCATAGCTTTCTACTATGATCATCAATAAAAGTGACAAAATAGTGAAATACATATTGCCACCAATGGAATTTTGTAGGATTTTGTTGATTTGAAAATCCAACCACAATCAAATAGATTGTGATCAACTCAACAAAAACCTTTTCAAAAGGTTTAACCAAACGTATTGATTGCACAATCAAAGAATTCAACAAATTACAAATGAAAAATAAAAGTTATAGATAGATAGATAGATACACACACACACATACAAACACACACACACACACACACACACACACACACATATATATATATATATATATATATATATATATATATATATATATATATATATATATAGATATATATATATATATAGAGAGAGAGAGAGAGAGAGAGATAGAGAGAGAGAGAGAGTGAGAGAGAGAGAGAAAATACACAAGGATTTATTTAGGCAGTTCCCTAATCGGCCTCGCTATGGGTACGTCTGCCCTCAATTCAAACTCGAATTGAGATAATGAAATTAACCTTAATTTGCAAATGTAGTTTACAAGAGAAATGTAGAAATGCAACCATACAAGCCTTATGTTTGATGTTGATTATAACTCTTTCTCTTCCCTTGATATGTACTTGATCAGGTCACCCAACAATATCGATTTGATTCACCGTCTCTTGCTACTCCTTTGTAAGAAACATCATTCTTTAAAGCTTTCACTCGATCAAATCCAAATTGCAAATAGTTATCACCCAACAGTACCAATTTGATCCACCATTTCATGCCACTCCTTTGCAAGAAACCCACTGTTCTTCAAAGCTTTCACTCGATCAAATCCAAATTATGAACTGTTTTCACCCAAGATTTACCAAGATGATCCACCGTCTCACGATACCCTTTGCAAGAAACCCACTGTTCTTCAAAGCTTTCACTCAATCGAATCTAACTTGCGTAATCTTGTTCACAACCTTCAAATCACCAATTGATCTTGAAGAAAAACCCAAACTTGGTTTTCTTATTTGAAACCCTCAAAGATTCTTAACCCAATTTACAATTCAATAACTTAAATTGGATGTTATCAACTCTAATTCTAGATGGAACCCAAACAAAAAATGATTATGTGTAGTTTACTTGTATGTATGCATAGAATGAAGGTTGATGATGAAGTGAACACTCTAAAATCCCGGTTAAGTTTGTGATTTTCTCAAAATCACTTAAAAGACATGATGCATGTATGAAGTATATATATGTGTGCAAGTTAGGAGCAAAAGGAATGCAAGGGAATTAGAAAATGATGCAAATTTTCAAGATTTTTAATGCATGTGTCATCCTATACAAGTCATAGGCTGAACTATTCGATGCATGTGCCGACCTGTATAGGTCATGTGTTGACCTTTGCAGTCATCACATTAAACAAAGGCTACAGGCTTTAAAAATTAATTACATAGGTCGACCTGTAACTCGTATGTTCCGACTTATATAAGTCATGAGTCGACCTATATATGTCATGTGTCAACCTATGCAATCAGCACATCAAACAGAAGCTACAAGCTTTAAAATTGTCATACATGTGTCGACCTATAACTAGGGATGGCAAAAAAATATGTACCCGCGTATATCCGTGGATAAATTCTGTCACGGATATGGAGCGGGTAGTTTAGTGGATATCCACGGATAAAATAAATGGATATTTAAATACCCGTTTGTTAATGGATATGGATATGGGTTTAATGATATCCATACCCGCGGATATCCAAATCCGTTTATAAATTATAAAAATTATTTAAATATCATTATTTTATTATACCTTATCTTTTCATCTTCTAAAAAAAATTAGTCTTCTTATACTTCTTTATTTTTTTTTTTTGAAGAAAACCTTTCGCTTTTTATTCAAATTCTATTAGTCATTTCATATTTAAACTCTTTGATACTTTATACCTCACTTTATCAATTTCACAGTCCAACCAACTAATATCGCCTTTCCTCTATCGAACATGTGTCTTCCTTCCTACTCCTCTGTCAACCAATCTTCCATCATAACTAACATTTACAATATCTTTTATTTGTTTGGTTAAAAATGAAATATATGGATATTATGTTTGGATCTAATTATGTTTTGGTGAATAAGAAGAAAATTAATGTGATGAAATTTTATTATTAAATTAAGAGCGAATTGTATAGATGTTATGTGATAATAACTTTTTGTGTCTTTAAAAGAAGTTAAAAATAATTTTTATAAAAAAAATTATCCATGGATATCTGTTAATATCCATGGATACCGTAAAATCCGCGGATTACCCGCTTAACGGATATCACATGGATATGGGGCGGATATGGATATCATATTTATCTAACGGGGTGGATACGGATATCATAGTATCCGTCCCCATGGATATTCATTTACATCCCTACCTATAACACGTATGGGTCGACACATATACCTATTTTCACATAAAAACATGTTTTTAATGCATGGAATCTTTTCTAAATCATTTTTAATGCATGAAACCTTTTCTAAAACATTTTTAATGCATGAAACCTTTTCTAAATCATTTCCAAAATGTTCTTATGCTTCCTAATGCTAAGATGCACATTAAGACTCAGAGGATGTCGTACAATATACATAAACGCTAAAGTATCCTAGTTTTGACATCATACAAATACATCTAACGGAAAGTTGTACTCACATACTCCCCCTTTTTGATGATGGAAAAACTTGAGACGATGTGTTTAGTATCTTCATAAAGGCTCCCCCTGAATGTATACATCCTAACAGTGGCGGAGCCAGAAATTTTTTGAAGCCTGGGCAAAAATTTGAAGACCGTAAATTCAACAAGTGTATGTATTATATAAATATAGAACCGAAAGTAAAACTTGAACTCACGGATTGATATCTTGAACAAGATAGCTACAATGTACAAATCAAAACTTCTTTCATGGGTGCCACTTTATGATGCATCCAACACTTCATACAAATAGAAAAACACGACCATGACAGATACCATAAATTTAAATTTTCTCAAACAATCAAAAGGTTAACTATATGTACAAAGTACATAGGTTTTGGCTCTGATGGTACTAGCTGATCACTCAAAACACGATCTATTGCCAAGCTCAAGTCTCTTTGTATTTAAATAAATATATTAAATCAAAAGGTTATGATACCTTCAAGAGATTAAAAATGTTGAATGTTAATTCAGCTATAAGAAACTAACCTTTCAGTTACTGGTATGTCACTCTTACTTGGCATTGAATCATCAAAGTGACCATGATAAACCAGCTCAAACGACATTCAACCATCCTATTACTATTTGATTAATTTATAGAAAATACAACACTTTACTAAAATGGAGTTTAATAAAACCACCACTATTTAGAGTAAAATATGGCGGTTTATAAACTGACGTAATGTTAATAGAAAAATGACGGTTTTTACCGCCTTTATTTTGACACGTCTGTTGCTTTACGATGATTTTTGTTTTTATTGTTTTTGTAAATCGAATATTTCTATTTATAGTTGTGGAAATCAATCTTTTGAATTGTATAGAGTCCTAATATATATTTTATATTATTTGAGGATAAAATTTATTCTTTTCTTCTTCTTTTTTACAACACTTTACATATTTTTTTAAATTTTAATAATTGCTACTTTTATGTTAATATTTATTTCTCCTAAGTATTCATTATTTCAATTCTTGCATTTTTTGTAATGTAGTCAAATCTAAATATTATAATATAAAAAAATTGATGTAATGTAAACTTAATTGCATAAAAAGGTAAAAAAAAGCATCTTTTTATTTGTGAAAAATGTTTAATATGGCAGTTAAAACTGCCATTATCAACGACAAAAAACCGTCACTTTCTTCTTTGTGGTTTAAACCTATATTTTTCTGATTTTCGTTAATTGTGGCGGTTTAAAACGCCATAATAACACTATTTACCCAATGCAATTTTCATTTTTTTA